>CM056993.1:105577299-106777299 GCA_029891345.1 Dryococelus australis | reverse complement strand
TCATGTAAAGCAGTGTGGATTATGGATTCTGGTGCCACACACCATATGACACCCTACAGAGAACATATTGAAGATTTTGATGGCATTTTGACTGGAACCATGACACTCGCGAATGGGGAATGTGCCACAGCAAAAGGTAAGGGGAAGGTAACCTTAATAATGACTGGAAAATGTGGAGGGTGGACAATACAACTAAGTGAAGTAATTTATGTGCCAGAGTTATAAAACAGCCTAATATCTGTTAAACATCTAGATGAAAAAAAATCGAGCTTAGGGTCAAAGATGGTTATATCAAGGTGATGGATGGGAATGAAATGACATTAAATGCATTTGGGGGTGGGAGTGATATGTATCTCATTTCATGCCAAGCTTACAAAGAAAATGGAAAGTTAGTTAAATGTGATTCTGTGAAAGGTAACTTACCGACTGGTATGACCGCAATGAAATCGGCTGTTGCATGTCACAGGAGGATGGGGCGCTAGACAAGTTTGCCAGCTGTATGTGATACCTCGAGTAGTTAAAGAGACTGTGACATGTTCCTGAAAGGAAAAAATCAAAATGACTGGTTTCACAGACAGTGTCTCAAGAACCAGTGCAGTGTTGGACTTAGTGCACTCAGACATTGTTGGCAGGATATCTCCTCCCTCCATAGCTGGCGCAGAGTACTTTGTTACGTTTATGGATGATTACTCAGGCTATTCAGAAGTTAAGATTTTGAAAAAGAAATCTGATGTTGCTGAAGCCTTCAAACAATATCAAAACAGGGTTGAAATTCTTCAAGAAAAAAAAAAAAAAGGAATTTGAGAAACAACTAAGAGATAAAGAAATTCTTCACAGGAATACTGTTCCATACAGTTCACAACAGAACTGAAAAGCGGAGAGGCTGAACCAAACTTTGATGAACATGACAATGTGTATGTTATTTGAAGCATGTCTTCCGGCAAAGTTTTGGACTGAAGCGCTGTCGACGGCCAACTGCATACGATACAAGTGTCCCCCACAAGTCAGTAATGAGCAGATTCCATTTTAGATTAGGTTTGACAAAGACTAAACAGTGGATGACGTCAAACACAGTTAAATTTTTGGGTGCCCAGTGCGAACAGCCATACTGGGAAATGGGAAATTTTCTTCGAGAGTTGATGAATGTGTGTTTCTCGGGTTTCAGGAAGGGATAAAAGGCTTCAGGCTCTGGAGACTGAGTGACAAGAAAATAATTGTCTCAACAGAAATGCGTTTCTACGAACATGTTTTTCCTTTCAAGACACCCGGCACTGCCAAACCTTTAGTTCATGAACAAGAAAATGTGGTGGAGATTCCAGCTGTTGAAAAGAGAAATGAGAATGAATAATCTGAAAAATTGCATCCACCAGACATACGGGGAAGTAAAAATGTAAACCAGCATTTTCAGAGGGAGACGGTACAAGACCAAATTGAGGTTAGGGTTGGCCAAGGTGACAGGAATGAACATATAGAAAGTGAAACATTTAATTGTGGAAAACCTGGACAGAGAAGGTCGACGAGAGAATAAAGGAGAAAACAATATAATTGTTGTTGCTCACACGAGGTTAATCTAGTAAAGGAGCCCAAATATGTCCAAGAAGCCATTCATGGTAGTGATGGGCGTCTGTGGTGAAAAGCAATGTAAGAATAAATTGGAAACTTGAGGAACAACACTTGGAAACTCGTAAAATGGCCAATGGGAAGTAATGTGATATGTTCAAAGTGGGTGTTCGATATGAAATGTGAGAAAGATGGAAAAGTCGAGAAGTACAAAGCAAGACTAGTGGCCCAAGGATATAAACAAGTGTTTGGTGTTGATTATTGGGTGACGTACAGTCCCGTTATTAAGAGAAACACTTTAAGAATTCTTATGTCCTTGGCAGTCCAAAAGGGATCATGTTTTAAGGCTTATTGATGTTACTGCGGCCTACCTGAACAACCTATTAACAACGCCAGTCTACATGTTGCAACCATCGTACTGGGAAGAAGATGATGGGGAAGACCTAGTGTGTCTTCTCAAATGCAGTATCTACGGGTTGCATCAGGAGGAAAAAGACTGGTACGAGTATTATCAGGCATCCTTAAGATACTAGGTTTGAAACAGTGTTTTTCAGAACCATGTATGTTTGTACGAGAAGGGTTGGTCCTTGGCATGTATGATGACGATATAGTGCTGGTTGGTAATAACCAGGAAATAAGCAAGTTCACTACACACCTAGATTCAGAAATTAAAATCAAGGATCTGGGGGAGGTTTCTCATTTATTAGGGTTGGAAATTTGCAGACACGGTGATGAAAAGATCACAATATGTCAGAAAATGTTGCAAGAGTTTAACATGATGGAGGCAAAGGTGAGTAGCACGCCATGCATGCCAGGTGATACTTTAGATGACCATGTAGGGGACAGTAGTTTTGACCAGGATATTTACAATAAAGTGATAGGGTGCCTCCTGGACACTGCAACATGTACGTACATAGCCTGACATAAGTTTTGCTGTATGTAGGTTGAGCAAGTTTTTTAACAATCCATCCCAAGGAAATTGGAAAAATGTAAAGAGAATCATGAGGTACTTTAAGTACACAAGTGACCTAAAGTTGATATACTCCAGCTTAGAAAGTTGGGTTGAGTGTTTTGTGATACAGACTGGGCAAACGACAAAAATGACAGCAAGTCAATTGGGGGTTATGTTGCAATAATGGGAAGAGGGGGTTTATGCTGAAAAAGCAAGAAACAGCAGCTGGTAGCCAACTACATTGGTTATGCTTGAAACTTGCAAGGAGGTGGGGTGGGCTAGTAATTTCCTTGGGGAGTTAAACATGACAGATGTCTTACAGAAGCCTTGTGTGATACGGGCAGATAACTTTAGGAGCTTGTGACCTTTATAAGAAAAGGAAGCATTTTAGAATAAGGTAAAATAATATGTAGATAATGGAGATGTATGTGAAATCAAGCGACAATGTTGGAGATATCATGACCAAAGGGTTAAATGCGGCTAAGACAAGGGAATATCTTGGGAGAATGGGATTGGAAAGTCCTTTTGAAAATTGACTTTTTTTTTCATAGCAAACACTACAAGTATTTGTCCACGGTCTGAGCGTTTTGTGTGTTTCAGTAAACCCCATAAAACACTTGGTTCACCTGTGGTAGGGGTTTAACTGAGTGAAGAGATTTGGACGGCTCTTAACATTCAGATCCTGAGAGCCGCTGAGGGTGATTGAGGTGAGTATGGTGGTGTGCCGGTATGAGAGGACGGGGGAAACGAGAGATCCCTGAGAAAACCCGCCGACCAACGGCATCGTCCGGCACGATCCCACATGCGGTAGGGGTTTAGCTTTAAGTTATTTTGACGTGGAAGTCCATCTAATTAGTTATAATTTAAATTCCCACGAATCATAAACATTCCCAAGAAACATTCTTCATGAAATTCTTATAACACGAAAATTTTTTTTGAAATTAATTCAATTCTAATGTTTTATAAATATGTATAAATTTTAATTTTTATGGCTTGTTTTATTTTCTTTCCAAAAGTCGTATGTTTCCATTGAGGTTTTTTTTTTCACACTAATATTCCATATCACAGTGGAAAAGTATATTATTTGCCTTAAAAAAAAACGATTTGTACTCTTCAACGCCCTTAACTCATTCTTTCCCTAATCACTTAACGAAATCAAGGGCGATTATCAGGTGATATTTTTGCGTGCATTGTACTTTATCAAGCACACTTCTCACAACTAGAGAACAACATGATACATGCTCCTTGTTATGGGCTGTTCACGGTAAACTGAGCACTTTTGAAAGCCCTGCCAACGATCTGCTTGTATGCACATTGTATATTATTCCACCATATATACAATTAATATTGCCACAAGCTTGATCACTTTATTCATGCGTCGGTGAAATGGAACTGTGAAATTATTATAAAAATTAATATTTTAGGAATTCGTTGATTCTTACACTTTTATGCATTAAAAAAAACCAAAAAGCAAAATTAATGACCTCAGTATTTACAAATGTTTACCTACTACTTTTAATTCAAAGTTAAGACATGGAACTTCTTTCTCTCCTGCGTTACCAACTTTATAGGAAACATGCTAATTAACTTGCCCGTTAAAATACATAGAGGTAGGCGCAGTGACACTTAACTGTGAACAGCATTTATCAACATTAAGTATTCATAAAGGCGAGGAGAAAAAACTTTCACAAATCATATTATTCACATGAAAGACGCTCAAAACACTGGACAGTGATTCCTTGCCGTGCACATAAGCGTCCTTCACGTGCAACATCTCCTCGATTATGGACACAGGAAGTGAATGTGTTCAGTTTGGTAAGGAATTGTGTAAAAAAAATTAATTAAGGTGTCATTCCAACACTTCAGAGACTCTGTGCAACCTGCAATAACCCCATTTGATTCAAGGGTGGTTATGTATCGGTTTTAGCAACCAAAAATGACATTAATATAAGTTATATTTAACTTTATTAAAAATTCTGTCACATCGATTTTCAAATGCGTTCTCCGAAATCAGCCATAATTAATAGTTTCATCACAAACTTTTGGACTAAGGGCAATTATAAATAATTTTGATTATATAATTCTCTATACCTGATTCCTGATAACGCATTTTAAAGACGACAGACTGCATCTCCATTGTGTTACAAAAACAATTTCTAGGGAATTTTTTATTTCATTACTAAAACCAAAACGAAAAATAACCTAGAAGTAAATTGGTTTATTCCGGATTACTTAGTGCGCCTGGAATACTGGAAGATTGGAAATCAGTGGCAACTGGAATCAAGTTTTTTTAGTTTTAAGGAATACAATTCCGCGATTGCTTGAGCAACGGTGGAATGCAAGACAAACCACCGAGAAGGCCCGCCGGCCAGGCGGCATCGTACGGTACGATTCCCACGCGCGAAAATCCGGGACTGGCCCCGCCGGGAATCGAACCCGATTTGCCTTGGTGGGGTGTGAGCACTCTAACCACTACGCCAACCGAGGCTCCGGTTGATAACATTATAAAATAGAAAGTATGCCCCTTATAGGCTGTTCACGGTAAAGTGAGCACTTTTGAAGCTTTAGTTAGTTTATCCTTTCAGCCATATGTAATACATTAATCACATTTTAAATTAAATATTGCCATGTAAGTAATAAACGCAGTGCATATATTCCACCGCACTCGAAAGTTAACGCCTAAGACTAATATAAGATATGTTTATTGACTATTATTCCCAATGAGAAGGTTTTAAGAAGAGCTCACATTACCGTGAATAGCCTGTACACATCTTCGACATGCAAGACGCCCGGGCTCTCGGGAACTAGTTTGCATTACGGAGATGAAAGTAAGTAAGGCGAGATCCATACGAGTAAAGGCTGTTCACGATAAAATGAGCACTTTTGAAATTAACCTTAGAAAAAAGTCACTGCTCTTACCAGCGTATATTTTAACGGGCGCACTGAGTGACATACGCCCAGTCAAGTTGGTAACAATGGATGGAAAGTAGTTCCGTAACTAACGTCAAAAAAAGTGTTAGGTAACCATTTTTGATAACTTAAATTGTTTATTTCCTTCTCTGCTTTTTTTTTTTATCTCTCCGAAGTGTAAAAATGAGCAAATTTGTTAAAAATAAATTTTCTAATAATTTCGCATTTTCACTTGACCGACGCATTAATAAAGTAATGAGGTCCAGAGTTAATGTTTAACTTATACAAGGCGGAAGATTATGCAACGTGCACCCAAGTACTAAGCAGGTATTTCAAAAGTTCTCACGTTACTGTGAACAGCCTTTATGAAATATTACGTCACCTGTCGCGCGGCTCTCAAATTGCGCAACGAAGGACCGCACGGGACACAATGGCGACCCGAAAATGTTTAAGGAGATGTAATACAAAAAAGGCGCGGACCACCCGTGTGGAGTTTTAAGACAAGACAGTCATCCCGGCGTGTGAGTGAGTGTGTGTCCCCGCACCGTAACGCACATACGGTTACCTCTTGAATAGTTTGCGGTCATGTCGCACAAGGTGAACTGCGTTAAGACACACATGTCTAAAAAAGACGTGGTCGAATCGGCACATTTTGTTTTGGCATAATGTTCGCGTGACTGGATTGCGTCCTCAAAACAATGGTAACGTATTTCGTAATTTGGATCTGGGTGCTTCCTACCTAATACTAAACCAGTATACCAGGCTCCTTTTAATTTTGGTCTTAATAAATGTTGGCTCACGTAATTTATATTTATCAGTCTGAGAACAAAATTACGTGTTGTAAACGTAAGAAATATTTAGGTCATTTATGACCATAAATTATTTTATATGAATAGTAGTTATTATTTTTATGCAAAAAATGATGTCGTGCCTACTATTTTTCGTTCCAGCATCAGTAACCAAATCTCAGATATAATTTCGGGGAAAAATTTGTTTTAAGCTTCGGCGTGCATAAAATTTGCATTGAAATATTTTAACTACGACCACGACAGTGTTTCTCACCGAGTGCTAAAGATGCGACCGTCGCCTGCATCGGAAGCGTGACCTACCGAAACCCAAATTACAAAATAAAAACTAAACAATTCCAAAACAGCAAATTTTATCTACGCTACTTGTAGCACCTACCAATGGAAGTTTTAAAATGGTTGGTTAGTTTGGATCACTCCCATATCGCAGGAGATGATAGCGAAACACTGTTTCATGCGAGGAAAATAACTCCGAGAAAAACTGGCTGGCATCACTTGTAATACATGTAATTATTGCAAATATGCATAAATAACTCCGAAATAATTAAATAGTTCAATAAATCATGAGAAAATTAATTACGGGCATGCCTAACAACTTTTGTTTCGCGTAAATTAATAATAATTACTTTCGCTCGCGTATCAAACATTTTTTGGTAAACACCCAGACAACCAGAATTTGTTACTTTAACTACTTTTTCCATATTTGCGTAGGCAATCTTGAAGAAAATTTTGCTCACCACAGATTGGATATCGTATTACATAATACTGTAATTGCAATATGATGTCTGTCTACAAAAAACCGACATGCGTGGAACATACACACACATGGGCGTTGAATTATTTTTTTGCAAAATAATAGATGACCAAAAGTGGGGATTCTTACATTTTCAGTCTACAAAACTTTTAGGAATCGGAATATTTTATTGTGATGTCAGACTAGTTAAAAAAGCTATACCAATATAAACGAAATATAAATGGACTATATACCGAAATTCCCCAAACTCATAACGTTGCGTTTATAGTAGACTTCACAATTTTCTGTACAACTCCACTGCTGTCAGTTGTTCTTTTGTCCATGGACCACTGCATTAATGGTGATCGTTACTGTGGACCAGGATGTAGTCAACACATTCAGGTCCAGCTTTCACTACTGTGTGCATTACGCACGTGTAGCCAATTTTTGATCTGTACTGCACACTGCGAAGCTCGATTACCAATGATCTTACCTGTGTGTAAATGATTCGCAAACCGTCTTACTGGTCTAGGTCATAATTGGTTCATATTACTGTAGTCGAACATATAGCCTACATCTCATTGGCTTCGAAAGCGAAACAAGTCTTTAGTACAGCGCGCATTATAAATATTTTTTTTGTTTGCAACACCTGAAACCGTAAGTTAAACTGGGTCTGAAAGGGTTAATTCGTTCGTATTATTGATGTCCGATCAAGAGTCCCGTAAGGCGAAAAAATATTATATATATATATATATATATATATATATATATATATATATATATATATATATATATATATATATATATATATATATAGTAACATCTGCAGGAGTTCGCGTCTCATGCACCTTGATGAATAATACGTTAATTAGCGCTTAACCACAGAGTACTTAAGAATATAGGATGTTCACGGTAAAATGAACAATTATGAAAGCCCTGCTTAATAGCTATAGGCTATTCACTGTGAAATGAGTACTTCTGAATGCCCTCTCATTTGGACTAACAGTCAATAAATATACCTTTGTGTCAAGTTCCGAGTGCGGTGGAATATACACACTGTGTTCATTACTTACACTGCAATATTTATTATAAAGAGTGGTTAAAGGATAAAAAATTGCTAAAAGTAAAAAGTAACTAGGGCTTCAAAAGTGCTCACTTGATCGTGAACAGCCTGTACTTGTATGCACGTTGTGCATTCCTTTACTATATGTATAATTAACGTTCCCATTGGCCTAATCACTTTATGCATACGTCGGTCAAGAGAAAATGTAAAATTATTATAAATGTAAATATTTTACAGATATACTTAATTTAACACTTCGATGCATTAAAAACACAGAAGCTAAAGAACTAATATAAGTTAGCACAAATCTAATACTTTTTATTCGACGTTAAGAAATATAACTACTTTCAATCCATTGCTACCAAATTTGTTGGGCGCACGTCCCTCGATGCGGCCGTTAAAATATGTGCAGGAAGGGACAGTGAAGTTTTTCTAAGGTTGATTTCAAAATTGCTCACTTCGTCGTGAATAGTCTTTAAATAGGCGAGACAGCCGCTTATTCCACCAACTCCAGTCACACACGAACCACAAAATGGCTTCACTGGCAATCTACAAGTCCACATCAGAAGCGCCGCCATGTTGTTTCGTCTCTATGCACCACTCATTCCAAGGTCAAAAAACAAACTACATTAGGCAAGCAAGTGGACATTAGTTTCAGGCAATGTCGCAATAGGCGACGAGATCAAATCTCTGCTGTTTGCTGTTATCTTTAAATTCCAGATACTTATTTCCAGTGGGGAAAGTACTGTGAACAGTCTTTTGTTGCTGGCAAAGAATACTGTGACTTGCGAGTTTCTCTTTACTAACAAAGTATTGGAGACAACACTCGCAACATGTATTTTGTGTTGTTTCTTACTCAGCTGACTACCAACCAGTGTTGAGAAATTTGTAATGCATACGAAATTCAAATGAGCCTGAATTCCACTAGCGCGAATCGCCAAACTATTTACGTGGTTGTAATGATGTACAGGAGAAATATGCATGGGTACTACAACCCCACCCTTTTAGCAAGTTTTGTCAGTTGTATTGCTATCTTTGTCCACCACACAGTAGACATTGATAGAATTAGAATTGTTCTCCTCGAACTTACGAATATCCTGTATGACTACATGTTTCGACAGACCTTCGATATTCAAAACCTCGTGAGGTTTTGGATATGCAGAAATACTGCAAACATTTTGTGTGCCAGGAATCAAAGACGCTATTATGGCATAGTGGAAACACATTCCCTCCAGAAAGTGTACATCGACACAAGAAAGACAATTGGAAATAAACTTGGGCAGTTTAGTGTGCTCAGCACCGATGGCGAACGGGTGATATTGACTCACATGGACATCCATGTACGTCAACATTTGCAGACTTCAACCAAAACCACGTGCACTAAACTCCTCAAGTCTGTTAGTGAGATAAGAAATTATATCATCATGATGGATTAAACCCACAACATATGAATGGTGGACAGGGAGTGCTTTGCTTTGAAAATAAAAACTCTCTGTTGCACATTCTTCCAACCGTGAGAGTTTTCAAGTACTTAACCTGTACAGAAACGGATAATCTAACTGGCCGGGGCAATGCCATTAATAAGCTTAATAAAGAGACTTTACACCTCTGGAAAAAACTATAAAAATCTGCATCAGATTCTAATTGATCATTACTTTTCCGAACGTCAATTAGTCTTTCTGGGAATGCCGTAGCCAATAGTTGGTACATCAGGTCTGGCAAAGCTTCCATTGAGGCTTGGGATTCAGAAAAGGAATCTTTTTCCAGCTCCCTTGGCGAAATATCTCTAACCATCTCGGAAAGTCGGTTGTGAAATGGTTGGAGCACTCTCCAACCACAAGAATCTTCGGAATTTGATAGAAATAAGTTGTCTTTCAAAAGATAATCCTTCTCATGTTTGGGGGAAGCGGACACGTTTGGTTCTTTGGCTGTAAACGAGATCTCTGTAAGCGAATCCATGCTCGAATCGCTGAAGTAGAGATCATCCTCCAAAAGATTAAATCGTATGTGCTTTGGCGAAGGGACACTGGCTCGGCAGCTTGTTTGTCTTTCCATCTGCGATTCCAAAACAGAATTGCTTACGTAAAGATCTTCAAGTAAGATGTCAATACTGTATCGCTTATGCTCACCCATTTTCACCTAACCAAAAACTTTATTTAGTTTTCCTGACATAAAAGTTACAACACCACAATAAAATAAAAATATATATGTATGTGTTTTGTGATTTATAAAAAAAGAAAACACTCTTAATAACTCTCTCACATTCATACACATGATATAACTGAAGACATAATTTTAAGGGCAAAATCTTTTTCTTAATTGTAAATTTTATTTTTGTTAGAGAAAGATAGAAGCAAGAGCTTTGACTAAAAAGGTAGCGAGTTCGAATTACTTTAAACATGGACAAGAAGCAGGTAGCTAGCAGACGAGCAGAAATAAAACTCAATAGGGAAAATATGGGTCAAGGTCTTGAATACCCGACTGGCCGCGCACATGGTGAGGACAAACAGTATAAGACACGAGCGTGGAACAAGCCAGGCCGGTCTGTGTGCGGAACTGGCTAGATGAGAGAATGGGGGAAATAGTTCAGTAAGCTACCACTATCACCTGTGCCTGCGTGACCACTCCTACTCACTCGACATTCTCCCTTTCACCCTCCACAAACTCATCGCGTAGATGCTGCAGCAGTATCTGCAATGAGCCGGGGGAGAAGAGAAAGTTGGCGTTTCCCCTCTAGCCCATTCCTCCAACAACTTTCAGTCCACAGCCCTTCTCTAGTATGGAATTGACAGCGCTTTGCAACCTGTCTCGCCCTCGTCTTTCACAAGATTTTACTTTTCGGCATGGCACACGGCTTTCGTTTAAAATATAACAGTGAAATTTAATCTCATGCTATTGCATTTCAGTTTAAGCCCAATTTAAACATTATTTTTTTGTAAGAGATAAAACTTTACTTTTTTTTAACTTTTTAAATCTTACACTGTCAAAAACATTTATGAATATTACACCTTCAAAAGCATTTATGAATATAACACTATCAATAACCTGTATGAATATTGCACCATCAAAATATATGTTTTAGGGTACACCATAAAAATCATTTAATCTATAAAAAATATTATTTAAGTTTTTTACAAAACAAGTTTAATAACATACGTTTTAGCAACAGTAATTAATATGTTGCACAGAAGATATTATAAAACTTGTCTAAATTTTTTTAACCAATTCTTAAAAATAGTTAAAAATAAATTATTTTACACTTTAAAACTAAACATGTAATACTTTTACAACCATAAAATCCTTAATGCACATTCGAGTCATTTTTGTTTAATTAAAACTTGTAATAGTTTTACAACTATACAATCCTGCATCTTAGATGTAAAATTTTCTGAAATTTAAAAATACTTGAAAAATCTCTCTCTCTCGTTCTCTCTCTCTCTCACACACACACATACACACACCTTCTCTCTCATACACATAGAACAAGTCCTCCTGCACTAATACTCGCAGTCATATACTCTCACTCACATCAACATAACCAAAATTCTCAGAGTAACTGGCGATAGATTCTAGATTTTTTCACATACTATGCAAATATTTAAAATGTGAAAAGAGGGGCAGGTATGTGTTACTGACACTGCCTTATTCCTTATAGTGGAGTAGCTACTACTGGTGGTTCACCTGTATAACCCTCCCAACTCTGCTAAATAAACTCAAATATAAGTAAAAATTACATACAGAATTAAATTTTTATCACCTTTCCCCTGCACTCATTCTGGCATTCATATGCTCTCACTCCACATACATAACCAAAATTACTCAGAGTTATCAGTGATGGATTCTAGATGTTTTTTCCACATACTTTGCAGATATATAAATAGTGAAAAGAGGGGCAGGTATATGTTATTGATACTGCTTTATTCCATTTAGTGCAGTAGCTACTACTAGCAGTTCACTTGTATAGCCCTCTATATTCTGCTAAATAAACTCAAATGTAAATAAAAATTACATCTGGAATACAATTTTTATCACCTTTCCCCTGCACTCACACTCGCAGTCATACATTCTCACACAATCATCCACACATGTGAAATAATGATTCTAAAGACTTGTTTTAGGATTTTAAAGACACAATTCAAATCAATTAAAAGTTTTAGGATTCTAAAGAATTGTTTTACAATTTCAAATTCCAATAATTCAATTTGATAAAAGTTTTACAATTCTAAAAACTTGTTTTAAAATTTCAAGGAAAAAATAATTCAAAACGATAAAATGTTTTACGATTTTAAAAGCTTGTTTTATAATTTCAAAGACCAATTATTAAATTAGATAAAAAAATTTATGATTCTAAAGACTTGTTTTGCAATTTCAAAGACCAATCATTCCATTTGATAAAATGTTTAACGATTCGAAAAACTTGTTTTACAATTTCAAAGACCAACAATACAATTTGACAAAAAGTTTAATGATTCCAAAGACATATTTTACAATTTCAAAGACCAATAATTCAATTTGATAAAAAGTCGAATGAAATTCATTCAATTTACTCAAGGTTTAAATAAAATGCGAAAATTTTTTAAACGAATACCAAAAACCATAAATTTATTTAAATTTATAATTATTAACTTACATAAACTTTTGTCATGAAGATGGTGAGCGTGGGAAAAGACCCGAACACAGGACAGTTCAGCTGAAAGGTAGGCTGCTTCACCAAGTGAGCATCAGGGTTCCTACCCCAACAGGTTAGCAGGCAGGCGCTCACAATCCTCTAGAGAGCTACTTGGGTGTCCACCCCGACAGGCTAGCGAGAGGCAAGCTCCAATACTTTCACCCTCTCGGCAGAAGCGATGGGTGAGCAGGTCCCTTGATCGCAAAGCCCTTTTGTGGATCAGACAAGCAGAGATAAACTACGAAATGGCAGCTGATGGCCTTTAACTAGACACCCTAGCACCACACCCCAGTTCACAAGGCTGAAGGTCAGTATACTTTCACGCACTGGAGGAGAGTGGCATTCCTGACCCGATGAAGTTACAGCAGCAAATGAGCTTGTGTTTATACCCTCACCACTCTCCCTTGTCACAAAAATTAAAATAATGCTGTTCACCTGAAATAGACATCAAATAGACGAATAACACATTTGATGGCATTTTAATTAAATTTTAAATTATTTAAACCTACATTAAAAGGATTTAATACACTTTACGAATTTTAGCATGGATATGCTGAATTCTAATGTTTGTATCTGAATTTAAGGTGTAATTGGTCAGTTTTAACCTATTAGGTTGGAATTATGTTCTTATTTAACAATTCTTACATGAACAATTGTTATTACAATACGAACTTTTTGCATTATAAGGTAAAATCATATTATTCTACGATTCACACACTCTTTTATAAACAAATTCCAGTTTTTTCAATAATTTATTTGTAATTATATATATTTAGTTGATTAATACTTTTAGTTAATATGTTTAATGATTACTGACTTACATTCTAGCTAATATCATACAAGACCTAGCCATGAATCGAACCCAGAATCTATACATTACAATCATATCTACCCAGCACTGAAAGTGAGAAACTAGATAACAATTGTACATGAAATGAGCAGGATTTTAACCCAGCTTATATCAACCATGTCCTAGCCGAGAATCGAACCCACAAAGTATATATTACAACTAACCATGCCTTATCTGGGATTAAAACACAAAGCCTCCAACTGATTCCTAATTTCATAACTTTATGGAGGCTGGCATTATATAACAACTTGTTATATTTATTTATAGTGATTTGGAAAATACTACTCAGTTTATTCATCCAACGAACATCTTTTGCTGGGAGACAAGTTCTAATATCTTTAGCTGAATAGTATTTTTGGCTAACTAATAGTCTGATTTTTTTTTCAAGATACTTCCTTGTTAATGCAACATACTTTTTAAATTAGAAAATTTAAGAATCTCTCTCTCACCCTCTCTCTCTTTCTCTCTCTCTCTCTTTCTCGCTCTGTTGGAGACAAATTAAGTACTTTTCTCTCAAATGTCTCTGGGGAGGAAAAATTTTCTTACCAAAACAAGTTCACTTTTAATAAGGACAAGGTTAAATTAATGCAGAAATCCATTAAAAAAACATATATTTATTGACAAAATTAGGAAACTGTAGAATGTGACAAAACATAGGACATATTAAACAATTGTTTCAAAATATATACAACTACAGAATGATCCAAAAATGTATGTAAAAAAATTTAACACTGCCAAGTAGAGCTTGCTCCAAACACTTCCATACTGAACAAACACAAGTGAATTCACAATATATTTACAACATTTTAAAGAGACAAATTATAAACCCATAAAGAAATATAGGATGTCACACAATTATTTCAAAAACACAGAGATCCAAAACTTTATGTTCAACATTTACACCTTACTCAGAAACAACTACAGGCTAACATAAAACATTGATTCAAAATATGTACATTTTTTCTTTAAAAACAAATTTTTTTATGTAAAATTGTTTGCAACTTCTGTGAATAAAATTTCATGAATTTTCTTAATATTGGATCAAGATCGCCTTCTTGGCCTCTGCTTTCAAGAAGTGAGCATTTAATATATCCTGGTTTTAATCTATCTGTACACAAATGTCTTTACAAGTAGGGGCATGTAAAACAGTGCTTTCGACCAAATTGGGGCATGATTCAACATAATGAGAGTATACATCATCAATAATAGATTGAAGAGGTATGTTTACAGTCATATGAAACACTGGACATTTCTTGTTATCACTGCACTGTATGAGTTCATGACTCTTTTCGTCTCCTAGAGGAAAAATTTACTTTACAATGAAAAATATTGTGGCAAGTTTTCATAAATTCTCACAAAAGACCGTTACACCACAGGGTGTAAGTTATATTGGACTTTCCTTATTTGGCACTGACATAATGATTTTCCGGATGAAAATACATCATGTTGCTACTATGACATCCAACACTCGACTGAGAAGATTTAGCAAGAAACAATGTATGTATATTGATAAATTCATTCCCTAAATTTGCACATTGAAATGTATTTTAGGGCTAAATTTTATTTTTGCTAATTTTATTGCTTGATGTATGTAACATTTTTATTAATCACACCCAGTATGAGATGTGTAACCAAATTTGTTTTTGCTATAATGATATATAAATTATGATGATTCTTATCACCTTCGAAATACTGATATGGCAAAATAGTGTCTGTATTGTAAACAAGATGTTTCAAACATTTTCTTCCTAACAATATGAGGTTACAATGTGTATGGCCTTAAGCTTGTGTTTAAGATCTACTCTGTGTGGTCTGTACTGGTTTACAAGAAATTCAGAACTGCCACAGTTAGTTAAAGTAGCATAATAAGTAGTTGGTGTACTACATGCTGTAAAATCTTGAGAGAAATATGTACATTTGAAATTAATGTCTGACACACATTGCATTTACAATAAAATGTGAATATAATAATCTCTATGTTACAAAATGCAAACCTTTAGTAAAAAATGCATACTTGTAATTCATTGGGAACAGTGGGAACATTGGATCATTATTCGGAATTAGCCACTTCACATGCATATAAATTACATGTCGATGGGAAAACTAATCCTCCATGTTCGAAAATAAAGTTGTGGATGTCCCTGTCGCAGGTTTCCTTCCAACAAACGGTCATTCCCTGTTGAGGAATGGTGAGCTAGTAGGTTGTTACTCTGTATCCCCATTTATCTTTAATCTCCTTGCTAAAACTGGCAATAATCAAATCTTTTAATGTTGATGGAAAGTCACAATCGGGGCAGAGATATTTCACAGCACAATCATTGCATGCTATTCCTTCACCAACGCAAATGCCATGACTGCTGTCGAAAGTGAAGCACCAGTGTTCTATATTGTTGCAGACATGAACTTGTAGAATACTGTCATACAGTTTAAAGAAAACTATTTTCTGTCCAATTTGTAGGACATCATATAAGTCTGTAGGGTTGCAGATTCTAGCCAAGACTGAAGATTTTATACTGAATTATATCCTTTATATAGTCTGCCAGATTTTCTTACTTTGAATAATTTTACATTGCCACATACCACAGGGAGAAGTTAATTCTTGGTCACTGAGGTACGTATAATGTGAGTTGTTGTTGCATTCTTCTGTGCAAACTGTAGTAAGATAACAGCAGCTACACTCCTTCTGCACAATGTATTTGATTTTATTGTAGGACTTGTGTTTGGTGATGTAATAACTTTGAGCTTCATATTCTTGTTCACTTTCAGTACAAGGTAATTTGCTCCCAGGATGTAAATTATATAAAAGACAACAATTTCGCTCATAACATATGTTGAAACTTTAAAAGTTTCTGTTGGACAGATTAACAAGAAACAACAATGTTCACCACCATTGCACATCTGTATCTGTAGAGAACTGTCTTTATCTTAAATTCGAAACTACATTGGCCAATATCCTGGCGTTACACTAGTGTACTGAAGTGATGAGTCGAACCTTCCATCGTAACTAAAGCCCTGGTGTACAATTTTCTCTCTCTTTCTCTCTCTCTCTCTCTCTCTCTCTCTCTCTCTCTCTCTATCTCTCTCGAAATAGACATATCTTCCTTCAGTTTTATTGTAAAATTAGTTCTTCAATGATAACTCATTTCAAATTTGCAGACACAAATAATAATGTTCCAAACCTCACAATCCCACATTCCACATGGTGCTCGTAGTAGTGTGCTACTTCCTTGTATTTTTGTGATGTGTTCCTTATTATTACATGTTTCAGTCCATAAGGTGGTGTTGTAAAATTCTCTATCAATTTATATTTTCTGTACTGCGATTTTTAAAACATAGGCCCCTTAGAAGAACAGGGCAGTTCGCTGTCAGGCTGCATATTAAAAACAGGACAGTGTTCTTTTTCATCACACATCTCTTGTTCGGGATACATATTTTCTCCTAAAGTTTTCGCGAAATTCCAATGTTCATCTCCATTACACATCTGTGGTTGGAAGTATATGTTGCCTAGAGACTGGAACCATACTTTCTTGTGTCCTCGAAAAATAGGGGAATACATCTTCTCTGGGTCGAATTTCTGGAAGAAACAATTTTTCGAAAAAAATTAATATCTCTACACATAGGTAGAATGTTTGTACAATTATTTTCTTAAAGCTTTGCTTTTACATTATGAGCAGAATGTTTCTTCTTCACAGTTATTTGTATTATAGTGTTTGACAATTGAATTAACTCCCAAACAGTTATTGTATCTTCTGATATTTATTACTTTTGCATTGGTTGAAGTTTTTTAAATTTCCTTCTGTATTTTTTCCAAGCATGCATATGGGATAATCTTCGAGTAACGCATTATATCCATATTGAAAATGTTTTATTGTAAGCTATGTCACCAATGTCCCATTTCAGGTTATGTATTATGTAAGTGTGTTCCCAAAACGTCATTTTAACATCAGGTTTTAAACTGTTCGAAGTTCTGGGGAATTTAAACCATAATACTCTGGAGTCACTTTCATTAGTTGCATAAGAAATAGCAAGCTCCTTAATTACAAAGTGAGAACTTTTTAAGGACCTTATAAATTTTTTCCATTCAATTTCCATCTTCATGCTGCTTTTAATATACACATTTCAATGTGACCAATAAACACAGTGTATATATTTCATCACCGTCAAAATGCAATGCCTAAGGCTGCAATAAGATAGTATTATTAGCGGTTAATTCCTGTTGGAGGGCATTAAAAAGTGCTTAGCTTATCGTGAACAGCCTATAGTTTTCGAAATCCTGTGCAAAGCACATCATTTTTACACTAATTTTATTCACTATCTACAAAAAAAGTCTCTATATCATATACAATTTTTATAATATGACAGTGGTCACCTGGGAATCTACTTCATTGACTCTGGATGAGTCCATTGCTATATCTGGAACGATTCTAGCTTCAAGTAGCTGTTCCAGTCTGTGTGAAATACAATCCCTCCGCTAATGTTACAAGTTCTCATCATTAGCAAAGGCAAGTATGCCGTAAGGGCAAGCATCACAAGGTAAATACAATATAATATTCTCATCTTCTTGTAAATTCTCAGCCAGGAACAGATACACTAATATTATTTCATGGCCCACAAAATAAATAGTAGATTCTTTTGGCGATACATGCAGTTGGGAACACTTTAAACTCAATAAGGTATTCGCCTTCCCATAAGCTAAAATTGCATTGAACATTTCAACACATTCAGAGTCACAATTACCACAGCAGTGACCTTGATGCATTGTACCTGTTGCGAGCTGATGCAGAGATGAACTGCCCTGTATATTCTGCATTGATGATGGTGATCTAGAGGTAGCAAATTTGTATTAAACACCTGTTATTCTAGTGAACGTCTGGATCTGTAGTAGATATGATGCACACCTGGCTTTGTAGTGGATGTGATGGATGCCTAGTGTAGTAGACGTGATGCATGTCTTTTGTTGTAGTGGATTCTTGGCATTGTTCATGTTATCAATGCTTGCCATTGATGTCAATGCTTGCCGTTGATGACAACTCTTCCCATTGCTGTAGATGTCTGATGTTGCAATGTATTAATGGTGCCATACTCTGTGCTACTGCAATGAACATGCATGCACACGATGTGACCTTAGCAGATGCCGAGTTAAAACTGATAAAAATATTAATTTATCCTTCCTTATATACTGTAAGGATTCAAAATGACTGCCATTTTCCCATAAATTTACAAGAATTTGTACCTTTTTGTAAAAAAGTAAGAATAAAATTGAAATTATCTGTATTCCAACTCTGAAAAACATAACTTCCACCTTTTTATGTATTGTTTCGTTAAACTTAACTGTTGGAAATTTTTTGATTTGAAATATGGAGAGGGTTGGCTTTGGTTGGAAGGTTAGAACACTCACTTCCCCTGGTAGGTCACAAAATATAAAAAAATTTGCAACATGTGGAAGTTATGTCAGACGTTGCCTCCAATACAAGGCATTTATAAGAGATCTCTCTCATTTCCCTAGTTGCATGGGGCCCTGGCCCGGTGCTGCTACAACTCCATGCATAGGTCACTCTCATTGGCTCTTGAGACTTAAATTATGTGCGCTCCCCAATCATACTCAATTCTCAGCTATCCATTACCTGGTATTGTCCACGAGGCTTTAGAATAACATGTTCCTATATCTTTTGTAAAAACACGTCACTGTAGTCGACTGCCATTCCCAAATAAATTTGGAGGTGATTATTACTTAACATAGAATATAAAACTTTAACATCATTTTATTATATTTTCCTATATGATAGTTGTGTCTAAAAAACTCTGGGCTACAAAAAAAGTACACGTGAAATACGTATTTTTGTCTGGTAGACAAATAAATAAATTTGTTATATCAATATGTGTAAAAATAATTTTTACTGGTGATTCAGATATGTATTGTATTTCTGTGTGATTTTTTCTTTCAAACCATAGTTTGCTTGTTTCAAATACACACTTGTTGTTGGAATGTTACATCAGGGGATTATCTTGGAGATTAAAGAAACTTTATTTCAGGGTTATAAAATTTCAATGGTGGGAGTTTGGTAGCAACATTTTAATTCTCTAGGAATAAGCCAGGCTGTTTCATGAAATGGGATCGGCAATGAGGGTGGGCAGTGTGGACAGGCCACCTCTCGAGATATTCCAAAAATTCGTTCGAGGCTGGGGATGCGTGGCCTTGGAGAACTAGCTTTTTGGTCAAACATAGCATCTGGAGTAGGGGCGGGAGGGATGATCTGGGTTCTTGATCTCGGGGCATATCCCTCTGGACAATGGGTGGAGGGTAGTATATGCTTACATGCGAGTGGGAACAATGTGAAGCTCTCTTACCAGTTGTCGCCATCTTGCCTCAGTGGCGAAAAATTGACAATCTGGTAAGATGGGTGAATGACCTCAGGAAATGTCACTCTGGTGAGTGGAGGAGGTGGGAGGTTTGGATGGGGGTGCAGGGACCCCAAGAGTGATTTGGCAATATATCTAGCTGCTCATCGCCATCTTGCCTCAGTGTCAAAACATTTTCAATCGAGGGTAGAGGGGTGAGTAACCCCAGGACACATTGCTCTGAGGCAGTTGCACTTGGGCAGAGCCACATGGAGGTTTCTCGAGGGCTTCCACCATCTTAGTACTTTGCCAATCCTCATGCTGCATAGAGGCAACACTGGATCTCTCGACTTCACCTAGCTTTGTAATGTGGTAGCTGCGATAAATGTTTTATAATATACCCGTTTTAATATAAAACTATTTTATCGGGAAATAATACCAATTTTTGTGTGATATTGTGTTTATCGTATAAACCCCATTTCTGTGTTTGGTAGACGACACTTGGTATGATTTTCAACTCGTATTTTCGTTTACAAGTGTGTTCTACTTAGCAGACTTAACAGAAAAAAACTTGCAGTACGTACATTATTTTTTAAATAATTTACTTTTATACATTCACGTACTTGTAGGACGAATCAAACTGTTAATAGTAGCTTGGTAGATATTCTGTCAATCGTAAATTTCTACTCAGTTGCCTTTAAGACGATGGCCGTGCTACACGTACATAAGCAGGCATCGAGTGACCTCCGAGATGGACGGATGTGTTTTCGGGGAGCTCCTGATGCCATTTCATTACATGTTTTTTCTATTGTGCCTGTTTAAGATTCGGCTAGTCTAATTCATATATTAGTATGTGCATCATAAACATAATTTGTATCCATTTGTCATTTAAATAGTATTTATGTATATTTCAAAGTAGCTATAACCTTAGTCATTACTAAGCCTCTGAACATGCTCCACCTATATATTGTCAGGCTCCCGATGTAAGATCGACTCAGTTCTTCATTGAGCTCGCAGTCGGACATACATGTCTTGGGAGAGGTGCAATTTTATTACACGTGTTAATCAATTAATTTCTTTTTTTTTACTTGTGGATTACGTTCCCCCTCGCCAGTCTCACAGCAGACTGACATGTAAGGTATGTGCGAGAGGCGTCGTTATATCTTGTTTGATTAATTTATGGGGACATTTTGTTGTAGGTTGTTAATTCCATACTCATGTAATTGTGTTATAGTTCTCTCCTATGTAAATTATATTTATAAGCTCGGAGTAGTAGAATCACATTATGTTTAATTCCATACTGAAGTAATTGCACTTATAATTTAAGTAGTCTTTGACATTTGCGATTCGATGCATGTAATTTATTCATATGTACTATACTCTGAAATTCTCTAATGTTTAATTGCATTCGCAAACAGTCATTCATCGTTTGTTATTACTAAAACATAAATCGTATCCATTAAAGTCGCCTATCTCCCACCACTGTCTATGAGCAATATCCCCCAAAAAACATAAAATTTACACTTAGGCCACTCTTAGAAATCGTTCTAACAGTCTGAAATTCTCTCCTGTGTTAAATATGTTCGTAAAAATCGCCTATCTACCACCAATATCCTTACAATCACAACAAAATTAGTAAAAATTAGATAAATGACCCTTAAGACACACTCGCACTCAACTCAACTATATAACACATTGCAACCAATCACTGGCCAATCGCCTTTAGAACACCACAGCGTCAACATCGTACAGAGCTTCCCACAAAAGGAAAGAAAGAACAACAAAATCAAGAAAAAATTAACCCTTTTAGTGCATTTAACCCTTTCCATAAGTTTAACAATTTCAATCCATTAAACCTTTTATTATATTTAACCCCTTCAACTTTCGATTAACCCTTTCGATTATTATTAACCCTTCTAATCAATTTGATATCCAATTAATTAGGTAATCAAAAAGGCAGCATCCCCTTTGATCTGAAACCGGCCCGTCCCTACTACTCACAACTAAAATCAGTTTGATAGTTGTCTCATACAGAACACAGAAGTTATGAACCCTTCAGTGATTTATGTAAACACCCTGTTATGGCTTCTGTAGCAAGACTCCTGTATTCCTATTAAAGATTATAAAAAAACGTAGAATAGAATAACGGGCTAAACTTTGAGATTTGAGAATAGTTAAATATTTAATATAAAATGTTATATATGTATATTCATCTTATTGCTTGGTGCTATACCCCAGTCATCGTACGTCTTTTGTGTAGTTTTTTACGTCGCAATATTTATTTTAAAAAGTGGTGGAAGGATAAAAAATTATACGAAAAAAGTAACTAGGGCCTCAAAAGTGCTCACGTTACACGGAACAGCCTATAACAGTAACAAAATCACCTATAGCGAGATACTTAATGACCACTGTTTCACTTATAAACCCTCAAGCCGGCTCGGTAAAAAAAAAAAATCAGTTCAATATTGTGTTTACTAGGGAAATAATATAACAAAAACATCTACAGAAGCCCTCTTTGACAAGAACGAACAATTTTGGAAAACGCCCAAAGTGAACACATAAGCTTGAGGAATCACGGCCACAAATAGAGAGCAAGATTAATTTTAAATTTTCTCTGTGTTTTAAAACGCCCCGAATAAATGAACGGAATTTAATGAAACAGTAGCGAAAGAACAGAAGTATTAAAATACTATTAAAGGCATACGATGTATAGAGTACAGGCTTAAAGGCAAGACCTGACTAATTTTGTGTTTTTAAGGACTGCGGGATTTTTTGTCTTGTCCACTGAAGCTCTTATTCCTCCCCTTCTACCGGGAACGTGTAGGCTGTGTGACAAATGTCGGGACAGAAGGGACCGTAGGACGGCGTGACAAGTCACACAATGGTGCGGCAGAAACAACAGACTGTCATGGGTTGTGTTTCGTGGGTTGCCACACACCGCCAATGTGTGCTCGACAGCTGATACATGTCGCTAACTGCGAATGCGTGTTCGCACATCGCGCCCCCACTAATGAAACTCTAAAAGAAACAATTCTGCAGCAGTGTCACATTTCCCAGGCTGCACTTGTGCGACACTTGAAGTGTATCGGGTTGTCAAAGGGTTGTCTGAGGGTGTCTAATGCCCCCTGCATTAAAACGCCAGTCACCCCATTGAAAAGGTTTGATTGAAATACAGTTGTAACAAGGAATAAAAGAGGTGGTGAATACGAGCGATGCTTGTTCTATTTTGCAACGGTCTGATAACTCAGCGGCAGAGAGATCTAAGCTCGAATGTACAGGTAGGTGATGACTGTAGGTTGGCACTTGCTAAATGTATATACGAAAAACAAAATGATCTAAAGTAATATGCCACTCTCCTGGTTCCTTCTGTTAAGCAAAGGCCCTGTCATTTCGTATTACATTTCACACAGCTCTTTTCACACTGGAGATCCGGTCAATTATCCATTGGACCATGTTTCATGTTTATAGGTGATGCAATTTTCTTCTTTCAATTTGCATCGTGGAATTAGGAGAAACAGTTCCTTATCCTTGGTGTGCGCCGTGATCCACAGTTTTCTAAGGTTAGTACGAAGGTACCTTCCATAGATGATTCAAGGTTGAGTGAACACTTATGAGATCAAAATTTGAACAATAAAATTTGTCCCCTTCCTCTCCTCCTCCCCTCCTCAAAAGCATTTATTCTAAAGTTGACATTGGCAGTATATTTACTGTAAAGTTAGCAACTGCAGTGGAGCGTCGATAATCCGGATTAATTGGGACCGGACCCCTTCCGGATTTTCGATATGAACCAATAAAAGGCCCGGTAGACGCCTTCGACGCAAACATATTTGCTAGAATCGTTCATAATTCACTCTGTTGGTTACAGAAATGGGGAGGATGAATAAAACCATTAGTGTAGTAAAATTTTTACGTGATTTTAATTACAGAAAAAGATATTGTACTCTATGTACAGTATTGCATGTACAGACCGTCTTATTTTATGTACAGTACAATCGAATCCGGATTATCGACGGTCGGAATTTTTTGACGTCCGAATTATTGACGCCCCACTGTATTTGGGAAAAGAATGTATTACTTTAAATACACTGTACAAGTCGATAGTCAGTGAAGAAGAGGAAGTGAGTAGAACTCTTAAACGTGTTCAGTACAACACAACCCATGAAGAAACCGTATCAGGCGTTGTAAGACTCATTAAAGCAAAAAAACTTTACGAGCCACGATACTCGAAGTAATCAGTTCATGTTACAAAGACAGACTGTCTTTAATGGAGGTGGAAGTAGAACGAGATGATAGCAAAACCATGCCATGGCACTCCTCCGCCAAGCTGTCCTAGGTTCGCCGGGAAAGAAGGCAAAAACGTTATGCCGATGAGTGAGACTTAAATTCGCGTTGACATCTGGCAGCACGCAAGACTTCCCCACCTTGTATATATTAGAGCCGGTGCCAAATGTTAGGGATGCATGATTTTTGCAGGGAGAGTTCCACGCAGCGGATATTAAAATTTCCCACGTGCGCTCCTGCAGTGTTATTCCTTCGGTTATCGAGCACGTGTCTTTGTGACAAGATACATTGGTATATGCTGTTCACGGTAAAATGAGCACTTTTCAAAGCCTTGCTTAAGATCTACTTGTAGACATGTTGTTGTGTTCTTCTGCCTTACATAAAATTAACATTGACTTGAGCCTCATCACGTTCATGCGTTGACAAATGAAACGGAGAAATTATTAAAAAAGTAAATACTGTACAAATCTGCTCATTTTTACAATTCGATGCATTAAAATAATATAAAGCGAAAGAACTAATTTTAAGTTATCACAAATGGTTACCAAATACTTTTTGTTCGACGTTAAGATATGAAACTACTTTCCATCCATCGTTATCAGCTTTGCTGGGCGAATGTCACTTAGGACGTCCGTTAAAATATATGCGGGCAGGGGCAATGACTTTTTTCTAAGGTTAGTTTCTAAATTTCTCACTTTATCGTGAACAGCCTTTACAAATGTTTGCAGTCTATTCTGCCACCAAATATGTCTAATAATGCGAATGTTGCAGAAGTCTTCTTATTAATTGCGTTACTAACATTACAACGGTAGAAATCAAAAGGACGTAAAGAGAAGTGGTTCCTCGACTTACGGCCGAGCATTCGGAGTTTTTACCTGTGGCCTCCTTTTGCAAGGATGTCGATAAAATCTGCGTTCCGTGCTGAGCCCTAGTAATCAAAATGCCTCTATCTACGACGTAGAGCGCTCCAGTGTAACTTGGACATTCATATATACCAACTAAATTTAGTAGAAGCTGACAACAAGACAGCTGTAGACGAAAAATACGGAAGAGCGGAAAAAAAAATCATAACATTAACTTGTGTTGCTAATATAATATATCCTTATCGCCTGTCAACATTAACATTCCAAATTGTATGTTTTTAATATATATATATATATATATATATATATATATATATATATATATATATATATATATATATATATATATATATATATATATAGAGGTTTGTTTTGTCATTGCTATAATAAAAAAAATACTTATAGAGAAGTAAAGGAAGTTCAGTCTTCATTATGACATGTTGGTATTTTAATTTTTTTAATCAGAGATATACACGAAGACATATACATACAGACATAAATATACGGCGGTCCTCAAAAAAAATTTTGCAGTAATTTACTGGCAAACACAAATTAATTTTAATAATATGGACTTCCCAGAAGATTTTGTGGTATTAACCAAAGTATTTTGTCATAGCAGTGCTTATTAGCACTCACATAACCATTTATGTCGTCATTATAAATATGTTATAAGACAATCATTAGGCAGTAAAAGTAGTAGGGGCGTAACCATTCTAGAACACTTTTGATTAAACGGATTATCGATTTGATATCAAATTGATTGATTCCAAGTACTGTTATACGGATTGTTTTCTTTGGTTTTCCGAAATCAATCCAGGCGAACGCCTGACTGGTGCCTCGGTACAGGACATTGTTCATTCCTTCCACTACTTAATTTTTTTCGAGTGAGTTATTTCAACTCTAAATATATCACTGTCGATGAGACGTTAATTCTCCCTCCCCATTACTTATCCATTGACTTTCACTAGGATGCAAAGAAAAGTGCTAATAAACGAGACGGTAGTAGTGTGAAAGTTTCAAGGATGTTTCGGAATACATCGTGGCTGGAAAATTTCGAAATCTTAAGTTTCACGTGTGTTACTTAGAAGTTTTAACTGAGCGCAATATGTTATTTGAATTTCTAATTATCTAAAATTTTGGTAAGGGCACAATAAAATAGGCGAACAGTGCAACTTCCAGTTGATAATTTGAAAAGTAAATATTCTGCGGTGCAGAATTGTCTTGTAGGACACTGGCCTACAACAAACACGTAAACTAAAACGTAGATATCGTCAATAAAATCACGGTTGAGAATTCTCCGAACTAAATCTGGGCACATAGCAGGTGAACAACTTTTGTGCTCTGAATAATGTAATACATCCTAAATTTCTGTGGAGCTAATATTAAATGAAGCATGGAAGTTTGGTATTTCGTTACAGAAGCTTATAAGCTAAGAATCGTTATCACTAACACATACGCAGACAACATTAATGACTTAATGCTTGTAATTGTCCATTTGTTAGTGGAATTGTAATTACGGAACTTGAGCAAAGTGAATTACAATGTTTCCGGTTGATATATTACTGTAACTTTTCTTTCAATTGAGTAGCTGTGCAAGAATGACGGAAACCACATTAAGTCTATTCGCGGTTTCTTCACAAGATTACAATCAAACCTTTGAAAAATCACCAATTGTATGAAGTATTTAGTTATTTCCTAAATATGCTGTGTATCACAAGCTTTTTATACTTGTATTAGCATAAACTTATATTATTTTTCTTTAAATTAATGTTTTTCTATATTTTATTTATAAATTATAATATATAATTTATAATAAATACGAATAAAAAAGAGCGAGAAAAGATGTGTGTTGGCAGTAAAAAATAGTTCTCATGCAAAATATAATATTATAACTGAGTGCGCATGAATTCGTTGAGCTGTCCTTTGGTGTAATCTTCCAGGCTTAGTTAAGCTTAGTTTGCACGATGCGGAGCAATATCCTAGAAGTAAAACTTAAGCACGGCTTCAGAAAAGGCCGAAGATGCAGTGAATCAACTATAATTCCAATTATTCTGAAGCCCTGCCCATATTCTACTTTTAAGATATTCCTCTGACTCACGCAAATAAAGCTTAACAAGAGTACAAAATTATACCATAGGACAGCGTACCGTATTCCTGCGCAGTTACTTCAGTAATATTTTATATAACAGTTGTTTGTAACTAGGAATTAACGATACGCCTATTCCCCACCCCATCCGTTTCTATTCACATCAAATGTAAAACGAACACCATAATTGATGGGTAAAATAAAGGCTGTTCACAATAAAGTGAGCACTTTTGAAATCAACCTCAGAAAAATTTCACTGTCCTGGCCTTGCGTCTATTTCAACGGTCTCACTGGGTGACATGCACCCAGTAAAGTCAATAAAGTTGGTAACGATGAATGGAAAATAGTACCATATTTAATGTCGAATAAAAAGAATTAAGTGATCAGTTGCGACAACTTAAATTATTTCTTTCGCTTTCTGTTTTTTAATACATAGGAATTGTAAAAATATCCAGATTAGTTCAATATTTACTTTTGTAATAATTTCACAGTTTTACTTGACCGACGCATGAATAAAGTGAAGAGGTCCACGGCGATATTAATTTTACATAAGGCGGAAGAATACGCAATGCACATACGAGTAGATCTCAAGCAGTGCTTTCAAAAGTGCTCATTTTACCGTGAACAGCATTTATAAGTAAATGTTCCATTTAACAGAAAATACGATACTTTCGCGTTAACAGACGTATAAAACGATTATGAAACATGGCATATTTAGGAAATAACCGATTATGTCATACATGGGGTGATTTTCTAAAGGTTTGATTGGAAAAGTGTGAAGAAACCACGAATAAACTACTTGGCTGGGCTGCCTGCTGATAAGTAAGTTACGAGGCACTCAATGGCGAACGGTACTCCAACACGTTGAACGCCATTGACGCCATTTTGCTGGCGTGTGCAGTTGGAGTTCGCGGTAGAAGAATATATTCCACTTATGTATCCTTAAGTGTTCTGCGCTTGAACGTAGACACGCGCGCGTGGAATGGGAGGGAGAGAGGAATGGTTCGCGACCTCTGTTTGGAATGTTATTGTTTCTAGGACATAACCCCGCTCCCTGAAAACACACAGGGCGGCAATTGTTTGTGGAGTCTCATGGCCATAGCGGAAGCGACCGTCATTTCTCGGACAGCCAACGTGATTTATAGGACGAACAAACCCTTTCCCTGTCCTCAAGCAACAATAAAACAAAAGGCCATATGTTGAATGGTTGTAGTAGGACTCAGGAGGACTAAAGTCCATAGAAATTTGTAAAGGATCAGTAAACAAACCGCTAGAAAATAATTTTGCCTCGCGTCTCATTAAATTTTTTCCCCGAAATACAAACTTTCTGAAAATATATTTACGGCGTGTTGTTCCACGGAAAAAAAAAAAAAAAAAGAAATGGCGGCTCCTGGTGTAGAAATAGGTTGACCCCAGCAAAAAAAAAAAAAAAGCCTACAACTATAGTTGTGCGACATGTCGACATATCGAATTCGACACACACCATCGGCCCATCCACAAAGCGACATGTGTTTGAAATTTTTTTTTTTCGGTATGAAGACTTTCGGTATATCTGCTTCGACATCGACATATGTTTAGGCTTCAACTCAGTGGCACTGAAGTTTCAAAGCCAATGTCGTAACCACGGAATCGATATCTACGTTAGTAAGTAAGGGAAACCAGTTAACTGACCCAAAACTTTTGAAAAACCTTCTGATAAGATGTCAACTAATCGAACCTACCTGCCAACATAGCAGCGCTAAACATACTGTAGAGAGTATCGTATTTTCTAAAGAAGCACACATCGCTGTCTTTGTAGGCGTACGTAAAAAGGCAGTAAGCAAACTTTAACATAATTAAAATAGATAAAAACAATCAATTATAATTAGTAACATAAATTGACATCACATGTTACATATTCTTACGTGCGTGTGTGTGTGTGTGTGTATATATATATATATATATATATATATATATATATATATATATATATATATATATATATATTCAAGGTGCAGTGCGGACATTCGACTCGGGTTAGCAACACTAGCTCAATACAAACAAATTTTAGCGCAAAGGACCCCCGACCTTGAGTTTGTAATTTAAGTCATGACACAGTATTGAACTACGTGACTTAAAAAGACAAACAAGTAAATTGTTTATCGATAGTCGTCGAATACGGGGCATGTAGACTGCGAAGGTGACTTGGTGTTTCTAATTGTTACTGGAATTTGTCACGTACTCTCCCGGATGTCCGACAAACACCGACTCCAGATGTTGACGTGCATTATTAAATAAATCTAATTCACTTTCAGTGGTCTCCACGCCGCTGTAGTAAGAAGAATTGAAAGTTCAGTCCTCATACAAGGCTAACCGGGTTCAATTCGCGGCGAGGTCGCTCTTGGATTCTCGCAAGTGGGAATAGTGCCGGACGATGCCGCTGGTCGGCGCGTTTTCTCGGGGATCTCCCGTTTCCCCCCGCCCTAGCATTCCGGCGCTGCTCCATATTCACCTCGGCTTTATAGGCGGTTTACGGTAAAATGAGCATTTTTGATAGCTCTGCTTAAGATCGACTTGTTGTGCCCATTGTGTATACTTCCACCTTATGTAAAATTAACACTGATATTACTTAATGCATGCGTCGGTCGAGTGGTGATGTGAAATCATTAGAAAAGTAAATATTTTACAAATCTTCTCATTTTTACACTTTTTATTCGACGTTAAGATGTGGAAGTATCTTCCCTCCAACGTTACCAACTTTACCGGACAGTAGGAGAAGTGACTTTTTTCAAAGGTTGATTTCAAAATTGTTCACTCTCAAGACTTCTATGTTAGAGTTGCCTAAGCCCCTCCAATGCCCAGTCTTCACTGACGCATCACAAATTTGCAACTACTGTGACAGAGAAGTCGATCCTGTAAATAAAATCAACTAGTTCTTCGGATCACGAAATAAGTTTTTTTACAAACGAAAAACTTCCAGAGAATTATTTAACTTACCGTGTCATGTGAAGAGAAATTATAAAAATATCAAGTATGTTTTAAATCGCAATGTAAGTGGAGGAGACACTGAAGACTGCCTTAGAGAGAGAACCACGATATAAATTTATCAGGCATGACCACGTGAAAAAAAAAAAGGAAAATTATCTTGCCTCGAAATGAAATTTTTAAATCAGTACCTTAAAGTAAAAACTTTGCGCTAGATCTTGAGGTGTTGTATTTATTTAGTGGAAGAAAATGGTTACGGGATTTTGTGTTAAAAATGAAGTTACAAACGGTTACGAAATGTGCATAAGAAAAACATATAAATATCTTATATAAGCATTAGCTACAACACTTTTGTGATTATAATTATATTTCTACACATCCATTCTGTTTAAGCTTTTTGAGGAAATCGAAGTTTAAAGAAAATGTATTTTTTCTTTTTTTTTTCTGAAGAGCTTCGGTAACTTGCATTTCCCATAAATTGCAAAATAACATCGGAAATTAATAAGTACAGCTAAGATCGGTTGGCAAGGGACTTCCGAACTATATTGCAGATGTGTGTTGGTCGAACACACATTCCTTATGTACGAGCTCAGCCACTTCAAAGGGATGCTATCGAATGAGCAGTTTTGAACATGTGGCGGTTTAGTTGATTCACGGGAGGTGAATATTTTATAAAATCTCTGATTATTTCCTTCTTTCTGGTCTTTGCAAATAGTTCCGTAATGTGCAAAACTTAACATTGCCAAGGAGCCAAAACTAGCAGCCATATTTCGATCAAAACGATTTACACTCTCAATTCGAATCAGTGGGAAACCACTGATTCGCAGTGAAATTCAACTACTCTAATCAGGGAAAATCAATGGAAAACCACTGATTGTTTCAGTGAAAAAATTCCACTGGTTGAATTAGTGACGGCCACCTGCAGTGGTGAATTAAATATTGCTTTTATTGAATTAGGCAAATTATTACGTGAAATAAACATATTTACGACAGTTTACTATTTATATTGTGCAATTTACCGTAATTTTAAAAAAGTAAAATAAATTCCGCAGGTGGGCGGGATTGAAATCACACACCTTTCTCGACTCTAGGACGTTGCCTTGCCATCTGAGCTATTTAATTCTTGCCGTTGAAATTGTCGCCATTGGTGTAGTTGTCGAGCTCAAGTGAGGCCAACCTGTTGACAACTACCCAGTGAGACAAGCGAACTGGGGATCTGCCTCGTCGGAGGCAGCGGGGCGCGAACTCGCGACCCTCCGATTACAAGTCGGCCACTCTGCCCCTGAGCTACGGGGGTAAGGTTCCTATCAGACCAAGATAAAATTATTGGAGGAAAATACATGCGTTATAATTCCTCTGCGAAATCTTGTAGTTTGAATATGTATACTCATACTTCCCGTGTTTGGTTTGATTGATACCGTTAGGACTGTTAAAACGAATAGTATATATGAGTGCACTCTCTTCGTGTGTTCACATTACCTCGTAAAATGGCGTTTTGAAAGACTAAACGCATTTTATAAAGTATTTTGTATTAGTTTTATTCGTTTACTCGTTGTCACTTCACTAGATACACGTTGTTTAACGGTCATTTTTAAACGATGTTCGACGGCCATTTTTACACGCAGTTTCACTGATACATCAGTCAAAAATAACTACAGACGGAGAAAGTTGCTCAGATGTTTCACTGGTCCATCAGTCAAAAAATAAACCGCTGAGAAAACAGAGGAAAAAATTACTAACGAATCAGTGGGAAATGTCACTGAATCAATCAGTGAAAGGAATGTGGCATTTTTTCACTGGTTCATCAGTTAAATTCACTGAAGTGACTGTTGTATCAGTCACTATGATTAGTAAGAAGAGAGTCAGAAATTATAAATGCTTGAACACGAAATTAGGGCATTGGAATCGAGGACCTGTAACATATCGTTTCACTGTTCGATCAGTGATGGGTGGTTTAACAGAGCGTCTGTGGTCACGTCAATCAAACATCGGCACGAGATTTACTTGATTTTTAATCGAGATTCGTTACGAAATTGCAAACTAGTCCAGGAAGTGCGTCGTGCGGGGGTTCATTGACCTGTAACGCGAGCGTCAGGAACCATCAGGAACTACACACGATAGTATACACAGTTGACTGAACGGATTAAGCTAACCTGTCATAGCAGTATAACCAGTAGTTTAAACTAACCCAGGAAAGTAGGGGATGATGCGGGTTAGCTTTCACAAGCGTATGCGCACACTGTTGAAGTTCCCGTATATTTACGGAAAGTTTCACGGAAATGTACATTAAATTTACGGAAACCCAATCTATTATGACGAAAAACGGAGCTGAGTCCGTAAATACAGAATACGGAATGTCTCCATATTTCCTGCAGCTTCGGGTTTCGGGGACGAACAATGTCGAGTCCACACGAAGCTTTCTTCGACACTGTATCCAGAAAATTATATTTTCTGCTGCAGTTGAAGTTATCCACGCCATTAAGACGTATTCTTTTAAGCAGTGAAAATTAGCAGCAGGTGTCTGTAACATTTAGCAACTCTTAAAATGCACAACCTTTAATAGAAACAAAAACAAAGTTGCTTATGTGACCGTACTATAAATACTAAAGTTACACCACAGATGTCATGTAAGAGCTTTAGATAAGGATAGAGTCGGCTTGAAAATTTTTTGTGCGAATTCAAATCTCGATCAAGTGTAAAATATTTTTACTTTTTTAACATCTGTTTTTTATATACAGAACAATACCCACATAACAAAAATTAAATACTTTTCTGGGCATATTTTTATTTTAAACTAAGTAGAGAAAAAATTACTAGGAAATTAATGGGATAAGTTCCGTGAATTCACGAAAGTTTTATGAAATTAAAATTTAAAAAATCAGTGTCTCCGTAATTTTACGGAGAGTTTACGGACACGGACGAATGATTATCTGCTGGAAACAATGCCGACTTGATTATCCAAAGAAAACATTTTTGGTCTTAATTTTTTACATTAATGCATACTTTTTTATACTTAATTATCTCTGGTAGCTCAATATATGATGTTCCATTTAATGCATTATACTGATTTATAGCTAACCGTATCCCAATTACTCTATCTAAAGCCCATCCTGAACACCTTCTTTGAAAATCTGATAAGTGTGCAAGTATTTCCTTTTCTATGGTTTTGTAAATCCTTTTAATATCTCCTTCGCTCAATATTGTGTAGTTGGATGATTGAAATGTAAACAATTCTACTTGGTTATTCTCTTGTTTGCGACAATTGGTATATAATCTAATGCTGGTTTTCAACACTCTAAAGTTCCTAAGATGATCACGCACTATCTCAAAAACCCTATATTTTACTGGAGTTAAAAAATGATTAGGCTGTACTAAATTAAAGGAATTCTCAATGTTATATGTTGATATCCTACTTTTAAAAGTTATATTAACTCTGTAATTTTTATTGGTTCTTCTATTTATTTTGTTCACATATACATTAGTAGAAAATGGGAATATTTCTTTTAAATTCTTTTTATCCTCTTCATATAATTCATTGATATTAACATCTGATAAAGGTGAATTTGTAAAGATGCTTTTTGTTATCCATTCTGTTAACCACTTACTTTTATTTCTGGGCTTTACAATTACATATTAGAGAATGGGAATATTTCTTTTAATTCATTTCTATCTTTTGAATATTGTTCTTTGACATTGGCGTATGAATATGGTAAATTTGTCAAGTTTCTTTTTCTTTGTTGATTTATAGTAAATGGTATAATAGATATAATAAAATCAGCTTTTCTTAGATTGTACCACTATTTAATTTAAAATTATTTAGCTAACAATCTTATCTCCCGCACTCTCCTATTGCTCAACTCAACTGTTAGATTGTTCGTCGCCATAATTGATTATTTATAAGAAAAACTAATTTAATAAGATTACAAAAATATAAAGATAATGAAGAAATATAATATTAATACACATAAAGTAATGAAATTGGAAAAGTGTTTAAATTATCGATGGAAATTTTTAAATATTTAACTTCTTTTTATGGAGATATTTCTCATTAAAGCATTTTGTTACATAGTGTCGTATGTTTGTCCTCAGTATTTTTATTAAGAGAAAATAATATTATAGCTTTATTCTCATTACATACTTAACATGTTTTAGTTGGGTACTTATTATATTGAATTTCATTTCGATTATCTACTAATGTATTATGAAATTTAGTTTTTTTATGCTCTTTGAGATATGGAATACGAAAATGTTTTCCACATGCACACAATATTTTCTCAATAAAGCATTTTTTCCATTTTGTTGTATGTTTGTCTATAGTTGTTTTATGAGGATAAAATGGATGGATAGATTTATTCTCATTACATACTACACATGTCTTAGTTGAATAATCATCATGTCGAATTATGTTTGCAATGTGTAATTTAGTATTTTTATACTTTTTGAGATATAGTTTAGAAACATATTTTCCACATTCACATAGTACTTGCTCTTTATTTAAATCATATTGATTTCTGTCGTATTTACAGGAACATTTTTTAAAGGTGTTAATATGCTTATCTTCTGTGTGTTTATGGAGCAGAAAATTCCTATGTTTAATATTCACCACAATTTTTACATTGCTTACATATTGTAGTATTTTCCGTTTCATAAAAGAGCATAGATTCAATTTTATTTATAAGAAAATTAATTTATTAAGAGGATTTTTTTTCTTTATCTAATAAATGTTTTTCTTTATAAATAATACAAAAATCGAATCACTTCTCAACAAGTTAAACAATTCTTATGAATTAATAGAACTACAAGATCTTGAAATTAATTAATGTTATAAAGCTACAGAATTTCCAATTTATGATATGAATTCGCTAAAAAAAATTAATTATATTCTAGATGGTAAGTATAAGATTACTTTACTAGATCTCTATGTAAATATGTATGATGGAAATGCTTTAAAATTAATAAATGAGAAACAAATGTTTGTAGCATATAAAGGTTTAAAAGAAATGGAAGTTGGAAAAAAATGCATAATATAGAATTCTCTTAAAAATTTATAAATTCTATTGATTTGAATCTATTTACTTGATTTTGGCTTAAATTTGTTTGATTTAGGTTGCTCACTTTATATATTAAGGTTTCTAGAAAATAAGAAACTGTTGCTTGAAATCCAGAAATTTGCTTGATTTATATTGCAGATTTGGCTTAAAGTTTGCTGTTTTTTTTAATTAACGCAAATCCTACAAGTCTATTTGAGACAAAATTGAACATTTGCTTGTTTTTGACTTACGTTTACATGATTTTGACTTAAATTTCCTTGTTTTTTGAACCGAAAATTGACGTTTCTAGAAACATGAAAAAATGACTTGAAAACGATGAAATTAATTGATTTTTAACTTTAATTTACTCGATTTTTCATCGAGTTTCAGATTTTATGTGAGGTGGGCCAACTCCAGCACATGCATACTGATACAATATTTTATGTGAGGTGAGCCAACTCCAGCACATGCATACTGCTACAATATTTTATGCGAGGTGGGCCAACTCCAGCAAATGCATACTGCTACAATATTTTATGTGAGGTGGGCCAACTCCAGCACATGCATACTGCTACAATATTATGTGAGGTGGGCCAACTCCAGCAAATGCATACTGCTACAATATTTTATGTGAGGTGGGCCAACTCCAGCACATGCATACTGCTACAATATTTTATGTGAGGTGGGCCAACTCCAGCAAATGCATACTGCTACAATATTTTATGTGAGGTGGGCCAACTCCAGCACATGCATACTGCTACAATATTTTATGTGAGGTGGGCCAACTCCAGCATATGCATACTGCTACAATATTTTATGTGAGGTGGGCCAACTCCAGCACATGCATACTGCTACAATATTTTATGTGAGGTGGGCCAACTCCAGCATATGCATACTGCTACAATATTTTTATAGCGAAGGAGAGGTTTTTTTTAGGCGGAGTTCGTAGATACCGAAAAATAGGCGTGGGGTGGGCGACGTTCTAGGTATTCTGTGTCGGCGTCTTGAGGTCAAGGCTTATAAACCATACGAGAAAAAAAAAACATATATTTGTGTGATGTATCAAAAAAAACTTCACAAAGATAATTACGAAAAAAAAAAAAAAAAACATTCGCAAGACTTCTCCTCCTCTAGACGCAAATAACTTTTAAGAAACTGAAACTTAAATCAAATGAAGCTTGGAATTATAAATACGTATATAACACAGAAATTCTGGCGATGTGTAAATCGCTGATACTAAACCCTGGCCCAGCTTGCTGGAAACACGAGGTGATTACAAAATTACCCTCTGTTATCAAATGAACGGTTTCGAAAATGAAGTGAAAATTTCTTATAAATTCGTTTATTTTAGAATTTTTTTACGACCAAATATTCAAGTAAGCATGGATTATAATTTATATTACTTAAAGCTATCCACCTTACTTACTAGATTTATCATACTATAAAATTACGTACACTCAAGCATCCTTTGTAAACATCTAGTATGTGGCAGATAATCACAATAAGTATGGCAGTCTATTGGAATTACATGTTTCAACTGCTAGAGGTGATCCCAGCTCTGATTTTTTGATGCACAATGGTCCTGTACTTTTTTAGGCAACTACAATGGTGACATCAAAGTTACTTTCTTGGGTCTCTTGCTAAGATCTATAAATATTGCATCAAAATCAAGCTTGACTTGGATGATTCCATCTTCTGTGTAATTAATTTTCTCGATATCGCTGACTACAGTATCATGTAGTTTATTCACTGGCAGAATCGACTCATACTTCATGTACTCTTTTTTACTGAAATCCTATACAAAATCATGTGACAAGAGTGATTGAAGAGACTTGGGCGGCTCTCAAAATCTAGGTCTTGAGAGCCGATGAGGGTGAAGCGATGTATGAAGCATCGCCGGAATGAAGGGGCGGGGGAAACGGGAAATCCCCGAGAAAACCAGCCTACCAGTGGCATCGTCCCGCACGATTCCCACATGTGAAAATCCCGAAGCGATCCCACAAAGTCCCATTTTTTTTAAAATTAACTACACTATTGTAGCCTACACTATTTGAATACTTACTAATACAATTCAATATTATTCCAAATTAATCGACTTTTTACATTGCTTATCCTCTTTCCATCATCCAGTGACTGTATCACATCCAGATCGTCCAATGGAAAGATACAAGGGAACAACTATTAAATATGTGCGTCTCTGAGATACTAGTTAGCTATTGCGTGCTTTGGAGAAGAAGAAAAATTTAATTTCTGTAAGATTTTTCAACAGAAAAATATTGTTTTGTATATTTTGACATAAAAAACGATTTTTTGAGAAAATTTCAGTTTCGATTTCGAGGCGTCAATGTTTGACCCTCGATATGTATCTTTACATCATTGTATGAACGAGAAACAATTGTGAGGTCTTCCGATAAGTTACTTGCTAACATTGCAGAAGCGAAGTATCTTTTTGTTTAGACACAAGGACTCATCTTCACAAAATTACTTCGGCAATAGTAGCATCCCGGTAACAGAAATGTACACGTTCGTCAAATTTTCTTGTTCAGTCGTCAATAATTATTATTTTCGGTTGAAATGTACAAACAGAAGAAGGCGTAAAAAATCTTTATGTCAAGGTTAGTGGTAATATCCGTGGCTGTAACTAACCTAGTATGCAGTTGTAAAACACCAGCCCTGTTTTTTTTTTGTCTTGGAAATAAGTCGAAGTGCCTAACTGATTCAGACACCAAAAGACTTGTGCACGTATGAAATCTGCAGTATCATGATTACTGGGCGACAACTGCGATGTTGGGCCGTTTATCAGGAGATGCTGATTAAGAATTGAAGTGTCATGACGCAGAAGCCAGTTCTGTTTTAAGAAATCATGACACTCCTTGAAGAAGGAATCTGATACTCCAGTATTTCAACGCGCGGCTGAAAATGATCACGAAACCTGTACCTAATCATGAGAGGTACAGAAATGCACTTAATAGGTTTGCCGTCCGTGTTTTTATTGAACACCGCTGCAAAGGTTACTGCTCCAAAGTAGGAGGAAATTAGATTTGAGTGCTAAATGCATATACCTCGTCTCATGTGAAATCTTCATTTAAATCCAGGTGCTACGTTATGTTATGAAATCACATACTAAAAAAAAAAAATCACTACGTACTTTTCTGTACGGCAAAGAAAACAATTTCCTTGAGGCTGTTTTGTTTACAGCGACACAATGTAGCTTTAATTCAGAGAGAAGGTATCAGAAACTTAAGTTTGCTGCTGATAAGTGTTTATGAGAGAATTGCCTTTTTTTATAACATAGAAATTAACATTATCTGAGCTGCTTTTGTTCACAATTAAGAAATATTAACCAGTACCAAAGGTAGTGGTGTAAAGGTTTTCCAAGCTACATTGCATTTTTCAGTACGTAACTTTTTATCCCGAAGCAAACGTTCACAAACCAATAAGTATATTCTGCAGTTATGAAACTGCAGCTGAGCCCATTTATAGTAGTCCTTCAGATGTTTAGTTTCATTCTGAAATTTGGCGATACTGCGCACCCCTAATCGCAGTTATTTCCAAGAGGTGGGATTGTATTCTGGCCTTTGTTACTACTTCAAATAACATACCTAATAAAAGTAATACGGACGCAAAAATACAAAGTGGTCCTGTGGAGCTGGACGTTAAGTGAGTAACACAGGGTATGCGGGTTCGAATCTCGAAGCCTTCCTAAATTTTTGTGAGTATTATTTTGGAAATTTTTTTACATATATCTAGGGGCACCTGTTTTTCGCGGAAATATTTCAGTACAAGTTGTGTTCAAACGTACTTTAGTTCAGAATCACTTTCGTAACTGGGTCAATTGAATTGTTACGCGTCTAATCTGTCCGCCCGCGAATCACGGACGATCAGTATCGGAGAAACTTAGTTTTGATTGGCTCACTCATATAACAGACTATTTTCGCACAAAGACAAGCGGCCAATAACCAAATGAAGACTGCAAGTGTGGACATGGGGTATTGAAGTTTAGCCTCTGCGTAAATCTTTTCACGAAAAACAAGTGGCCCTATATACATCTTATTTACACATTACATTTGTTTGTCGGTGCACAAATTTCCTTTACAGTGTAACTGACATTACAACATAAGCTTCTCCTGAATTACTGTAACGACAATGCAAGGTTAGCATAGTCATAACTATATATATATATATATATATATATATATATATATATATATATATATATATATATATATATATATATATATATATATATATATATATATATAACCAAAATTTATGTTTGTGGCAACGCTACTTTGCAGTGGTCCATATTCCAACAATTTTTTCTTTGCGACAACAAATTATGTGTTGCGGCAAACAAAGCGTTTTTACGGTGCAGAGAGAAGTAATATCGCCCAGATTAATAGGAGAACGCGTAAGTTAATGTAATTCTTGGTGCGCGTGTATCTGTTTGTCCTAGTGAGGGTCGACTTGTCGCCTTATCTGACGTTGACTGACAACGTATCTAGCGCACTTGTCACACTATCTCCTTCTTGTCTCTAGCTCCTCCACCCAGCAACAATAGAGTCGAGGACACGCGCACTCACTTCCCTAAATCCACTGCTTGTGAACGAGTTCACATGCCCTGCACCCTTAGAGGCGTCCCATACTTGCCGCTTGAATTCCGTTGCAGGGTTTGAAATCCGCGTTAAGGCCACGATCTCCCATTTCTACAGCTTTTGCGGGAATTAATTTTTTGAACCCAAACGGTAGCCGATATTGTAAAATCCTCTTACAATTCTGTTACAAATTGTTCTTATTGTGTAGTCTAATTTTTTCTACAGAAAAAACTGTATACTTTTATCCAATTAATTATTTAACAAAAATTTTTTAAATTTAATAATTAGTTAAAACCATACAGTTTTTTGTGATAGAAAACGTAAGACTACATAAAAAAAATTGTAACAAAATTGTAAGAGGGTTTTACAATATCGGCTCCCGTTTGGGTTCAAAAAAAGTAATTCACGCAAAAACTGTAGAAATGGGTGATCGTGGACTTAAGTTAGGCCACTTCCCGTGTTATAATCATACCTATATACGTAAATTCGAGTTGAGAAATTAGGGTGGCTCTTAACAACGAGGTTTTGAGAGCCGATGAGGGTGAAATGAGGTGGTGGGGGAAACGGAAGATCCCCGAGAAAACCCGCCGTCCAGCGGCATCGGCCGGTAAGATTCCCACTTACGAAAAACTTGGGAGTGACTCGGCCGGGGATTGAGCCCGGTTCCGCCTTGGTAAGATGCGAGCAGTCTAGCCGCTCAGCCACTGCGGCCTCTATATACGAAAAGAAATCACATTTCTGACGAGGGACGAATAACGCTCCAAAGACGTGACGCACTTTATAAACGTTAACCCCCCGACCTACAACATAGCTTAAAACGGCAGTTTCACACTGCTGTATTTCAAAATATACTGGTTGTAACACGCTAAATTATTATAAAGACCTGCAATGAACTTTGCTGCAAACTTTCCACCAGTAAAATGAAATTCCTATAGGCAGACACGGCACGACGAAAAAACTGCACGCCAGTTCAGAGCCTTGTGAGTAGTAGCTGCGGGAGAGTACTGGATCACTTGACCCTTATAGACTCTTTACATAAGGGTGAGATGCACTTTTCCTTCCTCTGCCCCCCCTTTTTTTTCTCACCTGCCCAGTGGCGATGGCGGGGGGAAGCAAAAGTGCATCTCACCCTTATGTAAGGAGTCCATAAGGGTCAAGTGTTCCAGGACTCTCCCGCAGCCAATACTTTTGTGGATAGGAGCCATGGAGACGTGTACGCGCGAGTCTGTGTCGCCCTTATCGCTTTCTTGCTTGTGCATCTCACCCTTATGTAAGGAGTCCATAAGGGTCAAGTGTTCCAGGACTCTCCCGCAGCCAATACTTTTATGGATAGGAGCCATGGAGACGTGTACGCGCGAGTCTGTGTCGCCCTTATCGCTTCCTTGCTTCTGCGCCTCAAACCACTCTAACCACTTCGAAAGGGCTTCGAAGTCACAGTGTCAGTATACCGCTGCTCGAATTCAAAACCACGTGGACAAGTGCACGCACCTTCGGCTAAGGGTACGAGTGCCATCCCATTCGTGTGACTTAGGCAGGATTTACAGTGGCCCGTCGCGTCTGTCAGTCATCCGCCCGTCCGTCGTATATTCGTCCGTCTCCAAGCCGAGCGATTTACAACCAAACTTCGTACGCCCGTCGTAGATTAATTGCTGCAAACTAATGAAAACAAAACCGTTCAAAAGTACGAAAAAATTCTCCATTAGAAGTGAAAATTATCGGCAGTATTGTATATGTGTAAATACACAAAGTGCAAGTATACGTTAAAGAAAATTAGTGGTAGTAAAAAATGTTTTTTAATAATATAAGAATAATTTTATTACATTTGCTATTTCAACAGAAGGAACTCGTGTTCCCGACATGATTAACTTCATTTCTTCAGCAAGAATGTAACGTCATTGCAATTTACAGCTACGTCAACAAACATTGGAAAACAACCAACGAGCAAGACTAAACACTGCACACTCTACACAACCTTCTAATGAACTTGGAATGAACGGTTATCCAAAAAGAATAGTTTAGAAGGCCGTAATTCAATTCGTCCGTCAAAAGTTAAAGCTTGCCAAGGTTTTGACAGATACACAGATAGAACTAATAGACACTTCTGATTGGCTGTTGATCACGTGATTAACGGACGGACGTGATGGGTTGTTGCAAATCCTGCCTTACGTTGAACTTTTGCTATACATATGTTGATAGATGGTACAATAAAAACATCGGGATCAATCCTTCCCACATTTTCCTACTATTTATTTGCAAACAAACCGTGGAATAGGCAATTTTTTTTTCTATTGTCGGTAATAATTTATAAATTTGCAACCCTTTCAACTGAAATCATATTTAAGATTTTCGAATTCTAGACTGCGCAATTTATAGTCTATTCCCAGAATGTTCACATTTTTGAAAAGAAACATTTGAAAAATAACACCACGTCATGTACAACGTGTCTGGTTGTTTGATGAATGTGGAATGCATTACTAGCGTTTTATACCTATGTTAACATAAAAGTATCTTATTTATCGTTAAATTAAAAATTTTGCCCGTATTTTATTTATAAATACGTTGGTCAAGTGAAACTGTATAATGATATAAGAAAAGAAAATATATTTCAAATCTGGTCAGTTTTACATTTCTTTGAATTAAAAAAAAAACACATAGAAAGCGAAATAAATAATTTAAGTTATCACTAGAGCCACGAGTATTTCGCGGATTGACTTGTCAGCAGGCTAGACTTCACAGTCCTCTATACGCTCGAGACACTATCGTTTGCTTATTGGTTGCTGCGATCTATTGAGGCCTTTGTACAAGGCTGTTCAACGCTCACTTACACTACTACTTCCTGCTTATTACCGGCCCATAGTTAAACGGGGAGTGGCTTAAGAACTTCCGCCCAATCACACAACATTAAGAGAAATGAACAAGTGTGTGAAGTCTACCTAGACGCCGAAGAATATGCGAAATACTCGGGGCTCTAGTTATCTCAAATGGTTACCCAACACTTTTTATTCGACGTTAAGTTATGGAACTATTTTACTTCTGCCATTACCAACTTCACTGGCGCATGTCACTCAGTGTACCCGTTTATATATATGCAGGTAGGGGCAGTGCCTTTTTTCTAAGATTGATTTCAAAGGTGTTCACTTTATCGTGAACAGCCTTTACTTGTCAACCTGCAGCCCAGTCAACAGGGAATCTCGCAGCACGCAATAACCAATCAGACACAAGTCCTATTTTCAGAGCTTCGTGTACTAAGTCAGAGAATGTGTAAGCCCACGTCATAGTAATAGTCAAGTCACTTAACTTATCTGTACTTACCTAGTGCGTGAAGATGGATTGACTATGACAGAGGAGAAATGAAGAGGGCAGGGGTGTGCACCAAGAAAACCCACCATCCTTAAGGAAGTGAAGAGGTTTCGACGGCTCTTAGCATCGAGGTCTTGAGAGCCGATGAGGGTGATTGAGGTGAGTATGGAGCAGCGCCGAAATGAAAGAGCGGGGGAAACAGGAGATCCCCGAGAAAAAAGCCGACCAACGGCATCGTCCGGCACAATTCACACATGTGAAAATTCGGAGAGACCCGGCCGAGCATTGAACCCGGATCGCCTTGGTGGGAGGAGAGCAGGCTAACCTCTCAACCCCGTGACTCCGTCATCAGGAACGCCAGCCGATTTTCACACACTTCCGAAAACGCACTCCTGGAACCCGTTCAGTGTTAAAGCCCAAATAAAGTTTAGAATGCACTGTCTCAAGGTGTGGATATAACAAATTTTATGTTGTAACTATCACCGTTTCACCAGCGATGGGTAAACAAGTCCAAGTGTACGCAACAATAATATGCTTAGATAGTTAGGGGGGGAGGGCGAATATTAACTTATTAAACATTCGAGCTGCGGTAGCACTAGATGTAACACAAGTGTGGACGAGAAATAATAAGCTACTACAATTTGCATGCCCACGTTAAAATACAATACAATCCTTGGATCACTTTACTATTATCTGGCAAATACCTTGATAGAACAGAAACCGGAGAGACAGTATTCTCTTTTAAATGCACCCCATCGGCATTCTGCATGTACTGTACAATCTGACAGTGTATATACACAGATGCCGAAGGCGTCATGCAACTTATTAATTATTTGAAAACAATCCACTATTTTTTTTTTGCGAACCGACTTGACGTAGCATAAATAGTGTTACGGCTTATTGAAATTTAATGAAGCAGAACTAATGACCAGGTTGAGAAATACCTGCCGTGCCGTTGTGTGTATCACGTGGGAACGCAACACGCCTTTATATTTTGTTCAAGATAAACTGAGCACTTTCGAAAGCCCTACTTAGTATCTACTTTTATGCACGCTGTGTGTTCTTCCGGCTTATGTAAAATTAATATTGCCACGGACGGGCCTCATCACTTTATTCACGAGTCTTTCAAGTGAAACTCTAAAATTATTAAAAAATTAAAAATTATACAAATTCACTTATTTTTACATTGATGAATGTAAAAAATAGGAAGCGAAGAAATAATTTAAGTTATCCTAAATTGTTACCTAACACTTTTTATTCGACGTTAAGATATGGAACTACTTTCCTTCGATCGTTGCCAACTTTACCGGGCGCATGTCACTCAGTGCGCCCGTTAAAATATATGCAGGCTGGAGCAGTGACTTTCTTTTTTTTTTTTGGTTGATTTCAAAAGTGCTCACTTTATCGTGAGCAGCCTTTAGATACACTTCAACATCCAGTGCTCCATGGTGTGGCGAAGTCCATCGCGGACGCGTAAACTTCACGTCTCTCCAGAACACTGGGGGTATTACATCGCCGATTGCTCATCTTTTCACAGTTGGCTCTGCGCCCTCGTGGCTGCTTCTCTTCGTGGGACGAATCGGCAATCTTCGGCGTGTGTAGATATTAAAATCGCCATTAAGCTAGTGATGTAACCATGCGTCCGTAAGTGACACGTCAATTCTACTCTCGCGTGTATAAAACAAAAAATGAACCATTAACATCGCCTACCGATTTAAAACATTTAACTTTTTGTAAGACATGGTAATAATTTTCTAAATTCGCTGCCAACATTACTGGAAGTACTGCAGGTACCGATAATTTCAAATGTAAATAGATACGGGCACAATTGTTTTTCAAAAGTCGATTTGAAAAACGTTTAATTATCTTTGAAGCATCTAGTTGCTTTAACATATAATAAACAATCACCACCGAATACTTAGGGCCTAATGAATATTTCGATGTGAAGTAGGTGCTTGTTCCGCTATCTCCAGTCACCGTTCGCCAATGCGCGCCTGCAAACCTTTCTCGCCAGCCGGCAATTCAGCCAATAGGGAACATTTCGCAGCACGCATTAGCCAATCAGACCCGTGGTCTGTTCCCAAAGCCTCGCATGGCCATTTCATCTCTTCTCCGAGTACTTGTCCACTCTTACAATCACCGCGGCCGCAAGCGTGCTCGTGTTTGCTCGTATCAGCATCCTCGTGGACGATCTGACGAGCAACAAATTAAAGAGAATTATTTTTGCTCAGTACTTCAGAGATCGATATCCGCAGGTCCAGCGGGTGATTCCAAACAATTACACTGCAAGTCAAGTCGATGACGCTCTAAGACAAAACTCATGCTACAGACTTTTAGTTCTTGCAACAGCGTAATAGTCGGAGGTCCGCGAGTTTAACAAATGCTGTCTGCTATAGGTTAGGCTTAAAGAATGTATATACTTTGATGTTCCTCCATGATTGGACCATAATTGTTTCGACACACCCTGGACGGCTTTTAGTCAGTGATAAGTAGAGCTAGTGAATTTTCGCGGAAAAAATATTAGTACACGGTAGACTTCATTGCTATAAGCACCCAACAGCAGCTTGTCCATTGCCATTGGTCGTTTTCTGATTGAGAATGCGTTTTCATGTTTGACCGGGCCACTTAGAATTCGGCAACATCGGCACTGCTCCTACGTGATTCGTATGCAGGCAGTTAACACGAGTCAAATAGTAATTCAGCCAAACAAGATAGGTAAACGACCTTACAGTGTTTTTAAGTATAACTTGTTTTGAACTCTTTTCGCGATATTTCACTACCCCTAGTGACAAGTAAAGAGACATGTGATGATATCACGTGCAGCCAAGTTGAATATAAAAAAAAGTCGTTACGACAGCAGTAATGACTAAGCAGTTGTGGCATAAGAAATCTAGGCTATTGCGAGAATAATTCGCGAAATTAACGTACGTCTAATAATAGTGTAAGGCCGCTTCGAGCCAGCTAACTGCGAGAGACAAACGCCTATTTACTGAAGTCAGCTGTATGTGAACGTAACGCAGTTTACTGTTAAGTATTGGAAGTCCCCCATCTAACACGTCTAAAGGTTGACTGGCCAGGACATCCTGTCAGATAAGTCAAACGGACCTCTGGGTTTCCCGAAGCTCAGATCTGGAACTACGACATAGCGAGCTGGAGAACCAGTCGGAGGGCATCCAAGATACTATTGTGTTGGTGTCTGTGAAGCTAACAAAGTCAGGGGGAAGCCGAAGATCTTTCTTTTGAAGGTCACGGACCCTAGTAGCGTTCCTCTTCTCTTTTACATTCCTCTGGATCTTTATGTCAATCAGGAATGAGAGGTATACTTGAAGCCAGCAATATTTTCCACGAGCGCGGATATCATGTGTAAACAGTTTTCCACCACGGCGAACCGAATTCGATTCTTGGCGGTGTCAAACCCGAATTCCCGCGTTGATAAAAGAGGTGGATTTTCTCGGAGTTCTCCAGTTTTTCCCCAGCACTGCATTCGGTCATTGACCAAACCTAACCTCAATTCATTCACAGAAAAGCTAAAAATATGAGCTGTCAAGCGCTGCTCAAATCTCATTTGAGGGGGAAGTGTTTTTTACAAATCTGACCAAGCTAGCCCTGAATGTCTGTAGAAGTTAGGGTTTTTACGTCCCACTATCAAATATAGAAATAATGAGAAAATACGGGACGTGCGTGGTTATAAAGTATGTGCATACAGCCAAGTCGTATCACAAAACGCATAATACTGTCAGGAACATCACACGAAGCCTCGGAGAGTTTTACGAAAACTTCTTCCTGTACAAATGTTTTCCTGAATAAAACACGCACTGCCCATAGGTAAGTACTCGGGTATAGGACAGCAGTTTCCAGTAGCCTCATCTGAACTAATTAACCCAAGTATGGATACTTCAGCACGGTATTATCTGTGGTGGTCAGGGCATAGTCCCAGAGTAAATAGGATTAAAGCCTGTTCACGATAAAGTGAGCACTTTTGAAATCAACATTAGAAAAATGTCACTGCTCCTTCCTACATATATTCTAACGGGCGCACTTTTTCTAACGGGCGCACTGAGTAACATGCGCTCAGTGAAGTTGGTAACGATGGATTGAAAGTACAGGTAGTTCCATATCTTAAGGTCGAATAAAAAGAGTTAGGTGATAATTTGAATCACTTAAATTATTTATTTCACATTCTGTTTTTTTTTTATGTATCAAAGTGTAAAAACGAGCATGTTTGTAAAATATTTACTTAACTTAAAATATCAGTTTCACTAGACCGACGCTTGGATAAAGTGACGAGGCCCTTGCCAATGTTGATTTTACATAAGGCCCAAGAATACACAACGTGCATACTAATAGATCTTAAGCAGGGCTTTGAAAAGTGCTCATTTTACTATGAACAGCCTACTCATAGGCTCATACACCAAACTACGCCCGCACACGCCAGCAAAATTGCATTACTGTCTAGCAAAACGTCGGAACGCCGGTTGCCAATCAGCGCCAGGTAACCTTGCTCGTCAGCAGACAGCCCAGACAGTAGGGAAACTTACACGTAGTGCAGTAGCCAATCAGACACAACGACCGTCTCCAGTGCCTCGCGAAGCCAATCAGAGGATGAGTACGTCTACATCGACGGAGACACCACGCAATTTTCGTCTCTGTGTACTCGTCTATAAGCTGTTTACAGTAAAATGAGTACTTTTAGAAGCCCTGCTTAAGATTTACTTGTATGCACGTTGTGTATTCCTCCGCGTTATGCAAAATTAACATTGCCATGCGCCTCATCACTATATCCATGTGTCGATAATGTGAAAATACTAGGAAAGTAAACATATCATAAAACTGCTCATTTTTACACTTCGATGCATTAAAAAAACCAGAAAGCGAAAGAAATAATTTAAGTTATACAAATGATTACCTAACTCTTTTTATTCGTCTTAAGATTTGGAACTACCTGTACTTTCCATCCATCGTTACCAACTTTACTAGGCGAATGTTAGTCAGTGCGCCCATTAAAATAGACGCAGGCAGGGGCAATTACTTTTTTCTAAGGTTCTTTTCCAGAATGCTCACTTTATTGTGAACTGCCTTTACTCTGATATATGCTGTTCACGGTAAAGTGAGCACTTTTGAGGGTCTAGTTACGTTCTCCTTACAACCATTTTTTCCCCTGTAAACCACGTTTTTAAATAGATGTTACTCTTTGGGTAATAAACATAGCGTGATTATTCCACTGCACTCGGTAGTTGACCGCTAAGGCTAAAATAAAATAGACTTATTGACTATTAATCGGAATGAGAGGGCTTTCAAAAGTGCTCACTTTGCCGCGAATATCCTATATTTTAGGGCCACCTGTTTTTCGCGAAAAGATTTACGCGGAGGCTAAACTTCAATATCCTATGTGCACACTTGCGGTCTTCATTTGGTTATTGGCCACTTGTCTGCGTGAAGACAGTCGAGTGAGCCAATCAAAGCTAAGTTTATCCGATACTGATCGTCCGTGATTCGCGGGCGGACAGATAAGACGCGTAATAATTCAAATGGCCCAATTACTAAGGTGGTTCTGCACTAAAGTACGTTGGAACACAGCTTGTCCTGAAATCTTTTCGCGAAAAAACAGTTGCCGCTAACGCTATATAGCAGTAGGCCAGTATGTCCAAAAAGTGGTCGGGGGTTGCAAATCGGGCGACTCGCGCGCGAGTGCAGTTAGAACGCGGAGTGATGTCAGCAACTGGTCTGAGTTGCCGCAAACCAGATGACCGAGTGACCGGATGCAGTTCAGTTCACCAGTTCGCTGCTGGGCAATGTATTCCACCCCGGGGTCCCCCCCCCCCCCCCCCCAGTCAGCTGCGCACATAATCCTAAACGCTGTAATCTTGGCCCATTAAAACTCCGCCGAGCGGCTGGCGTGTGAAATAAGCGGCTGCACTTGTCGACGCGAGCAGACACTTGTCCTCCCCGGGATGTGTTGTCGCACATGCTCTCCGGGTCAAAACCAAGGCTTCGAGCGGGCTTGCCCGACGATGCAGCTGCGCACCCACTCCCTGTTAAATCTGCTTTCTTACTAACGCCGTCGGTATGTAGGTTCGCCGGCCCACTCGCTTTCGCGGTGCATGTTGAAAGTCTAAGGAGCGCCAGATAAACAGGAAAAGTTGTCTTAAGAATGGGAATGCACCCCCGCAATTTCTGTGAAATAGTTGTTCGCGCGAGTACGCGTATCTCAGTAAATTAATAACCTGAAAACACGACTTTTTCTCGTAAATTATAAAAAAAAACTATTATCTATGCTCCTGATTTATTTACTTTTGTCATACTAAGTATTCTTGGAGAAAAAAATTCGAGAAAATGGTCAAATATCGCATTTGCAAAGCTTGCCTATGCAGTTTCCTTAAGCGGCAAGGGAAAAGTACTAAGATATGGGCTTACTCTAATCATCGCGTGTAATAAAACCCCACAGTTACAGATCTAATTTGCACAGTATAGCGTTACGGCGGAAACACTGCACGCCTTGCGCGTAGGAGCGATGAGACGCTAGACGTCCGGTTTAGTGTCGCCCATATCGCTCCCTCGCTTCTTGACCTTGGACGCGGGTCCCCAAAGGGGTCCATCCCACCTTTTTTTTTTTTTTTTTTTCCCCGCATTCTACAGACAAACTTTCACCTGAATAATATTTCGTAAGTCTTTAAAGATATTTGATTTTATGTTTCATTCGTTCTTGTGATTACAAAATGAAAGCTGGTCTGTCTCAAGACACAAAAATATGATATGTATAATCCTATCTTATTGATAATTAAATAAATAACTATATATACGATAAATAAGTATATGTATATATTAATAAGTGTTTTCTTCTGGGTGAATGTGTCTTCGGGTGTTCTCGGAGTGCTCCCAATCGCGAAAGTCTTATGTTTTTTTCTGCAAAATTAAAATTTTTGTTTAAATTATGTTTCTGTGGTTTTATTCAGTAGATTTTGTACATAAGGTTGAGATCCTATGTGTCAACCAAGGAAAACCTTACCACTTTTCATTATAATAAAACATTTTTTGCAATTGTCAGGTTGGTTGAGCGGTTTAAGGCTGCTGGGTACGATGGAGCGAACTGCCAAACTATCTTTACATTTGTGAATTTCCTTGCATGGTTGTTAGGCCCATCTTCCAATATGAGTCCAAAGGCCGGCTGTGTGACACCCAATACGCACGCGTGAGATAATGGTGCACCGAGCGAGGGGAGATGATCCTGTCGATAATGTACTCTTTCCTTACACTGCAATTCAGTTGTAGCGGAGACTGCATGGCCTCAAAACGTATAATTCCAAGATGTTTCAGTGATGAACTAAACATTTAGTTTTTATGTTCAATATCGCAGAAAAAAGTTTGCGATTTTCGAAAGGAAATACAAGTTTACGTTTAAAACCTCCTGCCAGAAGAGCATCAAAAAAGAAAATTTCAGGTGCTTTGTGGGAAAATAGAAGGCAACAGCAAATTCAGTAAGTGCCGTGTTAAAATATTTGTGTTCTATAACACGTGGCCTGGTTTGTATTATTAATTGTTGGCAATGTAAGCAAGGTAAATAAGAGATCGTATGAGCGAGTGAATAGATTATTTAGTGAACTAGATCTGATGGTCTAAGCGAGTGTAAGTAGCGCTCATAGCGAGACAGCTCGTACAGCTCGAGTCATATGCGAGATGGCTGTCCTCATATCTAACCACCCAAGGGTTGCTGATATGCTTACATCATCTTCACAAAAGGAAAGTGGCAAGTGGGTGTAAACGAGATTTATTCTATCATATTGTCATGAATAAGAGAAAGATTCGTGAATCTTGAGCACTACAGTGAATTACAGGCAGCACTCGCAGCAGCCTGCTGCTATTTTTTTATTCATGTTTGTACAGTAGATTTTTATTGTAGTTAAGTCATCGAAATGTTAAAACCAACACAGGATGCAACAAAAGACTAATCGTGTAAAGAGTGTTTAATGTTTAACACCCTTCAACACAGTCACATTGAAAAACGTAGAACTGGCACATTATAACTTGTGAGTGAAAAGCTCTGTCATGTTATGTGTACCTTGGCTCTTTCCATCTGTTAGACACACGTCTACCTACTCATTTACCTTGGGAACTTTACTGTTTAACTTACAATATTGTTTTGCTACATCAGATAATGTATAAGTACTTTCTGTATGGGTGGCGATTAAATGTTTTCATAATATAATTATCGCTATGTTCACTCTTAATTAGAAGCAGCGGACTTTCAACTGATTCGTAACTTTACTGCCGAATCTCTTGTTTTGTCGATTCTGACTGATGAGAAAGTGATAAAACAACAGATTCGGCATCAGACAACATTAGTTCGTATATTACACTAAAAAGTACAATTTCGACTAATGAATCCGTCTTACGAAAACTATAGTTTTATTCTGTAATAAAAATTTTATTACGCATCAATAACCATTTCATATGAGCTTAGCCTACATTGTATTAGTTCGCCACCATTTCCGAAGTAAACTTTCTACGAATTGTTGTATGGTAGTGTATTTTATGTGATTTATGTATTTTGGCAAATTATACTTTCATGTTGAGTCTGTAAGGTTGTGTATGTATTCATTCCTATTCATCGGTTGTTGTGTGATATTTGGTCTGTAGTAGATTTCATTTTCACTCTGTTCCTCTCTATGAAGTTACTATAAATTTAATAAGTCTCACTTAATTATAAACACTTCTTTCTTAAAGCGATTGGCAAAATTTATCCACAATGCAAGTTAACAATAATATTACATTAAAATCAATTCTGGACTTCGTTTACCATGGTCCAGTAGTTAGGATGTTAGTGTAACGTTTAAAGTGTGGTCGGTTCGAGTCTCACTTGAGTATTCGCTTATTTAATTTTCGTAAATAATTTTCTTGAGGTTCGGACACGTTGTAAAAGCAGAATTCCATTATGTACAAAATTAAACAATATTTTCTACATATGGGTACACATTTATTCTTAACTTTTTCAATTTGTGAATTTCATTGCTTCAACTAGTGCATTTAGTTCACTGATACAGTCTGTAGTTATCAACAGATCTTGTTGGAGCAGTTTCAACAAATTTAATCTGTGTTATCTCACTTTCAGTCAGTGAATAGGCACTGATTCCATTTTAGAGTGAACGTTATTAAAAGGTTTCGATAACGATAAGAAAGTTATTATAAATAATTTCCAATGGTGATTTTTAAATATGCCCAATAATGTTATATTTTCCTTGCGTAAGTAAATAATACAAAAAATGAAGTTATTTTCGCCGACTTTGTCACTGTTAAAAAAAATGGTTATACGGGTACTATCATACGCGTATAGAATATTACATTAATTAAGTTAATTTCTTAAGTTAAAACAGGTGGCCTACATTACCCTTGCGTAAGTTTATTATAACTATACAAATCAGTAACTTAGTTCCTTTTTTTGGGAAACAAAAATGTGTAAGTTCATTGGTTACCAAAATTATGAATAACAGCTAAACAAAATTACAACATATTTAATTACCTGTGCTCCAGCAAAGTGAGTTGCTCAAAAATCAACTGCATTGTTTTTTTTTTTTTTTTTGCTGAAATCGTTGTATGACAAAGTTGCAGGATCGTAAGAAACCACTATTTTTTGGTGCACTGAATTCACTGAAATGTGGTTTTGCATAAAATATTAAAAATAACAATAATATTTAACTTTCAGGTGCAAAACTAATTAAAAACTACCAACTACAGTCTCGCACTTACTAGACCCAAATAATACAGCGTTGAGTTGTGTTGAGATCTGTCGTGAATATGACGTATCAGGAAAAATATCTTTCAGGTAACCACATTTATCAAACAAAGCTCACACAAGAAAACATAAAATATGAATCTTAAAAGTATAATGGGTATTTTTTCTCTTAATTTTTGTGCAACCCTGTTAAAATTACTTTCAATGCTCTGCAAGCGGTATATGAAATACCCCAGGAAATCAACGAGGAGCAACACAATGTTAATTTTTGTGCTCTGTAAGTATTTACAACGAAATATTTTGTAATAAAGAACTGTGCTTACATATGATCTGTGTTATGGTAATACAGTCAACACTGAAAGTTAAATATTCTTAAATAGTTAAAGATAAATAACTTACTAATAAACGAAATAGTTAAGTTATACTTCTTAAAATACGTGTCTTCGCAAAGTTATAATTTTTATAAAGATGCTACGTAAATATTCCTAAAACCAGAATTATTATGTACATTACACGAGATACTGTATTTTAATTTCCAGTGGCAATGATACAGACACTACATTGATACCACTTTCAGACATTTGGGAGGAGTGTGTTTTTCAAGAAGTCGGCAGCAGTGCGCAACCACATTCACTGTAAGTATTTTATCAACATTCTTATGAACCGGTGTTTTTCATTTACTTTCATGACAGACTCATAAGTAATGTAGGGCTATAATACTTTTAAAGCCATGTATTTTCCCCATTGTGGCAAACGTAAGGTGTTTTGGAACACTGTTCCACAGATGCGACACGACGTAGAGGAAAGAACTCAAGTTTCACGAACACATTCGTTTGTGAGTTGAAAATCGTAATAACTTCATCGGTATATTTAAACTTTTAGGCTAACCCTAAACGTATTTTTGACATATATAGGCCTATGCGTGCTATACAGAATGTAAACCGCATTATTCATTGTTATGCTATGATTTAATATTAATTTTCAGGTACGGGGATACCATTTCCATTGACAGCCATTTAGACATGTCTTCAAACAGTCGATTGCGACAAATTTAAAACATTTCGCCAGAGTATAATTTTGAAGAAACAGGCTGCAGCACAGTACCACATACCCAGTAAGCTACTTCAAATTGAGATTTTTTTGTACCAGTATAAATTTCTTAAATTATAATTTTAAAATATTTTTTACAGTGACATAGCAACATTTTTGTAATGCTTCTGAAGACAGGCCCAAAAGTGAGAGGCAACAGAACTATTTTATGGTAAATTGCCATTCTGCTTTTCGGCCTTGAACGTAGAGGTACAATATCCTATGAGGGGCTCCACCAGAAATACGCAACAATCGTATTCTGTTGTACTAAAAATTAATATATTGAACTTCTGTTACAGCATCTAATTACCTATGTATTTTGCCTTAGTATAGTTGAAATGCTTTTTGCAACCGAGTTATGAGTACATTATAAAAACTCCTCTCAGCTTTCCTGAAACCAGTTCTGCCTGATAATATACCGGTACGCAATTAATTTCTTATCTTCTCCCACCGGATTACTGGCGAAATGTCAAAGGAAAAAAACTCAGTGTGTTCGTACGCCAGCAGTGGCTGTCTTATCTGGGCGAAGAATTGTTGACATAGTATATCTGTTCACGCAAATTCAGAATGAGAAACATCATGGAGGCACGGATTGTTCATTTATGGATATGGGTTTTGTGAAAGAGAAAGTAGGTTAATTTCACTGTACATGGATTTTTAAATTCAGAGTGTGGAATGTTGTTTCTGAAATAATATCCATAAATCGAGAAAATAAAGACACATACATGCCAATAAACATAACTGCTGTACACAGTATACTAGCGACATTCTCAACTGAGATAATTTTCTGCTAGGGTTGATATGCACTGAATGATTAACAAAACTTTCTTAAAGCACATGTAGAATGTTTTGGAAGACATTGACGATGCAGCATTACAATCTATGCTAGAGGCTGCTGAGGAAGTAAAAGTCATTGCCATTCGGGATGGAAACGTAGATAGTGATGGAGTTCCAATGTGTACAGTGGTGGCCGATGGAGCGTGGTGTAAGTGCAGTTACAAAGCTAATTACGACTCTATCGGACGTGGTAAGTTAAGTTGCATATAAACTTACTATAGTTTCCCTATAGTATCTTCTACAGAATTTATTGCATTTTTGTGTGTATCATTTTTGCTTCCAGGCATCCATAGTTGGTTTTAAGACAGGAAAGATGTTATACTATATAGGTGTTAGAAATCGGTGCTGTTCTATCTGTGCGTCATGTCAAAATGCAAAGCAAACACCACCAAGCCACACGTGTTTTCTTGACTGGAAAAAAAGTGCGACTAGCATGGAAGCAGATATTATAGCGGATGGTTTCCTTTAAAGAGAAAAATGACTTGGCCTTAAATTCAACAAACTTATCGGTGAGATACTTACTATTTGTAAAATGGTTGACTACGTTAATACACTTGTGTATTAGCTGTGATTATATTTATAAACATATTTATTTAACATGCTTTTTTGTAGGCTAATTTTGTACTACTATTGACAGATGATGGAGATATCTCTGTACATAGGAAACTGCTTGAGACAATGCCCTATGGTCCTAATCTGATGGTGGAAAGGGTGGAATGCAAGAATCACGTTTTTCGCAACTACTGCCATAAGCAAACCGATCTTACCATAAATACAAAGTTCCCGGCGACCTCTAGATATTGTTTGAAGTAGGAAATACCGAGATTACGAACTGCTGTAGATAAGGCAATAAAATGAACCACAGAACACACGGATATGTATGCTGAGAGCAGATGTAGAAAACTCACCTCTGCACATATTCGATGACCATGAGCATTGCGATGTATATTTCTGCAATGGTAACAAAGAGGGAGAAATAAACCACTTTCCTGAGCTCAAACCATGTGGTTTACTGCAAGAAACAAAGAAGTGTTTCCAGGCATGTTTCAAGTCTCATAGCAGACCAGAACAACCATTTGTTGGAATTATTCAATAGTATCGTAAGCAAACATGTTGCAGAAAAGGGCATAAATTATGCTCTTAGAGGACAGAACAAAACGCGTTGTTCTGCTGCTACTGTATCATTCAACAATGTGGGTGACTATATGAGAGTAATCCATAAAACAATTATGGGTGGTAACAGTCCAGGTGAGAGCACTGTAAGAAAGATGTTATGGCAGCCATGAAGCGTTTTGTGCCAAATGTTTTATGTGGTATATTCAAAATAATGGAAATATTCTTACAAAAAATTTATGGCCAATATTTATCTTGCGTACACCACAAAAAAATATTCGGCGTGGTGACCTCCCTACAAAATATTTGTCATTGTACAGTACAAAATTTAATGGAGGCGAATTAAAAAAACGAACACATACATGTTTTTCTTATTTAGGTTCCAGGTATGTACACGAAAAAATTCGTCGACGAGCAGAAACGAGCAAGAGAAAACAGGAAACATCAAAGGTAGCACAAAACCAAGAAACAAATGAAAGCGCAAAAAAAAAAAACTCTGCGCTGCAGATGAGCACTATAGTTTGGTACAGACAGAACAAGATGAACCAGAGAGTGCAATGACAGCATCAGAGCTTGACGAAAAAAAAAAAAAATTCTCGCTGGCCTCGTGCAGGCTGGAGAAAAGAGAGATCAGGTACAGAAAATCAAGTGTCACCTGTGGAATACAGAGAGGAGGAAGTTACTAACTGCTTCAAATTTTGGCAGGGTATGTAATATGAGGGCAACGACATCTTGCAAAAACTTAGTTCACTCCATATTGTATGGTAACTTCAGTACAAAAGGCACACAGCATGGAATTGCTAACGAACCTGTAGCAAAGCGCAAAATGGCTGGGGAACATGGAATAGTGGCAATAGAATGAGGCTTATTCGTAGATTCTGAGTATCTTTTTCTTGGTGCAACTCCAGGTAGCTACATTTTTTTAAGAACTACTTTTCTTAACTTTAATAGTATTCTTTATGTTGTAGTCCGATTAATTCGTATACCGTCACGTAACATTCTCTCATTATAGATGGTTTGGTGGGTAAAGATGCCATCATGGAAGTAAAGTGCCCTCTTACTGCAGATAAGTACGGAAGTCTGAAAGAAGCTGTCGATAATGGCCAGGTAAATATGTTCAGCCATTTCTGTGCTGTGTATAGCACTTTTGTATTGCCAAGTAAAATTATCACTTAATAAAACAATAATTTAAATAATATTATGTATAATATTCGTGCTATATTTCTATTATAATTATTACTTATTTAGTGATTTCAGATGAGTTACTGCGCAGTTGTGAACGGGAAACCACTACAGAGGCGTGATTCTAATAATTATTATCAAGTGCAAGGAAAGTTGCACATAACTGGGAGAAAGTAAGTATTGTTACTTTGTGGTCTACCCTTCCCGTTGGATGACGTATGAAGTCATTGAAAAGGATGACGAATTCTGGAGTGGCAGAATGGCACAATCTTCCTGCAGGTAGATTTCTCATAATTGCACACACAAAGTAACATTTGTAGTTCATACTGTGGTGTTACCTAGATACAGCTCACGTGTAGAAAGAAGCCTCTGCAGTCTTAATTTTCCTAATTCATCTTTACCAGAAATCACAAATTACAATTAATTTCAGCTCTCGAAAAATAATGATCTGAGGTATTGCATGATAAATTAAAACAATTGTAAAAAGAGCAAAGCAACGTCACATGGCAAAAAAGGTCAGAAAAATTTATTAAAATGTGTAGTATATATAGTTTTTACATCTAGCGACAAAGTATGTAGCTTGTCTAGCCGAGCTGAATACGCTGTTAGTTTAAAGAAACACGACGAAAATACAGTTGAGCCTAATACACTTTTACTTATTATACTTCAATGGATTTCTTTAAGTAGCATGGAACCAAACACACAAGGGTGTCGTCAATCTATACGACATCAAGTATAGTTATTACAAATGTTTTAAAGTACTCGCTGATCGCTTCAAGTAAAATATTTAAATTACCACAAATACTGCAGGGCCTAGGTATACATTGTGTGTTGTATGTTTGAGTATAGGTATGTTCGGTGGAAAAATTGAAATCACCCATTTGCCAGAAAAAACCACGCAGAACATGTCCTGAAAGTTACAAAAATGTCAAGAAGTGAAATTTGTAACGTGACTATTCTACAAATGCCCTCACCTCGTATTGACGTGTAGGAAAATGTCAGACAGAACGCGATTTGTACTACTTAATAGGTATACTTGTACAAGTTTGACCTGAGCGGATGTAAAATAATCGAAAATACCTTCGTTACAACCAATTTTAAAATGTGTATAATCATAGACAGATAAAATACAAATAAATATAAATGCCGTTTTAAGTTTCGACATCACCAGACGTAACAAATGTAGGTAAATGTTCCCATGATGATACGGAAGTTGTGATATCGCAGAAACCTTATTAGACTCTAACCATACTTATCTTAGCCTGTAGTCGACAGATTACAGTCGCTAAGGCAATGCTGTTTTACCAATTCCTAACAAGTCACAGCAGGATGTAACATTTTTTATCACCAGAGATAATATTCCCACGCCTCGGAAAATTTTCAACTTATAAATTGCATTCTGGATAGGTTTTCCTCTTAACGAGTGATTTCAATAAACACTTGAGCACACACACACACACACACACACATATACGCAAGTAATGACACAAAGATGCGACTAGTGTATCAAAGTTATTAACATGTACCATAAAAAAAACACATATAAGTATAATTATTTACAATTACTTTATACGTAATTACAATATATTTACAGTTAATTTTTACACATACGTAATACACATAAGAGAATATTTTATGTTTTTCGTTACCTACAGGTTCTACAAGGAACGTCTGCTTGAGGAACTAGTAAACCCCCAGTTTTCGAAGAGGTTCGTCAAGGAGGATATAAAGGACCCCATCTACACAACAACAGCCCAACAAAAAGCCAAGTCAGCAACAATAAAGAGGCCTGATATATGAAGAATGGTTGAAAAAAAAAAACATTTAGCTGAAACAGTTAAATGAAAGCTTGTTCCATAATACTGTTAACCACAGTCATAAATATCTTTTTGTATAGACTAACTTCTATTTACTCAAGGACAGTTATGAAATACTACATAAAAATTAATTTGATCTTAAACGTAATTTATTATGTAGGCAGTGTGCGAGTTTCTCACTGACACATTTGGACATCTTCGGATTGGACGGGGCGGGACAGTACCACGTTCCGCTGATCTCACCAAGATGGACTTTTATCTCTGTGGCTACATGAAGTGGCTAGTGTACGAGAATCCCGTGGATTCATTTATGAGCCTCACCGCGTGCATCCATGCCGCTGCCTCTCACGTTCAGGCCCCTCAAAACGTCATAACGGCGACTGAAGACAGCATGCTCAGTCGTTGTCGATTGTGCATCCGTGAAGGTGGCCACCATTTGAAACAGTTTCTTGAACTTTATGGCCAACTGCTGTACGGCATTAATTTCAAGGTCAGAGCATATCACGGTTATTGCGGGTAGCCTACAACATACTTTGAAGTCCTGTAGAAACGTAAGGACTTGTTTCCGACCCCATGTTTATTAGCAAATTGTTCCACTGGCCATGTACTACTAACCCTAGTGCATTGTTATACGAATTTTTTTATCATTCTGTGTAACATAGTACAAATAGAACATTTGAAAAATTAAACAAAACTAAAAAAAAAACACAGTGTGATTTATTATCTCCTGCACATTTACAGTCACGTACATGTCCACTAATGCCCAGACATTACAACTTATTTATAGGCCTATGTGTGAAAAACTGAGTTTTAGCTCTGTAACATTGGGGTAGTGTTCCAAACAACCACTTTTCTTACCAAAATGGTCTCACGGCTCTTACGTAAACAATAATAATAATAATAATCGCTAAAACAATTAGTGTCAAGGTAGTCTCCCAACCTCTGCGGTTTCGTTGCAGATGTTATTGGCTGGCATATTCGTGGCTGTTCACAGTTCGCCTAGTACCAATGTAATCCGGGTTCGATTCCCGGAGAGGTCGTCCTGGATTTTCTCTTGTGGGAAACATGGTAGCCGTTTCCGTTGGCCGGGGGATTTCTAGAAGTACTTTTTTTTCTAACCATTATATTCCGTCGCTTGCTCTCGAGGCTGTAGTGTCAGGGTAGATCAGTCCATCTGCTAGAACCAGCTCCGGTTAGCGCCAGTCTTTCCTCATCGTAACCGTGGAACTTGTGCTTTTTCTATCGGAAATTTCTAAAGTGGGAATGAAATAACTGGGTGTTACTCTTTTTTTATCAACTTTGCTTGGACAGTCTGGTTCCGTTGCAAATGCAAGAATCCCTAAGAATGGGCCAAATATCAAATTATTAATTAAATATTATTTTTTAAAAAACGCCTTTTTAGCGTAGTTCCAAGTCAGCGTAGCAGTAACAATACTGGCCAGGTTATATGACTTCTTCTTATTACATGTAGTAGACTTAAATTATTTCCCTTTTTTGTTCTTTTCTTATGCAGTATACTGGAAACTGTATATACATTTGAAACCTGAGTTAGCACAAACAGCATATACACTAGTAATGGTAAAGAGAACACTTTGTGCCAACTTTTGAAAAGGAAAATTCATTATTAATACTATTTTTATGGTAATCCTAAGGCTTATTTTTTATTGCGTGAAATATACTACATACATTGCGTCTATTCTGATGAAAATATTTGTGTAAAACAATTCCTCTGTGCACTTTCCGCGAACAGCCTAAAACAGCAAACACTCAAGGTACTGGGGATAGAAACGACACATCTCCACAAATTGATGTACAGTTGTAGAGGGAAATGTATGAATTCTTGTGTTTTAAAAAGTGTTTTACAGAATAATTATTACTCCAGCAATGTTCAGGCTGCAACATACTATAGATCATGGTGAGATACAAGTATAATGTATGGTTGTATGTTCTATTTATGCTAGATTTCTGTGCTACACTGTACCAAAAAAACTTAAAAAACGCTTCATTTCCAGAATTTTTTTTAAAGAAAATAAATTTTTTTATACATATCATATACAACAGACCATTCTTAAATATTTTAAAACACACTGCCGAAAATTGCATCATTTTAACTTAATTCATTCCCCAAAATATCCCTAATTGTACATATGTTTTCCACTCTTCAGCATAGCTGACCCAGTCCCCTTAAGACGCTAGATTTAAGCTCTGGTTCCTCGTATGGGAGCATGGGTTCGAGTTCCATACCTGTCAAATAACTTTTTAAAGACACGTATTGAGATTGTTGCGATGGTGTTATTCGCCTTTCGTATGTTGTTCGACCAAGAGCTCTGTTTCTCTGACTGAGTTCGAGTAATACTTCAACCAATTGTTCTGTTGTGAAAACAGTATATAATCGCGTGTTCTGTATGAATGTTTCCCTTTCTTCGATAGTTGTGATGGAAGTTAGAACTTTACAAGTGGAATCATCTAATGATAGTGCAAGCTTTCGTAATAGGAAGACGGTAACAATGGATGAAGACTTACCATCTGTAAAACCTTCAGCAAGGGTTTCTGAAGATTGTATAGAATCATTACAGAAACAATGTTGATATTATGGAAATACATCTAGTCAAAGTTGTATTGAATGTTGTCATGAACATATTTGTTGCTTGTTCAGTCCAACATATAAGGCATTCCACTGCGATAATTACGATGCTGTATATGTGAGTAAGCATACCTTCACTGCTCACAATACGATTTTTACTATACATTTCAAGTAAATCAAAAATACTCTGCTTGACTGGAGAATATATTTGAATGTATGTAAGTAATACTCTGTATTTTTTATAAGTGTGTGAAATAAAGATAAAGTGTATGATAGGCAAATTTGTTTTTATTAATTTTATCCCTTCCAACTTTTAAGTGTTGCTATGAACAATATCTTATAAAAGTTAAGAGAATAATAATAGAGACTCTAATGTAAAAATGTATTGATAGTTGAACGCATACACAAACCATCATTCTACTGTATACAATTTTTGGAGACAGTAGGTGGATCGTTTTTCTTATATGTATGGATAGAGAGAGTCTACAAACCCTTGAATTGGTAAATATTGCTACATATTTATGGAAATATTGATAAAATTGGTAAGGATTTATTGAAAGATTGGTAAAGATTGTTGTGTGTGGATTGATGATATGGTGAGCTCTCTGTTTCTGTAAATGAACCTTTCACAAAATGGGGTACGTTAAATAAAATAAATTACTATAAATACAAATTGGAAAATAAATGAATGTATCAAACAAATACAATGTAATGTGAATTTCAAAGTTAAATTTATAAGTTAATATTTCGTAAGAGATGAGATGAGTGTAACATAATATTTATTATAGAAAATTTTCTCTACTAAAGGGAATATCATATGCGTGTGTATAGGTAAGGGTTGGCAGAAAGTTCGAACTTATGTCCTTCCCAATACAGATTTTGCCTTCGCAGGGTACCCGACTAAGATATTAACATTGTTTATTTCTTGTATGTGAACTGTATATGGATATAGATTTTTAAAGAGTTTTGCATAAACATTTTTTAAAAAGTAATGAATTATAACTCTTATTGATCTGTTAAATTATCCTGGAATGGTTTTTATATTTGATATTTTCTTCCTTGTATGTTACTATGTTCACGAAAAGTGTCAATGGATGTTGTATTTACCTAAACCCTAGTGGTATCAAGTGATGAATGTTTTAGGTATTTACTTCATTCTGTGTGGGTGTGTGTATGGGTGTGTGTATGGGTGTGCGTGTGCGCGCATGGGTTTGTATGGGGTTTGGAGTAGACTTTAATCATTTTGGGTTAATTTTGGGTCACTTTGGTTCATTAGGAGCAAGTCTTGGGTGGAGTGGGTTTGCCAATTGGAATATTTTAGGTTCTTTGTACGTTTGTTTGTTTGTTCGTAAATATATCTTTTTAACAGTGATTGCTTGTAAGTATAATAACATTTTTCTGGGAGTGGGTATACTATTTGCTATTTGGGATAAATTTTTGTAATAGGCAGTTAAATTGTTTGCTAGGATGTATGAATTGGAATATTTAAAGGAAACTATAAAAATGTCATGTATCCACTCTATTTAATGGTTTAACAAATATGTATGTATTTTGCGTATAAAGCAGATATATATGTTGCGTACAAAGCAAATGTTAAATTATATTCACTTGCAATAGTTTGGGAAACCTTTACATCTGGGATTCTGTTATATTTTGACACACTCATGGAAATATCATGTGGTATAAAAGGGAGAATTCTCTTTCACTCTCAAACCTTAGTTTTGTTTAGATGAGTGTTAAGTAGAGTTATAAATGAATGTAAATTTATATGGTGAATCGACTAATATTACATGATTCTGATAGGACAGTTGAATGGTTTATTTGCTGATTCCATAAACATGATAGGGATTGTTGGATTTGATATTTTAGTAATTAGGAATCTTACTTAACTAATACACATAGTTAGAGTGATGTAATGTATGATTGCGAAATTCGTTTCCCGTAAAATACTAATATCATTAAATGTCTAAACAGTTAATGTGAATAGGTATTTATTTAATTCTGTTAGTGTATTTTTACATATAACCTGGAAAAAAGAATTAAATATACCTATTATGTATTATATATTTAAGCCTGTAACTTAGACACATCCCCTCTATGTTAACATTCGTTTGAAGGGATGATAACATTTAAACCTACAGAAGCAGTTCTAGTTTACGATTATTTAAGACGAACGGTTAAAAAATATTTATTAACTTAATAAAGATGTTTTTCATGTATAATTTTATTTCTTTGTATGATAGTTACTTCATGAGCAAGTATAAAGTTATGTTGTGTTTAGAGTAATAATATAGGATCGTGGAGAGATGTTCACGTTTCGGTGGTTTAAGATCGAATGGGCTCCGAACAGTAGTGGCATTGTGTTTGATAAACTGTGTTTGTCTTTGTTTCATTCAATGGATCACCAGTATATTGGATCTCTAATGATTTATTACTTTTTTTTCCTCTTATATTACTACATTTACGAAAGGTATAAAAGCTCGTTGTCTTAAGGTATTTAGCTCAGTCTGTTTAGGATGATAGAGATGAATACATTGGTTCTGCGTTCTTCAGAAGAAACCTCGCATCAAGCATTAGATATGTGTTGTTATTGTGCCAAGGTGTATTTCGATGAGGGAAGTTATGTTCTCGTGAACAATACTGCCATAGTAAACCTAAACGCCGTCTACATAGATGTTTGAAATGTCAATCTATGTTTGGTACTAGTGATAAACTAGATCTACATGTTATGAGCTGCTGTGGTTTTACTCCTGCAATGGGTGAACCATCCCTTGGATTACACTGTCAGCACTGCTATAAAAACTTTAAGCATATGCGCAGTATGCGGCGCCATGAGAAAAGTAATTGTGTAATGAATCCTAAGTTTGTTAGGTATTACTGTGCAATCTGTCAACGTATATTTACGAGATATTATGCATTAGCAAGGCCTGTATCGGTATGGAAAGGCAATACATCAACGGGAATACAACACGTATGTCGTTTCTGTGGAGAAACATTTACAGCATATTGTTATGTTCATCATCATGAAAGAAGAGCCTGTTCCAAGAATTCTACTTTGAAAGTATACCTATGTTGAATATGTCAACGTTTGTTTAGGGAAGAGAATGCATCAAAGAAGAATGAGAAAAAATGTAAAACTTCCTTGCAATCAAGTGCATTGATTACATCATTGGCAACTAGCTCGATTCCAGTGTAAAACTGTGAGGAGGAATTTACTTCACATTGCAATTTGAGAAGACATCAAAACAAAAAATAATTGTTTAGGAAACATAGTTAGAAAGAATTATTCATTTAGCAAATGCCATTCTGTGTTTAGTGATCATACCCAACATGAAAAAACATTTGTTAATTTGCGATGGAAGTGTTGGGGTGGATAACTCAATGGTTGAATGTATAGTACATCGGTGTATGGTGTGTGCACGAATATTTACCAGCAAGTCTATATTAGACAAACATATACATAAATGTATACACAGAGTAACGTAGTAATAGTTGGTTTTTTTTTTTTTTTTTTTTTTTTTTTTTTTTTTTTTTTTTTTTTTTTTTTTCCATAAAATCTGTATATATTTGTAGGTAAAATGTAAATCTAATACTATTGTATTTATTCATTCCCTCCTTTTATTAACTGATTGGGAGAAATATTTTAAGTTTGATCTGAGTTAAATGTGAATTGAAGATGTTATAATCAAATATACATACTTTCTGGTGGTTGTAGAAACTGTTATGATACATATAAATTAATTGTAAACTAAGATTGATATATCTATTGACATGGAGTTCTCTGGTAACTTAATGGTTTTTAGAAGAGACATACGCGACTTCATGATGAAAGTTTTTTTTTTTTCAGTAAATAAAGAAAAGAAAGGAAAACTCGTATTAGTTAATTATTTAAAGTGAGACTTTTTTATCCTGCTTATTATTGAATTTCTTGAATATAGAGATGATTGCATGACTTCAGTAAATTCTCAAATGTTATCCACCTTCCAGTAGCATTCACTTTGATACTAGATAGGGTGTGGGAGGTCGTATCTTTTTTGAAAATGAAGTATGTCTCTCTGATGATGTGAGATTGAGTATTGAGCTTATTTCTATATGCAAAAATTATTCCAATATACTAACATTACATGGAAAAGATATCGGTGTTTTTATTGTAAATCTTTCAGTTTCTGTTTCAGTATCTGCTGTTGAGTATAAGGTGAATGAAATGACTTCCACGATGTGATAGAGAAGGTATGCGAATTAAAGGTAATGCTAGCTTAGCTGGTTGGGATATTTTGGAAACTAAGGCTGTTAGTCTGATGTTAGTATTATAAGCTGAAATAGTATTATAATATGATCGTGTTTGTTTTGGGTCATTTGAGATTTATGTTAAGTTGATATATTTGTAAAGTTATTATTTTTTCAGGTGGCTGGTAAGTGTTGTTGAGTTGTGTGATTGTAGGTGCGTGTGTTTGTGTGTGTATGTTTGTGGTGATAGTGTGGATGTGGATGTGGAGGCGAATGTGGAGGAGGAGCAGTGAGTTGTTGTGAGATGTGCTATGTGAGGTGCTATGTGAGGTACTATGTGAGGTTTCAATGTGAGGTGCTATGTGAAGAGCGATTGAGGAGCAGTGAGGAGCTAACTGAGGAGCCTGAGGACCTAACTGAGGTGCTGTGTGAGGAGTTATATGAGGAGCTAACTGAGGAACTAACTGAGGAGCAGATTATGGAGCAGGTTGTGGAGCAGAGTGTGGAGCAAGGTGTGGTGCCATGTGGTGCTAGTGTGGTGCTGTGCGGTGCTAGCATGGTGCTGTCTGGTCTTGTTAAGCATTTTGTATCGGAATGTAAGGTATGAGTCTCAAACCAATATGTAAAAAATATTTTGTATAGTTATCCATTGCTTATTACAACAATCTATTTACCTTGATGGGTTTTGCTAGCCGTTCACTGTTTAGATTACAAACTAATAAAAATTGAATAAAATGTAAGTATCCTGAATGGGAATCGAGTTCAGTAGCAATCTGCGCACCAGTCGTTAGAGCCCGAGTTTAATGACTATAACTTCGGAAGATGGGAAATTATGAGTTAGTATGCTTATAAAAGGGCTTTAGGTATGTTTGCCCTTGTAGTCTTGTTTGTCGTTGGAGTTGATGTGTGTGTTATGAATTTGATGTTTGTAGCATTGGTAGAAGGTAAATTATGAGTTACTATGCTTATAAAATGGTTTTAGGTGTGTTTACCCTTGTAGTCTTGTTTATTGTTGAGGTTGATGTGTATGTTTTGAATTTTATGATTGTAGGTTTGGTGGATGGGAAATTAGGAGTTAGTATTCTTCTAAAAGGGCTTTAGGTGTGTTTGACCTTGTAGTCTTGTTTGTTGTTGGGATTGATGTGTATGTTATGAATTTGATGTTTGTAGCTTTGGTAGATGGGAAATTATGAGTTACTATGCTTATAAAAGTTGCTATGCTTATAATTGATCTTGTCAGAAAGGACTTAAGATCTAAATGACTTTGCCATTATGTCAGATATCGGATACGATTCTTAAGCTATGAATTTGATGAGTACAGTAATCAATGGTTCGGAAATTATGAGTATGTTCATAAAAGGGCTTAAAGCATAACTGACCTTGTTAGAAAGGCCTTAGGGCTTAAATGTCCTTAGCATCGTGATGGATATCGTGTATGCTGGTTATGTTATGAATTTGACCACTATAGCTTCAACGGTTCGGAAATAATGAGTACATTTTACAAAAGGGTTTAATCGCATAATTTACCTTGCCAGAAAGGTCTTGGGGCTTAAATGCCCTTAGAATCGTGATGGATGTCGGCTACGATAGCTATGTTATGAATTTGATTACTATATCTTCAACAGTTTGGAAATTAGGAATATATTTACAAAAGGGCTTAACTCAAATTAAACTTTTGGCAGAAAGGGTTTAGGGCCTAAATGACCTTGCCATTATGTTGTATGTCGGTACTGTGTCTATGTTATGAATCTGATGAACATAGCATCAATGGTTCGGTAATTATGAGTACATTTATAAAAAGGGCTTAACTAAAAATTGACGTCAGAAAGAGTTTAGGGCTTAAATGACCTTACCACCGTGATGAATATCGGATTCGGTGACTATGTTATGAATTTTATCACTATAGTTTCGATGGTTTGGAAATCATGAGTATATTTACAATACGGCTTAACTCAAAATTGATTGTCTACACAACCAACGACCAATCAGAGCACAGCAACTAGCTGGTATCCCTCCTCTCCAGCACCAGGGATAGCGCCAGTTTGGTATTCTGCTGTTTGAGAGCCTTCCCAGGTTTATCTTAAGGCACTACGCCCTGCCGATGACCAAAGTGGGCCACAAACCCTCTACTAAGTATAATATACAAAACACATAATTCTTTTAGGATCTTTATTACGTTGATCGTTGGCTCACTAAGCTGAGCAGTGTTCTTGACCAATTCACTCATGCATGGGCATTCAAATTTAACGTGGGAACATGAATGCCCAGTTCCTTTGTTAGTTGACTCAAGTTCTTACATGTACGTCAATACTATTTACGATGTACGCTTTGTGCTCAATTTTAACACTTTGGATGCGGTACACGTTTACTGACAAGACAATCTAGAAGTGAGCCCTATTTCCATGACTATATGGCTATCACTTCTTTTGGTTTCTGAATTATTATTTATTAGTTATACCTGTCCTATTAGTTCACATAATACAGGACACTCTTACTATACTGAACAACATTCATTACTGGCTAGTTGTGTGCTAATATGCAGTAACGTCGAGTTGAAAAAAGTCCCAATCAAATGTTGTTTCCTATATAGAATAATAATACTGTTACATGAAGGACGCCTGAGGGGCGTATCTGCGTTCGTAATGTATGGAGGTCCTAATAAAAAAATAAAAGAGTCTGTATTTGATTTCTAATTTATTCATTCCGCTATTATTTACAGCATTAAATTATCTGTATCCACTTTTACGCTTTTTATTTAACAGTGAGCTTAATATTTAATGTCTATTTCAACTCTAATTAATGTCCTTCTTAATTGTCTCTGTTGGTTACAGTCAATTAACTGCCTTCACTGCTTGATCCTCGCAGTCGCAGACTTACCTTCTGCTGGTCACTTGTCTTGCCGCTCGTTCTTATATCGCTCGGAACTTAGCCACTCATTCACTCATCAACTCAAACTCCACTTTCGGCCCGGAGGCCTGTCGCTATATTTATAGCCTTGTCTTGACCATCTGGGAGGTTCAACGCACCCCGAGTTGCACTGAGAGCGGAAGGTCAGTAATCCAGAGCAACCTTCAGATAAACGCAGAGATTAATACAACCAGGGACAGCAGCGTTACGCCGCAAGAGATTAACGTGATGGCTCGCTTTTAGTTACTCATACTTTCCGTCCTCTTTGACCGCTCGCGCAGGAGGCGAAGCAACGAGCGCGTAAAGGCTGTTCACGATGAAGTGAGTACGAGCGCGTAAAGGATGTTCACGATGAAGTGAGTACGAGCGCGTAAAGGCTGTTCACGATGAAGTGAGTACGAGCGCGTAAAGGCTGTTCACGATGAAGTGAGTACTTTCGAAATCAACCTCAGAAAAATATTACTGCCCCTGCCTGCAAATATTTTAACGGGCGCACTGAGTGACATGCACCCGGTAAAGTTGGTAACGATGGATGGAAAGTAGTTCAATTTAACGTCGAATAAAAAGTGTTAAGAAACCATTTGTGATTATTTAAATTATTTCTTACCCTTTCTGTTTTTTGAATACCTTAGTGTGTAAAAATATGTAGATTTATAAAATGTTTAATTTTCTAATAATTTCACACTTTAACTTGAGCGACGGATTAATAGTAATGAGGCCCATGGCAATGTTAATTTTACGTAAGGTGGAAGAATACACAACGTGCATACAAGTAGATCTTAAGCAGGGCTTCCAAAATTGCTCATTTTACCGTGAACAGCCTATAACAATATTTCCCGTCATTTTCATTTGAGTTATTCACACTTTTTCGTCACACTATACCGCAGATAAGAACATAGACACGGATTGGCGCGGACGTGGAGGTACCTTTGATGTCGGCGTACCCATTCTTCGATTGGCTGCGTGACGCTCTCGGAGCGTGCCTTGTATTTGATCGACTGCTGCATCCTGCGAAAGGTGCCCGCCCTGTCGGCTAGTCAGCCGGCTGACATATAACGTACCAGACGCTGGTTCGCATTGGAATTGGATGGCAGAACGCTGATCAGGGGACGGCTTACAAACTAATTTACCACCTAACTTAACCTAACACCAGTGTCATTCCTAGGATTCGCACCCAGAACTTCCCGCGCCGCAGGCAGAGGGCGTACCAACCAACTGCGCCACGGGAGGTCGGCCTGCTGGTTGGCGAGCGGCTTCCACATGTCATTGGCCAGTGACAAGCCGTCGGAAACTACGCGTCTGAACTCAGGTTCGGTAGTGAGTGAGTGAAGGGATTTCGGAGGCACATAACATCGAGGTCCTGAGAGCTAATGAGGGTGAAGCGAGGTGGGTACGGAGCAGCACCGGAATGCGATGGTAGGGAGAAACGGGAGATCACCGAGAAAACCTGCCGAACAGCGGCTTCATCTAGTACGATTCCTACGTGCGAAAAGCCGGAGGCAACCCCGCCGGCATTCGAACCCGGTCCGCCTAGGTTGAAGGTAAGTAGTCTAACCCGTACATCACTGCGGCCCCTGGGGTTGGAAAATGTGCATTTTCATCATCGACAATCTCGGCAGCTGGCCTGGTTTTGCGTCAGCCACCTCCTTTTCCTGCAGCAACAAACCATAAGTCCAACCCCTTCTTCAGCACTAAGTCTGACCTCATGGAGGGTTGGGGCGGTTACCAGCTAACAAGGCTGGGCCATGACTGACGGAAGGAGTAGGGGAAGCACGACGGGGCTGCCTGAACACAGCTGCCTGTCTGCCAGCGCTAATTGTCGCCATTAATTAACTCCTCCATGCCCTAATTGGGTGTTTCCTGGAACACATCCCGCCCCTACACACTGATGCACGCGCGCGCACTCACACGCACACACACGTCGACAGGTTGCTCTGCTGCTGCTTGATATAGCATGTTCGCGAATAATTGAGCACGAATGAAAGAACTGCTTAACACCTACGTTCTTCCTCATTTTGTAGAGGCTGCGGTGAAGCAGCGACTAGAGCGCACGCCTCCTACCAAGGTGAATCGGGTCCGATCCTCGGAATTTCGAACGTGGGAAATCGTGCCGGACGATGCCGCTGATCAGCGTGTTTTCTAGAGGATCTCCCATCTCCCCGCTCTTGCATTCCGGCGCTGCTCCATGCTCATCTTGCTTCACCCTTTTCGGCTCTCAAGACCTAGATGTTAAAAGCTTCCCAAACCTCCCCAAACACTTCATTTTGTATCTTTCCGCCAAGTGTAGCTTTTAACTCCGTGCTACAACCGACATAGTCATAACTATAGTGTTAATAATAAGAGTTGAGTACTTCCTGTGCAATGGTGCTTGATACAATCACGCATAACCATACCCATAACCAATGCCAACCAATAGCTCGATACGACTTTGCCCTGGAAGTGAAGTAGAAGAATCATCGAATGAATATCGATAAAATTGGTAAAAACAGTACTACATGTCAAATAAAGCAGTTCAATTGAATAACTACGCTCGTATTTTATACTGGCGCAACATAATCCATTCACGGATACTTCAAACTTTTCTGAAGCCCTGCAAAAGTTCTGCTTCCAGGATATTCTTCCGCCTCGCGCAAACTAAGCTTAACACCACGATCTCCCATTTCTACAGATTTTGCGAGAACGAATTTTCTGAGCCCAAGCGGGAGCCGATATTGTAGATAAATTTTTCTTACAAATTGTTTTTATAATGTAGTCTAATTTTTTGAATCCGAAATACTGTATACTTTTATCCAATTAAGTTAATAATTAGCTAAAATTTTGCAAGTTTTTTTATGTTGAAAAAATTAGACTACATAATAAAAACAATTTATAACAAAATGGCAATATTATTTTACATCATCTGCTCCCGTTTGGGTTAAAAAACTAATTCTCGCAAAAGCTGTAGAAATGGGAGATCGTGGCCTTAACTTAATCTATAAATTAACACCAAACACATGCATGTGGTGAGTTTTCAAAGGTATGAGTAGAACATGCAGGGGCGTTCTGGCACACTTTTAGAATGACACAGGTATGGGGGATATGTGCAGTTGTGTACCACATGATAGGGTCCTGGGAGCTAGGCTACAGGCGGGTCGCAGTGTCGCTCCTCTTACGCCCTTCATCCCATGTTGTGATTGGTCGTTGGTTGAGGCACACCATCATTTATGCCTCAAGCCCTTACTGGTAAGGTCAATTTAAAGTTAAGCTCTTTTATTAACATAGTCATAAAAGGGCTTAATACAAAACTGACCTTACCAGAAATAGCTTAAGGCATAAACGACGTTACCGTCGTGGTGGGCATTGGATACAATGCCTGTGTTATGAATTTTATGAGTACAGCTTCAACGGTTCGGAAATTATGACTATGTTTATAAAAGGTCTTAACTCATAATCGACCTTACCAGTAAGGACTTAAGGCATAAATTATGGTCTGCCTCACCCAACGACCAATCACAACATAGGGTGAAGGACGTAAGGGGATCGACACGCCTGTAGCCTCGCTCCCCTGACCCTCACGCGCTACACAACTGTACCCATCCCCATCCCTGTGTCACTCTATAAGTGAGCCAGAACGCCCCTGCGTGTGATTCAAAAAGTGTGAAGAAACCGCGAATGGACAATAAACATCAAGTCGATGGTTTACACAAATGGCTCTTATCATACAGAGGTTTCATCTTTATGTAGCCTTATTGCGCATAACGGTAGGATATAAAATCCAAACATAAACTTTAAATAGATTCCTTCCATTATTAGATCATAGCCTCCTGGACATGTATTAACAAACTTGTGAATACGTCATCATTAGAGTTAAGTGAAATTCAGAAATTATTTCACCGGCGGGTCAGCCTTCAAGTATGTGAACTCTAGATTTTACTTTCATGACTGGATCAATGTAGTTTTCAAACTCCATGCCCAACTCTTTAGCTAGGGAAAAAAAATCAATTATGTGACCTCATCAGGCGCAACCAAATCTCATCCTATGGTAGCAGTCATTGAATAAAAAAATTGTGCCCCTAGTAATGTATGTCAAAGAACCGAAACGTCTTAGGCTGCTGCCAAATTTAACAACTGTAATTCACGTACCTCTAGTTATCATATATACAAATTATCTGGATGTTGTTCTCGTAATTCGCTGAGAGTGTAGCTGCACTCGTAGCTCCACCACAAGTTGCAACGTTCAATGTAATCGTCGGGCTTCAAAACACAGAGCTGGCGGCTCCATCATACAGAAAGACGTGTTGTTCCCAGTCAGATTGGGAAAACAGATGATCGATGAAGTGAGAAGTAATAAGGTTAGAGTAGCAGAGGAATGAAAATTCATAGGTGTACTCTATTCATGGTTAGTTCACACTTTCATAATCAGACCTTTGAAAAATCATCCCATATATGACGTCTTTAGTTGTTTTCTAAATATGCCATGTATTACAAGCGTTTTATACTTTTGTTAAAATTAAAGTACCTTATTTTTGGTTAGATTGAACTTTTATTATATTTTATCTGTAAGTTATAAAATTTCATTTATAATTAATATTAATAAAAAATAGTGGGAAAATAGGTGTGTTGTCATTGTCTACTAAGAAGTAGTTCTCGTCATTGTCTACTAAGAAGTAGTTCTCGTCATTGTCTACTAAGAAGTAGTTCTCGTCATTGTATACTAAGAAGTAGTTCTCGTCATTGTCTACTAAGAAGTAGTTCTCGTGTAAAATATTATTACGTTGAATGTGCACGAATTAGGTGCGTTGTCATTTTGGTGTAATTGTCTATATTCGATTAAGCTTTGTTTGTATGAGGTGGAGGATATCCTGAAAGTATAACATTTGCAGGAATTCAGAAACGCTGGAAGTAAACCTGAAAGGACTATAACTGATACCCTAAGGAAGTTTTCTCACTACAGAAATGCCCGACATCACATATGGCCACCTGCTCTCTAACATGGAAAATAATATTACGCCTTCCCCAATGGAGATCTAGACTCTCCAGAGTTTGGAGTTGACCACAGAAGATGCTATCGACTAATGCCCGGTTGCACCAACGTCTTCCCCGATTCGAGATAAAATGATCCTAGTCCCGAAGCAGGATCCAACTTGATCTTGGTTCCAATGTAAAGGTGTTACACAAACGAAATTTCATGATTTTGGGCCTCCGATTCCTCGATCTTGATTCCAAAGTGAGAGATCTAGTTTAAGTATGAGACAAATTTTGCTATTGGTTCTTAGGCGTATTTTTCACTATGGTTACAACTAGATGTGCGATGTTTTATATGTTTTAAGGAAATTATTGTTGTGCGAATTTTACTGAATAATATTCACGTGCGTATAATGTTGTTTTAATTTCCCAAGAAAACAATCGACAGTAGTTCTATCTGTTGGCGTATTTTCAAACTGCATTTGTCGAAGATGGTGGCTGAATTCGGATCGAGTTTTGGAACCGCCCATTTCGGCGGTTCGAAATTAACTTCATGTCGATCTCCAGTCCAGTTCTGGACTCGAATGGTGCAACAGTTTTCTGTGTCGATCTTAGATGCGATCTAGGATCGAGTCTCGAACAACGATGGTGCAACCGGGCACAAGCCGTATTGACACAACACACTCCTGACATCCATTCGTGTCTCGCCCCACCCTGGGGCTAAGACAGAGTTAATACGCTTTCCTAGCATATTTTCCTCAGCTAGTGCACCTGCTGTGATATCGGAATTACATCATAAAAAATTGAATGTAAATATCCTAATACGTCACGTCTAACTCTTTGACAGTCTTCACCGAGAGAGGTAAGTCAGTGGAGCTATGTCCTCACCGCTCAGGGGCAGAGTGGCCGAATTGTAGTCGAATGATCGGGAGTTCGGCCCCGGTTCCTCCGCGGAAGATTTTCTGTTCGCATGTCGCGCACATGTCTGCTGTGAATTCGCCATCAAGTCGGTCCACTTGAGCTCGTCACACATCAACTAACACACACACGCCGTCAAACGTCCCACACGCTACGTCCAACGGCAATATATCAGTCGATGAAGTCAATAAAGTCAACTTAAAAAAAGTGGCAAACCATTTGACTGACGTTCGAGAGGACGTGGGTTCCAGCGGCGTGTGGTGAACTGTTGCAAGGTAAGCTGTGTTTTGCTCGGTGCTTTACCTAATATTTTGATAGGTTACACATCGGCCACTTAAACATATGAGTGCAGTTGACGCCACAGCGTGTGTATAATGGGTAGACTTACCTCGCCGCTCTCTCGTGAGTGGCCGCAATACGTAGAGTTCCTCCCGGCCCCACTCTGGTTTCTGGTTCCTGTTGTGTGCGCTCAGTGCGTACAGCACGGAGCAAGCACCAATTACCTTGCAACACTTCATCACACGCCACTGATGGGTTCGATTCCCGGTTCGGTCAACCTGATCTCGCTTTACCAGGCTTTCCCGAAATCACTCCAGGTGAATGCTGGTGTTACACCTCAATACTTAAAGGCAATTGCCGATTCCTTCCCGCTTCACGTAAGGTCTTGTCGCTGCTCAGAGGCACTAAACAACACCAAAATTAAAATAAAAAAAAAAAAAGAACTATCACGGCTAACAAAATTATACCGAAGGTCTTAAAGCACGTATAGGCAGGTCAAACGTTATCTGTTAAACTATAGCAAATGTTTCGCTGGGACTTCTCGTCGAACCGAGATAGCGTGAAATTTGGCATGCAAAATACGCATGCTGTTGCATTAATAAACTAATGGTAATATTATTATTGCCATTTTTAGGACGTGCAAGTGCCATTTGTCTAAAGGAATAGATCTTACACCACCTTGCACTAATCACTATTCCGCAATTATTTCCAGTTCACATGATTTCGTTTTCAACCATTTTTGTATGGCACGATGGATGGCACATGTAACTAGTGTTGACTAAACTGGTAAATGCTTGGATGTTGTTAATAAAAATTTTTTAAATTTAAATACGCGTTATTCTTTTATTATGAATAATAAATTACCAATGACCAATCTTTCACAACTTGGGGAAAAAATATCTCATATATGCACTACGTTTTATTATTCAGAGAGAGAGAGAGAGAGAGAGAGAGAGAGAGAGAGAGAGAGAGAGAGAGGAGAGAGAGAGAGAGAGAGAGAGAGAGAGAGAGAGAGAGAGAGAGAGAGAGAGAGATCAGGGAAAAAATTGGGTTGGGGGGGGGGGGGGGGAATTCAAATTAACATTGTGGCGCACAATTCATACTGCGAGAGTTTGGCCGTCCCTCTCCGTTAATGGATTTCTTTTATCAAAGAGCTCATTTGCGTAACACAATTAAAAATGATCCCGGCCTATGCCTTACCCAGAGGAAGGAAGCAGAGAATAGAGTAGCTGCTATTAGCTATCATATTTTTACTTTTTTTCTTTCTAAATATTTACTTTATGTTACGAAAAAACTAGACATACAAAAGTAAAATAAAAATTAAGAAATAGTGATTACAATTTTCTGCCTTCAAATCGCCATATTAGCACTGCATTTATCGCAATATTTCCGGATGCCATAGCGAATTCAAAAGCAATGAGCTGGGCAATGAAATAACTCGATAAAACTATAGTTCATAACAGACCAAAAACTTGTATAGCTTATTCTGTCCTCGTCCACCTACCCTCAACACCAGAACCTTCACCAACTCGTTCCTTTGTCGCCGTTCGGCTGATAATCTTTCCAAGTGTTGCGCAATAAGAGTTTATGAGCTACAAACACTATTGTGTCATACAGTTTGTTGTTAATTTTAATAGCTTTATTTCCACTGTGTATTGATGCCGTTTGTACGCATACGATAAAGAAGCGTTAAAACAAAGATTACTTGTTTCTCTCAACTAAGTTATTTCTTTCACGTAAAGTTTCAACAATACCATTATACCAGCATCCAGTAAGTGAGGAGTCAGATGCATCTTTCAAAAATTGCTCCTGCAAGCAAACACTATTAGTTCTCTTCAGAGTGTTCGACCTGCATTCTAAAATCACTTTGAAGGGATGCTGTACTTGATGGTTCACAGCAAGGCTAGGAAGAATTTGAAGCTTCGTGATTATAGTGATCTTGCAATAAGCTGTATGCCGACTCGGTACGGGCTGTTCGCGGTAAACTGAGCACGTTTGAAAGCCCTACTTAAGATCTACTTTTATGCACACAGTGTATACTTCCGCCTTGTGCGAAATTAACATTGCCATATACCTTGCCACTTTATTCATGCGTCCGTCAAGTGAAACTGCGAAGTTATTATAAAAGTAAATATTTTACAAAACCGCTAATTCTTACACTTAGACGAATTACAAATAACAGAAAGAGAAGTAAATAATTTAATTTATCACAAACAGTTACCTAATAATTTTAATTTGAGGTTAAGTAATGGAACTACTTTCCCCTATATCGTTGCCAACTTTACTGAGTGCATGTCACTCAGTGCACCCGTTCAAGTATATGCAGGCACAGCAGTGACATTTTTTCTAAGGTTGATTTCAAACGTGCTCACTTTATCGTGAACAGCATTTACCAGAGTTCCTGTGGCAGGACAAAATCCACGCTGAAATGAAAGTGACTATTCGCTGCAGTACAAATAAGACTTAAATGAGCATCTAGAAGAGGGGCTGAAGTTTGCGCATGCCGTGATCAAATTTTATTGATGCAAAATGGCCAACGGCGATACATTTTTTTTCAAACGTGTGCCTTAATAGGCTACACTGAAAACCTATTGACTCGGGAATTTAATTTTCCTGTTGGAAATGAATATAAATATGCACCACGAAAGCAAATATTGCATCCTTATTTTTTATTCACATTTCCATTCCTTTGTTATTTGATGCGTACTTAGGATCGCAGGTTGCACACGATCAGTAATCACTAGAGACCTGCAATATTCGCGTTAATATTTGGGGACACGTCAAACTTTAAACACGTGTATCTTTGCAAACCGTTTGCAATTGGATCATACATTATTTGACACGCCATGGGTAACTCTGCGCCAATAAATGAACACTTCACAACTGCATGCCCCAATAACGTGCTGTTTAGTCAGAAAGGGCCTGAATTCACATCTATGCAACAGCCAATGGAGAAACGAGGCAGGCTCCAGTCTATAGCGTACTGTGAATTTTAGCCTGATGACAAATAATAACGTGAATGTTGCATGTCTTTAGTAATTACGGATAAACTGCGAAATCCGATAAAAACACTAACCATAAAACACATTCATTGCATTGCTTTAATCGTAAGGCCTCAGATCTGTCTTTTCAAGGCGTATTTTCGTACTCAAAAATACGTTTTCCTCCGCTTCCTCTGACAGCAGTTACAGAGTAGTTGCGGATACAGAAGTGAAACAGCTGCTCGTACCACCAACTCTAAGCACAAACGCCATCAAAATGGCGTCGCCGGCCAGTAAGATACGGGAACGCCAATCAGCGCACATGGTGACCTACTCGTCAGCCGGCTACCTAGCCAATAGCGAACCTTCGATGGGTACGCCCACATCAAAGGACCCGCCACACAACATCTTCTCTGTATAACTACATAGAGAGTGTTCACGATAAACTGAGCACTCTAGAAAGCTCTGTTTAAGATCTACTTGTGTCCACATTGTGTATTCTCCCGCCTTATGTAAAATTAACCCTGCCACGGGCCTCATCTATTTACTCATGCGGCTGTCAAGTGAAACTGTGAAAACAGAAAGCGAAATAAATTATTCATATTATCACAAATGATTACTTAACACTCTTTATTTGATGTTAAGATATGGAACTAGTTTCCATGCATTGTTACCAAATATACTGGGCGAATGTCACTCTGTGCGCCTATTAGAATAAATGTTGGCTGGAGCAGTGACTTTTTTCTAAGGTTCATTTCAGAAATGCTCATTTTATCGTGAACAGCCTTTATCTAATCTGTACTCTAGCATGGTGTTTACCCGGATTCTGAAATTTATGACGAAATTGATTTTGATTTGATTGATTCATATTTTTGTTTATCAACATGAAATATAATACCTTGACTTAGACCAACAACACAACAATAACAATCTGGAACACACCATCCAGAATTACAGGCTCTTCTGTGGCCATTGAAATGGTCAGGCGGAGAAAAAGAATAACATTGGCTGTAACAGAGAAAAAATAACACTGTAAGAACATGGGGAAACTAAACAAAGCCACAAAATGGACAAAACAAAATTACACAAAAACATTCGCATTAGAAAGAATGACTTTAGGGTAAAAAAATAAATAAAATTAACCTATTCTATGATATAGGGGGAGGGGAGTATGGCCAGTGAACAAAAATACCAAATACATGAATATAAGTACAAATAAATGAGGGTAATTAAAGGATCTGAAGAAGCGATAACACGCACCAGCAAAGGACAAGAAGCATTCCACGAGCCTACTGCACACGTGACGATGAACGATGGTTCAGAAGTATAATTCGATAACGTGGCAATGAACACAACAGTGAATATTACTAGGGCGAAAGCATAAGGAAAATATAATGGAAAGAGGGCCGCCAAATTCCAAAAAAAGGAGTGATTAAAAGAAAATGAAAATTAATGCATATGTTAAACATGGTATATGAGCACCCGCAAAGCCTTAAGTGTAGCTGTTGCGAGTACAATAGACGTGAAAAGGGAGAAGAGACAACAGGAAGGAACGAGGAGAAACATGTAAAGTAACTGCGAGGTGGTCTACAGAGAGGGAGAGAAGGGAATAGTGTAGACCCCTACATGTATTGCGAGGTCTTTAGCAACCTTAGAAACCTAGGTGTAAATGTTAAAATTCATTAAAGGAAAAAGGAGGAGGAGAATGAGGGGCAATGAAGTAAACGCAAGAGGAAAGAAAGACAAAAAGCAAAGGAAATGTCGTGTGTATTTTTTATAAGGTTCTCGGCGCTTTAAAAGGCAGTAGTGTAAATTATCGCAGTTAAAACAAGAACGGAAAAATGAATAGGTACTAGAAAGAAGAAAATTAACTGTGACGGAAAGAGTCAAAACAAGTCACCAATAAGGGAAAAGAAGGGAAAATAGAGATATGAAACAACGTCCATAAGAAATTCATGTAAAGCATTAAAGTATTTCCTGGTCACTGTGGAAATAGAACTTCCTTTTACGTTTACATTCTAGTCTTTGGTTAAAGACTGAAGCTAACGCACAGTGTTGACGACAGTTGAATACTGTGACTGTTGCAGTATTTAGCTATTGGTTTAACTTTACACACAACTAAAACGGAGGAACTTATAAAACCAGTGAGTAGATAACAATTACGTAGGGAATCTTATCGCATACCTTTGGTATGTTATAAAACAAATATAAAATGTGTCGAACAGAATAAAAGCAGAAGTATGGTTTTAATACGTACGTGGCATGCATCAAAACAATGTTTAATTCAAAATCTGCATGAGGAAGTAACTTGTAATAAACGTCGGATTTAAATACCGCTCGGCTGATAAACCTTTAACCTATTTTAGAACGTAGTAAATTATTCAACCTAGCGAATTAATAAAAGCACTGCATCGTCCTTAAGGGATATCCAGAGTTACATAATATCAATATCCACTGGCAGAGCTATATTTTTACAATAAATATAAAATAATTTCGTCCCCCGAAGATTAACAAACACAATACGGCTTAGTTTGAAGTTTTGGAGATAAAATGAACACAACTGTGGAAAAATTCTTGCCGCCTTAGTGAGAAGTTCAAGAGTTAAAGTTGCAAAGGAATACATTAGCGACACACATGTGATAGTTAAGTTAATTCATGTTGCTCGCAGACGAGCTCGAATATGTTTTTGAGGTCAGATATCTAGAAGACTCATTTATCTACATGTTCTGTAATCAAATTCGCGCTTGCTAGCGTGATAGCTGGATTAAAACACCGCGCGCTCATCACGTCTGTGCACGAACTCATCAGTCTGTGTTTGCTAATCGTTAATCATTAGCGGACTGTTTCGAAGCACATTTCTCTAATCGTACCCGGAAGAAATGATAGCTCCATACACAGATATTGTTTTATGCTCGACTATGATTGACGAATCATCCCGTAGTAAAAGAACGAAGAGGATGTCTTATAATTAGGGCAGTGATATTTCGCGAAAAATTTTCCAGACTAGCTACAGTAAAAGCACTGTGTGGACGTCCAGCTTTCTTGATTGGCTGACGCATGTTCTGGTTCGTGTTAACTGTTTGCGCACGAACCACGAAGGTACAGTGTCGGAGTTACGGAATCCTGATTGGCTCTGTCAAATATGGAAATGCCACCAGCAGCCAATGGAGGTATGACAACAGCCGAGGTGTATATATAGTATTGAAATCTACCGTGGGCTCCGATTTATCCGCGAAAAATCAATGGCCCTAACAATAAGTAGCAGCATCTGTTTTTTTGCGAAAAGATCCACTTGGAGGCTAGACTTCAGTATCCTATGTGCACACGTGTGGTCTTCGTTTGGCTATTCGCCGCTTGTCTTTGTGTGAAGATAGTCTGTTACATGAGTGAGTCGATCACAATTATGGTTCTCTAATACTGGTCGTCCTTAATTCGTCAGAAGACAGATTAGACGCGTAAAAATAAAATTATCCAATTATCAAAGAGATTCTGAACTAAAGTGCGTTGGAACACAACTTCTCCTGAAATCTTTTCGCGAAAAACAGGTTCCCTTAATTATAACACAAACTACTGCGTGTCATATTTCGGAACGCAGTGCGGATTGACGTCCTTGGGAAATATTTGGGTTAGACCTCAAGAAGCTGTACCTTCTCTTTAATAACCTATATTCTGATAACGTACCAGAAGAACAAACACGAAATAATTACTGGATATTTAATCTCAATTCGTTACAAAGTCGGTAAAAGTATAAGGTTAGGCTTAACGTCTCGTCAACAGCGAGGTAATTATAGACGGAGCAATTTTCTCAGATAAGAAGAAGGAATCGGGCAAGGCTTGTAGTCAGGACCCATCCCAGCATTCGTCTGGAATGATTTCAGGAAACCATGGGAAACTAACATCACGAGCATCGAACCGGGAATCGAATCCAGGTCTTCCGAAATGCGAAGCCACCGTCTTAGTAAGGGGCAACTTGTGTTCCTTTTTCTTCAATTTTAAAAACCCGACGTGAAGTATATTTCCTCAAATTATTTGATACACTTCATGCGACTGGCGAGCTCTTGACGACTCAAATGAGAAACACAAAGTAACACCCATGCCTTAACCGGGACACGATCCTGGTACCCCTCGCACCCCAAAGATGGTCTGTAGCAAACTGCGCTACGGAAGTCGTACCACTTCGCTCTTTGATAACGGTTCAAAGCAGGGGCTAGTGATCCCCCCCTCACGTGGCGTCTGGTGTGAACAGCAACCCCAAGTAGGAAAATTAATTCTCACCTATGACTGGCACATCCACAGCCCAACCACCGCCGGCAGGGTGAGATCCTAGGCGTGAACCCTTGCTCACCTAGATGTGGTTTAAATAAGAAAATTTTAAGCAAATGCAATTTAAAGAGACTTTTGTTGAGCCAAATGATTCCTGGGTTCGTCACAATACCTTTGTACGCAATAGCTCACAAAATAATTGCAACGGAGTATAGTAATTATATAATAAAAATAATTAATAAGAGTCTCGGTTGTGGTAAATTTATTTTAAACTACTTTAATAACAATATAACATTCTCAACTCAATACTTGGGAAATATATTGATGTGAAGACAATAATAAAATATCTCTGACTACAATACTCAAATAATTTTTTTTCTGGAAAATGATTATCTATACTAATACTGTAAAGAGGTAATGTGAGTTGTTTGTTTATATGTAACGGCTAATCTCCGAAACTACATGGCCGATTCTTATAATTTTTCAATGTTGGAAAGCTACATTCTTCCAGATGGACATAGGCTATGTTTAATTTCTTTTTTAAATCCTTGAGAAATTAAGAAATTTGTGCCCCAAGTCGGAAAAAAATGAGCTAATTGACTGCTTTATAAGCTTGCTCTACCAAAACCATTAAATATTAACTGAAAAAATTTTTAAAAGAAAGAATGTATCTCAATATAAAAAAACTCGCAAGTAGTTGCAGGTAGTCGCAGGTAGTCACGAATAGTCGTAGGTTGTCGTAAGTTGTCGCAAGTAGTTGGAGTTAGTCACAGGTAGTCGCAGGCAGTCACGGGTCGTATTCGCAGGTAGTCACGGGTAGTCGCAATTTATAGATATGTATTTCAATAACTCCATAAAACTTTGTGCGAAGCTTTGGGGGGGGGGGGGGGGCTGCTAGTTTTTTTTAAATATAATTAGAATTTTATAAAGTACTTTCATAATCAGAGGGTTTCGTGAAAGGGGCCCCAAGATATATAGAATTTTTTGTAATAATGCATTAAATGATCATAGACTTTTTAAAAATGCTATTTTCCAAATCTTTATGCTATTCAAAAAAATATATATATATTTTTAACTATACCATTAAAATTCCAAACAAAGCAGCATGCACATACATGGTTATTAAGCCAAAAATCATATATTTTTGTTGGGTTTCGCTGGTCCGCTGGCGAAACTGACAGAAACGCCGAGCCAAACTCGTTAACGGGCCGTGTTGCCTCGGGAGAAGAGGTTACACTAAGGTGACCAGACGTCCCGATTTTTCGGGACAGTTCCGATTTTCGAAGTCGTGTCCCGAATTTTTTAGAGGGTTATTCGGGACGGCCGTTTGTACCGAATGTTGGGACCTGACCGTGTTGACTCGTGGTGTGGCCGGTTTTGGGTGGATTTGGGCCTGACCGGGGAGGGGGGGGGGATGGCGCGGGAACGGCAGGCCAGTGACCTCCCATCACCAAAAATACCGGTGACTCATCAACCTATCTTACTCCGCCAGTTCACTTTTTATTTAGAAGTACCAGTACCACCCTGGCTTACACGCTGCTCAGCCTATTCACTTTTTTTTTTTTTTTTTAACAAAACACCCCCTGTAAAAATTCCATCCCCCCCCCCCCCACACACACACACACACTTCCTCCAATACTCTCCCCTTCTCACTACCGACCATTTATGAGCCAAAATGAGCGTCCCGAATTCTGGTCAGAAAAATATGATCACCTTAGGTTACACCTGATCAGAATTCCATTTTCAGAAGTTCCAGGACCAGCAACCCGACATCCATCAACTCGAGAACCACATTCACCTCAAGTCGTGCACAGCACTTTAAAAATTCAAAAAATACTTTTTAAAATACGCGAATTAGGTTATACACTCAAATATAAACAATTACACGATACTTACTCACCGAAGGCGGTGATTCCCACTTTGGAACCATTACATCGTAGAAAAAGGCAAAATGCCAAACAGAAGTAAATTAGAGATGTTACATGGCTGAGAAAATGTCCAAGAAGGACGAAAAAGACGGAACCATCAAATTTCGAAAATCGCCTTAGCGAAACATTTATAAACACCAAAGATAACCTTGTATGTGTTTGCCGCTTACAAAATTACAGAGATCGACAGGACGATCTTCGCGTAGCGCAAAGAACGTAAGACATTACAAATAATTTCATAAGCAATATTATTAGTTAATTAAGAAAATATGCGTTGTAGATTAAATAACTGGACTTACAATATTATCCTTCTAATTACTGGTAACAATGTGTGCGAAAGGAAGTGCCAACTGAAAAGTCATAATTTATGTTTACAACATTACTAAAAAAAATATATATATTTTTTACGACGAATTTTCTGTCACATTTTACTTAAAAGAAACCTGTCCTTTTACTTGATTCTTTATTTTGACATATTTGAACTATTTAATAGTGACTACCATATTGGAGAGGCTAGATATGATTAAATTACTTCAAACTTTGCCTGATAGATAGCAGTGGAAAACAGGGACGAAAAGCTGTGCATTAAAAGGAAAGAATAAAACTTACCAAACAACGTAAGTACTATGAGACATCGTGCGCCAACAACTAAAACCGGCACACTAGTCGGAAAAAAGACCACACCTTATCAGTCGAGCCCCGAGTATTTCGTGGATCGAGTCGGCAATAAGCTAGGCTGGACAGTATTGTATACACCTCGAGATACTATCGTCTGCTTATTGGTTGCTGCGATCAAGTGAAGCCTCTGTACAGCACTGGTAAACACTCACTCACGCTACTGCTTCCCGCTTATATCTGGCTCACAGTTAAACGGGGCGTGTCTAAAGAAATGTCGTCCAATCACAACAGTAACAGAAAAGAAGAAGTTTAGGTGTCTACCTCGCCTCCGAATGAATTCGCGAAATACTCGTGGCTCGACTTATCAGGGATTAGAACCCAGATATACTCCCACCGCAAAAAGGCTTCCTTGGCATCTACACCACAGAGGAAAGTAACGGCGTGAAAAGTCGGCGACGCATAACTAAGTAGTTTCAAATATAAATAAATAAATCTTACGCATATATTATTTCGTGGGTTATTTCACAATCATGGCTAAAACAATCACTGACAGTGAACATGACTCTATTTTAAGGCTATTCAAAGCTAAATTATTTTACCCAAATATTAAGTGTGTTTTACTGTGTCGTAGCATGATGTCAAAAATAACTTACTAATAATACCAGTTCATATTAAAATAATAATATATTTTTAGCTTTGCGTAAACACAAGTACTGTAACTTAAAATATTGATTCGTATAAATTCGTTTCATATAAAGTGTTCCTTGACGTCACAGAAGCATACCTTAGTTCAATTTTGAGATTTTTACGAAAAGATATGCAAATAAGAAATTCTAATGATAAATTTCTTTTTTGTTTTCGAAAAGTAATTTTCCACCATTGACTTTTTTTTTCATACTATTATTTCATAATATGCTAAAGACGTTGGAAACAATTTGAACACTTGAATGTATTTAAGCACTTTCTTGTTGGCAGAATGTTCCATTGTTCAGAACTGAAGTCATTTTCTAAGTCCTCATGTAGTACGTAACATACGAATGGGGGAGTTACGTAAGGAAATATTGGTACGCAAGAGACCAGGAAAGAACTTCGCTTGGTTACTAGATGATGACGCAATCACGCAGCCAGCAGATGTGACGGTTCTTCATAAATCAATACGGGCGGGGGTTACGGAAGCGTTGATTTCGCGTCTTCTTTAGGCCGGTGCCAAGTGGCCGAAGGCGTCCCCCACCAGAGGGGAGTGAACTGACCCTCTGATGGACGACGAACTAAGAGAGAGTGCCTAGCTGCGAAGGAGGAGGGGAAGTCGTTTATTTGGACGGCCAGCACATCTTGCCACATGTTGCCAACCGGTTAAAAATACCCGCGGTAGACAATACATGCATTCGCATGATGAGGAACCCGCCGGCCCGAGGGCATCGCGGGAGATATTTCGGTGCCGACAGAGGGGCGACAGCCGCAGTTCTAGCCCCGGGTCGTGCTGCCTGCGGCCCCGGAGAGGGCGTCCAGTTCGCGAGAACTGATCTGTCCGCGCTGTGTTAAAGCGCCTCACTCGTTCTCGTAACGGCGCCCATTGTATGCTCTTGTGTTTATTACAATTAGGGCCAGCTTTTTTGACGTGAATAAATCTTTAAATTTGAAACCATATCGGGAGACCATCCCGAAAATCCGATGATAAGAAAATCGGGGGATACAGTTTGGTATTACAGCTTCGAATCTATAGTCTACATTCAAAATCCAATTACAGCACTCGATTGCCAAAGAATCAAAGAATATGTTACGTTGAGTGAGGAATGCGAAGCATCGCTTGCGGCTTGGTGAGTGTAAGGGGGGGGGGGGGGGGGGGGGGGCATCAATTTTGAGTTCGTATGGCCGCGTCTCATAACTTCCGTGTAGTATAACTTTTGACTAGGAGAATCTACGACGATCATTTAGGTATCAATCGACAACTCTCGTCAAGATCAGCCGATTGCGTGTATAAAAACATTTGTGTGGTGTGTTTATGGTTAAATTGTATGCGTTTAAAGTAAAAAAAATTAAGAAAACTTAACATAATTTCGGCCTATAATCGTCAAAAAGCCAAGTCGAAATACAGTAATCGTATACGGTTGGAAAGAGCATCTCAAAATCAACCCAGTGATACCCATGAAACCCCATATGATCGAGTGAAGCTGTGCCGGGAACGTAACATAAAACATCAAGGTGTCCGAGAGCGTCAACGTATTCATGCAAAACAAATCGCCGTGTCCCCAACACAGCAAATCCCAATTTTTTTTTTTCGAGAAAAGATTAATGTGCAAGCTGTACTTCAACTTTGTACGTGCACACTTGCAAAACTCCGGCTACTGGCCGAATGTCTGTGCGAGAAGACCCTTTTCTATTCGACAGCGCCAATCAGAATTAAGTTGTCCCGACACTGAACGTCGGTGATTGGCTGGCGGACGCCTAATACGTGTGAGACGTGAAATTACTACAGACCTGAAAAATTCTCGAGTTCAATGGCTAGACTCTTCAGTCTTATCTAGAAGTAAGGCGATATCAACTGCACATTGGTTGTCTGCTGTCACAGTGGAAGGCGACGATTGGGCCAGCCTTTTCCAGGAGGCGTCAAACACCCATGTGGACCAATGAATAAAGTTATATATACACACGTGTTTTGAATTCTAGCTTGTCTCGAAATGAATCCGCGAATTCTTCAGGTCTCTAGAAAACTACCCGACAACGAAATAGGTTCTGAGCTAACGTATTTTGCAGTACAGCTAGTCGTGGAATCTTTTCAAGAAAAACAAGTGGCCCTAATTATAATATTTAAAAAACTATAGGAATAGTTCAATGTAAATCTTTTTACAGAACAGAAATGTAAATCGATATTTGGTTGGTCATCAAATCGTAAGCATGATCGTTGAAAGTGCTAAGTCAGTAAGAAATCGCTGTACCTAACCCTGTGTTTATGATATTATTTTTTCATAAACCAGTATTTTAAACTATAGCAACAATGCTGTACTCTTATCTTTTTATAAGCAGATTGGAGTATTAAAATTTTATAGTCACAGCTTATAATTCTGAGGGAGCAGAATACACGGGTAGCTTGTAGATGCAATTTTCCACCGCATAAGGCCGGGTGTGACCTTGAAGCGATTAACATTTTTTACCAGGCGAAAAGTTGGAAAAGGCAATTATTTTATGACCGTGCCCAGCATGATTCAGCTCGTAGACAATACATGTCATGTGATTGCCGAAAAAGTTTTTAATAAAATAATTATTTTATAACGGTGTCAATCACTGTTCAGTTTGTAGACAATATGTGATACTATTCACGTAGCACTTCCAAGAAAAAACATAAACTATTATGGTTTCACTTTTTGAGCATAATTATGCGTCAGAATAATAAGTTATGTCCTGTCAAACACCACTTGCAGGTAATAAATGGTTTATATTTAGTAAAGATGTCATGAGTTACCTCAAGACAACTATGTAATAACAAGCAGCAGAATTTCTCATTTTTTTGTTGATTATAAGGAAATTTTTTCATCTGATGTATAGCTGCCCTCATTTTTTATCAGATAACTTCTGCTAGATACGTTCTGAAATAAATAACGAACATACAATTTAACTCCCTTTAATTAATTTGAGTAAATTAATTAATTAATTATTTTATGACACGAAGACTGTGATATAATGATTTTAGCAAGTAATTACGCAAAATTTACGCAACCGATATTTTGGGAAGGTTATTCCCTGTAATATTTGTACGTTGGACGATAATTGACGGTCATGAAAATATTCGTTCTTTTTTTTCTTTCCGGCTGCCTTAACTTTGTCCAGCCATGTCACGCGATCAGGTTTACTCGATCACCGACTTGACCTCCATATACAGAAAATATAATACTAGGACAAGGGGGCGGGAGAGGAGAATTAGGTCTCAGTTTGCTAATAACTAATGCAAGAAAAAATTTAATGTTCAACGTTATACGGCAAAGCCACAGAGTGGTTGATAAAGTTCACAACTTCCCCACCACAGGTTCAGCACACTCAATAAATAAATAAATAAATAAAGTGGAGTAAATAAATCACAGGCATGCGCAGTACGTGAAAAGGAAATAATTATGTGTTTTAGAAATAGCTCAAGCAATAGGGTGTCACCTGTATTATAGAACAATAATTAAAATTACTAAAATACGCAATTTTCTTCATTTTGTCCTTTTTTTTATGAATATCCTGCCCGGTTGATTGTGTTGAAATATCTAAAAAAATTATGGCGTAAATAAATAACACTCAGCTTTTTTATACAAGGAAAAATATTGCACTACTCTCCTTTTATACAAAAATGGTATTTGAGGATGGTTTTTTTCTCACCTTCCTCGACCAAGCACCCAAGTGTAAATAACATTTATATTACAGTGTTGCAAAGGGTTCCTGTCATTTGGTCGAAAAATGTTTTGGCAGAATTTTATGCCAAACACCTGTTCGGCCAAACGCTTGTATGTGATATGAGAGAGATTTTTTCGGCCAATGGCCTGTTCGGCCAATTGACTTTTCGGCCAAATGCCGCGTTGCCGTGGCAAACACACTTCGATACGTCAGCCGTCGAAGAGAGCAGCGAAACATCGCTGAGTCGTATGCTTATTCGTTGCTCGACACTCCAAGGAATTATTTGTAAATTTGCCATATAAGTGTATACGTACAGTTACAAAGCGCGGATGGTAAAATATTTTCCAATACATCCAGGGTAACGATCCTACAGTTGCTCAGGAAAGAGTCAAATATGTAGGCAAGTTCCCAACTTTGTATAGTAACAGTGTTAAACATTCCCATGTGTTCAGCCTGATACGTAGTACTATTGCCATAGACTGTACAGGTCAAAACCTTCAATACAGTTTAGGAAGTTTACCAGAAACATTATATCGTCTGCTTTGCCTTACTCTCCCTGAAGACGCGCGAGGTTATCTCATGCGCCCATTAAACAAACGATTAGGCGAGAACAGCATTAACGTTTGACGGAGCACAAACGGTGGCGCAGCGGCTAGAGCGCTCGCCTAGATGAAACGGGTTCGAATTCCGGCGGCGCCTGCTCCCGGATTTTCGCATGCGGTAATAGTGCCAGGGGATGTCCCGTTTTCCTGTTTACCCGTTTTCCTCATTATTGTCACTGTAAGTATCAGAGGCATAAGTCTTTGCTGAAAATGTTATTTAAGCTTTCAATCATACGACAAATCTCCAAGGTTTCGAGGTCACCGAAAAAAAAAAATTCCCCGCTCTTAGCAAAAAGTTTAATTTGAACCCTGTTGCACGTATTTCAAACAAGCTCCCAGCAGCGCTGAGGCACGAGTTACCAGCCAGCACAGACTTTGTGGAGTTGTTGCTACATTCCTCACGTACTGCTTATCTGGAACGTTATTTTTGAGGAAACAGCGTCCGCTCCTTGCCCAACCCTCTCGCTCCCGATCGACAACTAACCGTCGCTCGATCATGCATGGTTAAGAATCGCGTGCAGCTTCGATAAAATGCCCGCTAATATTCGTACGTTGAGCCCGTATCCGAATTGTCCGTTTATACTTGCCTAGTACGTACGTATGCGTACTTGCTTGTGTGAGTGCTTTAAGTATGTCGATATCGGAAAAAATATCGATATTACTTATATTAGTAATTTATAAAAGAATCGTTTTACGAAACGATATATCGAAAGAAAAATATTGATTTTCGGTACATTGGAATCCGATGTTATGTACTAAAGGACTTGACAAATGTAAAATTGCTTGGAATTTACATACTGAGGACACGAGAAATTGCAGAAAGGTGTGACGCCTCTTTCTGGTGCATGTTGCTAAGGTAAACGTAGTAAATTTTTAAATTTAATTTTTGTGTTTTTTAAAACAGAGCTTATTTAAAAGCATTAAAAAAATATTTATTTCCGATACCATGAAAAAATATATTGATTTCGATCAAATATCTTCGAAATATATATACGATTTATATCGATTTATCATTGATTTAATATCGTAATTTCAATATATCGATATTTTTTAATCAACCCTCGTGTACTTGGCCAGACTATTGTATAGAGATACGAGTGTATTCAGTCATTGATTTCGAGGTCTACAAATACTTTTAAGACTATCAAATAACTGTAAGCACTAATACAAATCTTTACTACGTAAGTAACTTTTCACGGGAGACAATTGATGACCTAAAATTATTTACCTACTTACAATTGGAAAAACATTTCGTGTAACAATATATATTCATCACATTTTCAAATTGGCGTTCTTTGTATTGTCTAAACAATCACGACACGACAAACAAAACCGAATATGGACACTGACGTAAGTACGCAAGTACGCCCAGTAAGTAAGCAACTTGCTGTACTTGTCAGGTATAAAGCCTGTGTGTACTATGCTAAGAATTCCGAATAGGTGATGACGTCACATGGGGAGGGGGCAAGTATACTTGTTGTATACTTGGAGAGGATTCGGATGCAGCCTTGACCCGTATACTGAACATCGCCATGCCAAGTACTAAGGCTGCTTCCGAATTCTTTCAAGTATGCAACAACTATACTTGACCCGCCTGTGACGTCACCACCTATTCGGAATCCCCAGCATAGTACACAGAAGCTTTTTACCTGACAGGAACACGAAGTTGCTTACTTGCTGGGCGTACTAGCGTTCTAAAGGCAGTCGCCATATTGGTTTTATTTGTCGTCGCGATTGTTTAGACGATACAAAGAACGCCAACCTGACAATGTGATGAATATAAACAGTTATACGAATCGTTTTCCCAATTGTAAGTAGGTAAATAAATTTACGTCATCAATTTCCCTTAGTCACCCCCGAAAAGCTTACGTACGTAGTTAAGATAGGTAAATTGTACTGTTATGCAATGGACCTCCACAAAATTTGTAGTGGAATCTTAACTCCGAAATACTGTCTCCTCCTGCGGTGTTCGTATTTTATGAGTTAAACCTGGTTGGAATTTATGCCGACAACGCCTAACAGAACAGGCAAAATCTATGCCTGTTCACACGCAGGCAAATTTTCCACGTCACCGTTTTGGTGTTTTGTTGGAAGCCAAGTTTTCTAACAGCGCTGGTTTGTTCGTTTGTTATTTTCAATGCCAATTTTACGGGAACGAATGCAGAACAACAAATTAAACGCTGGCTACAGTTTTACTCTTACTTTAATAAATTCAGTATGTTACCGTAAGAATTTTCACCGATATATACTAAAATGTCTGTTCATTTGCCTTATACTTCCACAAATATTAGATACTTTACTGAGCCTATAAGTTCGTTTCAAAAAAATTTGTTGACAAATGTTTGAATGAAATTAACATAGGTAGGTCTGGTCACGTATTTGATTACAAAGACACTCATTTAACCATCGAATCAATAATATATGTTGATAAACCATGAAATAGTTGGTATAGGCTGTTCACGGTAAACTGAGAACTTTTGAGACCCTAGTTACTTTTTATTTCAACCATTTTTTTTATCTTTTAACAACCTTTTAAACTAAATATTATTATGTAAGCAATAAACACAATGTGTATATTCCACCGCAGTCTGAAGTTAACGTCCAAGGCTACATTAAAATATATTTATTGAGTATTATTCCAAATGAGAGGGATTTAAAAAGTGCTCACTTTACGGTGAATAGCCTGTATAAAACATGCAAAACTATGGATCTCTATGGAGAATAGCGGTGAAGCCTGCGCTTTCCACGAGCAGAAATTACGGCGCGGGTTCTACTTTTCGGCGCGGCTTGTGTGAAAAACGAGAATGAGATCTGGCTAGCTGTTCCATCTTTCCTTTCTGTCTGTTCGGCGTGATTGTCGCACACGTGAACCACGCATTATGTTCGAACTTCAAAGAAATAAGCACTGCGATGGCAGAAGCATATTGTGAAAGCTTGGTTAGCCTCTTGAATATCATCACGAATGAGTGACGAAACGTTGTTTTCATTGTTTTCGCTCTATTGTCGCAGAACATTATCACCCCAATATTTGAAAACCCATTGAAAGTCTAGCTTACACATGTATCCATCGTGTCTTAGCGAATGCAAATCAAATACATTTATTGATATATAAAGTTAACAACGTATTTCTAAAACAATCTATTAATACTGACAAACGAAAACATTTAATAAAGGAAAGCGCATTAAGCGAAACCGAGCGACTTTATCCCGGCTTCCAAAATTCCACCGCTTTGATTTCATCACTTAATTCATGCGCCGGTCAACTTAAACTGTGAAATTATTATAAAATAAAATATTCTTCAAATTTGCTCATTATCACACTTATACGCATTAAAGAAAAAGAAAGCAAAAGAAATTATTTCAGTATTCCCAATTGTTTACCTAATACATTTAATTCAACGCCATGACATGGGACTACTATTCCTTCTGTTGTTGCCAACTTAACTGGACGCACGCCAGTCATCGTGCCAGTCGAAACACATTCACGGGTAGTGGCAATTCTTTCATGATTTATTTCAGGAGTAGCCCTACTCAATGAACCATGGACATCCTATAGCAGAATTCTAAGGGCTGGTGCTGCGAGTCTAACTCAGAACTCTCAAGTATAGGCTGTTCACGGTAAAATTGGCGCTTTTGAAAGCCCTGCTTACGATCTACTTGTATACACGTTGTGTATTCTTCCGCCTTATGTAAAATTAACATTGCCGTGGACCTCATCACTTTATTCGTGCGTCGGTGAAATGAAAGTGTGAAATTATACTTCACAAAGCTGCTCATTTTTACAATTCCGTGCATTAAAAACAGAAAGCGAAAGAAATAATTTTAAGTTATCGCAGATGGCAACATAATACATTTTATTCGACGTTACGATATGGGAATACTTTTCATCCATTGCTACCAACTTTATTGGGCGAATGTCGCTCAGTGCGCCCATTAAAATATATGCATGCAAGGGCAGTGACTTTTTTCTAAGGTTCATTTCTGAAGTGCACACTTTATTGTGAACAAACTTTAAGGGGAAAATCGCTACCTACTCACTTCCAACGCAGATTGCTGTTGCTTACGGGTAGAAACCCCGATTGCCATGAAAACTAGTATTTTTTATAACACATGTCTAGATTTTGTAAAGAAATCATGTAAAGTGTGAACATAAACTACTAATTCCTCGGTAGTATAGTGGTCAGTATCCCCGCCTGTCACGCGGGAGACCGGGGTTCGATTCCCCGCCGGGGAGATGTATTTTTTACAGTGTGTAGCTACATTCTTATTATCATTCCCACTTAAAACATAATACTAGAATAGTGATTTAGGTGATTAACAAAAAGTATTCTGTCCGCGCAACGTACGCTGTAATTAAACTTTCTCGACCATCGACGCGTTGGTGAAACGAGTATGTTGGTGAGTCCCGGAGGTATTGCCTGGTATCAAAAATTTACACGTGACATGTTTAGTGTATAAATTTCTTTCATATTATGTCTCGCTATTATTTACGTTTGCTGTTAATATCATATGATATCTTAAAAATCTGTTGAGATCAGTTTTTATTCTACTTCAGTAACGAATATATATTGAGGTATGAATTTGTGATGGGTGGAGGTGGGAATAGAGGTTAGGGTGTCATAAGTTTTATGAATGGTTGTGACTAGAGTATTTGCATATAAATGTGGGCGCCACAAGTATAAGTTGGATGTATTGTGAGTGGGATAGGTGGTCAAGTTTATACGTACGCGTCGAAAAATACCCCTTTTGCCCTCTTGCAACACTTTGCTTATCATAGGAAACTGAGGATCTCCGGAACACTGGAAATAACATGCATAGGTCGCTCTTGCATATGTTCAAAGCACTGCACGAAAAAAAAAAAAAAACATTTAAAAGCTTAAAAAATAATCTGTTACTGAAATGGAAAATCAATAAAACCAGATCCAAACTCTTGTTATTAAAATCAGAAAAATGTAAAATCAACTGTGAAATATTTATTAAACTTAAAATGTGTATAGTGAAAATTACTGTAATCAAAGAAAAAAATTATGTGTAATTACCGAAAATGAAGTACCGCCATCCTAGAATATAATAGCGTTAAATCAATTAACGAAATGAAAAATTGAAAGATTGAAATAAAATATTACTGTTGTGTTGCGTTAAAATTAAATAACTTAATTGAAAGTAAAATCAAAAGAAAATAGTTCTTAACCGGAAGTAGCTCTCTTCAATTACTATCTGTTCAGAGAAACTTATTAAGCTCCCGAATAAGTAGTTGCAGTTAAGTTCTCACACTCCAAACCTTCACTGAATAATGTTACTTTAAATTTAATACTCCAATAAATTCCGCCTCCCTTTCAACCTATATGTAGATACTTGTCCAAAGGAAATAAAACTGAGTTCAGTATAATAATGTCAATATGCTCCGGCGTACTAGCTCACTAGGTCAAGCGGGACTACTGGTTTGACATACTGTATAGCTCAGGAAAATGCAAAGTCCCAAAATAAAATTCTCTTCTTAATATATTGCAAGTTTGTAGGATTCAGATACCGGTGAGATTACTCGTACATGTGTGCATTCAAACTCACAATGGCGTCACTTAGTTATCGCTGCGGCGCTAACATGGCAGACATGGCGCTTGGCGTCTAGGGATCGGCGCCCTCGGCGTTTCAGCAACACCCACTCATAAAATAACTAGACGCATGCCATCAACCCTCTTCTTAAATCGGTAGATGCAGCAACCTAAACTCTACTTCTGGGACCTATATTTGACCTGTACATGGGCTGGCGCTGGGGATTCTCTAGATAGAAATCCCAGCGATATCTTAAATCATCTGACCATGTTAAATATCCCTCCCAGAAGCATCATCTTCCAGCATCTCCACTGCCAACTAACCAATCACGCACCACTTCCGATTATACCTCATAAAATGAAATAAACCAAAATTAAATACATTTCAAATAGGAAAAGAAAATAAATAGTCAAGCCTTAAATATCATAAAATAATTTCTGAGAACAAAAATTAATATATAAACATAATATTAAAATATTAAAATAACAATACGCCAAATCTCAGAATAATGTGTGAAAAATACCATAGAATACTGAAGTTAACTGGATTGGTTGTTTACATAAATCATAAATTACTTGATTTAAACGTGTAACAATTACATATAAGAAACATGTGAAAATTAGTATTCAAATCAAAATAACATGTGAAATAAATCAATAATACCGTTCAAAACCTTCTGTGGCAGATTTGCATATCCTAAACATAACCTATATACACGTGTTCTGTGACGTGTGACGTGACAAGGGTCACCTCCCAAAGAGCCAGACCGCGAATGGAGCTCAGGTCAGCGCGTAGTATAATGAAAATAAGAAAACCTTACTCGTTTATAAAACTAAAGTTTAAATATGCTGAGCTAAATATTAGGTGTCACATTTATCGGTAATTAATGACATGATACAGTAGCACGTACGTATACAATAAAACATTTAATGATAAAGACATCAAGTCATCATAATATCGTACTGTTCAAGCCACATTTGTGGTAATACAGATGTTTTCAAATGACTGCTTATGGTCTTTAGAGACGTGATGTATTCACGTTTTTTTTTTTATCGCATTGAAAATATCGCAGTTAAAAATCGTAGATATTTATTTTTCACAGTCACAGTTGTCACAGATACTTGGAAATATCAGCTGAGCTCATCTCTAGTTGTGAAATGTGTTGTGTTACGGTCAAAAACGAACCACGCACGAGGAAACAAAGAGAGGAAGGTCCTTCGGCTAGAGCCATGTAACACGAGACACGTAATCGAAAACAGCTGTATCCTGCGTGTTTGCTTTTACCGAACAAGCAAACTCGCAAGGTTACGCACTTTTCCTTCTACTGAAACCTGAGTGTGTTCCCTTCCTTGTGCATTTTCCCGAAAAATATTCAGCTACAACCCATATGCACGCTGGGGCCGTGCGGGTGAAGGGGGTTAAAGGTTCCACTGTTTGTCAGTTGCTCTTCGGTCCCATATAGCCATACGATATAGAGTTTTTCTTTTTTCAAATGGAAAGAGCTTGTTTGCCAGTCTAAAAATGCAGCTGAATATTGCCGTAGTTCTTTAGATAATGCCTGCAGTAATTTCAATTTTCTTCATCCAATGGGGTTAGTTTCTAGCCTCCGGAGTTCTTGCAGCTTTTGAATAATTTTCATCAGTTTAAAAATTGATTTCTTATGTATATAAACAATTATAAAAATTTAACACAGAAAAATACAATATACTATATAAATTCTATAAAGGCAAGGTTTGTGGTTATGTTACAAAAGTTTAAGGGAAGATAGAGAAAAGTAACAAATATCATTCAGTCTGAGGTAAGTATTCTACATCCGAAAACGCCTGGGTAAACTGTACAAATCAAACAGGTTTTTAGGTTGTAATTATGCATTTTATAATAATTAGATCGGGACGTTTGGTTAATTTTCTTTGGGTTTACAAGGAACTGTGATTCCTTATCGGCATTTGAAGTTTTGTCCCTGTTAGAATTGTTTATCTGTCATGAGTATCTTTTTTCTGAAATCGAAGTTTAGTTTGCGTCAGCATTCGTAGATATAAAGCTTTTACCACTTTCGTAGACTTTTTTTTTTCATTTAGGAATGTTCTAGAAATTCCATTATTTTTACGACGACGCAGTTCGGCATGGCGTGGGGAAGTGGTTACGACGGAGGTCGCAGGGTATTCCCAAGGGATTCCGTACCATACCATGCCCTTATTTATGCCCGGTTGCGCCATCGTGGTTCGAAACTCGATCCGAGATCGGATATACGATCGACACAGAAAACTGTTGCATCATTCGAATTCAGAGCTGGACTGGAGATCGAGATGTAGTTCATTTCGAACCGCCGAAATTGGCGGTTCGAAATTTCGATCCGAGATCAGCAGCCATCGTCGACAAACATAGTTTCAAAATACGCCAACAGTTCGAGCTACGGTCAATTGTTTTCTTGAAAAATTAATACAACATTAACGCAATTGAATATTATTCAGTAAAATTCGTACAGCAATAATTCACTTAAAACAGATAAAACATCGCACATCTAGTTCTATCTATATTGAAAGATAGATCTACTTCCATGACGTCATATATTACGAACCAATAGCAGAATTTGTATCACACTCAATCTCTATCTCTCACTTTGGAACCAAGAGAGAAGAATCAGAGATCCAGAATCATGAAATTTCGTTGGTGTAACACTTTTACATTGGAACCAAGATCAAACTGGATCCTGGTTCGAAACTACGATCATCCGATCTCGGATCGGGGAAGATGTTGGTGCAACCGGGCAGTATTCAGGTTTTGGCATTCATGCGAGGAGTGGGGGTAGTGCACATGGCGACTTTAGCCCCGAGTGCCTGTCGCTCACGAACAGTCCACACTCAGCTCTAGCAGAAGGCACGTCGAGCGTCGCAAATTTCGCACACACCGGCAAGCACCCGAGACCTTCACTTCTTTATTTTCTGACGTGAATACATCTTTAGATTTGCAACCATAGTGGAAGGAAATCCAGAAAATCCGATGATAACAAAATCGACGGATACAGTTTAGCATTGCCGCTCCGAGTCTATCGTCTACATATAAAATTCAATTACACCACTCGATTGCCAAAGGATCAAAGAATATGTTACGTTGAATGATAACTGCGAAGACTCGCACACGGGGGTGGAAGGGGGGGGGGGGAGGCCGCAATTTTGAGATCGTTTCGGCCGCTTCTCATTAACTTCCGCATAGTATAACTTTTGGCTAGGAGAATCTACGAAGCTTGTTTAGGTTACAATCGACAGCTCTCATCAATATCAATCGATTGCGTGTATAAAAACATTTGGGTGGCGTGGTTATGGTGAAATTGTATGTGTTTTATGTAAAAAATTAATAAAACATAACACAATGTCGGCCTATACTCTTCAAAAAGTCAAGTCGAAATACAGACATCGTATACTGTTGGAAAGAGCATCTCAAAAGCAATCCAGTGATACCCATATAACCCCATATGTCGAGTGAAGCGGTGCCGGGAACGTAAAAAAAAAGTCAAGGCGTCCGAGGGCGTGGTCATTGACCATGACTGTGTAACATGTTCACTGTAAATCACCCATTTCAAGTGCTGCTACTCTGGTGCTTATTGGAGGCTGCTCTGCGACGCGATCGGGCATTTTTGCAGCACATATTCCTCCCCTGACCGTAGAATTGTGGCGGATATTGCAACGTTTCCTGTAACATAAGCAAAATTCTTAAATTAAGTGGCGTGAGCTAGATGCCTTCCACGTGGGCGCATAGCACTATACAACCTTCATAGTTCTCTGCATTTTCCACTCGTTTCGCCGTACACAAACACTACATCCATTCCACACAGACTGATCAATGCGCGATTCAACTTTCAAACTCAGCGTGCATACTGAACTCTTCTCGCCCCTCAGGACTAATTACGTCCTACTTATACAGCACGACTTCTAGTATATATAACGAATTTTGCTTTTCCCAGACCCATTTTATTTATGCCTGCTGTACATGCTGACGAGATTGCCTACCCATCTGCTGCTACCTACGTTAAAATGTTTTGGCCCATAACTTTCGACTGAGGCGTTTCTGGATTAGGGATCCTAATCTCAAATGGATGCTCCTGCCCTTCTTCATGATCCCTGAAATTATGTAATATCATTATGGGAAAATATAGTAGGAATATAGACCACGTAAATTACGGGGGGGGGGGGGGGCAAATAAGATAATCGTGAATATATATCATGAAGCAGATAAAATAAAAATTGCGTAATAAATATTACAATCCTATTACACAATTTCTTATAATTGACATGACAAATATAAAATACATATTAAATGGACATTTTCCCACTTAACTAAACTACCAGTAATTAGAATACTTATGGGAGCCCAATCTGAACATTTCTTACAGTATATGCACTACTCGCCTCCCGGCGGGGTCGCTCCCGGATTTTCGCAAGTGGGAATCGTGCTAGACGATGCCGCTAGTCGGTGGGTTTTCTCGGGAATCTCCGGTTTCCCACGTCTCTTCACTCCAGCGCTTCTCCATACTCACCCTTCGCCCTCGTCGGCTTTCAAGGCCTCGAAGTTAAGAGCCGCCCAAGTATCTTCAATCACTCCCCATTTCTCATCTGCATAAGCGAATATTCAAAATTTAGGGACGTAGATTGTCATAAAAAAGTTTACCTCCCCGGCGGAGAATCGAACCGTGGTTTCACACGTGACAGACGAGGACACTAAGCCGCTATAGCGTCGAGGACTCCATTGGAATAGTTATAAATATTGGTCATATTGAGGTAGAACAAGTAAGGTATTAAACTGAAAGTTTTTCACATTACAATTATACAACGAGATTTACATTTTTTTTTATCTTTTTTGCCTTGCAAGGAGGTCTGAAGAGGATCACAAATGTAACGTCATTGGGAAAAAATTGTTTACTCTCTATAGACATGTCACTGCCCAGAGCATTTCACTTCATTAGTCAATGATTTGCTGGATTGTGACGGGGTAAGATTAAAGTGGAAATTCCAAAATTATTTTTATTACTTTGATCCTCTTTAAAACCAAAACGAAATAATATAAAAGAATGTTTGCTTTCCTACATGTAACAGCAATGCATAATGATTTATTTGTAAACAAAAAAAGGTTTGTGTTTTACATGTGTGGCCTACACACTCTAGTATGTTGCATGTTTAAAGGCGCTGGCCACGGAAATAATTTTTGTAATATATTCGTGGTTACTTCGCACTTTTCTGAAGCCCTGCTAAAGATCTACTTCCTGGATATTCCACCGTTTCATACAAACAAAGCTTAGTCAAGTCTAAAAAATTACACCATACAACAGCGCACCGAATTCGTGCGCACTCAGTTATAATAATATTTTGCTTGAGAACAATTTCTTACTAGGTGCCACCAACACACATCTTTTCTCTCTGTTTTTCCTTGCATTTATTATAAATTAATTATTATAATTTAAAAATGAAATACCGATAACATTTCAATTTAACGAAAAAATAAGATACTTTCATGTTGACAGATGTATAAAACATATACATGGCATATGTAGGAAATAACTTAACATGTCATACATGGGGTGAATTTCAAAGGTTTGATTCAAAAAGTGTAAAGAAACCTTGAGTGGACTACACAAGTAGAACAGTGCGGGGCTAGAGACATGGAAATTTCGCCAATTCATTTGAGGACAAACTATACTTCAAACACATGTATATTTGACTTTCTTTTCAATTGGATCATAGATCGTTAGCAACGCCCTGGACGAATTTGAGCCAATAATTAATCAGCAAGAAAAACACGACTGGATCCCGTGCTACCTGGTCTGATGTTTAACTGTGTCATCAGACAGTGAACAACTTCCTGAGGCTCGAGTACATAAAAGAATGCGGAGTCTAGCTTGTTGCCAAATGATTCCGCGAAATTTCTGTGTCTCTAAAAATAACACATTTTTTTCGTGTCCAACGCCCTTGATTGAGATTAAGTTGGAGACCCACGTCTGAAGTAATTTCCGTTCACGATGCTACAGACGTCTGCCATCCCGATCATGAACGCGCATGTGTCACCAGAAGTTCATGGAGTAAGGAGGGAAAAAAAACTCGAATGGGAAGTGAACCCAGGGCGAGGCAACACTCTCAGAGTGACGGACTTCCCAGCTGAGACGCGTACTGTGCGCGACAGAAACGAGCGGCCCTGGCGGTGGGAGAGGTGAGGCTGGAGAATTCCTGGGAAACCCGGTCTAAGTAGCAGTCATTTACCTGTCGCCAGACTGTAGTAGAGTCATGCCCACAAACATCGGCCCCGTGTTCTAACCTTTCCGAGGTTCTGTTGAAACGTGAGATCTGTTAGTGACCCATCTGACAATTAGCAAATCGTGCTTGCACAATTGTGCGTATTATTTTATTTAGGAAATTTAACGAGTTTTATGGGTTAGTTCATAATTCCGGCCATGGCTTAAAGTAAAAAGAGGAAAGTAATTTACAGTGAAGGACGCAAAATCATAAATACTCTAATAGAGAAGTGCGATGAAGAAGTAAAACAACGGGTTCTATCATTACTGCTAAGTCAAGCAACTCGTCGCGCGGCTTTTTACTCGGGTGTTGGTGTAACCACCATAAAACAGATCGGAAAATAAAATAAAATTTGAATTGAAACTGACCCCAACAGATTATTATCTACACCTGGAAAAAACTACTCCGCTGTAAAAAGACACACTTCTTTGAAACACTATCCACGATTTCTATGCGCGCGAGAAAAATGTTCCAATTAATACAAAATTGTTGTCAGTCATCAAGAATTTTTCCATATGAAGCAAGAACACTGCACCACTTAATAAGAAGTATGTGATTTAAGTGGAGGGAGTGTAGGTCAAAGAGGAAAATACTCGTTGAAAGAACCGACATTGTGACATGGCGTAATGACTACATACGTAAGATAACACTACCATGAAGTTGTCAGAGCGATAGTTTACCTTGACGAAAGTTAGGTTTAAAGTAATTTGACGTTTTCCAAGTGTTGGCAGCACAACGAGGAATTTGGAGTGTAAGCAGAAGACTAATATTGTTGAACGCAGGTAGTCGGGATGGATTCCTTCCTATAGCACTACTTCTGTGTAGCGCTGGAACTGTCACTGGAGATTACCACGACCAGATGAACCATGTTAACTTCGAAAAATGGATTAATCAGAAATTACTACCTAACCTCTCACAATATTCCATTGCTGTAATGGATAATACACTTTACCATACTGTGGAGCTCAACAAACCTCCCTCAAAATATTTCGTAAAAAAACGACATATTATTGTGGCTTATAGCCTGTTAATGCTAAAGTGAGCACTTTTTAAGGCTCTTCAGAAAGGCATTATCCCCTAAAAAATGTATTTTATTGCAGCATAAAACGTTAACTTTTGGGAGTGATGGAATGTATACATTGTGTTAATTAGTCATATTGCAATTTTTACATAAAAAAGTGGCGGAAAGATAGAAATTAATTGAGAGGGAAAATTTAGCACGGCCTTAAAAAGTGCTCACTTTACAGTGAACAACCTTTAAAAACAATGGAAGCATGCGCAATATTGATTAGTAAAAGCTCATTGAGATGAATAAGCTGAAGGAAAAACATTTAGAATAGATCAGAAACTTTCTCGTTTTGGACACACATTTCTCAGACGTCCGCCTTATATGTGTGATTGAAATGCAATCGAACTACCATGAAGTAAAATCAAGAGGCTAGTTAGGGACAGAAACGTTACGGGCAACTTGTGACTTACGAAAATGAAGGAATTTACTGAAATTTCAATCTCATCAGTTACAAAAGAATACTGGGCAGGATATTGTAGCCATGATAAAAAGGTTGAAGACGAATACTGGCGAAAGATGGAATTATTCCTGATGTGATGAACAGCATAATAATTGACTTGGACGACGACGACAGTGAAAGTGACTCGGAAAGTGAAGTGTGATCAGATAGTGCAGCATCAATTAACAACAGCGATTCTGACTCGGAACTTTCGCTGCCATGATGAAGGTTTTGTATACAGGTAGTTGGGTGATTTAGTTCAGTGAATGTTTAGTATGGTTCATTTTATTAATACTCAGATTAAATTTACTGTCTGAAGATAAAACTATAGGCCTTCCACACTATTGTTCATGTTCCTGTTTATGGTCCGGCAGTCTAAAGGTCTTAGTGAGTAGATACTCGATATATATATATATATATATATATATATATATATATATATATATATATATATATATATATATATATATCGAGTATCTATATATATATATATATATATATATATATATATATATATATATATATATATATATATTATATATATATATATATATATATAATATGCACGTTTATCTGTTTGTATGTCCGTGCCGATTCGATTTTTTTAGATTATTTTTAAAGATGAAATTAATTTTTACTTGCGTGTATGAAACTTCAAATTACTTTGACCGGATGATTCTTTTATTGAGTGCAATAAATTACTAAGTTTATATCCAAGTTCGTTTTTTTGTAAACATTATTAAAAAAAAAAAACACTTTTACTTACGACATTTTTTTTAGCGATTGTGTAGAAATATGAGTAAATGTTTTTTATTTGCACGATAACGTGACCTCGACCGACGCCCAGACACCATGCCGCCTCCTCACCACGGTTACATCGGAATACCTCCCAGGGCCACTCATTTCTGTCACGCATAGTAAGTGCCCGTCATCCCTGGACATGACATGAAATGAGATCCTAGGATGGAGCGGCGGTGGAATACAGTGGAGCATGGAAGTGTGCTTCATGAAGGGGAATGGTGCATGAAAGCAGTATATTTACCCGATTTTCAATATAAGTGGCTTTCCAAAGGGTTCATCGAAAATTTTGGCTCGACAAGGCGTAAATATTGATTTTTCACCCCTTTTTACGTTGTTATAATTTACTGCCTTCTTTATTCTCGGAGCACTGATAGAAGAAAAATTATTTTTTTCTTAATTTCAATCAGTGCTCCGAGAATAACGAACGCAGTGAATTCGTTACAATGTAGGAAGGTATTCAAAAGTATTATTTACGTCTTGTCGAACCAAAAATTTCGAAAAATCCTCTATGAAAAAAGTTGTGACAATAATTATGTAAATATACTGTTTTCGTGCACCATTTCCCTTAACAGCGTTTTGTACGTTCAAGCATAACTGAAAAGGATACGGAACGTGTTCGCCAGTGCCCAAACAAACAATCCCACTCTTATGGTATCTAAGGCAAATGGGGAAACCAGCTACAGCTGTGTAAATGGTGCTGCATAAGAAACTTCGAAGGACTCCCAACAAAATGCAAGGGGTGCAGGCAATGATAATCTGGTATTTATATCCACTTATTAGTATTTTTTTATTTCCACTGCAAATTTATTGTTTATATTTACTATTTGTATGGCAGAGTTCTATTGGCCGAATTTTTTTGTTATTTGGTTGCTCTGTGTTCTGGTAATGTTATGCAAATGTTTGTTTTTTTTTTTTTTCTTCTTTTTCCGTTTGGGTCGTCTAGGGACCACGAACCAATTCCTTTGTTGTTCCTTCTCTTCCTCCAGCACTTCTTCATCTTCTCACTATGTATCTTTTTCCTCTCCTCGGACCATTTCGAGCCTGTTTTCTTTTCCTTCCTGCCTTGGAATCCTTCCATTTTTAACACATTTTCTTAAAAATTGTTCTCTCTGTTGCTTCTTCTTCACTTATATTGTTTACATCTTTAATTGCAGTTTTAGAGCTGAGTATGACCACAGATAGAAATACTGTGTTTTTAGTATTGTTAAATTAACTTAATGTTATAATGCAAATTAATTAAGATAGCAGTGTTAAACGTATTGTTACAATACATCTATTTAAATGTAAACATAGGTTAATAGTTGGCAGCATAGTACGATATGTAATATTTTACAAGGTAGTTTTCGGAAGTGCCTCGGCTATTGTGATATGGGAAATTCAAACTCGACTGTGTTAAAAAATGATCTCTGTTCTTGGGACATTTAAGTTGGCGTCTTGGATCCCGAAGCATATCGAAAATATATTGAAAAATGGAAATTTTTTGTGAATCCTATAGTCAAAACTTATTCAAGACATTATTTAATGCCGCCGGTGTGTGAGTAGCGTATAAAAAGAATGCCCGGGGAGTCACTTTGCAGAAAAGGGCTATCCTATCTGAGTTGATGCATGTCCTCTTTGATAGCAATTAAATTGGTGCCATGAACCTCGAGAACTAATTTCTCCAGAAAAATTACAACTGCAGATAAATAAATACTGAAATAAGTTGCAGATGGCAGCAGTTCGATATAATATGATTTCTATAATTTAGTCTTCAAGATTTAGGCGTAACCCTTTGCTATTGCTTCCCTGATAAAGTTTGCCCACACTTCTTTCAGAAGTAGACGTCTATTCCATCTACCTGATTATTTTATAACTCTGAGTAGACGAGGCAAGAAAACGTATCTGCTGATTAATGGAGTAGAACCAAGTGAGATGTTTGTGTTTATTGGACATTGAATAATATTTTCCCTAGTGTTAAAAGACTAACTTAAGCTGCCAAATGTCAACTGCAATTATAATCATATTCTGAGTTGAGCGTTTGAGTTTGAGCTGCATGTATTCTTACGATTTCCAATCGTAATGATTAATAGCTCCTCAATTATTGAACTGATTTGCTGGTTGGTAGTTTGCTCAGTAGTAGCAGATTTTTATTATAATTTAAGTGTTAATTATTATTGATCTCTTGTTAATATGGTCACTATACTACAAGTAATTCTATTATTGTTTTCACTCCAATATACAAGTGACCTACATAACAACTATATTTCTCTGGGACTTGCTGTTCAATATGCACAAATAATTTTTTATTTTATATTCTCCCCATTATGTTTAATTGGGGATCAAGGTTGTAAAGGTAATATTGAAACATCCTAAAGTTCTCGTCCCGAGCAACATGTTCTGATATTTTAAAGTTAATTTCTTGGCAGAGGTGTCATACAGAAAAGTTACCTTAAGGGGAATGGTGTGTGAAAGCAGTATATTTACCCGAGTTTAGATATAAGTCGTTTTCCATAGGGTTGATCGAAATTTTTGGTTCGACAAGACGTAAATAATAATTTCCAGCATCTTTTTAAGTTGTTAGCTTTTCACTGCCTTTATTATTCTCGGAGTACTGATGGAAGAAAAGAAAGGATTTTTTTTTTCCTATCTTCAATCAGAGCTCCAAGAATAAACGAACGCAGAGAATTTTTAGCCATGTATTAAGGCGTTCAGAATTGTCATTTGCGTCTTGCCTAACCAAAAATTTCGAAAAATCCCCTGTAAAACCAATTGCGAGAAAAATTATATAAATATACGATTTTCGTGCACCATTCCCCTTAACTGAAAAATATGAACAGTCAGCTCATAATGAAATTCTAATCTTCTAAAAACCCATATATATTTATAACGCAGAAGTCAATTGGGTAACATAGGCGCTTATGAATGAATAACATGGATCGACTGTCTGTTCATGAGTAAGGGAGTTGTAACAATCTTGAGTTTAGATCAGAAAAAAATTTTATATTCTTACAGTAACACAATGATGGTAGGGCATGCAATATATATGAAAATATGTTGACCTGGACCTATACATGCTGTTTTACAGTATATTATGTGTTATTTCAGCATCACCGCCAGTAAGACAAATACTTCCCCCTTGCGTACTGTCTTGGCACTTTTTTTATGTATTGAAAGTACTGCACACGCATCATAACATTTGGGAAACCCAGCAGCGATTCTACGAAAGTTCAAAACAAAACGGACGATCAAGTGTCGTAGTTGACTTATGATGAAAACTAAGCATGGAAAATAGTCTGCATCCAAACTTACACGTTTCAACTACCTACAACCACGATCACACGAGAAGAGGTCTGGTCATTCTTACTGACACTTTGAATAGCAGTAAATGAGCTCGTTGCTATTAGTGAAATATCTTTGGTTTGAAGTAGGCTTAGTCCGCAGTTGTAATGAAATTCAGTTTTTAAAAACCTTGCATATATGGTGTTGACGGTAACCTATGCACTTTTGAAATGTTTTATTATAATGTCATTTTCTGACCTTATTATATCGTTCCATCATACGAAAGATAAACATTGAGATGGACTATATAACGATATTGATGTGTCAATCAAGTGTAACTACGAAATAGTTTGGCAGGCCTATTTAATGTGCTTCTAATTTGCTAACCTTTACTATTTTGTGTGTAGGACAAACATTAGCCTAATTCAAAACATTTAGAGCCCGAACATTGTAATGCCTCTCTTTTAATGGGACTATAACTTATGGAAATATTTCTCCTAAATTTCTGCCAACTTCAATAAAAGTATCCCAATCAGTGTGTCCATTTAAGTAAGTAGGCTATATGCAGTTTACGTTAAATATTTCTTTTCAAAGGTTAAATGAAAACTAGGCTTATTTAATTAATCGGGAATAAACATTACTTGAAAACAATTACGTTGCTTTCTAAAACGGGCACTTCAGTAATATTATATATATATATATATATATATATATATATATATATATATATATATATATATAACATCAATCGCATCCGTCAGTCGCCCGTCCGTCATCAGTCATCCGTCAATTTTTTCACCCCACAGTGGATGAAAGCGATTCACAACAATCCGACGTCCATCAGGTCTTCTGTACGAGGTACATTTTGGTTGTGAATACATTTTCAAGGAGGAAAATTTTGGGGAGATAATTTTTTAGGTGATAGGGATTTATACTGAATTATTGTTTACATTTTAAATTCCTGAATTTTTTCCACCAAATATAATGTATACAGAACCACCGCCTTGCATTTTATTTCAAAGTGCGCATTCGCGTCTACGGAATGTCGTCAGAAAGCGGTGGGCCATCCTTCGGTCCGTCGGAAGTTAAAGTTTGAGAAATATTTGACGGATTTACGGATAGAAAAAGAAGTTGTCCTGCGATTGGTTAAGATCACGTGACCATCGGACAGACGGGCTGCTGACGGATGAAACGGATGGCTGTGAGCCCAGCTTAACATCCCCGGTGGTGTAGGGGCTGGCGTAACGAAATGCAATATCAGTCACTATTTAAAACCATTCCTTGACCCCGCGAATTTTAAACTTAATCCAGTTTATGAGCGTGTCTAAACCGTTTTCATACGGAGACCGTTTTAGTATTGCGAGAAAACAGGAAGATTTAAAAAAAATGTATTTAGATGTTTGGCTGCAACTAGCGTCATTAACATCTGTAGCTATATTTAGAAAATAACTAGTGGCAAATCAGATAAAAAGGCACGGTAAATTCATTAGCGCGTGCTGAAAACGGCGCAGATATATTTTAATATGCTTCAGCTTTCCATGTAGGCTCAACGAGGCGACTGAATTAAGGTTGCCGTCTGGTTTGAAGGAATTTTGCTCGTGTGAGACCTAAAAGTGTGGGAGCGCTAGAGGCGATCGAGACATGCACATCTACTCTCTCATCGCCTCTACTGACGCGCAGTCTTGCCGTCGATAACGCGCATCTATGAGACTTTTAGCGGAGACTCTACCATTTTATGACGCAATAATAAAACTAAATGTTTGATGCACGTCCCTGTTCCTTTTTTAATGTTTTGTACCAGAATGTAGGCTACTACATACTTAAAAATGACCGTAAAAATACTCGTTTGAGCCATTCTCACTATCACAAAAGCATGCATTGGAGAGAAATGAATGAATTGGAAAACATATACAGAGTTTCTTAAATGCTGTTCATAAGCAGACCTCACTCAGACACTTTAGACGGATTTTTTGGAACTCTGCACACCATTCGGTGGCCTACCCAGGCGGCCACCTTAAGGCTTGTTTAAGTGATATTAAGGTATTATAACTTTTACTTATTTTGTATTTTTGGGAAGTATAAATATGCGGAAAATCTACAAGAGTGAGTATTTATTTTAATTAACGGAATTATAGCAATTTTTAATTTATGTCGGTAAACAAATGGGATAATTTCGCATTAAATAATATGAAATTAGAGATAAACTTCGTAGCAGTTCGTAAAGCTGTTTCCCTGCTATCTTATTTCGATTTTTTTATATAAAATTAGAGTTGGAACAGTAATTGTGTTCCTATGATTTCCAGACTATCTGCAGCCAAAGTTTACGCCTAAATAACTTTACGGATTTATTTAGTAGAATGTGCAATTCAGAAATTTTCGTAATGGCGAATTTTTTTAATGTGCTTAAATTTGTTTCTGTATAATTTTTATGTTTAGTGTTTATTTTGATATTTTTAAAGACATGTTAAAAACAATTAAAGACATTTGAACGCCCTAATGAGCCCAATTGTTTTTTTGCGAATAGTTTGATTACGTATTAGATTTTCAAGTCAATGCTATGCTCTACCTAAGTATACTGTTCCAAAGCTAAATTATCCAATATGAATCTGTAAGGAGTAGATGTTGTGCAGCCCTGGCGAGGAAGGAGCGCGGCTCCATGTACACCCCTGTCTTGTAGTTCCGGCCGCAGCCGAAACTAACTCGCCCCGTGCTTATTGCTACTTGACATCTGGCCGTGTTATAGCAGACCTCCTAAACACTGCGCCGGGGATGAATGGCTTGTCGTGAATGGGAGCCATTGAAAGCGTCGCAGGCTGCCGGCATTGGAGGCACGCCTGCCCCCTTCCCCTCCCTAGGCCCAACACCTCATCTTCCTTCTACGTATCGGATTTTCGAAATTTCCGTTAACTTTTCCCAGGTCCCTGGGAGGCGGTCTCGCGAGACATGGCGGTGATGACTTATTGATGGATGATACGGCGGCCGGCTGAAAGGAAGTGTTCGGCGGGTAGTTGTCTGCGCCCCTCTGAGACTCGCGGTGCTGATTTGAATACCCCTCCTTGAGGGGCTGGCGTCAGTTGGAAGGGGGGGGGGGGGGTAGGACTGCTTCCCTGTTCGCGGGCGACCCGTTATTGTGGCGGTCCAGCGACAGATGCGCGAGGGGTGGAGGGATGCTGCGAGGATTAGAGACAAGCGCACCCATTCACGCCGCCCCTGTTAATGAGGTAAACATGCCAGGGGGCTGGTTGGTCGCCGGGGAGGGTGACTGCGTCACGCCGAGAAGGGGAGGGTGGAGGGGGGAGAGTTGATTTTACGCTCGCAGCACACAACGCGTCCTTATAAATTTGGAGTAGGGGAATGATTTGTTTTCGGAGAACTTCATCAGTCGCTTTTCATTTCCTCCCTGGGACCACATGTTTGTTCCGGAGAGTCGAACGCGTGTTTTTCACTGTTGTTTCAGGTTGTTCGCGGATGAGTTTCAGGCGATGGCACGTTCTTTTTATGACCGCTGTGGTAGCTCCTATAGGGTACATTCGTCTGCAGAAGCAAACTATCACTATAACTATATTGCAAATATGGTGGAAACTGTAAACAGCTAATGCCGGCCATTCAGTGACAATGGGAAAGGGAGAGTAAGCATTGAAAACAATTGTCAGTGATTCCCTTCTTTTTTTTTTCTTTTTGGTTTGATATTAATGAGAAAAAAATTTGTACATATACTAACCCAGCTTCTGGAAAAAGACCTAAATAAACCCTTACAACTTGCCTTACTCGACTCAGTTTTTAATGCTCAGAACTCCATTTTGATGAAATCTTGAATAAATTCTAGCCACATTTGGGGTAGTTTCCTTCTTCGCCAGAGAACCAGTCTTAGAAGCCCTAGAAATAATTTCGATCGATCATCTAGGCGAAGACAACTTCATCAAAGAACTTGTGAAGCCCAGTGAGCACTGTGTTACCTCAGCTGTCTTCTCACGGCATGGGAAGGCACATTGTTGCGAGCACAACGGAGCCAGCAGCGAGGAGCCTGAGCTGAAGGGGTATGCGTGTTTTGAGATATGTGGGTAAACAGAGCTGCTGCGCCGAGAAATGATGACGACGCCGCGTATATAAGATACGTACGAGACTGGGGCAAGGTCTCAGCCTACTGCCCTTCGGCAGGAGCCCGCGCCCAGGTGGGCAGACTGCACTAGTGCTTAGCGAGAGCACTCGATCGAGTGCCGCCTACAAGTCTGCATAAAGAATATAGCGGTCAAGTGCTGAGATCGTCGAGTGTGTGAGTTGGGGATTTATTAGTGGCTTGGTTGCAAACCCTTTTGCATCATTGTCAGTCATTCAGAATATTAGCTGAAAAAGTTAGCTGAACTTGGATTGTCTTTCACGAGATCGTTGTAGAAGTATTTTATTGTAAATTAAAGTGATAGCGTGACCTCAGCAATTTTAATCTCTCACTTTTTCTAACTAGCCCTTCAACGCAAAACAGTGCTTTACCATAACTTGTACTGTCATAGATTGCATGCACTAAGACGGTAACAATATGTGCAAAATGAAGGCACTGCTATGGACTCATGTATTTCTCCTTTACTGGTCAATATATTTGCGGCCATGTCTCAAGAGAGAGCAATCGACTCCACTCCCAACCAATTTAAATACTATCTTGAATACGTAGACAGCGCATTTGTGTAATGATGATAATTTTAATGCACAACAAAAAATAGAGTGCGAGGGACACATTGAGGAGGGGCCTAGCCTTCACTCCTGCCTGTGTTGACGAGAAGCTGAGTGCACCACATGTTCAACAGTGTATTTTTAATTATATCTACAAATAAATTGCTGCTACAGCTTTAGAGGTAACTCTTTGTATTTTCGACACTTGATCAAGCTGCAAACAGCTTATTGTCAGGCTCATGCCGTTGTCAATGGGCGATTCGGTGTTACTTGCTGAATTTTACCCACAGTGCATCGAATGTTATAAGAATCACAATGTCAGTACCATTCTCCAATCAGTAATTTATTCACTATGAAAATGATTTCGTTTAAGCATACTACTTCATATGACAAATACAAGTACGAGGCCTGATACTTGGGGATGCTGAACGGTTCCGCTAAAGATATTGACCGAATTGTACACCTGGGTGGGGCTTTCCCTTAATAGTGCTTTGTTTAACACTTATGTGAGCCATATAACTAGTTTAATAAACTTCTATGAAGCCGCGATACGAGTTTTGTGTTTGTTTCCAAAGTTGGTCCTCTCATTTTGTATGCCTACTGTTGCATTCATGGCATGTGAATTAATTAAACTTAACTAGCATGGTCCCTAATGGTCGTGTGCGATGATCTTCACACCCACACAGAGAGAAAACAGCAGATCATCCATGCGAGTGTCCGTGCCCAAACCCTGCTAGGTGTTGGTTAATAGAAACCAAGTCAGTAATTACGTGTTTCGGATGTCACTGTGATCTCAATATATGTGAGGGGGGGACGATACGGACAGCGTGATTCAGGGCCCTGTTTCTCAATGGTTCTGTACTAGTAATACTAGTGTTCCACTAGTAATTACAAGTAGATATTACTAGTTTGTGTTTCTGGAAGGTACAAGGGTAGAATACTAGTTATGAGTGTAGCAGCAAGTATTACTAGTTATAATTACAAGTTTGGTTTCACTTCTGTTTCACGAAATTACATGCTACTAGACTAGGCTAGGCTAGTAACATACTTGTAAATAGTTACAAGTCTTAGTTAAATGATAAAAAGAGTAATAGAAATGTATTAAGAAGTCTGAAATAAATTGTTGCTGTGGAAGCGAAAACTTATTGTTAAATTAATATGGAGCCAAGTGATTCAGACTCTGATAGTGAAATGTTAATGAAGAGACGTAGAGTATAAAAACCAAGGGTGCACTATACACACATGGAAAAAAAGTTTGATTTTAAAGAAGAGCGATTGCTACTCAGTGCACCTAAATTTGAAGAATTGTTATCAATTCTGGGGCCACGCTCGGAAATGATTACAAGCAGAAGCCATGCTATTCCAGGGGAGATTCAGCTGTAAATTGCTCTTCATTGGTTGGCTGGGAACTGGCGGCCAATATCAGTCCGTAGCCGACATACATGACATATCAAAAGTAAGTATTTGCAGAGCTCATAATGTTATAGTTAGAGGTAGTGAAATTTCGGGAAAAGAATTCAAGATATGTTACATTTCAGAACACTGGAGGGTCGTTTACCTGTCTTGATTGAGTGAATTACTTTTTGACACGTGGTAAGTGTCTCCACACGAATCACATAGGAGCTGTGCTGATGTTGCCGAATTCTGAGTGGCCCGGTAAAATATGAAAGCACCTTGTCAAGAAGACAGCAACCAATGACAAAAAACAAACTGCTGTTGGGTGCTTGTAGTATTGAAGTCTACCACGTACTGCTATTTCGTCGCGAAAAATCACTAGCTCTAATTATGGGTGTTTCCATACATGAAATGTTCCGACAGTTAGTTCAATGGCCAGAAACTGTTGAGGATGTTAACAAATTGCATATGGTAGGTGGAAAATCGATGGTTTGTGGGTGTGTGGATGGCACCTTGATTAATATTGATGCACCCAAAGAATATGAATTTGAAGAAGTGACTTATAGCTACAATTTTACAAAATCCTAAAGATGTAGCCAATGGCGGTTTTCAGAGAGCTCACAAAGTGACTCGTAGAATAATTTAAAATACAATAGGTATACTAAAGGAAACATTTCCATGCCTTTATCACCTGCGGGTTGGGCTGGCTTTTGTTTATCAAATATTCAACTGTTGTGTAACACTATGCAACTTCGCTCGTCAGGATGGCATGGTGCTCTGAGAAGAAATTATGTTGATTGTACCAATGATGCCGTGCTGCTTCACAGAGACAGTCAAAATGAAGAAGCATAAGATCAATTTAGAAGAAATGTGAATTACTTTAAATATTAAATACGTAAGTTTTCTATATATATCATGTGAAAGACTTAAGAAACATTATTGTCAAGTGAGAAAACAAATCATATGTGAAATTCTATTAAATATGCAAAACTTTACACTTCATTTACATTCAGTGTCATTGTTTGTTACGTTCTTAACATTGGTGCTGTAGTCCCATTGCCCTCTCTGTTTCCAGAATTTCAAGTTTAAGCTTGCGGTTCTTTAATTCTAGGAATTCAACGTATAGTTCCAGCCAGTGGCGGCTGGTGACTTTTGAAACTGGGAGGGCTGTGGTGATCCTAACTCATATCATTATAAATAGCATTTTTTAAATATTATGAGTACGACAGGCTTATGTAAGTGTAGTTTGTGCAGCTAAATATAAAAATTAAGTGCGGTTGTTTGAAGAAAAACGTGTCATCACTCGATTTGTAACTGTCAACACACTGTGGCCACTGGTTCAGATTTAATCACTAGCACAGGCATTTGTTTGTTTAAAGTTTGTGTAGATTATATACCTTGAAACCAGTACCCATGTGGTGTGGTACATTACACGAGACAATGATAAATTAGATAATAATACTAATTCTACTATACTAATGAAGATGATAACTTAAATATACTAAAACAAATATTTTTAAAACCCAATACTAATATCCATACAGTACATACGCAATGGATGTCAAATTTAAATTAGAAGATGAAAGTGGCACATCTTAATTAATGTATTTGTAAACAAAATCCGTTCGTCAACCTGTACGCGCTATCTAACTGGCAATGAATATCCACCTTACCAATCACTGAAAATTTTTTTGGCATTATTTAAATGCTGTGAACATGATGTATGTCTTTTTGTCTCCCAAATGTTTCAAATCTTTTACCCATTTGACAGTCCACGCAGGATTATTAGGTTTCAATAGCAAAGAAAATGAAACAAAACAACACATTTCTAACTTCACACCCTCATAGCCAGTCTGCGAAATTATATGAACTTAACGTTGAATTTTCGCGTATAAGAACCACTACGTTTACTATTGTGGCTTCGTTGTTTTGTTATATATACCTGTGGCATTTCAGGTCCAAAATCTATAAGATCTAGTTTATTCCCGTAATTCAAAATCTTTGCCGTAATAAGGTTTCAAATGATACTCACTGAATTATCCATTATTTACAAGTTTACATAGCACGACATGAACATCTCTTCAACCCTGCTTCTGACCGATGTTCATGGCTCATCATAAACAACAAACTTGTTAAGAATGTGACACACTATGTTTGAAGCTCACGCTACTTTTAACGATATCTATAATTAAAAACTCTTTGAAACAAATACAAGCATTGTTAAGAAATGTGTTTGACAACTGCAAAAGAGCGGAGCGTGAAAGTGCGCCCACAAAACATGTATTATATAACTGTAGAACACATTCTATTTACAGTGGAATTCGAAGTTCCAGTTTTGGTAGCCCTGTCAAGTTCCAGGAAACCATTTTTGTGTGAGAGCAGGGGCGCGCCCAGTTATCTCTAATTTACAGCACGTGATTGGCTGAAAAGTGACGAGCCCCTGAAGTCTCCCCTCCCTCCCCTAGCGCTATTATTCCACTGTTATGGCCGTCTCTCTCTACTCGCTCCGCCCACTTCAGGGCGAAAAATCTGTAGCCCCACCACTCGACATTTCCAAAAACGTTTCCCTCGTGACAAGAGACTCGTCTATCTGAAAAAAATTAACTGCGAAATATCATCCGCATTCGTACACAGTATTATTTGCTGAGTAGCAGATAAGTTTTGAGATGTTATTAGGAGGGCTGCGCCCCACAGCCCTTCCTCAGCAGCCACCACTGGTTCCAGCTTTCTTTTCTTGAGGCTTTCTATGTTACCAATGTCACATTTTCCCGTCCTTTTTGCTACAATTTTTTTGCCTGTGATGAAATGTTAACTTATATGGATGCCAAAGTATGCTACAATACACGACACACTGAGAACATAAAGTAACCTTCCTTGCCTTATTTTGATACAGGTGAAAGTTACTATAATTATTATTACACTAACTTGGAGTAGGTCTATTGTCTATATTTGCCGCACTTTGTATAGCCTTTTTCTAAAATTGTAGAGTTATTGCACATATTCATGGTAGACGACTTGAAGATGGAATTAACTACGAGGTAGTTGGTGTGGTAGATGTAGTAAGCGAAATGTCTTCACTATCACTTAAATTACCAAATGAATCCATTTGACTCAGGCCCCTTACAACTACAGAATACATTATCAAAATGTCGAGAATTATTTTGTCCACATCACTTAATTTGCTATTTTTGCCACCTACAGTTCCAGTTTTTTTTGCATTGTCGACTTTTACCTAAAATAAAGTAATGTTAGGATTTCTCTCTTGAAATCAAGTGGGCTATACCAAGTTCGTTAAGGATGGAGGTCTTAATCAAATAAAATAATTCACTATAATTTCCTTATTTTATTTACGATGACGACAACAATATTCTCTGAACTCAAAACCTCTCAATAGAATGGTATCACTTACTGTTCACAACTAAATACGTCAATTTAATTCAATGTACAGTTACCACAAAGAAATTAATTTTAAATTAAATAATTAAAGATCAGTCCCAATATACAATGTACCAATCGATTCGGTATATTCTGTAAAATATGTGTCCAAATTGACAGTTCGAATATTTACAATAAAATCCGTATTACACTTCAATTAAGTCTTACCCTCAGTTCAGTACATGTCCCGCCAGTCGCAATGCTCTAGAGTCCTCCAAGCGCCCTCACGCACAGTAGGCTTCACTCGTCGGTTTCACACCCTCTCATCCATTCACGCCACGAACACCTCACTCGCTGTCGTTCCGCAATCTCCTGTCATCGTCCACACTGCTCTTCGCTCGCGCACACTCGGCCAAGTGGCCTCCGTCAAAGACTGCCGGCCGCTGGGTTGCAGCAGTATATATAGTGTCTTAGGCCGTCACCTAGAATCTTCCCTAATTCACGTGATGCGTCGCGGAGGGTCGAGGCCCCAGCCAGTGTCACCAGAACATTCTTGCGTCGTCGCCAGACTCGTCGAAACCTCCAGCAGGGGAGAGGGGCCGTGACATAAGCAAGGTGCCGAGCAGCGCGACAGCCCGAGCAGCGTGACAGTCCGACGGCCGCTGTTCATTATGCACTGGCTTCCCAGAAAGGGGGGTCAGGAGGTAACAAGCATGTCAGCCTGGAGGAGGGGAGGAATGAGGTGGGTCCACCAAAACAGCGCCCGGCAGCAGCGCATAACGAAGCCCCCTCCATTGCTCTGTAACAATTCTGAAACTGCCCTCTCATGTCGCCAGTTGAGGTTTTCTTTTGTTCTTGTAAGCAGTTCCCCCAGAGCATCGGGAAGAGGACATTCAGTAGGTTGTGACAGTAATGCTTCTGAAACATTTTGGAAGTACCTGTGAGACTTGCTTGCAAAATCCTATTGCGGCCCTCTCTTCAAGGCGGATAGCACGGTCAGAAAAATTAATCATCCTAACAGGCAAACTTTCCGATTTTGAAGAAATTAATGTCTTGGCTACAATGATACCATCGGGTAAAATGCCACCTTTCTGAGCTAGTTCGATTATGCCCAATCGCCTGACAAATTTTCCCTGGCATCTGCCTGGAATAACAACTTCGCTAGAAGCAGGGAGCACAGTTGACTGCTTACACACTACTGGTCAGCTCATTGGCAACGATAAATCTCGTCGTGTTGACACTACCAACTCGGTATTACCTACACGTAACACCCCCAGTCGAGTATCAGTACAGCATCCTAGCTTATGTAAAACGTCAACACCCCAAAATACATTCGTCCTCTAATTCTACTACGTATATGTCATGCTCTATCTCTAGGTTACCGAGCTGTAAGAGTACCCTTTTATTGCCTTTGACTGGTGTGGTTTCGTCCGTTACTGTAGTTAATTAACAGTGACCCATACTCTTATCAGATGATCGCTGGAGGGAAGGCCGAAGACTGTCAGGCGTTACCACTGTTATAGTCGCTCCTGTGTAAACTACCATCTGGCAAGAAACATCTAGGCTCCCCTCCACCAACATGGCATTGAAGACGTGTTTCATTGAGTGCACTTGCAAAAGCATTGGGGCCTTCTCTCGAGCAATCACTGGCGTTTGCCCCTCAAGACTAGTGTTAACAAGTTTCCCAAAGACATTGCACGCTCACCTGCCCCTTGGCGCCTGCTCCCTGGCTGTTGCTGCTGCTGCTGCTGCCAAGGACAGATGGCTCTTAGGTGCCCCGGCTGTCCACACGTCCAACATTTCGGCCGTTTGGGGGGGGGGGGGGACAGCGGGTCTCCGTAGTTCGCACCCTAGCGACGATGTCCCTCATGGTCATTTGCAAGTCCTTCAACATCCTTTTGATGCTGTCGTCCTCCCCTTCATCAAGCATTACTGCCCGCAATGGACGTCAGGGCACTGAAGACTACCATGCTGACTCCACTTCCAGTGCTCGGGCCTAGGCATCCTGCATTGTGTGAGGCGCAGCTAACTGCACAGCTTGCCGCACGTCGGTGTCAGCGATAGTGTCGACGAAGAAGCCGACGGTGATGACATCCCGTGCTTCTTCCGAGCGTCCCTCCAGAGACAGGTGCGACAGCCTCACAATGTCCTGCCACAGCTCCTACAGTGGTTCGCCGGGTCGCTGGATGCGGCTTCGCAGTTGGGCATGGTGGGCGTGCCGCAGGTACCGGTCGCCGAATCGCTCCACAGTCGACGCCAGTGTGGAGTATTTTAGACGATGCCGTTTCGGCAGCGACTGCAGTATGCTCAACGCTGATCCCCTTAGTACAGCTGCCAAGTAGTACGCCCGCTGCTCTTCAGTCCAGCCATTCAAGGTGGCAACAATTTCGAACTGGTGCCGGTACTCGTGCCAAGGTCTCTGTCCATCGGAGGGGGCGGGTTTAATTGTGACACCTTTACCCACCCCTGTCTGGGGCTTACCCACACTGCAGAACTGCTACGCCTCCCCTGCAACGGCTGCACTGGCGGCAACCTCTACCTCCTTCTCGCTGCCCGCACTCATCGTCTCGGGGGTGACCAAACTTGTCTACTACTTCGCTAACACTGTCTATTTTCTTGTCTACTACTTCGCTAACACTGTCTATTTTCTTGTCTGCTACTTCGCTAACACTGTCTACTTTGCTATTTACAGTATCATTAACTGTAATAACTTGACCACTTAGTGCTTCAATTAAAGAGCGAAGTGCTTCCATGTCTGCCGACATTTTCCTAGTTCTAATTCAAAAATTTCAAATTAATGATTCCTCGGTCTATTGTTTAATATTGTTATATTTATGAATACCAATTAAAATTATTTTTTTATTTTTTTTATAAAATACCTCTATCCCATCTCTGACACTAGTGTTACAATTTCTTTCTCTATAAATTAAGTGGGCTATACCAAGTTCGTTAAGGGATGGAGGTCTTAATCAAATAAAATAATTCATTATAATTTCCTTATTTTCTGAACTCAATATCTTTCAATAAATTGATATCACTTACTGTTCACAATTAATGACTCCGATTTAATACAATGCATAATTACCAAAAAGAAATCAATTATATTAAATAATTAAAGATCAGCCCCAATAGACAGTGTATCAACCTATTAAAATATTCTGTAAAATATGTGTCCAAATTGACAGTTAGAATATTCACAATAAAATCCGTATTACACTTCCATTCAGTCCCACCTCAGTTCATTCCATGTCCCGCAAGTCGCAATGTTCTAGAGTCCTTCAAGCGCCTTCACGCTCAGTACGCTTCACTCGTCGGTTTCAAACCCTCTCGTCTATTCAAGCCACGAACACCTCACTCGCCGTCGTCCCGCAATATCCAGTCGTCGTCCACACTACACTTCGCTCGCGCAAACTCGGCAAAGTGGCCTCCGTCAAGACTGCCGGCCGCTGGGTTGCAGCAGTATATATAGTGTCTTAGGCCGTCACCTAGAATCTTCCCTAATTCACGTGATGCGTCGCGGAGGGCTGTGGCCCCAGCCAGTCTCACCAGAACATTCTTGCGTCGTCGCCAGATCCGTCGAAACCTCAAGCAGAGGAGCGGGACCGTGACGCATGCAAGGCGCCGAGCAGCACGACAGCCCGATGGCCGCTATCCATTATTCACAGGTTTCCCAGAAAAGGGGGGGGGGGTCAGGAGGCAACAAGTATGTCAGCCCGGGGGAGGGTAGGGTTGAGGTTGGTCCACCGCCACAGCGCCCGGCAGCAGCGCGTTACAGTAATATCGCAGACCTTAAGCAGTTAAATAGGGAGGCTTACAAAAATATACATTATATTGCAGCTTGAAAACCCATTTATAACTTTGCCTTTTCACCGGTGTCGGTAATTTATGTAAATGTATAAATATTATATATGTCTAGCTATATATGTGGCATTCAGATGAGAAACATTTAGACACCTTAAGACTATATTCGTTAATGATTAACAAATGAAGATGCAAGAGACTGCAAGCTGTTGATTTAAGGTTAGGTACTGATCACACTTGTACAACATTTCTGAATAGGTTTGAAATATTTTCTACAGCTCTGATAGAAAACATGTCATTTCATAAATTATATAAATCAACTTACCACAAGTTTGGCCAAAATGTATATCTGCCATACCAATAGTCTTTATTTACAAGTACAAGGATGAGAGCTTGACCCATATTGGATATTTTCTTCCATTCTGCAACTTTGTCACATTTCTTCAGTTTACCGGAAATCTAGCCGAATAAAATATCTTTTGAACCTCTGATTATGCTTAAAACCATGACTCTGCGTTCTATTGGGGCCATATTAAGTTCTAGGTAATTGTTTACTTCTTTTATGCAAGCATTTTTTTTAATGGTTGTTTATTTGTGTATACACATGTAAACAAACAGGTTGACTAGTAGAGATTATTTTACTGGTTACAAGTTACAAGTGTGGCTTTGAGAAACGAAAAATATTAGAATTTGTGAAAATAGAGTCTTAAAAGTATAACTAGTGGTCTTGTAAACTTGTAGTTTTGAGAAATAGGGCGCAGTAGACATACCAAGTTGGGGTTCGGAACTGGTCAACTGCATTATTAGCTGAAACATTAGCTGTGTTGATTCAGCCTAGTACAATTCGTTTGTCTTTAGTCGGCCCTTGGCGTTGTGCTGATATACTTCAACAGTAGAGGGCTGGTGTAGACGTCTTATCACATGTCTTATCACAGTGCTTATCACATGCTACTACGATCAGGAGGTCCCGCGTTCGAACACTGGTTACACCTAGCTGCTAGGAGTTTCCCAGTGGGAACCATCTTGTAGGTGGCGTTGCGAACACTCCCGTTCACGGTTAATTGAGACCTCTTAAATCAACCTTTGAAAAATGTCATTGCCCCTACCTGCCTGCATATATTTTAACGGGCGCACTGAGTGACATGCGCCCAGTAAAGTTGTTAACGATGGATGGGAAGTAGTTCCGTGCCTTAACGTCGAATAAAAAGTGCTAGGTAACAATTTCTGATGATTTAAATTGTTTCTTTCGCTTTCTATTTTCTTTTTAATGCATCGAAGTGTAAAAACGAGGGTGTTTGTAGAAGTTTTACTTTTATAATAATTTCGCAGATTTATTTGACCGACGCATGAATAAAGCGATGAGGTCCATAACAATATTAGTATTACGTAAGGCGCGTACAAGTAGAGATCTTAAGCAAGGCTTTCAAAAGTGCTCATTTTACCATGAACTGCCTACGTAAATTGTGATTAAAAACCGACCACATATAATAGATTTTGAGCTAAAAAAGCGAGGATAACTCTATATATATATATATATATATATATATATATATATATATATACATATATATATATATATAATATATATATATATATATATATATATAAGTGAATAAGTTAACTTATTAGAATTTTAATGTGTTATCTGCAAAACTGTTATTCAGAAATAAACAGAGCAGCCATAAATATTTTATTTCATGTTTTACATTACTTATTTCTTGTTTTATAACTGATGTATTGCAAAATGCAGTATGCTAGCGCATTAGTTTGTGGTATTCCACTGTGAAAATTAAAAAAATAATAATACAATTTCCGCTGTTAATTTTCTTGTAAATCATACTTGATCTCTGTCATACTGAACCAAGTATGCAGGCGGCGCCCTTCGTGACAGAGAAAAAAAAATATTTCTGAGCGGGCAAGTCGTCGCCGAACACAGTTACAGAAGAAAGATGGTTTCTGTTCCGGCGCAGACGAGACGCCAGCGGGACCTAAGCAGACGTTTCCCCTCAGCACGTTCCGCTGCATTAGAAGTGGTTTGGGAGGGGGGCAGAAGGAGAGGGGAGGGACGGGGTGATAACTAACGAGATACGTTGTTTTCCTTCCCTAGCTGGGCCGGAAGGGGAGAGAGCCCGAGAGTCGGCGAAGAGACGCTCCCACATATATTCGCCACGTGGTGGCCATACGCGAACTTGGCGTTCCCTCAGGGGGTTGGCAGGCGGCCCGTCCGGGGGCGACCCACTGTTGCCAACCTTTTTGACAAAAAAGTCTCTAAATCAATGTACAGAATCACCACGAATTCAACGTACTGTAATATTTGTCTATTTCAAATCATAGTTAGACCAAAGAAATAAAATATCCGTTTCGCAGCTTGCAATATTATTTATTATTGCTTGTTACAGTTGCTTATAGGCTGTAAAGTGAGTACTTTTGAGGCCCTAGATAGTTTTTCTTTTCAGTCATATTTTTTTCCTTTAACCGCCTTTTTAAAAACTATAGCCATGTCAATAATAAACACATTTTGTATAATCCACCGTAACCGGAAGTTAATGTCTAATGCTAAAATAAAATTTATTTACTGAAATTATTCAAATGAGAAGGTTTTCAGAAGTGCTTACTTTACCGTGAATAGCATATACCACTATACACACACACACACGCACACACACACACACACACACATATATATATATATATATATATACACACACACACACACAGACACACACTGCAATAAAAATCAATTAATAATTGAAAGCAAAAAACCAAACTATCCCATACGAAATACTTTATTAACGAATTCGTTAGACATGCATACAAACGCGTATAAAGAGCTAGTCACTTGCATGCTGTATCCAGGTGTACATAATAAATTCTGGAATACACAAAAAATGTAACTATATTATAACAGCAAAAAATGATAATTCAATCTTCCTTCAAATCACTGGATATGTCACCATATTAAATTTTTTACTGGAATCGCGTATAGAAAATTAGACGACCAGAACAATATTTCCTGAGTTCACCAGATCTAGTGAGAAAAATCAAGTTGGCGACTGTTCCAAGAGGGACACGTGTATCCTTCCCGCCCTTAGGGGGACTCTCTCGCTCCTTCCTGTAACGGGACACTGGATCTTCACCCCTGTGTCGGCGCTCGCCCTAACGCCTACTCGTCGCTTCGTTAGCAACCCCCGCCCGCCTCTAATAACCGCGCGATTAACACGCAATTAGTCTGGGGCCCGCGCTCTCTAACTCCCCGCCTACCGGATGAAGACGGCGAAGAAAAAACTATATCTCTCTGTGTCTCCGCCCCGCACATCCTCCGGCCTCTTCCACGAACACCATTGGCGCGCATGCCTTTATAGGCTGTTCACGGTAAACTGAGCACTTTTTAAGGCCCTTGTAAATTTTTCCTTTCATCCATTTTCCATCTTCCTGCTGCTTTTTAATATAAACATTGCAATGTGACCTATAAACACAGTGCATACAATTTGATGCCTGAGGCTGCAATATGATATATTTATTAGCTGTTATTCACACTCGATCCCCTTTTTTTTATAATTGCTCTCACACTTGACACAGTCCATTCATGATTACTTCCAGCTCTACGCAGACGAATTACTAGCATACATTTCAGTCCCACTGAATCTGTTGGTCAGTCCGATTAATGAAATTAATCCTGATCTCACCAACGATTATGCCGCAATTGTTTCAAAGTCAATCCAGCTAAATCACTATGCGTTATGATTGAAACGCGAAATATTGTTAGTAAAGTGAATTACGCAGTGCTTCCAAATGTATCCTTGGCTGGTATATCTATAAGCTTGAAAAAAAAGAGGTGATAGACTTAAGCGTTATCTCAAATTATGACGTTCTTGGGCCGAGCACGTTACCAGTGTAAGCAGGAAGTCATTTTCTGCATGGCACTATATACATACGCACAAAATGTTCTCCCTTTTTAAGCGAATTGTCATTTATTAGTTTTTCCAGAATTTACTACTTTGTATACTAATTTGACTCATAACTTGGCGTCTTAATTACAAAGAATTCGAAATACATCTTTCAGAAAAATCTTTAAATATTAAGGCCCACGCTCATCTATAGTCTATCATCTATAAGCAGCTCAGCTGATCCTACCTCCGAAAGACAACTACTGCGTCGCTTTGCATTGTAAATAGAGCTGGTCGAAACTACCCGAGTAACCGACTGATACCATTGAGCGGTTACAAGTTTACAACTCTATAGAAATCTGATGTTCAGCTAGTATTGCTATCCACAAAACACAGTCCTTTTCAAACTCGTTGATTGCGTAGGTATCCCTAGACAGGAATATATGGCCATTAAAAAAAGAATGGTACAGATTCATAACTTTTTAGCGACAAAACAATTTAACTGAGTTAGCTGATTCTTGCACCAAACCGAAGTGGAAGGATGACAGTTGAGGGGGTGTCCGATAGTCGCACACCGGTATTGAGTTTGTAGCTGGGGAGAGAGCGCCATCTGACATCTGCGCCGACCCCTCGGCCTCCAGTGAAATGGCGACAGTGCAACAGGAAGCACAGTGTATTCTGTGATTCGCGGAGATCAAGTCTGTAGTGACTGTGTGACATAATTTTAAATGGCAGTATCCGGAACAACGTGCACCAGAATGGAGGGCTATTTGTAGGTGGGCTAAAAGTACAGAAACATCAATCACCAGGACGGCCAAGAACGTCCGAAGAAAAGGTGGAACTGCTTAGGCTATCTTGTGTGCGCAGCCCTAACAATTGCCTGCCACAGTTTGGAGCTTGGCATTCCGAAGTCTACCAGGCAAAATGTTCTTCATAAAGTTTGAGACTGCATGCCTAGAAGATTCAACTGAGGCATGAAATTAAGCCCGAAAACAGGTCCAAACGTTCTGCATTTGCTACTTTCATGTTAAAAGAAAATAACACAGAAAGAAACCCTCTAGACTTTTTCTTTTCGGGATATGTCGAGAAGATTGTCTACGCTGTGAAGATTCGAGATTTGGAGCATTTGCATCAGAGAATCACTGCTACCATTGCGACAATTACGCCGATAGTGCTCCGAAATACGTGGATAGAGGCCGAATATCGTCAGAACATATGCAGAGCTACAAATGTAGTGCACATATAAATAGTTTAAGGTATGCAAAACTTCGATCCTTCCTGATAATTTTGGTGCAGGAACCAACAAAATCGGTCAAATAGTTTCGAAGCTGTGATTTTTTGAAATTGTACCATTCTTTTTCGATGAACCTGTATTACCTCCAGAGCTTAGAAGCTGGGTTACTCTGTCTCAGTGCTTAAGTGAGTGGTTGTGTGAACAAGTTAAGAGAAGGATGGATCGAAACATTTCTGTGAAATAGTTGTTTGCGCGAGTACAGGTATCTCGGTAAATATACGACTTTTTGTCAGAAAAAAAAAAAAAAAGCGATATCTATGCACCCTTATTTTTTTTTTTTTTTACTTTTGTCATATTACGCGTATTCTTGAAGAAAACAATTCGAGAAAATTGTTAAATGTAGCATTTTTATAGCAAGATAAAAGTACAATGATACGGACCTAGTTTAATATGTGAAGAGTGAATGAAGAGATTAGAGCGGCTCTTAACAACGAGGTCTTGAGAGCCGATAAGGGTGATTGAAGTGAATATGGAGAGGCACTGGAATGGGGGGGCGGGGGAAACGGGAGATCCCCGAGAAGACCCTCTGACCAGCGGCATCGTCCGGCACGATTCCCACATGCGAGGATCTGGTGACCCGGCCGGGGATCGAACCCGGATCGCCTTGGTGGGAGGTGAGCAGGCTAACCGCTCAGCCACCGTGGCCTCAAAGTAATAGTAGCATGGCATGCTAGACAGTTCGATGTGGTATTGCTCCGACTGAAACCGTACAAAATGCTAAATACAAATTACAAATAATGTAACTCAAACATGTATATAGGCTGTTAGCGGTAAAGTGAGCACTTTTGACGCTTTAGTTACTTTTACATTCCAGCAATGGTTTTACCCGTTAACAAATTTTTTAAACTAATACTGCCATGTAAGTAATAAACACAGTGTGTTTATTTCACCGCACTCGGAAGTTAACGTCTAAGGCTAAAATGAAATATATTTATTGACTATTATTCCAAATGAGATGGCTTTAAAAAGTGCTCACTTTGCGGTGAATAGCCTATACGAACACGGGAGCAGCGTAGACGCAAAAAAGGGTCACCGTAGTACGTGATGTCTCGTACACCCTAGAGCAGTTTCGCTGACGAACATTTGCCACTGAAAATGAAGTAAATAAGCTGCTATTGACTGGCAAATCCACTGGGTAACTTTGTCTGGGGTCGTAGAATTCACAAAGAATCAGTGTAAATCACTGATAAATCAGAGAAGGGTGATCACGCCAATAAAAAAAATTAGGGTTTGGGGAATGTCGCAAAAGGTACGGATTGGTAAGTTGCGTGAGAAAAGGTGATTATATCTTGAGTCACACACCTTGTAAGACACAATTTTAAAAAAATATAGTTAATGCTTCAGCTATGCGTAGACATTATAACAAAGACTGAGGAATGACACTTTCACAAAATTGTTTTAAATGCTGAATTAGGTGAGACTATTTCATGAATTCCTAACATACAGTGTTCAGTTCATCGATAACTACACATTATTTTTATAAAACTTCTTTAATAAACGCCCTTTCCGGCAACCTGCTAAGGACAGAGGTGCAGGCATAGGTCTGTCACGACTACATTCCTACGTACCCGAGTGCCTAGAAGACGCGGCACGCAGGGAAGAAGACACCATGATTCATCCTGCATGTGTACAAGAACATTTATCTTATCCTTGGCAAATAACAGTCTCTGGATGGTCGTCGTGTGTGAACAGTCTCCTACGCAAACGAAGCTGAGTGCTTGGCGTGTACAGTGCTGAGCAAGAGCAGCACAGCATGTACCCGACACGCAGAGGCTCTTTAGTTGCTTTTAAAGTCACAGAAAAGCCTATATAATGCTCTTCGCGGTTAAGTAAGAATGTTTTAAGTCAACCTTAGAAAAATGTCGCTGCCCTTACTTCCATGTAGAATTTCAACTGGCCCACTGACTCGAATGCTCCCAGTAAAGTTGGTAACGAGGGAAGGAAAGAGGTTCCATGTTGTGATATTTAATTAAAAGTGTTAGGTAAACACTTTATAGGCTATTCACGGTAAAGTGAGCACTTTTGAGGCCATAGTTACTTTTTCCTTTCCTTTAAACACTTTTTAAAATAAATATTGCTATGTAAGTAATAAACACAGTGTGTATATTCCCCCGCACTCGGAAGTTAACGTCCATGGCTAAAATAAAATAATATTTATTGACTACTATTACAAACAAGAGGGCTTTCAAAAGTACTCACTTTACCATGAATAGCCTATAGAATTCTGAAAGTGTTTGTTTTTCTCTCTGTTTTAATGCATATCCCTCTGAATGTGAAACAGTGAGAATTGAGCCGAATCAGTGAAAATAGAGAAAATTGAGCAACTGATAATCAGTGCCTGTTAACTAACTAATATGATGGCTGATTTTCACTGATTTATTTTTTATTCCCACTGAATGCCGGGAATTCCACAGCCGTAAGTCACTTGCTCCCAGTTAATTTGCTTGATTCGCCAGTTGACAGTAGCTTATCAACTGACTTTCAGTGAATGTTGTTTCACTGGTTGACATCGCTGATTCTGGCTTAGAGTCTAGGTGTAAAAATTAAATAATTTGTAAAATACTTACTTTTGTTATAGGTTCACACTTTCCCTTGACAGACGCATAAATAAAGTGTTCAGACCCATGAAATATTAATTTTGCAACGTAGCAGAAGAATACGCATTGTGCACGCAAGTAGATACTAAGCAGATCTTTTGGAAGTGTACAACCTATAATGTTTTAAAACAATCCACAGTCATCGAAACTGACTTTAAAAACAAAAAAAAGTCGTGGCAGGAGAATTAGGATTTTTGTCCGTAGTACCGGCCTTGAAGAATTATTATTTATATATTTTATTTTTGCTTTCTTTACACTGGCCAAATTAAGGTTTGAAAATTTTTTCACACTTAACCGTTACCCAGGTATAATATAATTGTAGACATACGTTTACATCAAAACCTCATAGTAATAACTTAAATTAATACGAGACGAAACAGAAATAGGATCGTGCAAATAAAATCAATTACTTAAAATTAATCTGTGTTTCCTATCTATGTATCTTGAATAGATACGAGTGAATGTTAGGGAAGTTAAAATAGCCGAAGTATACATTTCATAATACACATGACAAAACAGCAGCATGTGGATCTCTCAACAGTGCTGAGGTCCGCCGAGCAACCGCGTATGTAAGACGGAGAGCAGAGTCGTGTCTGATACAGGATGGTCGACATTTAGAACTCTTACTAATATAGCTGTGTGCGAATGAGTGTTCCCAGTTCACGGTAGTTCTCTCACACCATACCGGTATTTACAGCACCCGACGTCCTTTTGATTGTACGTAAACAAGGTATGAACGCCAGAAAAAAAAGTATTGTTGATTTCCTTTTGATTGCAGTAAGAAAATCACGTTTGCGATAAATTTTCATTGTGCGTAAACTACGCACATCACAAACCATATGCTAAGATTATTTATTTTTATTGTGCATAAACTATGCACGTCAGAGAGAAGGTGTCTTAGAAAATGTTGTCTACTTTTAAACGATCTATTCAACGATACCTTATACGACTCACATTTCCATTTGCCATTTGAAAGCTAACCCCTATGGTATGTTCGGGGGAATGGGATTACTACCAATCGATGCTTCATATAGAGTACAGTTATCACAATTTTTTTGCGAACCCCCGATGTCGTGTTGTTTCCGAGAACAAGGGGTGATACGGGTGCTGTAGCGATTTTCTCGATGTTCTGACACACCCCTCCACCACATTTGTTGCAAAGAGCGACATGAAGAAGACAGAAGACGCTGAGGACACTGGCAACATATTTTTGGAAGACCTGAATGAACTTCTTGAAACATTTGATCGCTTTCCAACAAAGTGGTGATTTTTTCGCACATTAACGAGATATCTCCCATCATTAGTGAAATTAAAGTCAGAGACTACAGTTTATAGCATGATGTAACGAACTTATTTCCTCTGATATTTTAATGTGTAAAATAAAAATAAAAATTTTAAAATAATTTTTATTTTTTTTTTGTTTTGTGTCCTTTTGTCTCTCATAACTTTAAACTGGTTCTATGAGCCTCAACTGTTAAAGTAAATATCAGCAAACAGAATATTAAAGAAGACTTTAAGTGTAAAAAAATGCATGGATAGTGGACTCACACAAAACATTATTCCAGTCAACATGTACGAATTTGGAGACAGCTGGCGAATGAATGTTATTTCAATAGGTATGAGTGTGGAAAAACGACCAACCGAAGGATCGAACGAGGGATTGATATTGATCGAATAATTGGTGAGGATTGTAGAAGATTGCAGAGGATGATAGCTGAGGATTTCTGAGGATTGGTGAGGATTTTCTGAGGAGGATTGGTGAAGAGGATTGCTGAGGATTATTGAGGATTGAGAAGGAGGATCGGTGAAGAAGATTAGTAAGGATTGGTGAAGATTGGTGAGGATTACTGAAAACTGGTGAGGATTGGTGCGTATTTGAAGAAATGCTGAGGATTGCGAAGAAATGCTGAATATATGTTAATATTGCTAAAGATTGCTGAAAATGGGTGAGGATTGCTAAGAATTGCTGGGGATCGATAAGGAGGATTAATGAGGATTGCTGAGGTTTGTGAAAGATTGCACGATTGGCAATAATGGCGGAGGATTGTGAAGAATTGGGATTGATCGAAATATCGATGTTTGAGAGGGGCACGAAAGATAAGACTTTATCGCCCGAGTTGGCCTTGTATATTTCAGACCTCAAGGAACTAGTACTATTACTTCGTAAACCATAGACAACAATGCCTATAAAAAGAAGGTAGATGATTAACTATAATGTGATTAAAACCTGATTTGTGCAGGTGGTCGCCACTCGTTACATCCCTTTAGGGCAAGGAAGGCAAGGAGAAGGACACACACCATTTAAAAAAATCAAGAAAGCATGGACATAAATATTTCAAAATCAATACAAATATATTGAAGCCCATTTATACATTATCACCAAGAACAACAACTTTGAAACTTGATTTGAAAAATATAAATTTAATCTGTAAATTTCTGTTGCTTGCTACCAATCGGTGAACTAGGGTAAGGAGAGAACACACATGCACTGGAACAAACAGAAAAACAACAATATTAATATATCCTGAGAAATCACCCAACCTGGATAAACACTTGTGAAACCCCATTAGAAAAGATAAAATGACTCCCTGTACTAAAAATTACAACATGGAATACTAATTTCAGGAATACCATTGGGAAAGAGCAAAAACCCTCATTACGCTTAACCGTGGGCATAAAGGCACGGCTTAAAATATCCACTAAACTCCTTGGCATTAAAATTATTTTCGCAAATCGTAGTTCAGGATACCATTCCTACAGCACGCCAAAAAGGAAGAATCCACCTCTTACAAACATTCCTATAAAATACCATATTGAAAATTCAGACGATCAAAACAGTGAACAAACATTTCCCTACAAAAATCTATATACACCAAAATCGCTATAAAAAAAAAAGAAAACTCTACCCCCAGCATAACAACAACTATATTTAACTTGAGTAGTACTCATATTACGCGAAAACACGGCTATCATGCTGAAGCCCTGAAGTACGAAGTGCTGTAGACATGATCTATCGTCGACCAGCCGCGCAACTCGATGAGGAACCCGAAAACGCGGCTCGGGAAGGTTAAGGAAGCGGCGGGAATAGCGGAGAGGCGCATGGAAGGTGCCAGTGTGTGCGAGGCTGAACTCGCCAGTAGTAGCCACCAGACAGCGCTCGGCCGCACCAGGAGCGCCGCGCGCCTCTCTTCGGTATAGCTCAATGCTTAGGAGCCTGAATGATTTGTGGCTTATGGGAACTTTTGTTGGTAGGGTTTGGTTTCTGTAAGTTCCTGTTGTGTCCTGTGGAGAACGTGTTGGATTTTTGCCGTAATGTAGATTGGAGAGATTCAGTGGGTAGAGCGTCTGAGTTTTTGTTGGAAAGTTTTGTTATAAATTTTACTGTCATTTGGCGGTAGCATGTTAGTGTTCTTTCCTGCAAGTGTGAGTTATTGTACTCTAATTTCAACCTTATGATTTTCTCTTGCAGTTTGGCCTGTTATGTGTCTTTAGATTGAATTTCATTGGCTTGTTTACACCTTAACAATCCCATTTCTATGTTCTTAGTGTTGTGTGTCAGTTGCTCAAGTGTGTCATTCTGGAGTGAGATTAGTTTATCGGCAACTCTTGGCAACAAATAATTCCAAATTATCATTATAAACTCGGCTTCTGTCAGGTGTGGGTCGCCTTTGTTTTTGTAGAAAATAGGGGTTTCTACATGAGCCTGGCAGCTTCCGTTTTGTTGTTGAGTTTTGCTGTGTAGTTGTTGTTTGTATTTTTCAGTGTAGTCGATCAGTGTGAATGTTGTTCTCAGTTTGTTTTCAGTCTGTTGACATGTAATGCCCTGTCCAATTTTGTAGCAAACGTACTCGTAAGCTCGTTTGGCTGTACCTTGTAAGTAGGATTTCAAACGTCTACGTTTCTCTGTTTCCGCCCATCCATTAATGCCACTTGCAGTGTTGTACCTGTCCAAGAATTCTTCCACATTTCCTGACTGTCGCCTGCGAATGAGGGGATGGGCTCTGGGTGTCTTATAATGTGCTGTGGTATTTGAATGTTATGTGGTTTCTGTTCTCGAACTGTTTTTTCTGTTGTAATAACGTACTGGTGTTCTGTGGTGTTAGTTGCGTTATAGTAATGGTCTCCTCTGAGCAGGATTGAAATTAAAAATGGCTCGGTTGCCTGAAGTGATTTTAATGGGCGGGTTCGCAGATAACTGCTTGTACTGTGCTCGTATATGGTGTATTCGCTGATGTCTGAAAATGAGTAATCAAGTGCTGAATTTTGTTGTGTGGGTGGTGTATGTAGGTTTTCTGGTAATTTCGTAAGCTCCAGTTAATTTGTTTTGTTGTTCCTGTAATATGCGCACGGCTTCATTTGTATCAATAGTTACAGTTTTGATCAATTTACTTAATGACTTAGAGTCTGACTTCCATGGTTTGCTCATGACTGCATGTCAGTGTATTGCAGTGCAACGTGGCCTTAATATCTAGCATGTAAACACACGAAGATTGTTACAGTTTATTTTCCACAGATGCACACAGTCTCTGTGGAATTTGCGTTAAGTATTTGCAAAGCAGCAGTTCCTGCTCGTACGCTCTGGCACGGCTGCAATTTTTCTGAGTAATGCAACACACTGAACTTTGAATGAGTGATCTCTATGTTACTACAGTTTACTACGTGGGATCCATTGACCCGTAATTTGCGAGGGAATTCGAACCCTGTGGGCAGGTGGAAGGCGGTAACCGTCTTTACGAATTCCTCTTTAATTGTACTACAATTTACTTTAATTATTACTCTGACTGTATTTTACAAAGATGATGGAAAACCCTAGCCTCCTTTATTTGCTGTCTTGTGAATTTTACAGTGACTTTAATTTTTATTCTAATTAGGGGGATTAAGGTACCTAGATGGAAAGACCACTCATTTACAGTGAGACGCTCTCCACCTCAAAGGCTTTGGGTTTAGTCAACTCTGCCTCATCCAGCCGTATTGACTAAACAAAATACAAAGCTCTAGCGCAAGGATTGGAGGGACCTCAGTTGGAAAATTTTTGCATTTGGTACGATACTATTTGAGTTGGACACAAAATTCTTCATGCATTTTAATGTGACAGCATTATGTAATATTTAATTCCAGGTTGCTGAAGGTAATATTCAACATTGATAAACTCACTAATGGCAAATAGTCTTTCATTTATTCTCACACAAGATTACAACCATTTTCTAAAACAATATTAAAAAGTATTTTGCATACACACTAACAGCTTTAATTAAAAATAGCACATACGTAAAATACTTTATAAAGTTTCATATAAAATACCACTTGCATAAAACGGTTCCTATTAACCTCGCATGTTTTTAGAACAAACATTGTGTGTGAAATATTGTTCTCTTTCATATGCCCACGAGCAAGATACTATATTACAGTCACAATCAAAGTTTAGAGCAAAGAGGGGGAGCCGCAGTTTTTTTCGGCACTGAAGCGATATCAAAAAAATTTATTAGTAAAAACCAGTAAGTCATCTTCAAGGAAACGGCCCATGAGACAAACAGGCGTAAAAACCAAAGCACGGAGAAAATACCTTCTTAAACGAGGCAGTTCGTGACCGTCGGACGAAAAATACGTGGTTTTCAGCGGGAAGACAGCGGCCCAATACTCCAGCCAGCAAGATGCGCCGTCGTCCAGCACACGCTCATCACACAGCCAACTCTCCTTCCCGGTCAGCTGACTTCGTCGACTCGCCCTTGCTTCACCAATGGCATGATCTCGATCTCAAACTTATTTGCAAAGGCAAAATATCTTAAAACAGCTGTCCACGGTGCCATAACTCGTTACTCCTTGCACACGCACAAAAACCGTTGTATACCTTGCGACAACATATTTGTCGGAGCTGCCCCAAATTACAACCTGCCGCGGTCGTGGCTCACACCTTTCTCCTCCTCAGACCGACCGCACCGCCTCTTCCGCGCCACCAGCACCCTCAAACAGCAGCCCCCACAAACACAGACGTTACACAAAACTTCATAACTACCAAACAGATTAAAACTTACAAAATCTATTTCAAGCAATATTGAACAGTTACGTATTACAGCTGGCGCTGACTCAATTGCCCCGCGCCGTAATCAGAGACCCACCTCGCCCTCCCCTCTTCCTGAAACGATATGCTCGTGGCCTCCTGTTTCCCCCCTTCTGGGAATCCTGTGAAAGCCAACAGCGGCGAGACTTGCTGGTGTCACAGACCTCCTCTCGCTTGCTAGAGTTTCCGATATGTTTAGCGACGACGAAATAATGTTCTGGTGAGACTGGCTGGCTCCTCAACCCTCCGCGACGCATCGCTCGAGTTGGGGAAGATTCTAGGTGGCGGCCCAAGACCTATATATACTGCTGCAACCCAGCTGCTGGCAGTCTTCGATGAAGGCCGTCTGGCGAGTGCGCGCGAGCGAATAGAAGTATGGACGACGATGGGAGATAGCAAGATGATGGCTAGTGAGGTGTTCGTGGCTTGAATGAACGAGAGGGTGTGAAACCGATGAGTGAAGCCTACTGTGCATGGGGGCGCTTGGAGGACTGTAGAACATTGCGACTGGCAGGACATGGACTGAACTGAGGTGGGACTGAATGGAAGAGTAATACTTGTTTGAATATAAATATTCTATCTGTTAAATAAGGATTGATAAATTATAAAATAATTGAATAGGCTCATACACTGTCTATTGGGACTGATCATTAATAATTTAATTTAATTGATTTATTTGTCGTAATTATAAGTTTTATTAATTGGTATCAATTGTGAAAAGTAAGTCATTGCAATTTATTGTGAGAATTTGAGCTCAGAGAATTTTGCTGTAGTTATTGTAAATAAAATAGGGAAATTATAATTAATTATTTTATTTGATTAAGACCTCCATCCCGTAACGAACTTGGTATAGTCCACTTAATTTTTAGAGAGAGAAAATGTAACAGTACTAATGCGAATACTAAATTTTTATTAATAAATCAGCTAATTACAAACAGTAAATAACTGCACCTGTGCATAACAAATAATATAAAAATAATTTACCTTAGTGAACAACACAGTGTATGAACAGCTACCAACTTAATAAAATGGCCACCAGGCACAAAAAAATTAAAACTGGTGACTATCAACTCGACACAACAAAACACTACTTTTATTAATCAAACAGTTATACAAAGTCCGCTATGTAGTAGTGGTTAACAATTAAAAAGAATTAGCGCAGACACTAGACTACTCTGCTCAATTACTCAAGATAGGAGACTTGTGTTGCTATGTCTCTCTAATACAGATAATTAAGCAAAGAGGCAAGTATTCTGCTCTTTAGGAGCTTAATCTAGCCTTTGCTTGTCCCGAACTCTCTCGTGCCTTAGTCGCCCTACCGGGAAGTATCATTAGCCCTTATCACAGCGACTTTAACGGTGAGACTCTCTCGACAGCGAGCTCGTCGGGCATTGAAGCAGGGCCACGAACAGGTGGTCCTCTCGGCAGGCGGTCCTCGGGTAGGGCCTTCAGCGTCGCAGGCAAGGTGGCGCCCAGAGCCGCCATTGCTCCGGACTTATATATCACCTTCCCGACCTTGCTCTCATTCCCCCGGAATTTGTTCTCTACAAACAGCGGCTCGGCTGGCTGAGGTCACCCTGCACCTCGCATCAGCTTGCTGCTTGGCAAACTTACTGTGGCCAGCTGCAGCAGCAGGTACCCAACATTCACCTTCCCCATACCAACATAACTGTAAAGTCACTTGGTCAACAATGATGAACCATGTATATTTATACATTAATTTTTAAAAGGCAAGTCCTTTTATATGAATAAATTCCTTTAACCGATTTGAATTCAATCAAACTCGTTTACAAATTGGTTATAGGAAGTGTACAAAGATCCCAACATACTTGTTTACTAAACAGTGTTCTAAACTCAAATCCTATCCATTTTGTTAATGATATTGGTTTTGGCAGAAAAGCAGTTCAATGTTGGAACATGGAGACTGGTTTTGCGTAACTACTGTGATCACTCTACATAATAATCACTCTGTGGCAAAACCATGAACATCGGTCAAAAGTGACAGTCATGGAGTGATGATTGTGAAAAAAAAAATTTGCTATGTACGCTCGGAAGAAAACGTATCTATAGTAATGATGTAAAAGTAACAAGTAAAAATATTTGATAAATAAGGAAAAAGATGTGGACTATGCGCCTTTAGCAGTAATGTAAAAGTAACGAATAACAATATCTGATAAATAAGGGAATTCTTGCGATGGGGTTTAATGTGGTTTACAGGCATTCCATAATGCCTGTTTCCCATCTTCGACACAGAGTAGGTACGGTCTGTTCGTAGTTTCTTCAAATGTTTTGACTCAAACCTATGAAAAATCACCCCATTAATAGCATGTTTTGTTGTTTTCTAAGAATGTCATGTATCACAAGCTTGTTATACTTGCATTAACATAAAAGTACCATATTTCTCGATAAGGTAATATTTTATTTACATTATATCTATAAATTACAATATTTCATTTATAATATCAATAAAAACGCAAATAAAATACACAGGTGTGTTGGAAATACCTAGTAATAAAATAATTGGTATGCAAAATATTATTATACTGAGTGCGTACGAATGTGGTCCTTTGTCCCATGGGTGTTATTTTCTAGACTTGGTTAGGTTTTCATTGCTTGAGACAGCGAAATATTGTTGCGGTAGAAAATTAGCACAGTTTCGGAAAAAGTTGGAAGTAACTGTGAATGGACTAAATATTGTAGTATTTGTCCCTAAGCCTACTTATTTTCCTTCAATAATTCACTCATGTACTTCGGTGTGCTAGGTGTACTCTATCTGTCAAGCAAGCTAGCATAGAGGGACGATGCACATGGGGGTTAGTAACTAAATGGCAAATGATACAAGCAATCGGAATTCTCTAATTACAAAACCCATTTATTATAACATTAAATATATTAATTCGAACGATGCAAGTTACACTGATTTGAATAATACAAAAAGTTTACTCTTTCAACAATCGTACACGAGGATCACGTTCTCATAAGAATATATTAACAAGCTAAGGGAGACCTGCCTATCCTTGCCAGAATACTAGAGTTTAATATAGGGATGTAATAAATGATGGAGTCCCGAGAGATGGCCTTATGCCCTACTGCCAAGCCGATTATGCTCACCCTGATGTGTGGATATAGTTGACTATGAGCCTCTCAAGGCTTGGACAGTTGTGATGCCTTCGCCTTCAGCCTTGCTGGGACCTCGGCATCGTCGGCTCCGACGAGTAGCTCACGCTGACTCTTCTTGAACGTCGGGTTTTGTTGGAAAAAGGGGGGGGGGGGGGGTTCGCGGTTTCGTTATATACCCCTCAGCTGAATAGGTCAGGCATTTCTGTTTATTAAATATTGTGGGTGGCCCAACTCTGGATGCCACACACTGCTATATTTCAAATGCTGTGTGCCTCCCAACTCTGGCCGCTACAATATGCAAAGTAAGTATCCAGTGACGAAATAACATTCTATGTTTATGCAAACATATTGCAGGCTAGTATCCTTCTGCTGTCTTGAAATGGTTTGGGTATGTGCGGTGAAGGTTACTCCTGATGACTCGTACTGGCCTCGCAAACGTAGTTTTAAAGCTCATTCACTGGCAATGACTGCTCAAAATTACATTTAATAAATAATTTTCATCGGTATGCGAAACATAAATAGCACAGTGTCTAATTCAACGACAAGCCAATCTGTGCAAAAATATTACCTCTACCATATTTTACCCAACTATAATGAATTATTTTCACTGGATGAGATAAACATGGAAAATGCAAAGGTAATTTACTTACATAAATATTTTTAAACCATTAAAACTCTTTTCTTTTACCCACGTTATCAATAGCTGTGTTGAAAAACAAACAGCTACAGTCGGTGTGTAAGATGCAGTACATATGAATTTTTCTTGTCTACCGAAACTACAAGTGCAGTTGAATTGAGTTATACGACAAAACTGAAAGAGATTTAATTAGAACAAAGCGCACACAAAGTTGGGGCAGCATTCGTACTATCTGTTGGCTAGCATACATGCCACTAACATTACGGCAGGCATTTACAACTCTCAGCTGTTGAGTAAGGTAAGATAAAAAGACCACACCATCATTTTGTCTCCATTTTTGTGGATATTTTTAAAATTTTGGTGTTTCAAGGTTATTGAAGGTCATAGGGTTAAGGTCACCTGGCTCCAACATGATGAGCGAGATGGCCGACAGTCGGTTCCGATCCTGTATCACGTTTATCGAGTTGGCATACTCTATGAGTATAAAACCAATATGGCCACCATTGCTCTGCCCTCGAGAAGCGAGCCCCTCAAATCACTTAAATTGGTTGAAAATTGTCTTTCAGGGACTCGTTTTTGCAGCTGAGTGGCTCGGTGCTTTTTTTAAGGGAAAAAATTGGAAATTTTTAAGGAAAAATGTTAATTTTGAGAGAAAGAGGACATTTTGAGGGAAAACGGTATATTTTAAGGGAAATTTAGTCGGTTTTGAGGAGAAAAGGGAAATTTTTGAAAAAAAAAAAAAAAAATTTAAAAAAATATAAAAAAATAAGGGAAATTCAAGATGCCGGTGGTCGGATCCGAAGTTGTGTGCCCCTAGCCTCTTACACTCGATTCGGCATATTTATACTACTCAATTTACGAACACACTCATTTTCTCTCTGTTTCTATTAATTTATTTATAAATGAAATAATAAAATTGTAGACAAAATACAAGCAAATGTTCAATTTCAGATGAAAATAAGGTATGTGTATGTATGTTAACACAAGTATAAAACGCTTGTGTCATATTTAGGAAAAAATTAAACACGTCATACATGGGATGATTTTACAAAGGTTCTATTTAACAAGTGTGAATAAACGGTGAAAAAGACTATACCCTGTGACGCTACCTTAGCGTCAGGTCCAAATGAGAGCGACCACTCAGTAGCAATACTCGGTGGCGCACATCGTGCGCGGAGTCCGTATGAGGAAGGGAATCTAGTTTGTTGACATGCATGGCCGTGGCAGTTTTGGAGGCCGCCTTATGTAGTAACGAGTTGTGCTTTCCGCAGGTAGGACAGACTAAACAGGGAGCGTCGTCGCGCTTGCCACTGGGCGGAGCTACCCTGCTCGCCAGCCAGCAGTCGAACATCCAACTTGCGTTGTAGCTATATTTCGTACACAGTTAACTCCGCACTTTTGGTATAGTCTGTTCACGGTAAAGTGAGCACTTTTGAGGTCCTAGTTATTTTTGCCTTTCAGCCATTTTTTCATCCTTCCACCACATTCCAAATAAATATTCCTATGTAAGTATAGGATGTTCACGGTAAAATGAGCACTTTTGAAAGCCCTGCTTAAGATCTACTTATATGCACATTGAGTAGTCTTTCGCCTTATGTAAAAATTAACATTGTCATGAGCGTCATCACTATTCACGCGTTGATCAAGTGATACTTTAAAATTATTATTAAAGTAATTATTTTATTAATGTGCTCATTTTTACATTCCGATGCATTAAAAAAACAGTAAGCTAAATAAATATTTTAAACCGCCGTAAACTGTTACCTAACACTTTTTATTCGACGTTAAGTAATGAAACTACTTTCCCTTCATCGTTACCAACTATACTGGGCGCATGTCACTCAGAACGCCCGTTAAATAAATGCAGGTAGGAGCAGTGTCATTTTTCTAAGGTTGATTTCAAAATTGCCCACTTTATCGAGAACAGCCTTTAAGAACACAGTGTGTATGTACTGTACATTCCACCAAATCCAAGGCTAGAATAAAACATATTTATTGACTATTGTTCCAAATAAGAGGGCTTTCAAAAGTGCTCACTGTACAGTGAATAGCCTATGTCAACTTTTGAAAAAAATGCTCTGACCGTAACTGGGTACATTACAACTAGAGATGGTGGTTTATCGCGGGAAAAGTTGGCTGATTGCTACGATTCAATATTCTGTAAACATGTCCGACAGTTTCCTTTCCTTATTGGCTATTATGCATATATGAAGCTACTACCTCATTTCACTGGGCCAATGAGGATTATGATACTATAAGGCAGACCGTTTTTTATTAATCTGGAAACAATTGAGCTGAGTCAAAACCTTGTCCATCCAATCACGACAGTATAAACTAATTCGAGTGTTATAATTCCGCGATTTTCCATCATCTCTAATTATAACTAGGGTCATTTGTTTTTCGCGAAAAGATTCCGCGATTGGTTGTACTGCAAAAAACGTTAGTTCAGAACCTATTTCGTAGTTGGGTAATTTCACATCTCACACATCTTAGCTGTCTACCAGCCAATAACCGGCGTTCAGTGTCGGGACAAATTAATTCTGATTGGCGCAGTCGAATAGAAAATGTCTTCTCACACAGACACCCGGCCAATAGCTGAAGGAGTTTTGCAAGTGTGCACGTGCGAAGTTGAAATACAGCTTTCCCATAAATCTTTTCGCGAAAAAAAAAAAAAAAAGCAGGTGGCCATAATTATAACGGGCACACAGTCATGTTGGCAATGTTGTAGGAGAAGAAGTTCCGTATTCTAACGTCCTGTTATTAATTGAGACGTTTGAATTCGGCGGCGTAAAATTAATAATCTTTCTTTATACACGTAACAATAGAAATTTAATCATTCATAGTTACAGACCCGAGGATTTCGGGAGTTCATTTCTAGAGAAGATGGAATTCACACACATGTACGTTCATGTTACTTTTGTAATTGGTCGATAAATGAGCCAATAACCAACATACAATAAATTGTGTGCCCAACCACCGTCTTTTACTACCACAACAATCAACCAATAAATAGTTGATATCTCTATGAGATTATATAAGACTGTGAAGTCTAGCATACATGTCATTGCACTCACGAATTTCTCAGGTCTGTAGTATGTACGTTCGATTTTGAAAATTTCATAATTATCACGTGATCGACGGACGAATAAAGTGACTGGATCGGTGGTAATGTTAATTTCCCTCTATGGCGGAGAGATACATTATGAAGAGGAAAGTAGATCCTTAGAAAAACTTTCAAAGTGCAAAGTGCTCAGTGAACTGCGAACATCGTACACCTTTTAAAAAATAAAGTTTTTTTTTTTTTTTTTTCTGTTTTTGTTTTCTGCTACACTCTGACCTCGTAGGCACTAATAATCAGTTAGTCAATCAGGGCACGGTAGCCTCCTCGCCAACTGGCAGATTTTCCAATAGCGAACATTTCAAAAGCATGCAGTGCCAATCAGACACCAGGTCTATTCCCAGAGCTTCGCGCAGCCAATGAGAGAGTTAATAGGTCTCCTCCCACATTAACGGACCTGCCGCGTCATCTCGTCTCTACGTACATATCTGTTAAAAATTTTGATTCTAACAGTGTGAAGAAACCGCGAATAGACTAGAGAGAGGGTGTGAGAGAGAGAGAGAGAGGAGAGAGAGAGGGTGAGAGAGAGAGAGAGAGAGAGAGAGAGAGAGAGAGAGAGAGAGAGAGAGAGAGAGAGAAAGCGCGTGTGTGATGGAAAGGTGAAGTGGAGCACAGTATCCGTTTACCGTGCGATGTCGGCCACGAGTTCAGCGCCCGCTGGTGTAAGGGGTGCCTCGACCACATCCCCCCCCCCCCCTTTTTTCCATCGAGGAACAGCGTACGACCCGTCACTATTCTGGCGCCGCATAGACATTCCGCGCGGCGTCCCAGGCTCTGATCTGCATATGAACGGCGCTCGGCTAACATAGCGCCGGGCAAACAAACCTCGTGAAATGCTTGCACGTTTGAAGTATTTCCACACAATGAACTAGCTCGTGACGTGGCGGGCGCAACAAGGGCACACGAGGCGTCCGCACTTGCAGCCCGTCAGCCAGCGTTATCCGCCTGATGTACGGCACGTACGTAAGCCGCTCGTCGTGGAGGCCGACACGGAAGGAGAGAGAGAAAAACGTGAGCGAGTCAGTTGTGGATATAGACTATTCACAGTAAAGTGAGCACTTTTTAATGCCCTACAAACAGGCATTAACCATTAATAAATATATTTTATTGCAGCCTCAGACGTTAACGTTTTTAATTGGTGAAATGTATACACTGTGTTTATCAGTCACATAGCAATGTTTATATTAAAAAGTGGCAGAAAGACAGAAATTGGTCGAAAGGAAATATTTTGCAGGGCCTTAAAAAATGTGTTCACTTTACCGTGAACAGCCTTATAATTCAGATACACCTAGGAATAACACCCCAACATTATTTTTAGGGAGAGGAAAATTTTCGCGATTTCAATGGCCTGTAGGCTAGACTCCACAGTCCTGTGTGCACTCGAGCCTCATATGTCAGTTCAACGGCTGCTGCCCCAGAGAGCAGCCAGAGTTTTTTTTCTTTTTATTGTGTCCCTAAGATCTTTTTTCAATGCATAGCTGTGCAAAGAGATTGGACAAGTCAAATTACAGTATAAAAAGTTTAACACTGGATTTAATAAACACACACATATATATGTCAGATTGCACGTACACACATCATATATTTTCTTCATAATTTGACTAACCTTCTTTTACCATGCTGTGGGACGTCGTCGTTTTACTGAAACAGAAGACAAAGGGAATGAGAAAAACCGGAACAAGAAATGCGTAGGGGCCTACAATGAAATGTTTTACAGTAATTCCTTAAGTTTTGTAGTTTAGATATTCATCTACACTATAAAATGCACATTCAATAAAAAGTTCTTTCAGCTGTTTTTAAAGAGTTTTTATTTGGAGAAGCAAATTTCTTGAAGGTGGTGTGATAATTTACTGAAAAAATGGTAACCAAGGTAGGATAGCCCTTTTTAGACAAGTTGGAATTCATACACATCTACATTCATGTTAATTTTGTAATTGGTCAACGTGTTTTTGACACCTCCACGAAATAAATAAGCCAATAACAAACATGCAAGAAATTATGCCCTCAACCGCTGGCCTTTTCTACCACAACAATCAACCAATAAATAGTTGATATCTGTATGAGAGCATAGAAGACTGTGAAGTCTAGCTTACAGGTTACTGAACTCGCGAATTTCTCGGGTCTCTACTCATACGTCGCCAACACTCAATATGCGCGGTAAAAAAAAAATTGACGTAAAATTCCCTTACAAGATTACCTCTACATGTAAGGTGAAATGACCTCTTGAATGTAGAGAAAATTTACTTAACAAGTACTATTCCCTAACTGTACGGGAAAAGTACGTGGCCAAAATTGGCGGAAAAATCCCATACAAGAAAGGGAAAATTAACTATAATGTATAATAAAATTGTATTTTAAATTATCCCAAAGGATTAGTAGTGTTAATTATTTTACTACCTAAATCGTTTAACGATTAGTGAACGAAACCTCAACACTAAAATACTATACAATTGTGGGTAGGTGAGCGCGAACCATAGTCCTGTATTACGATAGGCCGATGCGTTATCCACTACACCACTACGACAGCATAACAATATCAGTTAATATAAATGTATTAACTGGTTGCATCTTCCGACCCCTCCATTTTTTTAGCTGTTGAGAATGCTGAAGAGATGCACGCAGCGTAAGTTGATTTTCACATCCATGTATGGGATTTTCTACTACCATGTACGTGAATTTCGAATATTATCTTACCCTTGTTAGGTAATTTCCCCATAATTGTTTACAGTGTGTAACAGCCTATATCCAGGTAGAAAGCGGTTTAGGCAAAGAAACTCCATTGACTTGATCGTGCGTGTGCGCCCGTAATTCGGCTGCCATATTTCATGTGAGAAATAATTTGCACGTGCCTTGTCACGCGACAAGCACGCCCTATGCTCGCAAATCCTGCAGGTGTCTCGGCAGGCAGTTGTCGTTCCCACGTTTCTCCTTCGCGATGGAGGTCGGAGGTCGCGTCGGAACCTCTCATCACTGGCCAGTTGTAAACCAACACTTTGAAATACCCCACAATCTGACGGCCAAACTGTCCGTCTTACCTCCAGTCGTGCAGCCACGACTAGAGACCGAAGATGAGGTAGACCGATCTCGCTGGCTGCGCACAACCAATCTCCGTGTTCCAACATTGAACTGCTTTCCTGCCAACACGTCTAGCGGAAACGGCGTGGTTTGGATTTTAGGTTAGAAAACAGATTTGTGAAACAAATACTTAGATATGTGTGTATGCGTCCTGTTATCAATTTGTATTGCAGTTTGATTGAAATCAAATTGGTAAAATTATTTTATTCAAATAATAGGGCTTGTCATTTCAAAATCATGATATAAACAAACACGCTCATCACTGTTGACCATGTGACTTTGACAATTGTGATGACTGGGGTAGGTCAATGTTGGATACATGCGCAGAAGACGAATAAGCGATCTATCTCATCTTTAGTCTATATCCAAGGCTCGAGGAACAAATTTTCCGCCCATTCGCTAGCGGGAAGATTTACGATGGCAATTCGTACTCCCTTCGAAATTTTCAGTAAATGTAGGGGTTTACTGTTTCCATTCGCTATCGGAAACCTTGAATTTCGTGGAGATCGCAAGTAAGGTAGATAGTATATACACCACGAGGACTCTAATTGTTATACTAAATTAAAAAAATTACAGGAATTCATGTTGGTGTATATTTTTATTAGAAGTTCTCTGAAGGCTTTGAATTCCACATTGATCAAATATTTAGCACTCTGACGCAATTCAATAAAAGTGTGTACATACCATGGGTAGAAATTAGGGACCTGTGTTATTATCAGGTGTCCTGCTTAGATTTCACAGTTCTGTACACAGGCCAGCCGATGTCATTTGTTCATTGGCTGCATCCAAGGTGTAAACCAGTTCCCTTTTGAATAAACGGCACTTGATTCGGGCACACAAATACCTTCATTGGCGTTAGAATTTCCCTAGGGCGTGTCGACAGCGTATATGGTCTGATGGCAAGAGCCGTGCAAACGTACGTGTGTTCAAAAGTCCAAACTGTCGCCAAATAATGTGAATTTTGCGGGTTTTTTGTAGAGCTGTGGCCGCGGTGGTGTAGTAGTTAGATTACTCGCCTCTCACCCAGGCGAACCGGGCTCTATTCCCGGCGGGGCCCGGATTCTCGCATGTGGGAATCGTGCCGGACAATGGCGCTGGTCGGTGCGTCTTCTCGGGGATCTCCTGTTTCCCCTACCTTTGCATATCGTCCCTCTTCCGTACTCATTTCAACCTCAGACGATCACAAGGCCTCGTTGTTAAGAACCGCCCATATTTGTTCACTCCACTCCAATCCGGTAATGGTTTTTATCCCCTACCTAATTTGATTTTTAATTTTATCTCCAACGTTTTAATTGAAACATTAGCAAACTTACACAAGAAATTTCCAAGAAATATTTTTCGTGGTATTATAAAAACTTTGCCGATTATTTTGCACCGCAAAATAATGTATTAATTGTGTTCGATTTTGAGATTTGTACGAAGGAAGGCACAAATTTGAAATTCCTGTTAGTCGTTTACTTTCATCGTTATACAGTATCGTCGAAAAAGAATGGTACAATTTCATAACTTTATAGAGACAAAACTATTTAACTGAGTTAGCTTATTTTTGCACCAAACCGTAGAGGAAGGATGAAAGTTTTTTTTCGAGGTAGTGTTCGACAGTCGCACACCGGTATTAAGACTGTAGCAGGGGTAAGAGCGCCATATGACTGCGCCGACCCCTCGGCCTCCAGTTAAATGGTGACAGTGCAACAGGAAGCACAGTGTATTCTGTGGTTCGCGGAGATCAAGTCTGTTGTGACTGTGCGGCACCATTTTAGATGGCAGTATCCGGGACGACGTGTACCAGAATGGAGCTCTATTTGTTGGTGAGTAAAAATTTTCCATGAAACTGGTACCGTACAAAAAAATCAATGACCACGACGGCCCAGAACGTCCGAAGAAAAGGTGGAACTGCTTAGGCTATCTTGTGTGCGCAGCCCTAACAATTGCCTGCCACAGTTTGGAGCTTGGCATTCCGAAGTCTACCAGGCAAAATGTTCTTCATAGAGTTTGAGACTGCATGCCTACAAGATACAATTGCGGCATGAAATTTAGCCGGAAAATCGGCCCAAATGTTTTGCATTAGCTACTTTCATGTTAATAGAAAATGACACGGAAAGAAACCCTCTAGACTTTTTCTTTTCGGGATATGTCGAGAAGATTGTCTACGCTGTGAAGATTCGAGATTTGGAGCATTTGCATCAGAGAATCACTGCTACCATTGCGACAATTACGCCGATAGTGCTCCGAAATACGTGGATAAAGGCCGAATATCGTCAGAACATATGCAGAGCTACAAATGTAGTGCACATATAAATAGTTTAAGGTATGCAAAACTTCGATCCTTCCTGATAATTTTGGTACAAGAACCAACAAAATCGGTCAAATAGTTTCGAAGCTGTGATTTTTTGTTATTGTACCATTCTTTTCCGATGATCCTGTACTTTTTCCCGACTATATTTCTCTTTCCACGACAAAAAGGATGTAATATGGCAGAGAATCCGTAGCAAAAAACATAAACTATTTGAGGACCATGCCCGAGTCCAGCTCGGGCAACAGTAGAATGACTGATTACTTCGTCTTTGAGGACAAAACTCTCTTGGATGTGTTTCCATTGCTTCGCTAGTTTTTATACCGACCGGAAATGTACTACATTATCTTAAGAGACCTAAAGAATTCGCGAATTCATTTTGGGACAAGCTAGAATTCAAATCACATTTGTTTATATAACTTTAACCATTGGTCCACACGCTGTTTGAGACCTCTTGAAGAACGCTGGCCCAATTGTCGCCTTCCTCTGTGACAGCTGACAACCACTGTGGAGTAAATATCGGCATATTTATGTGTAACTTACTTAAGACTGTAGAGCCTATCCTGCAGGTCACTGAACACTCGAATTTTTCAGGTATCTAACTATCTTACATCAGCTGTAAATATCACAAAAAAAAAAAAAAATTATTCATTTACAGAAATGAACAGGATGGACTTGATATCGTGCCAAAGATGACAAGTCACCGTATTTGAGAAAACCGTCAGCTCGCCAATTCATTGGCCAGAAGCCAGCCAAAAAAGAAATTTGCTAGTACGGTAGGCATATCCGGTGTGATTTGGACCAGTACGACGCCGGTAAGTGAAAACGCTCCCACCAATAGCGGTTGGACTCGTGTAGTGGAGTCTATAGACAATCGTTTATAGCTAGTAGTGACTGCCTGTAGCTATGCTCAGTTCTTAAAGTGTTATACGTCACATCCGGCCATGAGGCAGCATTGCGACAGCGATGGAAAACCGAACATAACACAAGCTCCGCATGCCTTCTACCTTCTCAGAATTTTAAGCGGTGACCATAAGGTTTTATTACAGATATTCATTCAAGAAAAAATACAGCAGTGTTAATATAGTTTAAAACACGGTTTTACAGAAGAATAAATATAAACAGGGGGCTACTTCCAGCGGTTTTTATTTTGTCCTAATACGTTTATTCTTCGAGGAGAAAAAAATCGTGAAAATGATCAAATATTGCATTTTTAAAGCTTGCCTAAGAAGTTACCTTAAGCGGTAAAAGAAAAGGACACAGATACGGGCGTAGTTTAATCTGCGGTCTTTCATCGCGTGTAATAAAACCTCACCGTCACAGATATAATCTGCACAGTACAGCGCTACGCCGGAAACACTGTACGGCTTGCGTCTAAGAGCGATGAGGCACTAGGCGTGCGTGTTAGTGTCGCCCGTATTGCTCCCTCGCTTCTTGACGTTGGGCGTGGAGTTCCCACGGGGTATATCCCACTCTTACACCTTTCGACGATCACATTCATTTCGATAACCAAATATATAATACTTAGAATAAGGTAGTTTAGAAAAAAAATAGTACCGCGAGACTCGAGGTGCGATGTGCTACAACGAAGTGAGGACGTGTATCATCACCGAGCAGGAGGAGAGGGAAACAGAAGACGTCCAGGAAGTGCTGCCCTCCTTCCATTCCGACCTGCGGCGTCTCAACCCGCAGGCACACTTTCTCACCAGATACACCGAGTACGGATCATTATAGGATGTTCACGATAATGTGAGCACTTTTGAAATCAACCTTAGAAAAAAAAAACCACTGCCGCTGCTTGCATTTATTTTCACGGGTGAACTGAGTGAGATGCGCCCAGTAAGGTTGGTATGGCCCGTTCACGGTAAAGTGAGCACTTTTGAAGCCCTAGTTACTTTTTTAATTCAACCAATTTTTATCTTTCCACCATTTGTTAATGTAAACCCTGCCATTTGAGTAATAAACACAGTGTATACATTCGCCATACCCAAAACCAAAAGTCCAAGGCCACAATGAAATGTATTTATTGGTTATTATATTTGACGAAACAACTTCAAAAAGTGCTCACTTCTCCGTAAATGGCCTATAACGATGGAGTGAAAGTAGTTCCATATCTTAACATCGAATTAAAAGTGTGTTACGTAAATATTTGTGTTAAGTTAAATTATTTCTTTCCCTTTCGGGTTTTTTTAAAGCATCAAAGTATAACAATTAACAGATTTTAAAATATTTTGTTTTCTAATAATTTCCTCAGTTTCACTTTACAGACGCATGAATAAAGTGATGAGGCCCATGGCAATGTTAATATTACATAAGGCGGGAGAATACACAACGTGCATATAAGTAGATCTTAAGCCGGGTTTTCAAAAGTGCTCAGTTCACCGTGAACTACCTAATATACATCTGCGCCCATGAAAGTATGTCCGCTCAAGGAGTCTCCAACCTCCTTTTATTTTCTGTCCTCTTTTTTAGTTCAGGTGTCTACTGCTGACACCGGAGGGACCCTGCCCAATTGCGCATTTACCCCTCCACCAGGAGTATGTTAACGCCCCCCTCCCCCATCCAATATCCTGGTTACAAACAAATAATGTCAACGCAAGTGCGGAATTGAAATCCCTACCACCTATCTTCCTCTTCCAATGTTTTAAACACCATTTTAATAAAGATTAGGCCTATCTTTTCCTCGTCCTATGTTCGAGAATAACTCTTTTCCTGCTTCATAGATTGCGTGCGACTTGGTAATAAATTTTTTTTCTGTCGCGTGGTTTTTATAGTGCTTATGGCGGTTTGCGCCCTTCACTTTGTAGTTCATGTTAAGTTAATCCCCGATCGCGGCCATGATTTCCCAATCCCAGTAAAGCCGCGAGCATGTGCCCTTGTAGTTTTTGTCTTCCCTGCATGCCGAGGTATATGGGACTCGTCCTTAGACGCACTTAGGTACCGCTCCCGCCCAGGACCTCCGACACACCTTTGAGATTTGAGGTAGAAGAATATGGTCCAGTACACAGACCAACATGTCTGAATGTGTTATGGGCATAGCTTCACTCGCCGTATTCAATTCCTGGTTCCTCTCTTGTTCGTTTAGGTTTTTACACGTGAAAATTTCGTAAGTTGCGTCTATAGCTAGGGCTACGTGATTCTCGAGAAAAGATTCGCTTGGAGGCTAGACTTCAATATCCTATGTGCACACTTGCGATCTTCGTTTGGCTATTCGCCGCTTGTCGATGTGTGAAGATAGTATGTTACACGAGTGAGGCAATCAGAATGAAGTTTCTCTGATGCTGACCATCCGTGATTCGTCGGTAGACAGATTGGACGCGTAAAAATTCAAATGATCCAATCACGAAAGTGGTTCTGAACTAAAGTGCTTTGGAACACAACTTGTCCTGGAAGCTTTTCGCGAAGAACAGGTGCTCCTAATAATAGCGAACTAGCAATCGACTTTACTCAGCAGCGCAGACAAGAAAACGTCACAATATAGATCCTATCAAAATTTGGCAGAATCGATATTGTGACATAATTATGAGTTTGTTGTTCACTTTGTATGTACTTAGTACAGCGGAGTACGTAAATAATTTAGAAAAAGAAAGAAAAATCAATATGACGTGTGGGATTACACCTTAAAAGCCCTAGTTGTGATAATTAAAAACCCTAATTGTTAGGAAATTAGGAACAGACCCTCCGTCTCACGGCGTGAGTCAAGTGTATTCATGGCAAGTCAAGGCTATTCATGGTAAAGTGGGCACTTTTCAAGGCCCTGCTAAATTCTTCCTTTCAGCCAATTTTTGTCTTTCCGCCACTTTTTCGTAAAGGCTGTTCACGATAAAGTGTGCACTTTAGAAATTAACCTTAGAAAAATGCCACTGTCCCTGCATGCATATATTTGAACGGGCGCACTGAGTGACATTCGCCCAGTGAAGCTGGTAACGATGTATGGGAAGTAGTTCCATATCTTAACGTCGAATAAAAATTGTTAGGTAACCATTCGTGATAACTTAAAATTAATTACTTCACTTCTGTTTTTTTATGCATCGATGTGTAAAAAAAAAAAAAAAAAAAGCAGATTTGTAAAATAATTACTTTCTTAATAATTTCACAGTTTCATGACCGACGCATGAATATTGTGATGAGTCCCATAGCAATGTTAGTTTTACATAAGGCGGAGGAATACACAACGTGCATACAAGTAGATCTTAAGCAGGGCTTCCAAAAGTGCTCATTTTACCGTGAACAGCCTATATAAACATTGCCGCGTGACTATAAGCTGTTCACGATAAAGTGAGCACTTTTGAAATCAACCTTGGAAAAAAGCCACTGCTCCTGGTTACATATATTTTAACGGGCGCCCTGAGTGACATGCGATCAGTAAAGTTGGTAACAATGAATGTGAAGTAGTTCCGTATCTCAACGTCGAATTATAAGTGTAAGGTAACCATTTGCGTTAACTTAAATTATTTCTTTCTTTTCCTGTTTTTTTAATGCACTGAAACGTAAAAATTAGCAGATATATAAAATGTTTACTTTTCTACTAATTTCCCAATTTCACTTGCCCGACGTATGAATGAAGTGATGAGGCCCATGACTATGTTATTCTTACATAAGGCGGAAGAATACATAACGTTCATACAAGTATATCTTATGCGGGGCTTTCAAAAGTGCCCATTTTATCGTGGACAGCCTATAATAAATGCAGCATGTACAGTCCACCATTCACAAAAGTTAACGTCTGAGGCTGCAATAAAACATGTTTATCAGTGGTTAATACCGGTTTAGAGGTCTTACAAAGTGCTCATTTTACCGTGAATATCCTGCAAGAAGTTCAGTGGCCTCTGGAGGGGCACCCGTGTGTCGTTGATGCGCGGAGCCGTGTTTGGAAATGGCCGCATGAGCACGCGCGAGCGACAGCACGCATTGTGTGCGACAGACCCGCCTTCGTCGCGGGAGAGTGTACATGCAGTGCTGACGCCGGAGCTCTTCAAACATCTTGTGCCGCCTCCGCTACGTCTGCACTGCGAGCTGCACGTCCCGCTGCGCTAGTCTTCTACTTGCACGGTTCCTCGCCCATCCAATGACAACGAAGTATAGGCTGCTCGCGGTTTTTATGAGCACACTTGAAAGTCCTCCTTAGCAGTAGGGAAAGCTTCGTTCTGGCACAACGGCGTCGGAGCACTGGAGCTGTTCGCCGTAATGTTGGAATTTCCCCTTTTTTCACTAAAAATTTTCCGTTTTTCCCAGAGCAGGAAAGGCCGACTCGTGACTCAGGGGTGGATTCGTGACTCCGGAGAGGACGATTTGTGACTCTAAGCCAGGAGAGCAAGACTGAGGACTCAAGACCTTTGACCTTGACCTTGGTCCCTGTGACCTTTAAACCCAAAAATTCTCAAAAAAATTGCAAAAATTTTACTATATAAAATTATTTTATAAATTACTTAGTAATTATTAAACAATCAATAAAAAATTGTTTAAAATTCAAATCTCTCAGTGGCTATTTTCCCTAACAATTTCCCTTTTTTCTTAAAATTTCCCTTTTTACTTTAGAATTTCCCAATTTCCTTAAAATTTTTCCATTTTTCCTTAAAATTTCAATTATTTTCTTAAAAATCCCAAAAATCGCAAAAAAATCATAAAAGTCAACGAGCATATTATGTTAATAACTACTGCGGCCATATTGGATGCACGTCACATTTACACTATGACCTTTAATGACCTTGAAAACAAAAACTCGAGAAACAATTCATAAAAGTCAGCTAACATATTATGTTACTGAATGTTACTGACTACTACAGGTGACCTTAACCCCACGATCATGAATGACCTTTAACCTAAAAATTCCCAAGAAACTTCAAAAAATTCCTATTAATGTATAAACAATTTATTATTAAAAAAATGTTACAAATGTATTATTTAAAACTATGAAAAATGTATCGTCGAAATTATTTTTAAAATTTATTTAAAAAAACACGTTTCCAGAGGTCTAACATCACATACTCATTCCGCCAGCTTGTTTTTTTTTCGTCTGACATTTTTTTTATACATTGCTGGAGGCTGCCATCTCGGTTTTTTGTCTATCAGACTTGAACCAATTATGTTACACCAATGACATATTTTGTGGACACCGACCAGCCTATCACCGAGATGTCACATGATTGCAGATGACCAAGTGCATGAAAACACTGAGACATCACGTGCGGGAGTCAGTCTCTGACTCCTGCCAGAGCGACCCCTCACAAGACTGACCCCACACACACCTACACACACATCCTTACACACACCAATACACACACTTACACACACTTACTCACACACCTATACACATGCATACACATGCACCTACACATATACATACACATGCATATACATACATGCAAACATGCATACCCCTACACACATACACATGTATCTACACATATACACACATACACACACCTACACATACATGCACCTACACACACAAACACACATACACACCAACAAACACACTCACAGAGCATGAAATATTACAATTTGGAGGTGAGACTGATAATGCATTAAAAAATTGGTAGTGTGACAATAAACAACGTTCACATAAAGAGTTTCCGAAGTGAAATGCACGCATATGTACATACGACCCGGTGACAGGAGGAGGAGTAGGAGGAGGAAGAGTCAGTCTGTAGAAGTTAGTCTGTAAAGATTGTCCGCGGAGGGATACAAAGAAAATAGTTCCAAATATCTGAAATAAGCTAGAAATGCATCTGCTTCGTTCCATTCTGTCTTGTAAATTTGCTGTGTATGATTCCGAGTGCTTCTTCTCTAATGTCATCTTGAGTCTATCAACAAGTTCATTCGGGTCTTCAGGAAATTGGTAGTCAGTAATCTCGATGTCTTCTGCCTTCTTCTTGTGGCTCATTACATCAAATGTGTTGGATGAATGTGTCAGTGCATCGAGAAAATAACCATCGTCGTCTTCAACATTATCACTTTCTCCTTAGTCATTTTCATCTATGCTGTCTTCACGATCGTCTTCATTTCCTGTTTCATAACCAATATCAAGTTTACTTTTCTTTGTAGGAGGTGTATGTTCATCAGTATTTAGAGCCGATGACAGTTTATTTTGAAGTGCGTCAACTCGCGCGCACGCCTTGCAAGTGTACATTCCACAAATACCGACTCAATCATTCCATCATCAGCATTAACTGTTTCGTCATAATCGACTGCAGAAACAGTACTCATCGATGTAGCAGGAGATATTGGTGACATCTCTTGTTGGGTTCCAGTAGACGATTCCTTGCAGATCTCAATGTGTTCCTTGATTATATCACATTACTTATAATCATGTGGCCATTGTCGTAATGCTTCATCGCACGAAAAGGACTCTTCTTACAGGTCGTTCTCTCATGCCGCAGAGCATGGCTCATTTTGCTGAAGATTTTTTCACAGAAGCGACTTTGCTGACGATGTAGTTGTTCAGACAAAGACTAAGACGGTCCGTCTTACTTGTTGGAGATGTAGGTGCTGAAGCTAAACAAGCAGGTAACGTCAGCAATGGTGTACTAGGTACCTCAGCCAAAAAAAAAATCCATGGCTTCATTGAAGATTTCGTAGGCTTAACCGCCGAAGAATTCGATGGCACTACTGGTACCACTCTTTAATAAGTCGATGGCACTGTCATAAGTACCATTAGCTCTGGAGTGTCCAAAGACATAGCAGATTCTGAATAAGACTTAGATGCTAGCTGCAGAAGCTAGCCGAAATAATGTATCTTTCACAGCAGTCATTGTCAAACTAACCCTCTAAACTGACATTATGTGGCAAGTTAGAAAAAATTACCCTATTTTAAAATAAAGCTGAAAGGTGAAGATTTTATTTAATAATCTTGCTTTAAAATATATATATCCAGGTCCCTTGGTATATGTCCTTGCATCTTGGGTAAACTGTATTTGCACTTTGTAATAAAAGTGCCTAGAACCACAGCAGACTTCCCTCCATGTTTCGCCATTGGTTGATTCACAACTTGAAGTTTCTATTGAACAATGCAGTACCATGGCAGGCTACCACCATGCTTCCCAGTTGGTCGTCGTGCGAAAAGGATTCTGCGTATAGACCGCCCTCTTATGCCGATGAGCATTTTGATCATAGATGAAAACTCGATCACAGAATCACCACTGGCGACAACCAGTTAGCGATGATGCAGGTCGCGGCTCCATGGCTGCCGAAGTCAAAAACAGATCTTCTCATTCACAAATCATCTTCGTGATATGGGAGCACTCTGCTAAAACTCAAATACTCGTTCGCCCCAGAAGAAAACATGCAGGTACTATCTTACATACATAAGTTCCGAATATACATAATTCTGTAGAGAATAATATATATGTATTTATATAAGATAGTAACTGTGTCGACACAGTTACTGAACTTGCATACCTACATCCCTATAGAATTCCTTCTGACATATGCATGACCTGCCTTTTGACCTCGACGACCATGGGGCTATGACCTTCATCATCACTAACTGGTTGTCGCCAGTGGCGATTCTGCGATCGCGTTTTCACCAATGTTCAAAACGTACGTTGGCATGAGAGGGCGAAAAAGGTATAAACACGTTCCTTTTATACATCTTTGTTTCAGTATGATTCTAGACTTTGAACAGTACGGACGTAAAATGCCAATGATGGAACTGCTTTGTCACTTCTGTAGTAAAGCATTATAAAGTTTTGCGGAATTTACGACAACATGAAATAACGACCTACGGAATGAAAAGTTCGAGTATAGCTTTTGAATGCTAATTTTGCCAGGTGCAGTTTTAGCGGAGTGATGCTTTAGACGTTCTAAAATTTGCAGCATCGATTCTGTGCAATCCCCAGCTGCTTCACATGCTCCACCTGCTCCATTTGCTCCAACTACTCCACCTGCTCCACTTGCTCCCCCTTATCCACTTGTTACACCTTATACACTTGCTCCGCCTGATCAACTTGCTCCACATGCTCCACCTGCTACAATTACTCCACTTTCTCCACCTGCTCCACTTGATCCATCTGCTCCAGAAGGCTGTAGTGGTAACATACAGGCTGTCAAGCAAGTTAGCCTAACCATATGCATTCATGCTGAAGATGAAGATATCTCCCATGAATGGCGACATGGAAGCTTATTTCAGAATACATTGAGGTGAATCATCGCAGGACCATCAGGTTGCAGCAAGACGTTCTTCGAACTGAGTCTGCTGGAAGAAGAGAACGGCCTTCAGTTCAAGAATGTGTACCTATATTCCCAATCGCCCCAGCAAACAAAATACCAACGACTGGCACGATTATTGCAAGACGTGTATGGGGTGGGTTATTTCGCCTGCAGTGATAATGAAGCCATCGTGCTGCCGAGTGAAGCACTGCCAAACTCTATATTTGTCTTCGATGAAATTGACTGCGAGAAACAAACTTGTATACAAGAGTACTTTAGCATTGGATGGCACATGTACGTGGACTGTGTGTATCTCGCCCAGACTTATTCGCGCATACCAAAACAAATGCTTCGCGACAATACTAATGTGTTGGTGGAGTTTCGCATGGACGATATGAACTTGTGCCATGCATACAACGATCACATCAATACGGACATGACATTAGCAGAATTCAAAATTATGTCTGCCTTGTGCTAGAAAGAGAAATATGGATTTTTGACGGTCGTTAAGGACTGTCTGATACATAAGGGAAGGTAGAGGCATGGGTTCGATCAGTTCATTGCTGTCTGCCGAAAGGATTTGTCTACTGGGAGCCAGCTGTGATGTAATCAATACCTCCTGCTACATCGATAGGTACTGTTTCCGCAGACGATTATGACGAGACAGTTAATGCTAAAGATTAAATGAGTGTAGTACAGTCTGTTTGTGCAGAATGCATACTTGCAAGACATTCGCGTGAAGTCGAAAAACTTCAAAATAAACGACCATCACCTCTAAATACTGATGAAAATAAAACTCCTGCTACAAAGAAAAGTAAACTTGATATTAAGGGTGAAGCAGGAAGTGAAGATGATCATAAAGACATCATTGATGACGACTATGACGACAGTGATAGTGTTGAAGATGATGATTCCCTCGAAGTTCCCACACATTTCACCAATGAGTTTCCTTCAACAAGTGATGGGAAGAAGGCAGAAGTAGCCGAGTATACTGACTATATGTCTAACAAAGATCCCAACAAACTTGTTGACAGAATTAGATATTTGCTCGATAAGCAACTTCATGGGGATTACTCGAACATAAAACAGGTGGTTGGTTTCGATCGTAAGAAAACTGAAGGATTGGGGTAATATCAGATGATGCAATGAACTGTTATCTTTTGAAAATATAATTACAAAATAATAATGTTATTATTATAAAATAATAGTTTTTTATAATTTTTTTCATTGTGCCCTTCTATAGGCCCTAAATTTTTAGTTTATTAATTTTTTTATAGATTTAATAAATTTATTATATAGTTAAAGTCCTGCATAATGCATGTAACTATACCACCTATCGGGAAATTTTTTTTTTTATAGAATGGAAAATTCCATGTGTTTTTATGTGTATGATAAGTTCCAAAAGCTCATGTGGCAGTGAACTCAGAAATTAACGTAGAAGACAGTAATGTAATATGCTTGCTGACTTTTATGAACTAATTAAATTTTTTCACTAGTGTTTGTTTTCAAGGTAATTCGAGGTTACGGGGTTAATATTGAGGTAGTCTGCATCTAATATGAAGGCAGTAGTCTGTAATGTCATATGCTTGTTGACTTGAATCTAACCAGGATGAACATTACAGACGGGTATTCAAGACCCAGAATGTATCACTCTGTAATGTATATGACATCGAAAAGAGTGTAGATGATAATATACAAAAACTATATTGCGAGGAAGAAGAAATTTTGAAGGTCTCGAGCTGGACACTTGATTTGGTGGATCATATGCAACTGAAAACGAGTGCATACCAACCTCTTGCGAATTAATGTGATGTATTCTTCTTGCCTTCGAAATAAATCATCGCTAAGAAATGTTTGAAGGTATGTAAAATTTTTGTAAAGTAAAATATATATATTAATATTTTTATGTATTATTATAAAACCCTCTCCTTTAAATAAAAATTATTTTAACAACATGGCAGGTTGAACAAAAGTACGAGATAAATGACAGCCGATGTAAACATATGGTGAAAAAATAGGAGAAAGAGAGAAAGAAAGGAAAGAAGGCGAGAGGAGAGAGAAAGAGAGAAGGAAAATAAAGAAGGAAAGAAAAAGAAAGACATAATGCTAAAGAGAAAAATGGGAGCACTCGGAGAGGAGAAGAAGAGAAATAAAGTAAAGAAGGAGAAGAATGCAAAAGAGAAAAAACTGGGAGCACTCCGTGAAAACCCTCGGAATCCAATAACATAAAAAATGGCATACTTGTTACCAATATGTCGGCGTACTGGCTACAAATATGGCGGTCCAATATGGTGGAGTACTGGTTACCAATATGGCGGAATCAAACATGGCGGTTTACTGGCTACCAATATGGCGGACTCCAATATGACAGTGTCCTTGCTACCAACATGGCGGTTGCGTGACGGGAATGACAGAGCGGGAAGTCCAGGAATCCAACATGGCGGACAGAGCCCTAGTGCCCAACCCTGGACCCTGTACCAGCTCTCTGTATACCCTACTACTGGGGAGAGCCTGCCCGCTTGTCTACTGATAAAGGCTGTTCACGATAAAGTGAGCACTTTTGAAATCAACCATAGAAAAAAGTCACTGCCCATGCCTGCATATACTTCAACGGGCGCACTGAGTGACATGCGCCCGATAAAGTTGGTAATGTTAGATGGAAAGTAGTTCCATATCTTAACGTTGAATAAAAACATTTAGGTAACCATTTTTAATCATTTAAAATGTATATTTCGCTTTGTGTTTGTTTAATGCATCAGTGTGTAAAAATGAGCAGATTTATAAAATAATTACTTTTCTAATAGTTTCACAGTTTCAATTGACCGACGCATGAATAAAGTTATGAGGCACTTAGCAATGTTAATTTTACATTAGGCGGAAGAATACACAACGCGCATACAAGTAGGTCTTAAGCAAGGCTTTTAAAAGTGTTCATTTTACCTACCTGTCCCACGCTGTCCCGAGGAGAGCTCCCAACACACAGCGTCACAGCTGGTCGTCTACAGTTCTAAAGTTTGCGTGTTTATCAATATATGGCAACTGAGTAATTTTAAACTAAATAAATCCATTGATTAAAAAACCTCATGTTCAAAACGGTAATACGTCTCTTTACATTAATGCGTTTTATTTCACTCTTTTATTATGTTCGCTCCATTTTTACTATTGTTCAGTTAGTATACATAGCAAAGTAATGCGTAAAAGTGAAACGTTTTATTTGTATGCAGTTTCACTTTAATGTATACAGAAAATAAAAGGAAAACTTGATCAACATAGTTAGGTAATGGGTACGTACTTACGTCTACTCTAATTTAAAATAAAACATTATTATTCAAAACAAGAGTCTTGGGTAAAGGAATATTTATTTAAATCATGCGTTTAGAATACTGATGTATTCAAACAACTAATGTTAATGCGATAAGATCGAAACTTGAAATACGCATTTTAGTGATACTGACGTACAAGCGTTTTTTTTTTTTATCTCAGTAACATAATCCCAGATAAAAATTGCAAGATCACAGTTGTCACAAATGATAGAAAATATCGGTTAAGCTCATTACTAGCGACCTGCAAAATTCGCGTTATCTTACGGCAGCACGCTAAAATTCACCGTCCCGTACCTATTGGAGTCGGTGCCACTTGGTTATTGGCTTTTGCAGCAGCGATGACACACTTTCCTTTCCTTTCGTTAGTGGTTTCCTATGGGTCCAAAACATTCCTGGGCGTGTCCGAACTAACTGTAATCCAAAGAAAGAGGCAATAGAAATTCGTAAGTGTTTGAAGTCTAGCCTGCACTGTAAAAAAAAAAAGTGTAAAAATACACGTACAAACTTATGTTAATTTTACATTTTCTGTATGTAATTTGTAAAAACAAGTACAGTACGTGTAAATTTACAGCAATGTACAACTTTATTCATAACACAGCACATTGACATTATAAAAAAAAAAACACAAATATATTGGTATATTAACAATAAGAGAGGTGTAAATTTACATATTTGAAAGTACGTGTAAAAATCCACGAACGTGAAGTATTAAAACCCAGCTCTGTGTATTTTTACAACTAAGCCAATGTTGTATTAAAACACGTACATCAGTGTAACAGTACATATTTTTCTATATCACTCAGTAGGTAGTACAATCTTACTGTAAAAAATACACATGTACTGGTATATTGACATTAGAAAGGGCGTGAAATTACAAATGCGGAAGTATGTGTAAAAATGCACTAATTCATAGCACTAAAACCCCAAGTTTGTGTGTTTTTACAACCATGTCAATGTTGTATAAACTAGTACATCAGTGTAAACGTATATGTTTTCCTATTTCACTCAAAATGTAGTACCATCTTAGAGTTAAAAAAACACAAGTGTACTGGTATATTGACACTAACAAGGGTGTAAAATTACAAATTCGCAAGTATAAGAGCGATTATTTACACATACAAATTTACAGTAACTTTACATTTTATGTGTAATTTCCTGAAAGGAGTACACTATTTGTAATTTTACACTACTGTATTTGCTAAACACATGCGATCTAGCGGTAGGGAGTTGAACTACTTCGGATTCCTTTTGTGTTCAGAAGGAAATCTTACTCCCACTGATGGTTGATACTGGCTTTTGTATACAACTACCTATTCTAGATCTGAAGTTAATCGTTATCTACATTTTGGAGATAACTTTTTATAATTCTGTTAATGTACAGACATTTTGTAATTACAATTGCAGTGAATCTGCGATTTACTTTTTTGTTAGTGAGAAAATACACATACACAGTGGTGAAATAACACTTGTGATATTTATGTAAATTTACAGCATGTGGGAGGAAATCTGTAATTTACATATTCAAGTTGCATGCACGCAATGCATGTTATTTAACATCATAATAAGTTAAAATTACATACTGGTATGGCAATATTACACCTACAGTGTACATGTAATTAGGTATGATGAACATTAAACAGTAACAGACTGGTGTAGTAAAATTACCATAACAATGATTGTGTTAATATACAATGTATGGTAGAAAATTAGTAACAAGTATAGTAAAATCACATGTACACAGTACATGTGATTTAATGTCATGATTAGTAAAAGAAACTGACAGGTATGATAAAATTACTCTCACAAAGTTTGTGTAAATTTACATTATGTGGATTGATGTTGGTAACAAAACAAAGTAAAATGACACATACAGAGTACGTGTAATTGAACATAATGATTAGTAAAAAGAATAACAAGTATGGTAAAATTACACTGGTATTGTATTTGTAAATATACGTGGGACACACAGTAAAAGTACACGTACACATGTACGTGTAAAAATACACGAACATGTGTGGAGATTGTGCTGCCACGTACATTGGTGTAAAATTACACTAATTTTTACAGCGTGTCTTCAAATAATAACGCGTGTTTTGTATGTCTCTATTCATCACTAGAGACCTGGAGAATTCGCTGGTTCACTTTGGGATAATCTAAAATTCAAAACACGTGTGTTAGACAACTTTAGCCACTGGTCCACACGGTATTGTACACCTCCTGGAGGACCCTGGCACAATAGTCGCATTCCACTGTGTCAGCAGACAACCAATGTGCAGCTGATATCGGCATATTTGTACATAAAACTATAGAGTCTAGCCTACAGGTCATTGAATCCATGAATTTTTAAAAGGTCTCTACTCATCACTAGATACCCGAGAATTTCGCGGGTTCATTTCTAGACAAGTTTGAATTAACACACTTGTACGTTCATGTTACTTTAGTAATTGGTCGACGTGTTGTTTAACACCTCCTGGATATAAATGAGCTAATAACCAACACGCAATAAATTGTGCGCCCAACCACCGCCTTTTACTACCACAACAATCAACCAATAAACAGTTGATATCTGTATGAGAGTGTATAAGACTGTGAAGTCTAGCCTAAAGATCACTGAACTCGCTAACTTCTCAGGTCTCTACTCAACACTAGGGACCTGCAAAATTGGCGTTATTTTTTGGCTTCAAGACAGAATTCACAGTACTGTATATACTGAAGCCGGCGTTGTTCCTTGATTTGCTACTGCTCAGATGTTAAGTCACTCCTTTTCTGAGCGAACTGTACGCGATTGGGGGAAACTATTGTGAAGTGTTCATTTATTGGTGCGGAGTTACCCGGGGCGTATCAAATAAAGCACGGTCCAGTGACAAGCGTATTGCAATGGTAAAAGTATTTTCAGTTTAAACTGTCCTGAAATAATAACGCAAATTTCTCAGGTCTCTCTCTACTCATCACTATAGGCTGTTCACGGTAAAGTGAGCACTTTTGACGGTCTGGTTACTTTTTCCTTTCAGCCATTTTTTTATCCTTTAAACATATTTTAAAATAAATATTGCCATGTAAGTAATAAACACAGTGTGTATATTCCACCGCACTCGGAAGTTAACGTCTAAGGCTAAAGTAAAGCATACTTATTGACTGTTATTCCAAATAGGTGGGCTTTCAAAAGTGCTCACTTTACCGCGAATGGCCTTAAAGTATGTGACTCCGGCATAAGCGATTGAGCCGCAGCGGAAAGCAAGCGACCGGAAGTGTGCGGAAGAGCCGGATGCTGATGGCGCGTGGTGGCAGAGGCAGAGGACGGTAGACGCCTCCCATCACCAGATTAAAGCGAGCGAGCGGGGCAGAGCGGCTGCTACTGGAAACAAAAGGCGGCTGTGCGGAGCAAAGCCCCGCACGCACGCGCATATGGCTCCCCGGGCCGCTGCTGTGTTTTCAATTAACGCCCTGCGGTAATGGAGACAGGCAGGGGCGCCGCGGTGTAATGAAACAGCCTGACGGGAAGGGGGGGGGGGGGTTCTCCCTCCTCCAAGTCGCGAGCCATCTGCGAAGCGAGCGATCAAAGAGTGTCCTTTCTCCCTCGCGGCGCACGTGTTTTTTCCCGGACGTCTGCCGGCCACTCGAGTTGGCGGCCCTGTTAGCAGACGACGCGACGCCCCTAACCACTTCGCTCCTCCGGGTAGTGATCGGCCAGGCGGCGACCGGAAACCGCTTTCTGCGCTCCTGCAAAGGCGCCTTGGTAAACACAAAAAAATCTCTATAGGATATTCACGGTAAAGAGAGCACTTTGAAAAATATTTTTCATAGGAACTATTTCTTACTAAGTATTACCAACGCATCTATTTTCATCCCGTATTTATTCATATTAATGATCAATTATAGACGAAATATAAGTAAAATTTCGATTTATTCAAAAATATGGTTCCTTGATGTCAACACGCGTATAAAACGCTTGTGATAACCGAGAAATTCGCGAGTTCAATGACCTGTAGGCTAGACTTCAAAGCCTTGTATACGCTCATACAGATATCAACTGTTTATAGGTTGATTGTTGTAGTAGTAAAAGGCGGTGATTTTCGCGCAAATTGTTGCATGTTGGTTATTCGCTTATTTGTCTCCAGGAGGTGTCAAATAACACGTCGACCAATTACAAACGTAACATGAACGTACAAGTGTTCGAATTCCAACTTGTCTAGAAATGAATCCGCGAAATTCTCGGGTCTCTATACATGACATATTTACGAAACAACGAAGTACGTCATGCATAAGGTGATTCGCAAAGGTTTGATTTAAAAAGTGTGAATAAACCGCGATTAGACTATACATGTGCCGGTTCCTCTGATGTGTGGGCGTACCCATCTTCTTTGATTGACTGCGCGAGGCTCTTGAAGCCAGTCCCATGCGTACTGCGAAAGTTTCCCTACTGGCACCGTACCAGCTATCTAGTACAGTGCAATCCAAAATGAGAAGATAATGTGCACAGGTCAAAAACGCGTAGGGCGAGTCTATTGCCGCTGCACGAAGGGGTGGGGTTGTTCAGGTAAATAGCGACAGCGGCGGAGAGCGGGTGGGCGAGAGCTGCTCCGCGCACGCATATCATCCGTCTAAAAAAATTGGGTTTTTCTGTGTTGGGGACACGGCCGTTTGTTTAGCGTGAATACGTCTATGTTGACGCGCTCGGACGCCTTGATTTGTTTAAATATGTTCCTGTCACCGGTTCACTCAGTCATATGGGGTTTTATTGGTATCACTGGATTGGTTTTGAGATGCTCTTTCCAACCGTAAACGATTTCTGTATTTCGATTTGGCTTTTTGAAGAGTGTAAATCGAAATTGTGTTATGTTTCCTTAATTTTTTACATTAAACGCATTCTATTTCACCATAACCACGCCACACAAATATTTTTATACACGTAATCGATTGATGTTGATGAGAGCTGTCAATTGAAACCTAAACGAGCGCCGTAGCTTATCCTAGTCAAAAGTTATACTACGTGGAAGTTATGACACGCGGCGAAACGGACTCAAAACTGTCCTCCCTCCTCCCCTCCACGTGCGCGATGGAGTCCTCATACAACGAAACATATTCTTTGATCCTTTGGCAATCGAATAGTGTAATAAATTTTGAATGTAGACGATAGATTCGGGGCTGCAATGCCAAACTGCATCCCCCGATTTTGCTATCATTGGAATTTCTGGATTGCCTCCCACAATGGCCGCAATTTTAAAGACGTATTCGCGTCACAAAAAATGTAAGTCGCGCAGCACGGTGTTAAACACCGCGGTAGTATAAGAGCGATTTGATAAGTTTGAAATGTGTGGCCCCAGGAGTTCCACGTGGTTCCACTACCTCCAGCGGTAGGCGCTCGGGAGAGCCGTACTTTACACTTGCTCCACTATACTCTATTTTTCAAAGTTGCGCGAAGATTACTTATAGACTGTTCGCGGTAAAATTAGCACTTTTGAAAGCCCTGTTTAAGATCTGCTTTTGTGCACGCTGTGTTTTCTTCCGTCTTATGTAAAATTAACATTGCCATGTGCCTCATCACTTTATTCATGCGTCGGTCAAGTGGAAATGTGAAATTTTATCAGAGGTAGTTAGTTACCTAATACTTTTCATTTAACGTTAATATATGGAACTACTTTCCATCTATCGTTATCAACTTTACCGGGCTCATGCCACTCAGTGCGCCCGTTAAATTATATGCATGCAGGTGCAGTGACTTTTTTCTAAGGTTGATTTCAAAAGTACTCAATTTATCGTGAACAGCCTTTACTCATTTGAAAGCAATTAGGTGCCGATTGAAGAACGACTTTCCGACCCGTTGCAGACCAGTGACGCCATTTTGCTGTTAGAGTTTGACCCTAATAAGCAACTGTTTCACCTCTGTGTTCTGTGTGGTGGTGTCTTGTACAGGCAGACAATGAACTATATCGCCAACCATCGCTCCTTTTCCTGAATAGATACAAACGCGGCTACAGGTCGCTCCTGGCAGACCCCATTCAGGGATACCATTACTCGCTTGAGGGGAGTTAATCCTTGCCATATGTTATTTATAGTTAATTCGCGATTTCATCAAACTTTTTAAATCAAACCTTTGGAAAAACACGCCAGGTATGGTGTGTTCGGTTGTTTCCTAAATATGTCATAAATCGCAAGAGATAAAATAAAAATATTTTTTATGGTTAAACTTAATTTTTAATTATGTATTTTATAGATGAATTATAATACGTGCAGTACATTATAACTAATACGAATAAAGACAGAGAGAAAATAGGTGTGCTGGTAATGCCTAGTAACAAATAGTTCTTATGCAAAATATTATTACACTGAGTACGGACAAATGTGTTGAGTTAGCCCTCTGATGTAATTTTCTAATCTTTGTTTGTTTGAGCAGGAAGAATATTCTGGAAGTATAACTTTAGCAGGGTTTAGAAACGTTGGAAATAACCGCAAATGAAATACTGTATGTAGTGATATGTGGACGCCTGAGGGGCGTATCAGAGTTCGTGAGGGATGAATGTCTTAATAAAAAAATTAAATCGCTAAATTTTATTTCTTATATATTAGCTCAGCTATTATTTACAGCATTCAATTATCCATCTCCACTCTTACTCTTTTTTTTTCTTTGTGAGTACAATACTTACTGTCTATTTCAACTTTAATTAACGCCCCTCTTTATGTCTCTGATAAGTTATTGTCAATTAACTCAAACTCATCATTGACACATGTTCATTCTATCTGTTGCCATCATTTGTAACGTCCTTAACTCACACATCTAGTCCTATAGCCCAGCCTGCCAGCCGCACCCTTCACTGCTTAATACTCGCAGTCGCAGATTTCCCTTCCGCTCCTCACTAGTCTCGCCACTCGTCTTCTATGGCTCGGAACTCAGCCAATCTTCCGTTCAGCAACTTCTACAACTCCCGGTATGGAGGCCTGTCACACTTTTGTATCGTTCTCTCTGACAATCTGGAAGGTTCAACGCAACCCGAGTCGCGCTTAGAGAACAAGGTCAGTAATCCAGATCATCCTTCAGATAAACGCAGAAATCAATAAAACCAGGGTCAGCAGAGCGAGCCGCAAAAGGGATTATCGTGTCGGCTCGCTTGCTGTAACAGGTACGCAGTTTACTCGCCTGCCATTCGAAACATTCCATTGATTGCTGCCTCATTATCATCACTACTCTGTCCTTTTCTTCCGCCCAGTCGCGCAGGGCGGACCAAGGTCAGCGGCGCAGACCAGTGGCACGTAACGCCATGCGTTTTGTGTGCTGACAGGGCAAAGGGTTTAACTTATTACACTTCATGAAATCTTTATGGTATGGTTTCTCTTCGTGTTATAGCTTCTGTAGTCGTTGGCATAATTTTTTTTTTTCTTCTGTGCTGTTACTTGCTGGAAAGATACGAAAGCATTGAAGGCGCAGTATATTCGGAAATTTTTGAAATGAGATTATCTATGTTTTGTCACTCCTGAAATTTGTATACAACCTGTGAAATGGAAGGTTTATTGAGAAAACCACTAAATCCAAGTAGGAGAGAGGTCATTCCCTGTTAATGAACTTTTCACACTGAAGTAAACATGAAGGTCATTGCATTTATTTTGCGTTAACTTTGCATAGTTTTTTTTTTATCGAATCTCTATTCACACTGGAGTTACGACAATTCGTCTTTCAAAAACACGTAATTCAATGCTATAGTATATGCTATGTATGGGGCCTGGAAAAGGCTCGTGTATACCTGTGTACCTTTGCATATATAAACATATAGTAAGTTTACATACAAAAACCAGCCATATTTAAAACATTTAAATGTATGTGACAATAATAGCCTCATCTCCATTTTCCACATTTTAACTGGTCATGCGTTTCAAGTTTGGACAAAAAGTTCTCATCTGATGCCACAACATATAGTCGAGACTGGTGTTGGTCGAAATAAAAATTAACAAATGAACATTACTCAATAGTTTTACTTGGTTCAACGTGGATATATTGCGTGAACTAAGGATAGGAAAATTTTGCGAATTAACTTTAAGACAAGCTAGAATTCAATCAAACACACATTTTATATTAGGGTTAGCATTGGATCATTATTCATTAGACACGCCCAACTAAACTTTGAGCCGGTAAGTGGCATGCAAGGAAACAAGGACAGAATTCAGTGCCATATGGTCTAGGGTAAAAATGGCCACTCAGTGGAGCAACAGCTAATGAACAAACTGCAGATGCTCGAAAATACATAGGACAGTGGAGTCTAGCGTACAGGTCGTTGGAACTAGCGAAATTTTCATGTCCCTAGCTTCAGTATACCTGAGCATAACGGCAACGCAATGTTAACGCAACGAGCTCCATGTCAACATCAATTTCAATCTGCCGTCAGAAAGAGAATGAGCTATGGCTCGTCATATTTTCTTGTTTTCCCATTCAACCGAACCAGCACACTGCATACGCGATTACACAGCTCTCTAGTGCAGAGCCAGGCGAATTAGCATAAAAAATACAATGTCTCTGTAAAGGCTTCCTTAATTTCGTAGTAGGTAGTATATTTTTCCAAGGTTACCGATATAAAAACTGAAGCGTAGAAAAATTAAGTAAAATAAACTAAACAATTCTTAAGATAGATGGAACTTCGAGTAATAAGCAGCGTATAAGTTTTAAGTTACACACTGTAGTGTACAGAAGTGATAACAGGAAAAATGGACTACAATACAGTGAGATCACAGACAGTTTCATGATTGTAACCATACACCAATTTCAATTATATATTAAACGGCGATTTTTATTGGATTTTTGTGAATCATGCCGTCTCAGGAACAAGTTCTAAGCGGAATTTCGGTGGCAGTCTCCTGACATTGTAGGGAGTAGCATTTCACTATTTGAAACTTGTGATCCAACTTTAGAAAGCAAATAAGATACGTTTTCCTCATCGTTCAGTCCTCGGTGTTCCCAAAGAATTATACCGTGTTGCTGTGAGCATCACCAGCAAAGGGTTACCAGGCCGAGCTTACTGCTGGAAGGAAGTCGGCCATGGCGACAGTAGTGACAACATCAGGGGTTTGGTATCCTAAACAAGGCTGGGCCGTGCCGTATAAATAACGCGAGCGCTGAAGGCTTGCAGCCATTTTGATCCAGCCGACTACTGAGGGCCGCCTGAGAGATCGTCACCGAGAGGACCGCAAGGCTAGCGGTCCGGGTTCGACGCCAGGAGAGAGCTGCCGTCGAGACGAGCCAGCTCGCTGTCGTCTCCGCATAATTGGGTAATTATTGATATAACTGCTTTTCCTAAAGCAAGAACTGTACTTTAACTGAATTAAGTCAGGATATTTGAAACAATAACATAGAGTTCTCTGAGTAAAGCAACGTCAATTCTATTGTCTTGTTGTATTATTTATGATTCCAATAATTTATAGTGTTGGATATAAGTGCTCTTGCCTTACTGCCTACGCCTTCCCCTTAATAATTTAGAATGTGTGACCTGTTAGCGAAAGTGGGGTCACAGCAGTGTGTAGGACGGGAACTGTGACCAGGTTTAGGCTCCTCGCCGTGATTGACCTTATTATTAGAGATAGGAAAATTTCGCGAGTTCAATGCCCTGTAGGCTATAGTCGACAGTTCGGTGTGTACTCGAGCCTTAGCTGTGTATTAATTCGTTGCCGTCCCAGAGAACGGCCAGTGTTGCCTTACACCTAGCAGTATGGGATTCGCTACTTGTTTCCTTGCAAGTCTGATACTATCTCAAAGGCGTCCAGGGAGTGTCTAGTATAATGTGATCCAATTGCAAAGGTGACTTCACTGTACATGTATTTTACGTCTATCGTGTCCCGAAACACATTAACGAAATTTTCCTATCCCTACCTGTAATTGCCAGTCGTCATGTTAGATTGGCGGTTGGTCAATAATGGCGTAGGTTGGAGTGAAGGGGGAGGACTGCTCCTCGAAACTGCTAACTACACAAGAGGCCCGGGTAACTTTATTTGTCGTCCTAGAAGAGAATTTCATTACATCGCCCCTCCGTTCTCCCCATCGCTCAAACAAAACATTTTGTTTCGCAGACAACTAGGGAGCCGTGGGACCCGGGACGCACATGTGTTGCGAATTGTATAGTCTGTTCGCGGTAACTTTACACTTGTTAAATCAAACCTTTGGAAAAACATTTCATGTTTTGTTGTTTCCTAAATGTGTCATGTAACTCAATCGTTTTATATTTCTATCAACATAAAATTATCCTATCTTCAAATTCATCTTTTACTTATATTTTATCTATTAGTTATATTATTTCAGTTATAATTAATATGAATAGACAGAAATAAGACAGTTGTGTTGGTAATGCCTAGAGAGAAATAATTACTACGGGTTTCAGAACAGTTGGAAGTATAGGCTGTCCATGGTAAAATGAGCACTTTTGAAAACCCTGCTTAAGATCTACTTGTATGCACGTTGTGTATTTTTTCGCCTTATGTAAAATTAACATTGGCATGGGCTTCATCACTTTATTCATGAGTCGGTCAAGTGAAACTGTGAAATTTTTCGAAAAGTAAATACATTACAAATCTGCTTATTTTTATATTTCGATGCATTAATAAAAACGTAAAGCGAAAGAAATAATTTAAATTATCACAAATGGTTACCTAACACTTTCTATTCGACATTAAGATATGGAACTACTTCCCATCCACCGTTACCAACTCTACTGGGCGGATGTCACTTAGTGCGCCCGTTGAAATATATGCATGTAGGTGCAGTGACTTTTTTCTAAGGTTAGTTTCAAAAGTGCTCACTTTATCGTGAACATTCGTTAACCACGAACGGACTATAGTATGTTTCCGCACATATACCAACAGGTCGTTACCAAGATACTTTTTTAATAATCGACGTTAAATATTCCTGGAGTCATACTGCCGCTAGATATGCTGCATGCTAATTCCACGTCACCTTGCCCGCAATGAACGATTTCCTATTCCTTATCTTTCCTCATTTGATTTTTCCGTTGCCGTTCTATTGCTAGAGCCACCTGTTATTCGCGAAAAGATTTACGCGGGACTAAACTTCAATATCCTATGTGCACACTTGCAGTCTTCGTTTGGTTATTGGCCGCTTGTATTTGTGTGAAGACAGTCTGTTATATGAGTGAGCCAATCAAAGCTAAGTTTCTCCGATACTGATCGTCCGTGATTCGCGGGCGGACAGATAAGACGCGTAACAATTCAAATGACCCAGTTACGAAAATGGTTCTGAACTAAAGTACGTTGGAACACGACTAGTCCTGAAATCCTTTCGCGAAAAACAGGTACCCCTATCTATTGCACATGTCACCGAATTCAAAATACGCTTTTTCAAGATGCTTGTCTCACTGACACGGCAAAACCTTCTGCTTACATACGCAACACGGTGTTAATTAATACACGTGGGATAGCGCCAGTCTGACCACAGAGCACAGAGGTGAAACGACAACTTATACTGCGAACTCCATCAACACTCGCCAACCAAACGGCGTCATCGACCAGCGAAATGTTGTAACGACGTTCGCTAATCATCGCACGGCAACCTACTCGCCATCCGACAATCCATCCAATAGGGAACATTTCGCAGCATGCATTAGCCAACCAGGCGCGAGGCGCGTTCCCAGAACCTTGCGCCAGCCAATCAGAGATTGGATACGTCCACACCAAAGGAACCGCGCTACAATATTTCATCTCTGTGTAAAGGCTATTCGCGGTAAAATGAGCACTTTTGAAAGCCCTGTTTACGATCTACTTATAAGCATTCGCCTTATGTAAAATTGACATTGGCATGGGCTTCATCACTTTATTCATACGTTGGTCAAGTGAAACTGTGAAATTACGGTATTGGTAATTTTATTTTGTAATCAAAAAATTCGTTCTTATTTAAATCGAGAACGATATTTAAACTGAACAAAGACGAGAGCATTAAAAACAATGCTAGTTTTCCGCTCTTTGCAGTCAAGGTTGACCTAAAGTTAATACAACACTCAAATATCCCAACAGGGGGAATTATCACGGCCAACGGACAAATCACTCTAAATTCCAAATATAACAAAAAAAGTTCGCCTGGTTGAAGTTAGTTGGCGATAAAATTCGCGTACTTTCGAAGCACAGCGTATCAATATCGTTGCGAGTGCATGCGGCAAATATTGGAGCCCAAACTTAATGGCGACGTGTAAACTTACTACTCCTATTGCCAAGACTGCGAAGTTTGCGGAGGAAACACCATTGTGGGGAAATTGCATTAATTTAGCAAATGACCTTCTTTTGGCACGTACAAATACATCTGATCGCCGACCATATCCTCGACCTAAGGACTAAACCGAGATATATAATTTAACACGTTGAGGTCTGCACATATTTACAGATTACTTAAGACAAACTAGAAGTGAATGACCTATATGCACCACAGCAAGAGCACGAGTGCTATTGTCTCCGTATCCCCGACGTCTTATTGGACCCACTTTACCAGACATTTACATCGTGGTACTCTACAACATTTATTATCGACTGGCTTGCCGTCAGCCTATTGCTTAGTTCACATTCTTCCAGTCAAACGTTATTTTATGGTTAACATAATTTACATTACACCTTGTTCATTTGCGTTGTCATAACAAAAATGATTAGAGACTCGAGAATGTCGGGGGTTCATTTCTAAACAAGTTGGAATTCACACACTTGTGCGTTCATATTACTTTTGTATAGGCTGTTCACGGTAAAGTGAGCACTTTTTAAGGCCCTTCTAAACTTTCCCATTCATCCAATTCCCATCTTCATGCTGATTTTTAATATATACATTGTAATGTGACTCATAAACACAGTGTATACATTTCCGCACCCTCAAAATTTAATGCCTCAGGCTGCAATAAGATATATTTATTATTGGTTAATGCCTTTTGCGAGAGCCTTAAAAAGTGCTCACTTTACCGTGAACAGCCTATAATTGGTCGTCGTGTTGTTTGACACTTCCTGGACATAAATAAGCCAATAACAAACATGGAATAAATTGTGCGCCCAACCACCACCTTTTAATATCACAACAATCAACCAATAAACAATTGATATCTGTATGGGAGTATATAAGACTGTGAAGTCCAGCCTACATGTCATCGCACTCGCGAATTTCTCGGGTCTCTACAAACGATGTATTTTGTACAAGAAAATGTTGGTTGGTGAGTAGACGTGTTGGTGTAATATCATGATAAAAACTAGGAAAGCAAACGGAACTATATCCGTATAATTTTTGCTTTTAAGTATCGAGATATATCGAGATTTGTTTCGGCCGAGCTGCATTCGGGCATAGTACTCAATGTGTTAAGAGAGTATTCATATTCTTTATTATAGAAGTGTAGAGACCACTCAGACGACCTTGAAACATATTCCAGGTTACAGAGATTGGATAATATTATTAGGGGCAGTGATATTTCGCGAAAAGATTTCGATACAAGATACAGTGCAAAGCACTAAGGAATAAATAGTCCACCTTTTTGATTGGCGGAAACATGTTCTGGTTCGTGTCAACTGTTTGCGCACGTATCACGAATGCTCGGTGCCGGAATTACAGAATCCTGAGTGACTCGGTCAAATGCGGAAACGACATCATCAGCCAATGGAGGTGCGACAATAACCGATATGTATATATAGTATTTAAGTCTACTGGGTGCTCCGATTTTCTCGCGAAAAATCACGGGCCCTATTCATAATCGAATACACTGGAAAATCGCGAAATTTTTTTAGGCCAAAATATCTTCGACAACTTTAGCTGGATCAGTATTTTACTATCGGAAGATCAAGTATTGGCTTGTGCAAGTTCTTTGCGAACCAACTCCAACCGTTCAACGTTGACCCAACTGAATGAAACCTTTCGCAGAATGCAAGCGCAGCCTATCAGATATAAAGCCGTTTCGTCTCTGTGCAGTTATCTATTCTGTGTTGACGTGATGCAGGTAAAGTATGAGGGGAGACTCGACGGAGCACATGCGGTCCGGCTGGGCCCGCAGCTGTAAGCGCGACAGCCCCTGCGCCAAACAAACCACGTTGTACCAGGGGGTTAACAGGGCTGGTTAGAAAGAGGGGGGAGGGGGTTGTAACTGGGGGCCACGTGTCGCACCCCCAGCGCGTGTGTGCGCGATGCTCGGGGTGTGGGAAAGGCGGGCGACGCTGGTTCACAGTTGCGCGGGCCAGGCAGATGCGAGCGCGAGAGCGCCTCACCTGCGTCGCGACGTCTGCGCCCTGCCTACCCCCACCCCCCGCCACAACCCCCCGCTGGGGTAGGAGGGTGGGAGACCTACCAGCTGACGGCGCGATGTCTGTCGCCTGCCTGAGAAATTAGACTGTTAACTAAATTGTTTGTTGAATTAACTAATTTGACTGCCTTCGTTCGAAAATACAGCTCGAGAGTTTATTTGTATTTTTTGTGACAATTACGATAGTAACCGCCAAATATTTGAAGTATATCTATTTAAAAACTTTCCGGCATCATTAGTTGTCACATTAGCTGAGATTACTAAGGTGGTGTGTGCGGATGCAGGTAATCTAGGTTCGAAACTAGCTCGAACTTGTAATCTTTTTTTATATATATCCAACCTGTTTAATGTACGAGTAGCCAAACAAATCTTTAGTTGCCCCAACCAAATCTTACAGTTTGGTGCAACCAAATGAGGAAAACAAAACGTGTTCGTCTATCGGAGCAGAGTTACACAGGCCGTACCTATCAAATAAAGGCTGATCCAATGATAAACATATTGCAAAGGCACGAGTGTTTCTATTTTAACGTGTCCCCATGAAATGGCGAGATTTTTTCAGGTCGCTTTTCATTAACTCAGCAGCCGGCTCGCTTCTGAAATCAACTTAAAAAAAATTAATTAAAAAAAAATATTGGAGTATATGAAATGAGTCGTCTCCTGTCCGCATGGGGCTCCACAGCGCCATTCGCGTTGTTTTTTTTTTTTTTTTCTTTTATCGGCAGCCAAATTAAGCACCAATCCCTAGCAGGGCGTAGCGGAGTCAACGATACTGTGATAGGCAGGCGAGTGAGTGAGTGATAAAATTCAGGTGGCTCTTAACAACGAGGTCTTGATAGCCGATGAGGGTAAAGTGAGGTGAGTTCGGAACAGCATCGAAATGGAAGGGCGAGGAAAACGGAAGATCCCAGAGAAAACCCACCGACCAGCGGCATTGTCCGGCACGATTCTCAGTTGCGAAAAACCAGGAGCGGACCGGCCAGGGACTGAACCCGGTTTGCCATGGTGGGAGGCGAGCAGGTTAACCGCTCAGCCACCGTGGCCCCGATAGGCAGGTGTCCAGTGGGTCACTTCACTTCGAGCCATGGCAACTGTTTCCACACAGAGGGAAAGAAATTATGGTTGTAGGAGCCATCTAAATATTGTTAACATAGTAAATATATACAAGTGTTTGTTCTATCCCTCTCTGTAATTATATTTGCTACTGTAAAGGCTGTTCACGATAAAGTGAGCACTTTAGAAATGGACCTTAGAAAAAAGTCACTGCCCCTGCATGCATGTATTTTAATGGGCAAACTGAGTTACTTTCGACCACTAAAGGTGGTAACGATGGATAAAAGTAGTTCCATATCTTAACGTTGAATAAAAAGTGCTAGGTTACCATCTGTGATAACTTAAAATTATTTCTTTCGTTTTCTGTTTTTTTAATGCATCGAAATGTCAAAATGAGCAGATTTGTAATGTATTTACTTTCTTAATAATTTCACGGTTTCATTTGACTGACGCATGAATAAAGTGATGAGGTCCATGGCAATGTTAATTTTTAATAAGGCGGAAGGATTCATAACGTGTATAAAAGTAGATCTTAAGGAGGGTTTTCCAAAGTGCTCATTTTACCGTGAACAGCCTGTACATAACACTGCGTTCCTATAGCGAAAACAGGAAGTCCCTTCAATAGAACAAGTTCAACAATACTTGAATTGTTCCCACAACAATCAGAATTGTAATGCCCTAGCGGAATGTTCTTTTGCTAGCTAGTACCACAGTTCTGCAACCATGTTTTGTGAGCGGACCGAAGGGGGAAAAAATACAAAAACAAAACAATGAACCAGCTGACTTGAAAGTCGCGTGAGCCAGGTGACAATGTGAAAGAGTTAGAAATGTAAATGTGTTAAAATCAGTCCAAGTTTTATTCGTATTTGCACACAATCAAAAGGAACTGAATTGCAGGTGACAACTATTTTTAGCTTTACGACTAGTAAGACGTTACAACACGGCCTTTGTTCGCGTTAAAATACACGCAGCTACGAGCAGTAATTTTCGTAGGTTGATTTCAAGATTGCTCACTTTATCGTGAACGACCTATAATTTGAGATAGGAAAATTACGCGAGTTCAGCGACCTGTAGGCTAGACTCCTCAATCCTCTGCATACTGGAGCCTCAGCTGTGTGTTCATTGGCAGTTATGGCATTCGCAAGGTGTTTCCTTGCACGTCTGCTATTGGCTCAGAGGCTTGCAGTGCGGGTATAATAAACTGTGATCCAATTGTTAAGGCGACTTCACTATATATGTGTTTGACGCCTATCTTGCCCCAAAATGAATTAGCGAAATTTTCCTATCCCTACCTATAATTTTGAACAGCATTGTAGTTTTTTGCTAACCTACCGCAATTCTAGTGTTAGATGTACGCCCGAGGTAGGGACCACAGCTTGACGCGTCTAAGGGCTAAGCCCCTTACGCCTACAGGGGAGGGAATCCATGCAAGGAGGCATGCATCGCGGCAGAGAGGATTTGTGTAGCCATGGTCGCGTTTGGGGCCATGACTACATCCTTTGAGTGTACCTATAATTAACCTATATCTAAGAAGAGAAAGAAAAAACCGGCATAGACAGCGTAAAAACTATTTCGACAGAAAATAATAAAAAAAATTGTTACATGCATTATTAGAAGATGATACTGGAGACAGATAGGAAGAGACTGTTCACGATAAAGTGAACACTTTTGAAATGAACCTTAGAAAAAAGTCACTGATCCTACCTGCATTTATTTTAACGGGCGCACTGTGACATGAGCCCAGTGAAGTTGGTAACGAAGGATGGAAAGTAGTTCCATATCTTAACATCGAATAAAAAGTGTTTGGTTTCCATTTGTGAAATTGTAACACTTCAATATTTATGACTTTATAGTGATTATTCCTTGTCTCTGAATTTGATTCTAATGCCAAGCTTAAATGTATTCTATAAGATGCTTAACGTATATTCAATGTGATATGTGTACAACTATTTATTTTGACAGTTGTGTTGTGTATGCTATATAAGTTTAATGATTATCTGTGGATTTTTTTTAATGAATATTTGTCTATGTAACTAGCACTACTTTTGTTTTTAGAGGCCAGCACGAAAAATAAGACAGTCGTGAGTATGGAGACAAATGTATCATATTTAATTACTAAAAGTTCGATCTTTACGACGGTGATCCAGACTTCTTCACGCACTACTGAAATGCTGAGCCTATATATGTTTAACAGAATAAGTGGGTCGACATAAGCTGTACGATGAGCTCGGAAGGAAGGACGGCCCAGTAAAGGAGGACTTGGGGGCTTTCGACTTCGAGCCAGGGACGACGTGGTGCCTGGTGTTGGGAGAGTCATTCCTGCGAGAGGAGGATTACTGCCTGCGAATCCCAGTGAGGTTGTGGTTCTGCGCCCTCCTCCGCTGTTCCTGCCCGCAGGGGACGAGTTCGCTGAGCACCACCCGGAGATGTGCTGTCCGTGGTGAGCGGGAGAGTTGTCCTTGGGTTCCACACCAGTGAAGGATGACTCCACGACCTCGGCAGAGTTGCGGTAATTTTCCGCTGCCGACACAGCTAAGTCGCATGTTCCCCAGGTAAAAGTAAACCTATTTATGACACCAGCACCAGTCAATCCTAATATTGGTAATTATTTTGATGTGCAATGTGCGGGATGGTTTTATCTGTAGCAAAATTTTGAAAAATTACAATATCATAATAATTCACAACTAATGTTATGCAAAAGTAATATGTAAATTAGAATTGATTTAATTCTGCTTGTTTCTTGTTGAATACACTTAACAGTATTACAATTAATGTAATTTTATTTGCTTCTATTGACTTACTCGAATTAAGACTTCTCTGGTTGCTTACTAGAATCAATGGTTCAATTGTTTTAGAATTCATAGATAATTCAAATTTGGATGAATATATTGGCTTTTGTGTCGCAGCGTATATTTTAGCGGAGGCATATAATTAATCTAACCTATCAGAATCACACCCATATACAACTATATTTTATCTTTACATTACATACTCATATCTTATATTACATATCTCAGAAATAATATTTTATAGCCAATGGGATTGGCCGTAATATTGCAACACTTATCAATAGTGTTACAATATCTTAAATTATTTCTTCAACTTTCTGTTTTGTTTATGTATCTAAGTGTAAAATTAAGCAGATTTGCAAAAAATTTTACTTTTATAATAATTTCACAGTTTCATTTGACCGACGCATGAATAAAGTGGTGAGGCCCATGGCAATGTTAATTTTACATAAAGTGGAAGAAGACACAACGTGCATACAAATTTAACTCGAGCAGGGCTTTCAAAAGTGCTCATTTTACCGTGAACTGCCTATAGGAACCGTACTCTTTATTAGTGGGAAGAAAAATACTAGAAGAGTGAGGGCGGGATCTTTCATTTCCATTGTGATGAGTGGCACTGGCTTAACCAGGGCGATGATGGTGTGCCACATGGGCCAGGAGGAGGGGGGGGGGGAGGTGCTATGAGCAGTTTTAGTAGTTGGTAGTTTATGTGAGGAATATACGGGAATACCGCCCAGCCCTAGCGGCTTTGTCAACGTACTGCTGTCTGCTGTGTTATCAGCTACTGCGGAAGTGCGGTGGGGGGATGGCGTATGTACACTGCCGGTCTTCCCACGCTCTATCTGAGTTTCTCAAAGCTTGCAGTGACGTAACGGTCTGCAAACGGGCAGACTTAACAGCTGGTGATGAGATAATCACATAAGTTTATAATTAGAATAAATCGATTAAGATTTTTTATCGAATAAATAATCGGTCAAAATAATCCATTATCTTTTTTCTAATCCATACATAAAAATTGACCGCAAATACTGTACATTTCTAAAAAAAAAATTTGTTTAAAACTATTTTCACCAAAAATTTTTCGGTTTATTTTAAATATTTTCTGCTATATTGAAAATTTGTTTCAAAACTATATTTTATATTTTTATCATGTAAAATATGTAGGTATCTGCAATTTTCCGTTTTGTTTAAGTATAAACAGCTGAAAATCGTGAATAATCGAATTTGTTTAAAGTTATCGATGAATCTATTATAATAAAATAATCGAATAATCGATTATTTTACACGTGATTATCTCATCACTACTGTTGGGTCTGCTAAAACCGTCTCGTTCTTTTCTCCTGCTGTATATATAATGATCTGTCAGACTAATATTTTCTCCACTGGCCTACTCAGGTAGCGTTCCAATATCTTTGTGTTGGAGTTTCAAATTCGGCAAGGAGATGTATATACAGTAACTACAAACACAAGCATACAACTATGTTGCCAGCAAATTATTTTCGAACTGATGGCTAATCTTTGGTGCCAACCAAAGTTTCCAAATGTAGTTGTGTGCTGTATAAAAAAACTGAATGTTACAGCTTTTAACTACATGCAGGCGAATCACCCAGTGTTCAGTATTAAAGTAGAATAACAATGATTGGCCCGGCTAAATAAGGGGAATGACTTCAGATACACCCTAGAGTCAATGACAAAAATAAACATTCGTAGTAAAAGTCGTGAATTTTTTTCCTGCAGTAAATCACTCTGCAGGACGAAGAAACTTAAGGTTCCCGCCTAGCTGTCACTTGAATTGCGTTGTAGTGTGTTAGTGTGTTGTAACGTGTCCTCATGATACCGATGTACGAAAAAAAACACACTTAATGCGATGCACGTCATGTGCATTATAAATACTATTCCCTAGCCCTCCAACGCAGCTAAAAACTGCTTTTTCACACAGCTGTAGCTCATAATTTACAGGTTGGAAACTTTGAGAAACTATTGTTACGCGCCCGCTGCAGCGCATCACGCGCGAGCGAGTGGAAGTGAGAGAGGGCAGTTATATGATAGTGGCAGCAGCAAGTCAAAGGATTGTTTCAAATGAACAGGCAAGCCATAGGCCGGTGGCCGCCTATCTGTTACAGAAAGCGAGCCGGCAAGATACTGCTTTTTGCGGCCCGGGCTGGTAATCCTGGTTTTATTGAATTCTGCGTTTATCTTAAGAATACTTTGGATTACCAACCTCGTTCTCTCAACGTGAGTCGAGGTGCGTCGAAGCTTTGAGATTGTCATAGCTAACGATATATAAGTGTGATAGGCCTCAAAGCCGAGAAGTTGATGAGTGAATGAGTGGATGAGTTCCGAGCGATAGAAGATGAGCAGCTAGAGAAGTGACCAGCGGAAGGGAAGTCTGCGACTGTGAGTATCAAGCAGTGAAGGGTGCAGCTGGCCTATTAGACTAGTTGCGTGAGTGAAGGACGTTACAAATTGTGGCAACAGATAGACTGAACACGTGTTAATGATGAGTATAAGTTAATTGCCTGTAACCAAACACAGAAAATTAGGGAGGATGTTAATTAAAGTCGAAACAGACGTCAACTATTGCTCTCACTGTTAAATAAAAAGAGTTATAATGCAGATAGATAATTTAATGCTGGAAGTAATAGGACTGTTAATAAATTATAAATCAAAATTCATTTTTTTACTATGATCTCCATCCCTCACCAACACAGCTACGCCCCTCAGGAGTCCATGTAACACTATTATAGGGACCTGCATTGATCTTCGCCACAGAATTTTCACCAATAAAACGATACCGACGTGTAAACCGCACTCCGGCTCAGCGCCTTGCGCATAGAAGCGAAAGAACTTCAGGTGCGCATGTCATCGTATTCCTTATTGCTCCCATGCTCCCTTTCCTGGAACGCGCTAGAAATCTCCAAGTAGGCGGCACCTGTAACAACGATTTCGAAAATGTTCAACAAGCCGAGAACCATCTAATTAATTCCAACATATAAAACCTGTTTCATCGTTATAACATCATTTTTAGATGAGATAATAACCATTCTAACCTGAATATATTCACAATAGCGTTCTCCAGTAGATTACGGAAGATGCTCAGGCTGGACTCCACCCACTCTAAATCTGAAGCAGTGAAAATTTCACTGTTTAAATCAGTTAACAGTACCTGACTGATTCAACAGTCACCATATTGAATTTAACTGATGAATCAGTGAAATAATGCCAATTTTCCTTCACTTCTTGATCAGTGGCATTGCCCATTGATTTGTCAGTAATTTTTTCACTGTTTCTCAGTGTTTTTTTGACTGATGTATCAGTTAAATAGCGTGTAAAAATAGCCGCCACACAACGTGTAGAAATGGTACTTGACTTCGCAGCTCAGGTGGTAAGGCAACGGTCTGAAAGCAAAGAGGAAAGAGTGTGAGCGTTCAATCCTGACCATTTGCGGGGCTTTTTTTAATTATTTGTTTAATTACGGTAGATTGCGTAATAAATATAGTAAAATGTCGTAAGAAGGTTTATTTATAGTAATTATTTGGCTAAATTCAATAACAACAATATTTAATTCGCCGCTGCAGTTGGTCGTCACATATTCATTCAGTGAAAATGTTTCACGTCACTAATTAAATCCGCAATTTTTTTTTTTTTCACTGAAACAATCAGTGAAGCCATTTTCACTGATTCGAGTAGTTGAGTTTCACTGCGAATCAGTGGTCATCCACTGGTTCGAATTCAGAGTGCACACCTCGCCAAATTGACACAATTATGATTCAACTCTTGTGCCAGCGAACTTGAGAACACGAAGTTGCGGGTTAGAACCGCAGATGAGCAGAGGATGTGGGTATGTCGTGTGTGCGCCAAACTAGCCTATAGGTTGTTCACATTAAAATGAGCACTTTTGAAAGCCCTGCTTAAGATCTACTTGTATGCACGTTGTGTATTCTTCCGCCCTATGTAAGATTAACATTGTCGTAAGTCTCAGCACTTTATTCATGCGTCGGTCAAGTGGAACTGTGAAATTGTTTGGAAAGTAAATATCTAAGAAATCTGCAAATTTTTCACTCTGGTGCATTAAAAAATAAACAGAAAGCGAAAGAAAGAAATTTAAGTTATCAGAAATAGTTACCTAACACTTTTTATTCGACTTTAATATACGGAACAACTTGCCCCCCCATCGTTACCGACTTTACTAGGCGTATGTCACTCAGGGCATCCGTTGAAATATATGCAGGTAGGAGCAGTTTTCAAAAGTGCCCACTTTATCGCAAACAGCCTATATAGTTAATTCACGGTATCTTCGGGCTTTTCTAAAGCCCTGCTAAAGTTCTACTTCCAGGATATTCCTCCGCCTCGTGCAAACTAAGCTTAACTAAGTCTGGATAATCACACCAGAGGGACAACTCACCGGATTCGTGCGCACTCAGTTGTAACAGTACTTTGTATAAGAACTATTTATCACTAGGCGCTACCAACACACGTTTTATCACTGTAGTTATTCAACTTATTTATAAATGAAGCATTATAATTTATAGATTAAATATGAATAACATTTCAATTTAACAGAAAAAAAAAAAAACTTTTATGTTAACGCAAGTGTAAAACGCTTGTGATACATGTCATATGTAGGAAACAGTCAAGCACACCATACTTGGGGAGATTTTTCAAAGGTTTGATTCTAAAACGCCAAAGAAACCGGGAATAGACTGTACCAGCGTGAAGTAACTATAAATACACTGCAGTCGTGCTCGAGTTGGTGGTCGAAGACACAACTCACGAGGTGGTTTTTCGGCCACCCTCTCACACAGCGCAGCGGTAAGGGCGTTCGCTTCCCACCTGGCGAACCGGGTTCGATTCGAAGCGGAGCCACTCTCGGATTTCCGCACGTGGGAATCCGTGCCGGGCGATGCCGCTGTTTGGCGGGTTTTATCGGATATCTCCCGTTTCACCCTGCCCTTCCATTCCGGCGTTGCTACATAATCACCTCGCTTCACCCATGTCTGATCTCAATACCTCGATGTTAAGAGCCTCCCAAATCTCTTCACTCAATCACTCACTATGTGACGGAGCGTTTTACTGCTATAAGCTATTCATGGTAAAGTGAGCACTTTTGAAAGCCCTCTCATTTGGAATAATAGTCAATAAATGTATTTAATTGTCGGCTTAGATGTTAACTTTCAAGTCCCGTTAAATGTATACACTGTGTTTATTACCTCCATGGTAATATTTATTTTAAAAAGTGGTGATGATAAAAAAAACTGATAGGAATAAAAGTAACTAGTGCCACAAAAGAGCTAACTTTACCGTGAACAGCCTATACAAGTACACTTACGTACAAAAAATGTATTCGTTGCAAGCCTAAAATTCGATTTTTATTTATGCCTGAATGAGTCAAAAAGCCCCCCTGCTTTGCGTCGTTTTTCTCTTTTTTTTTTTGGCCGAGAAACGCTGGGAGCTATAAGGGTAACAATGGTACGCGCTACAAGAGTGCCATCGCCGCTACGCGCAGGGCTCTAAACTGGTGTGCAGTGTTCTCGTAGTACTGCGTGTACCTATCGGACTTTCAGCGGTGACCATGTCATTTTAATAATGAAAAGTCTGTAGCAAAGTTCAATACAGGCTCCAGTCGTAGTTTGGCTCGTGTCCGGCTAGTATGTTTTAAGATATGTTAATATGAAAAGGCCGTTCTTAACAATACTGGAGTGCTCCACAGTAACATTTACAGCAAACGTGATAAAGCAGATTTTCAACAGCCATCTTTGATTTATGGAATTTTTTCCATACTCTGGAAATACAGATTTGTATAATGTTATTTTTTTTTGGAACGACAAAGCACAAAGCATTGCTTATTGCATTATCTGAGGTCAGTATCTCTTGATTACTGTTGATATCGTCGCCTTTGCAATCGTTGACAAGAAATAACCTTGTGTTCCGCCTCGACAGTTACCAGCTAAAAATTAATAAATGTAGCGAATCTGTGGTGGTTCGATAAAGTTTGGTAAGCTGTTATTTAGAATATGTCCTGCGGGAAATTTCAAAACACTTTCTGAAATAGAAGTTTTGGTGAAAAATCTGTAAATCCAAGATGGTGAGTGGGAATCCGCCTTAATGTACCATTACATACTTGTTTGTGGTATCACGATGTGACAGCGGTGACCATGTCATTTTGTTAATGAAAAGTATGTAAGAAAGTTCAATACAGGCTCCAATCGTAGTTTGGCTCGTGTTTGGCTAGTATGTTTTAAGATACCTCAATGTGAAAAGGCCGTGAGGCACTCGTGCCGCTTCTGTCTGGGGTTATCGTTTCAAGAATGTTCTGGTCATCGCCCTCGCCTCCCTCAGCGAGAGTTGGGGGTGTGTGGAAAATTCTGGATCGGGGCCGCCGGAGCTTTGTAGGCCCCCCGAGTTGACGTACGAGATTCTGGGGTCTCGTACAGCCTTAAGGAACCAGGTGTGCAGAGCCAGCGAAGCGATGATCGACGGCGACAATAGTGAGCCGCGAGAGTGAAGTCTGTGACTGCGATCATCGGCACAGTGACGTTTTACCATCACCCAATACCTACGTTGTATTTGGGTGACCAGGGGAATACGCAGGCTTTTATTAACTCCGTGACGCTCTTTTCGTAGGTATGTAAACATACTGAGGGCGTTTAAGCTCAGCCTTCGACTCCCCGCACGCAACACCTGGAAGCCAGCTTCGTCAGAGCGCGGAGTGCATTTCCGTGAGCGAGGTTCGTGTTGTGATGGTAATGAGTGCGCGAACTGCGGAAGGCAAAGGATGCGGGAGGCATTGTCGCCCGTCATGCGTGGCCTGCGGGCTGCTGGCCGCACGGGGGGTTGTTATCCAGACCCACCACCACGCACATTATACAGCTCACTATGCGGGGCGTCTTAGTACGAGGCTGATTCCCGGCCTACAAGTTTACAGCGCACCACGTCTGATCCCTGTGACCTATCACCGAGCGTCGCAGCCCTGCCTGGCCAGTGTTGTCAACCACAATGTCAATAATTCTGATAGCATTTTATAAAAATTATACTAATTTGAAGAAAAAAAAGCTTAATTTAACTAAATTATGTAAACAGGCGTATGTTAAAGTGAGAAAAAAATTGCATTTATGATACATTAATACGAAAAACTGAAAACTTTTATTTTAAAGTCATAGGTAATATAGGTTAAATATGGCACTGAAATGACATAATTTAAAATAAGTAAATAGATTTCATTTACGTTCCTTTTATAATTTTTTAATTCTCACTATCATATTGTTACATGTGAAGGATGACGCCTGAGCGGCGTATCTGTTTTCGTAAGGGATGGAGGTCTTAATAAAAAAGTAAGATAATCAAACAAAATTTGATCTGTGATTTATTCACTCTGCTACTATGCACAACATAAATTAGCTGTCTCCAATTTTACTCTTTCTATTTAACACTAAGCGCACTATTTAATGTATATTTCAACTTTAATTAATGTCCTTAATTAACTCATACCCATTATTAGCATGTGTTCAGTGAATATGTTTCCATCAGTTATATTGTCTTTCACTCACGCACTTAGTCCAGGCTCCAGCCACGTCCTTCAAAACATTGACACTCGCAGTCTTCGCCTTCCCTTCTTCACAGCTGACCACGCCGCTCGCTCGGAAGAAATTTGAGCGGCTCGCTCGTAACAGAGAGATCTCGTGAGCCGATGAGGGTGATTGAGGTGAGTATGGAGAGACGCCGGAATAAAATGGCGGGGAAACGGGAGAACCCCGAGAAAACCTGTGTACCAACGGTATCGTCCGACACGATTCCCACTTGCGAAAATCCGGTTACCTGGCCGGGAAATGAACGTGGTTCGCCTTGGTGGGAGGCGAGCGGGCTGACCGTTCAGCCACCATGACTCCGATAGTAACAAGTGTTAATAGTAGATGTAGGAAGTTTAATTTGTAAATAATAGCTGTTGCAGCGATAGAAACCACAGCGGTTGTCATTTAAAACTTGTCATAAAGCACAGACTTGTTTCTTTACCTTTGCAAGAGGGCGATTTAGTAAAGATATACTGATATTTCCTTTTAAATTTCTGGTAAAAGAGTAATAGAAAGCCCCAGTATTTTATTGTATAAAAATTTGTAAAATAAATTTTATACTTCTTGCTGATGTTATATGTGTATGAAATTATGTGTTATTTATTTTCATTTGCATGTATATTTGATTCCAGTGCAGTATAGATCTATTGTAAAGTTAATAACATATTTTGGAATATAGTTATCAATTATCTTAGCAGGAACATTTAAAATGTATGCTGGTTGACATGGAACATAGAGGTCAAAGATGGCAACTATGTACGAATTTATTGAAAAAAGATTCTTTATGACACTGCGAGTTAGAAAGGCATTGTTTTAACATAGCTTGGCTTCGTTAAGCCATTTTTCTTGTGAGCTTTTCCTAACAGCTATTGAGTACAATAGACGTGATTCTGACTGTCCATGTTAATATCTGAACATTCAACATACAGTAACGTAATGCTAGGCTTGAGTGATCTTCGGCCGAGAACGTCGCCAGCTACGATATACGCCAGTAAAAAGGTCCGACTTCAGGAACTAAGGTAACCAGTAGCTTCTCCTCAAAATAAGTGCTACGTTTACCTGCGACTGTTGAATACGCCTCCCTTTTAGAATTTTTGAATGTAGTGAAATGTTAAATTTTGCCGTTACACCTAACGTTGAAAAGAAATAGCTATTTTGCAATAACGATGGAGAGGCTTGAGAGACATGCCTAGAGGTCTGGAAAATTCAGAAGTTTGTGGCTCTACCGAGCTAGGAAAATTTGCAATCCATTTTCACAACAGAATAATTTTAACCAAGCTATAAAAATTCACGAGCCTCGCCAGCATACATCAAAATTTCAATGCTTATCGTTTGAATTCTGTGTTTAGAAAAAAAACGTAATATTTCCGGAAGGTCCTGTTTATTTCTTGCAGTAATTATTGATAGATTTCCATGTTATTATGAAGTATTCTGATATCGAGTTTTCTTCATGTCAGTGCCCAGCCTCGTTGCGAGTTCAATTTCGTGTCCCAGAGAATGTGTTGTTAGAATTAAGTTATTATTGTGGTTCTTATTCAAGAGACTTCATGTCTGTGTATTGTCTTCTGTGGTCCTGTGTGTGTATTGAGTAATGCATGTCTTGTCTGCGATTGTGTTGAGGGTTTATCATGTCAGTGCTATGTTTTGTTATATTTAATATTAATATTAAAAGGGTTTCTTGTTAATTTTAAACGCGTTTTCTTGTTTTCTCTAAATATTATGTCAAATAGACCATCACTGGTCCTACCTTGTAACTAGTGGGAATGCTACTAAACCAAAAGCTTATTCTCACGTTTATTTTGGTATGAGATTGTGTTCTGGTACAAAGGTAACCTGGTTTTGAGTAAGTATGACTAAACTATTCAATCATATAATGATCATTTAGCGGCTATATTAAACAACGAGGCACGTAAGAATTGGTGTCTTGAGGGGTATCGTGGCACATGCTCTTCTCCCCTCTTCACCAAGTAAATTCCTGTTGCTTAGTGTATGCACGCTGTTACATTCATTCAAATTAATTTTCCTTAGGCCTCTCCAATCACACTCTAAACTTTGATCTGTGAGTTCCTTCTAGTGGGGAATATTGACAGTACAGGTGAAAACCGGACAAACATTATAAATACATCTGTCCCTGTGTAATATATTCCCTAGGGCACACCAGCAGTCCTGTCGACACTCACACTACCCATCCCTCCCCATCCCCATCACTCACTCCCCATCCCTCACGAACTCGGATACGCTACTGACAACTCGTAACAATAACAAAGTATTATAAATACATCTGTCCCTGTGTAATATATTCCCTAGGGCACACCAGCAGTCCTGTCGACACTCACACTACTCATCCCTCCCCATCCCCATCACTCACTCCCCATCCCTCACGAACTCGGATACGCTACTGACAACTCGTAACAATAACAAAGTATTATAAATACATCTGTCCCTGTGTAATATATTCCCTAGGGTACACCAGCAGTCCTGTCGACACTCACACTACCCATCCCTCCCCATCCCCATCACTCACTCCCCATCCCTCACGAACTCGGATACGCTACTGACAACTCGTAACAATAACAAAGTATTATAAATACATCTGTCCCTGTGTAATATATTCCCTAGGGTACACCAGCAGTCCTGTCGACACTCACACTACCCATCCCTCCCCATCCCCATCACTCACTCCCCATCCCTCACGAACTCGGATACGCTACTGACAACTCGTAACAATAACAAAGTATTATAAATACATCTGTCCCTGTGTAATATATTCCCTAGGGCACACCAGCAGTCCTGTCGACACTCACACTACCCATCCCTCCCCATCCCCATCACTCACTCCCCATCCCTCACGATCTCGGATACGCTACTGACAACTCGTAACAATAACAAAGTATTATAAATACATCTGTCCCTGTGTAATATATTCCCTAGGGCACACCAGCAGTCCTGTCGACACACACTACCCATCCCTCCCCATCCCCATCACTCACTCCCCATCCCTCACGAACTCTGATACGCTACTGACAACTCGTAACAATAACAAAGTATTATAAATGTCTCTTCCTGTGTTAAAAAGTCTGCACCGGAAGTTTTATATGTAAAAACTGTGAAACATTGGTATTATCTTTTCATTTACTTAAAATAATACCCTTCAGAACCGGAAGTATAACATGGCAACTGTCATTCCGGCGGGGAAAATTTTCTTTTCGTGAGCAGACGCCTCTGAAAGAAAACTGGGACAATTTTTAATTGACAACTGTACTACTAACATAAAGCTCTGCGCTCTGTAGGTCCTGCACAGACGGCGACCTTAAGTCGTATTTGTTTTTTTTCAGTCGCATACCTGCCCTAAGCGAGGCTTTCAGTATAGCTGAACGCAGCAACTGACGTGTCAGGTGTCACACAAGGTGCTCGCGAACAAAGGCGGCAGGTAGGCACGTCGTTATCGGCGCGGTGGACTGAGGCGAGCAAGTCCGCGGAGATAGCATCGCTGGAGGTCGACGGGACGGAATGGTGTCGGATTGCGAGGGGGCCGCGACACACAGTGTCGAGTTGCCGGCGAGCAAGGAGGTCATCGTCGATCGAGACGATCCCACTCAGGCCAAGTCACGTGTCGAGGGGGCTGTAACAACTGCTGCCGCGCTTATCTTACGCGTTTCACCGGCGATCGAGTACTTTTTGTACCAACCTTTGAAAATGTGGCTGCCCCTAGTGATGGGATAATCGCATCATTTTATTATTAGATTGAATCGCTTACGATAATTTTTTTATCGAACAAATAATTCGTCAAAATAATCAAGTGTCTTGTTCTAATCCATACATAAAAAATAAACCACAAATACTGTATATTTCTATAAATTTGTTTAAAACTCTTCTCACCAAAATTTTTTTCTGTTAATTTTGAATAATTTCTGCCATTTTAAACATTTTTGTTTCAAAATTATATTTTCTTGTTAATAAATGTGAAACATGTAGGTATCTGCAATGTTTGGTTTTGTTTAAATATAAACTGCTGTAAATCGTGAATAATCGAATTGTTTTAAAGTAATTAATGAAACGATTATAATTAAATAATCGATTATTTTACAAGCGATTATCCCATCACTGCCACTACCTGCATGTATTCTAACGTGCACACTGCCTGGCATACGCCCAGTAGCCTATAGATGGTAACTACGGGGAGAAAGTAGCTCCAATTTTTTTAACGTCGAAGTAAAAGTGAATACCGAAATGATTTATTTCGCTTTCTGTATTTGGTTTATGCATTTAAGTGTAAGAATGCGCAAATTAGTAAAGTATTTACGTTTCTGATAATTTCACAATTTCACTTGACCAGCACGAGAATGTTAATTCCACAAACGGCGGAAGAATACATAACGTGGATACAAGCAAATCATAAGCAGTGCTCAGTGTTTACCATGAACAGCGTATACCATAGAGTACTCTCTCTCTCTCTCTCTCTTTCTCTCTCTTTATATATATATATATAGAAAGAGAGAGAGAAAGAGAGAGATAGTACTCTAGTGCTCAGTGTTTACCATGAACAGCGTATACCATAGAGTACTATCTCTCTCTCTTTATATATATATATATATATATAAGTGAAACAGCTGCTTATTCCACGAGCTCCAGATGGCACCACTCGCAGTTGACATGCCAGAACGCCGTTCGCCAGTCGGCGCATGGTAATTATAGGCTGTTCACGGTACAGTGAGCACTTTTTAAGGCCCTTATTAATTTTTTCCTTTCATCAAATTTCCATCTTCCTGCTGCTTTTTAATATAAACATTGCAATGTGGCCAATAAACAAAGTGTATATATTTCACCAGCACCATAATTTAATTCGTGAGGCTGCAATAAGATATATTTATTAGTGGTAAATGCCTGTTGGGCGGGCATTAAAAAGTGCTCACTTTATCGTGAACAGCCTATACTCGCCAGCAAGCAGCCCCGTCAATATGGGAGTTTTCGCTGCACGCGGTAGTCAATCAGACACAGAATTTTTTTTTTCCACAGCCTCGTGCAACCAATCACGCAATGGATACGCTCACATCAAAAACACTATCACTCCATTTCGTCTCGTTTTACTTATAATGGCACCTGTTTTTCGCGAAAAGATTCCATGAGACAAGGTGTGTTCCAACGTACTTCAGTTCCCAACCACTTTCGCAAATGGATCATTACGCGTCTTATCTGTGCACCCGGGTATCACGGGCGATCAGTATCGGAGAAACTTAACTTTGATTGGCTCACTCGACGGACTTGACACAAAGGCAAGCGGCCAATAGCCAAAGCAAGTGTGCACATAGGATATGGAAGTGTAGCCTCCGCTAAATCTTTTCGCTAAACACAGGTGGCCCTAACTTAGTGTCATAACCGGGTACGGACCCAGTTGCATTTCTGCCCCCTCAGCGCGGGGATGACGTTTTACCGTCACCCAAGCCCTGAATTATTGTATTTGGGAGACCAGGGAAATATGAATGCTTTTATAGACTATTAACGGTCAAATGAGCACTTTTAGAAGCCCTGCTATAGATCTACTTGTATGTACGTTGTGCATTCTTCCGCATTAAGTAAGAATAATACTGTCGTGGGCCTCATCACTTTATTCATGCGTCGGTCGAGTGAAACTGTGAAATTATTTGAAAAGTAAAGATCTAACAAATTTGCTCATTCTTACACTTCGATGCATTAAAAAACAAACGGGAAACGAAAGAAATAATTAAAGTTATCAGAAATGGTTACCTAACACTTTTTATACGACGTTAAGGAATGGGCAAATGTCACTCAGTGTTCCCATTAAAATATATGGAGGCAGGGGCAGTGACTTTTTTCTAAGGTTAATTTCAATAGTGCTCACTTTATCGTGAACAGCCTTTAGTAACCACCTTCCGCTGGTTTTTCCGGCCACGGAGAATCCCATCCGGGATAAGAATCACATTGTACAGTCCATTCATGGTTACTGCACACCTTTCTGGAGCCCTGCCAAGGTTCTAATTTCAGGGTATTCCTACGCGTCGTGCAAACAAAGATTAAAAAATTACACAAAAGGGACGACGCACCGCACTCGTGCGCATTCAGCGTAAAAATATTTGGCATAAAAACTCTTTCTTACTAGGCGTTACCAACACACCTGTTTTCTCACTGTTTTTATTCATATTAGTTATAAACGAATTACTATAATTTATAGATAAAATATTATTAAAGGTTTAATTTAACAAATAATTAGATACGTTTATGTTAAGAGATGTATAAAACACTTGTGATATATGACATATACATATATCGGGAACAACCAAACGCGTCATACAGGGGATGATTTTCCAATGGTTTGATTCGAAAAGTGTGAAGAAACCTCGTATAGAAGTTATAACCGCTGAGGCCCGCCATTAAAAGACGATAGAATCTTTGGAGCACCGTGGCCGCTGTTAGTGCGCACGCGTTTTTGCTGCGGCCATAATTAACAGCGCATATGCATTTCCGCATTTCACTTTTTTTCATAGTATCCCAACCTAACAGTATCACATAAACTAAATGCTGTTCACGATGAAGTGACCACTTTTGAAATCAACCTTTGAAAATAAGTCACTGCCTCTGCTTGCGTATATTTTAACGGGCGCACTGAGTGACATGCGCCCAGTAAAGTTGGTAACGTTAGAGGGAATGTAGTTCTATATCTTAACATCGAATAAAAAGTGTTAGGTAAACATTTGCGTTACGTTAAATTATTTCTTTCGCTTTTTTTTATCGTCAAAATTGTAAAGGTGAGCAGATTTGTTAGATATTTACTTTTCAAATAATTTCACAGTTTCACTTGACCGACGCATGAATAAAGTGATGAGTCCCACGGAAATGTTAATTTTACATACGGCGGAAGAATGCACAACGTGCATACAAATAGATCTTAAGCAGGGTTTTCAAAAGTGCTCAATTGACCGTGAAGAGCCTATAACCCACAATATGTAGTTGGTGAATACGTGTTTTACAACAAACATACGAACGTAGTATAATGAGTGTATTTTTGCAATTTACATTAACATAGGATAGCAGGTGAATAAGCGGTCCGTTTAACAAGCACATGCGCAGTAGTGAGGTATGGTCACAACTGTCCACAGACGTAATAGTGTACAAAAAAAACTATATAGGGCAGCGCTAGACAAGCTACAGAGGCATTCCTAGCGGTTCATTGTGGCGATACAGCGTATCTTGTAGTGCTGTTTTATTCAGCCTGGTAAGCAATTTAATTTTTATATTTTTATATTCGAAATACATATTTATTGCGCATAAAGCCGTTATCACGCCACGCAGCATGAGGGCAGCGCCGTCTGTTTGTCTCGCGAAACAAGCAGAGCTAAGAATTTATTTTTTGTACAGAACTATCAAAAACCAAGTGGCTCCCAAAAAAAAAGTTAGAGCACCTCCTTTGACTAATTTTTATTTTAATGCAAATAATACACACTTCAAACTTGGTATCTTTGCTATCGTGTGTATGTATATAATTTACGTTGTCCGTGACGAAACCGTTAAACTTCGCCAGCATGTTCTAGAGGTCCTTAATTAAAAAGAAAAAAGAAAAAAAAAACATACACCTCTAACACTATGAAGCTCCGTTCGGATTTCAGTGAATGTGTGGTGCGGATGACGTGGCAATCATCTCACTGGACCACATTTGTTACAGATAATACCAGATTGGAAGATGTGCCGTTAGCTGTAGCCTACGTCTTGTGGTTGCTGCAGGGCGGGGCACGTACATAGTTCAGCAAAGCTGCTACTGAATTCTTAAATGCAGAGTATTTCTGCAGGTGGATATAGGCCGTTCACCGGAAAGTGAGCACTTTTGAAGCTCTAGTTACTTTTTTCTTCCAACCAATTCATAACCTTCCACCACTTGTTAATGTAAACCCTGGAATGTGAGTAATAAACACAGAGTATACATTCACCATACCCAAAAACCAAAAGTCCGAGGCCACAATGAAATATATGTATTGGTTATTATGTGACGAAACAGCTTCGAAAAGTGCTCACTTTATCGTAAACGCCTATAGGAAGAGTTGGCCCAGACCTATGGCCGCCGCGGTCTTCTGACCTCTCCCCATCGTACTTTTTCTTCTGGGGCTGCCTGAAGAGGAGAGTGTACGACGGACGCAAACAACAAGACCCATGGGATCAGTTGACACGGGGGTTCACTGATACCACCACTCGACTCCGAAATGAACTTGCAGACATGCAGTAGCATAACCCCGTCATTGTGCAACGTTTAGTAGCTTGCTTGCAGTCAGGTACAGCCCGTTTTGAACAGCTGGTGGGAAATCTCTGACATGTAGTCAATGTCAATAAGGATATTAAATAATTACACATGTTCACTGTAAAAAAAAAATTGTAATTTTTACTGAGAAATTCTTTGTGATTTTACAAATACAGTAAGATTTCTCTTGTAAAACTACTCGTTTGTAAAACAAGGGCCGTGTTTGTAATCGACCTCAATAAAAGTTTGTACCATGCTGACCCGTTTCCATGAGCTTCAGCGAAATGGCGGTAAATCAACAACGTAAATCCGTATAAAGCTATTTGTGCAAAAACTATGGGTGATGTAAAGTGTAGCTGCATACAAAAAGAAATGTATTGCAAGTTTGAATAACGCATAACACTTAAAACAACTCAAATAATCACAATGAAACTTGACGGTGGTATTGAATAACTGTTAATGTTTCCTAGCTTCACAGAACTCTTAAATTGGCTCTCAAAAACCTTGTTGGTAAGAGCCGTCCAAATATTTTAACAACAGAACTCTCAAATTAAATAAACGTACCTATTCTTCTTAACCAAATAACTTCATTAATATGTTGTAGGTACTTGCATGTATATTTACTGTAAAGTCATATTTTATGTACGTCAGTCAAGTTTGTCTTGTGATTTAAATGTTTCCGCAAGTAATACGAGGGGTATGGGTTCTAGTCCCCGTGCTGGCAAAATGTAATGCTTTTATTCCCCTATATTATATTATGATATATATCTTTTATTTCTCTGTTATTAATTTATCAAATTTGTTTTCTAGAATAAAAAATTATTTTATTTACACTTCACAATAATGTAAATTGTAATACAAGGTTATCATTTTTAACATTAAAAATAAAGGTTTTGCAGATTTTACAAGAAATTTTTTGCAGTTTTACAAGGGATTTTCTTGGCAACTGGATTTCTATTGATTTTCCTTATAAAAGTACCAAAAATGTTTTAATGTTGTCTGTATTCCATTTCCGTCACTGCCACTCTGGAATTACTTCTAGAACACGCTAGCGGAGGATGTTGGTTTCGTCGCTGAACCTACTGTATATACACACAAACACCACATACACACAATATACTTGCACATGTGCTTGTTCGAAAACTGGATGTTCACATACGTACATGTCATTCATCGATCACATTATTTTGACAGTTGTGGTGGCAACTCGTACGTTTACGTTTGAGCGAGTTGTCGGGCCTCGCGGCACACGCGACAGTTTTGCCTCTGTATAGTCTAGGCCATTTCACACAGTAAAATATTTATTTTATGCAATTAATTATTTTAATGCAATTTATTGAACCCAAAATTCACCTTCATTAGACTTTCAATGAATCGCATTTAATAGCCTTTCAAGTGACAATATAAAAAAGTATTACAAAATGTTTTTTGGAAACCAATATGAGAAATTCCGAACGTAAATTTTAGATGTATCTCGGACTCATTCACGATACAATCACAACAAATTTTCTTCATATTGTTGTAGGCACATTTTCTTTTAAAGTAATTTGTTTACTTATTTTATAATTAACTTCCTTAAATTCCCCCCGGTGTTATATCAGTGGGCGGCTTACAAACTTACTTATGACTTAACTTAAACTAACTCTTACGCCTTACCCTGGATTCGAACCCAGAACCTCCCGCACCATGGCGCACCAGCCGACTGCGCCATGGGAGGTCGGCGGTGCAATTTGAAGAAAAATTCGATTGCGTGAAAGCTTCGTTAGTTTCTACTTGCTACATCAGCTTATTGGAGGGGGGCGGGGCAGGAAGTAGTGCATCGCCCTGGGCGGGTGGCGGGCTACGCCCCTTTGCCGTGTGGGTGGCGGGAAGAGGGGTGTCCTAGTCGTTTCACGGGACGTTGCGCGGCCACAGGAAGATGACGTCACGATCTCTCCCCCCCCCCCCAAACAGACACCCTCCTAACAAACACACGTGGCGATTCCCCGTGCGTGACATCTTGACTCGGCGGGCGGCGCCCCGCGGCCAGCTCTGATTCCCAGCGCTACTTCACTCCCCCCTAGACCCGCGCTCGTCTAGCAACGACGCTTGTTATGTCGGAATCACATAAACCCGACACGTAAACTAAACAGCCAATGAAATACAGGGTAGATCTGACGTAAGCCCGACAATTTCTGTCGTCCGAGCAACGATTTTGGATTAGAAATTATTTCTATTGTCGTGTCGTGCGGCACGACGCACAGTCCGAATACTTGCAGAATGAAATTGTATGGCAAGTTTCCCTACAATGGCAAATACGCATCTCAAAAGAAAAAATAATCATGACAACTACTGTATTTAACTCTATTAATAATTATTTTACCTTCGTATGCATCAGCGATAACACTTAGTGTCTATCATACATTCTAAATTTCCCGTCTACCGACAGCCTTTGAAACTAGCGTAGTTAATCAGCGCCTTCTACATGGTTCCGAAAAATTCTACTCTTCGTGTCGCATCAGTAAACTGTCGGGCTGTGAATTCGAGCAGCCACAATGTTGTGTAGTGGTTGCTGTTTTTGTCGTGTCGTGCTAGTGTTTGTCGGGGCTATATGATTCCCACTTTACAGGGGTCGAGGCAACCCGCCATGCGTCGGAGATTTCCTCCGTGCATGTAGGTCTCTCCAGCACAACGGAACTCGTGGGCTTGTTGCAGGGTCTGCTGTTGCATCAATCCCGAGTTCGTCATCCTCCTGGCGAAATCTTGGTGAAAGCGCTTGTTGGACGATTTCTTTTCCGCACAGCTGTTGATGGGGCATTGGTGAGGAAGAATAGTCAGTTATGAGGTTGTCAGCAGGCAACAATTTATCACATTCTTTTAAATACAGGCACTCCTTTTCAGGACTAAATTTTGTGATTGACGACTACGTACCGTACAAGCAATCTCCTAATGCACATTTTACTATGGACAGGAAGCGTATCTCACGCACTTCTGGATGTTGCAATTCTGGATGGCCACAAGTGTATATATTATAGATAAAATGTAAAAACTCTTTGTAAAATATACTGAGAAATTTTCGTACAAAATATACATTAACGCCAGGTGTTAATTTTTTTTAAAGATAAGTTACATGAGCGATATTTTGTAACGAGTGTTACGCTGTCACTGCTTTGCATCGGCCCGCCCTAGACCTCACGAGCGAGTGAGGGAGTGTGTGGAGTGGAGGAGAGATTAGTAACTTGGAAAATCAGCAGCTTTTACCGAGGTCAGAGGCTGCCGTGCCACCGCGATAATCATATCATCTCGTACGCTCCTGACCTTCACAGAATTGCATTTATGCAGTTGTCTGAAGGAATGTTCTGGTCTATCGTCTTAGAACAGCGGGCGACGATTACAAAGGCCAACTTCCGTATGTCGAAGCGATAACCCTTTTGCAGCTCTCTCGCTCCTGACTTTCAGCCAATTGGATTTCTGCGTTTATGGCCAGGCTTCACCGTGCATAGGCGTATAGGGAATCAAATGCTAAATTCGGGCAAACTTCTTTCAGTCGTATTTTGTGGTAGTATTTTCAACTAAATATTTTCGGTTGGAGATTGGACAAATCTAGATTTGTAAACCTTCCAATTATTAATTTTAAATTTGAAATGCATTTTTAACTATTTATAAAATGTCACAATTTTATAAATGCTAAAAAGAAGTGCATTTAAAATAACAAAAAATAAATAAAATTGGAAGGTTCAATATCTAACAAAAATTCTTTAGTTGAAAATACTACCACAAAAAAACGACTGAGAGATTGTTGTCTCAATTTAGCATATAATTCCGTATGCATCTATGCATGATGAAGCTTGGCCTTATCTGAAGGAATCTTGTGGTTTAATGCCATAATTTCCCTCAGTGTGACTCAGGGTGCGGTGAACCTTCTAGATTAGGGCGACTGATGTTACTTAAGCCACAACAAGTTCTCCGAGCCGGCAGTTGATGAGAGTCGGGGAGTTTGGGCGATTGTGCGACCTTAAGCGATAGACGACGAGCCAGAAGAGCGACGAGTGGCTGCGGAAGTGACCGGCAGGCATCGGTGCAGCGAAGAATGCGACAGGCGGACAGATTTATTGAACTGGACACGTGAGTGTAAGAGATTTCAAATTATGGCAACAGACAGACCGAATATGTGTTAATGATGAGTGTAAGTTAATTGACTGTAACCAGAGACATTGAAAAGGACTCTAATTATAGTTGTGATAGACATTAAATATTACTTTCACTGATAGTTAAAATGAGTAAAAGTGGGAATAGATATTTTTATGTTGTAAATAATAGCTGTGTAAACAAATTAAAAAATATATATTTTTATTAAAACCTCCGTCCTTCACGAACTCGTATACGCCACTTCGGCGTCTTGTACCAACACCTTCATACATCTGAAAAAATATTATTGTACTGATCAGGAAATTCGAAGTCGTAATTACAGACTATTACATTCTGTGATATGTAGTTTACTTAAAACAGGTGAATGTGTTTAGAAATCTAAGATGAAATTAATGTAAGTCCATAATTTGTTATAACAAAAATATATGTTTTGAATGTCTACACTTGGCTATTATATTTTTTTTAGCAAGAATATTGTATTCGTAGAAAATCATTTGGAAACTATATTTCTAAATATTTTGCTCGAGTAGCGAGAAATCACGACCCTTAATGCAGCAACTCGGACATATTTATTAATGAGAAGTCCTTAGCAAGCTCAGTGCAGTCATGCTTTTTTATATACCGCAGGATGTATGTAATGATTCCTCTCACTCATAAGAGTTTATTTTCCACAGATAAACTTGCTTCTTAGGCCGTGTCCGAAATGACAAATTCGTTATTTTGTAATCTGACAAATATTTTTATCAAAATTTATTGCTTAAAACGGGCGTAATATTTTTAAAATCGTCACTGGAATGCTGAGAATGCGTTAATAAATAAGAAAATAATAAAATACGCAATAACGACTTTTAAAGAATTTTGTTACGAAATATGTAAACAAAACACAACACTTGCTTTTTAAAACATGCCTAGTGTATTTTACGAACTATTATTTGTTTTAAAATACATTTTATTTACGCATTCGCGCATATGTTTGAGGGTAAAGAACAATATGACGCTGATTTTGTCATTTCGTACTTTTCCTAACATCCACTGGATAAAAAATACGAAATACCAAATTACCAAATATGTCAAAATTTCTGTATACAAAATCGGGTTACGTGATAATTTTGTGGACAAAAAATGCTATTTCGGACACGACCTGAGAATACATTGTTTGGCATAGTTTCTTTTCAGGGGGGAAAAACGTGACCTACAAACACACGCTAACTCAGTCCAAAGACCAGCTAGCCATTAATGGGGTGATTTTTTTTCCCTTGCCATGTGTCGTACATAGACTAAAAATGAGATAGACCAATCTCGCTGGCTGCGCACAACCAATCACCGTGTCCCAACATTGAACTACTTTTCTGCCTACACGTCTAGCGAAAATGGCGTGGTTTGGATTTTAAGTTAGAAAACTAATTTGTAAACAAATGCTTTGAGATGAATGTATACTTCCTCTAACCAATTCGTAATGCAGTTTTATTATATCAAAACTGGTAACACTATTTTATTAATATAATAGTGCTTGTCATTTGAAAATTAAGATGTAAACAAACACGTTCATCACTGTTGACCATGTGACTGACAGTTGTGTAGGAGTTTTGTAGGATTGCGGTAGGTACATGCGCAGTAGACGAATAAGCGGTCTGCCTCATATTTAGTCTGTGACGTCGTAGACGTTAACAGTTGTGACCCCGTCACGTGTTACTCGTTTTGCTAATCACGGTGCGCAACGCGAGAGAGAGAGAGAGAGAGAGAGAGAGAGAGAGAGAGAGAGAGACACACACACACGCAGGTAGAAGATATGCTTGGCTTGTGATTACAGGAAAACACGGGCGATAAATTTCAAAACAATTTCCCGTGCTCAGATGGAGGAGCTGGCGGGCGACCTCTGCCGCCCCCAACACACATTCATTGCCTCCGCGCATTGTCTCTCTTCATTGTTGGCACGCAGAGCGTAAGTGGAAGTCATTCCGTCAGCCGGTTACACGGTCGCGCGCTCACGATTGTTCCCTGTGCGATGTGGTTTAGCGGCTCCCGGGTGCTACAGGAAACGTGTTTATGGCCGGCAACAAGTCGCTTCCTGTTGCCATGTTTCGAGTACGTCACTCTGCGCTCCATGCCCCCTACATACATACGCAGGCCATAATCCTCCCCGAATGCTATTCACGATAAAGGCGGCACTTTTTAAATCATCAACCTCTCAAAAATTTTACTACTGCCGCTATGTGCATATATTTTAAAAAAGAATAATGAGTTCCATGCGCCTAGTAAAATTGGTAACAAAGGACGGAAAGTAGTTCCGTGACTTAACGTTGAATGTAATGTAAACATTTGTAAATACTAAAAATATGTATTTTGGATACTTATTTATTCACGAAGTTTAAAAGTGAGCTAATTTGTAAAATGTTTACTTTTCCAATAATTACACAATTTAACTTTACCGATGCATAAATAAAGCGATCAGGCCCATGACAATATCGAATTTTTATATGGTGGAAGAATACACAGTACATGCACGTAGATCTTAAGTGGGGGTTCCAGAAGTGCTCAGTTTAACGTGAACATCCTTTAGTATATTCTAATATTTAAAAAAATAAATCTATGGAATATTTTAATGTAATTTTTTTTTTGCCAGAAATAAATGCCGATATTTTGTTGCTAATTTATAAATCTGGTTATTTATAGGCTGTTCACGGTAAAATGAGCACTTTTGAAAGCCCTGCTTAAAATCTACTTGGATGCACGTTGTGCATTCTTCCGCCTTATGTAAAATTAACATTGCCATGGGTCTCATCACTTTATTCATGTGTCGGTCATGTGAAACTGTGAAATTATTAGAAAAGTAAACATATTACAAATCTGTTCCGTTTTTACAATTCGATGCATAAAAAAAAAACAGCGCGAAAGAAATATTTAAGTTGCCACAAATGGTTACTTAACACTATTTATATGATATGGAACTACTATCTCTCTGTCGTTACCAACTTTACTGGGCGCATGTCGCTCAGTGCTTAAAATATGCGATGGTACAGGCCGTTCACGATAAAGTGAGCACTTTTAAAGCCTTAATTACTTTTTTCTTTCAACCAATTTATATCTTTCCACCACTTGTTAATGTAAATCCTGCCATGTGAGTAATAAACAAACTGTATAAATTCACCATACTCAAAACCAAAAGTCCGAGGCCACAATAGAATTCATTATTGGTAGAGCCGCAATTATTACGCGGATTGATTTCGCATCAGGCTAGACTTCGTAGTCCTGTATACGCTCGAAACGCTATTGTTTGCTTATTGGTAGCTGCTATAAAGTGAGGCCTTTGTACAGCACTGTTCAATGACAACTCACCCTACTGCTTCCTGCTTACTACTGGCTCACAGTTAAACGTGACGCATCTAAACAACTGCTGGCCAATTACAATGGAAGGAGGAAAGAACAAGTGATTGAAGTCTATCTCGCCACAAAATGAATTCGCGATATACTCGGGGTTTCAATTATTGGTTATTATTGTCTGATGAAACATCTTCAAAAAGTTCTCACTTTACCTTGAAGGGGCTTTTGGAGCAGTGAATTTTTTCTAAAAAGCTCACTTTATCGTGAACAGCCTTTAACTGGGAAAGCCCCTTTGAAACTGCAGCATATTCCGCGAACTCCAACCACACAATCCGTGCAAAATGGCGTTACCGGCGGCCAGCTACACGTCACGTCGGATAGCCGTCGGGTCGGCACCATGCTTGTCAGCTGGGGCGGCTCAGCCAACAGGAGGCATTTCGCAGTCGGGCGAAACACCCCGTTCCCAGCGCCTCGCGAAGCCAACCAGGGACTTGGTACGCCCAAGGCAAAAGGTACCGCCACGTAATTTCGTCTCGTCGTCAGGCATTTATAATACAGTCATGGCAACTTCACGCTTTTCTGAAGCCCTGCTAAGGTTCTACTTCCACGATATTCCTCCGCCTCGTGCAAACTAAGCTGAACTCAAATATAGAAACTACGCCGTCTTGGGAGTCAATGTGGGTGGAGCGAGGTGAGTATGGAGGAGCGTCGAAATAGCCTACTTGCCGTGTGGTGAAGTGTTGCAAGGTAAGCTGGCGCTTGCACACAGAAGTACATTTCTCGGTGCACGCAGCAGGAGCCAGTAACCACAGTGCAGTCTAGGGAAACTGAATGCGTTCCGACCAGCAATGGACTAATTACACATGTCCTGTGGCGTCGCCTGCCGAACCACGTTGTAGTGGTGGAACTGTAAACTAGCAAGCACCAGGGTGCAACACTCACACTAACACCAGCTTACCTTGCAACAGTTCACCAATTGGCACTGGCCTACATGGTCGGGGGAAACGGGAGATCCCCGAGCAAACCCGCCTAATAGCGAGATCGTTCGAGTAGATGGGGAATGAGAGAGCTGGCTCACCTCACTTAAATCGGCATTTTCCCTTAAAAGTACAGACAAAAAATAACACAACTATTTCCTGCTATTTTATCGAAAGTAAAAGAAAAAATTTAAAAACTCAAAAGCCAAAATCAAGTAAATTTTTCGATTTCAAGCAACTATTTCATGTTTTCTAGAAACGCTAATTTATCAAGCGAGCAATCTAAATTAATCAAATTAAATACAAAATCAAGGAAAATAGGCTTAAATCAAATGAAATATTTAAAAAAAGATGATTGATAGATTCAAATTAATAGAAATGAATACATTTTTCAGTTCTTTTAAACCTTTATACATTATAAACACTTGTTTCTCATTTATTAATTCTAAGGCATTTTTATGAAGCATATTTACATAGCGATCTCATAATGTAATTTTAAACTTTCTATCCAGAATACCGATTAAAAAAAAAAAAAAAAAATTTAATTTTTTTTTTTTTTTTTTTTTTTTTTCCAATCTTAGATTCATAAATTTGAAATTCAGAAACTGTATACTTTTTATTAATTTCAATATCTTGTAGTTTAGTCAATTCATATGAATTGTTTAATATCTTGATAAGTGATTCCATTTTGTTTTATTTATAAGAAAAATGCATTTAAATAAAGAATAATTATTTTATTTTAATAGATATCTTTCTTTATTAATAAAATGGAATCAATACTCGAAATGGAAAATAATATCATATGCAAGCAATGTAAAAATGTGGTGAAGTATTAAACACTGAATGTTTTCAAAACATAAACTTACAAAAGATAAGCATATTAACACATGTAAAAAATGTGTCAATGTATATCTAAGAAATCATTATGGGTTAGATAAAGTACAATGTGAATGTGGGAAATATTTTTGTATTCCATATCTCGAAAGCATAAAAATACTAAATTATACAATACAAATGAAATTCGCCATAATGATTATTCAACTAAGAGATGTGTAGTATGTAATGAGAATAAATATATATCGATAAAGATACTATAGACAAACATACAACAAAATGAAAAAAAAATTGTTGTGCATATACAAAAAAATGATTAAAACAATAAGTTAAATAATTAAAAACATTGTTTTCAATATTAACAATAATTAAAACAGTGTTTTATTCCATTCAACTAATTATTTTTTATAATATTCTCGTATTATTATTATCAATGTACCAAATTGCAGTAAAAAAATTAATTAAATTTTTTTCTTAGTAAATATACAATCGATAATGTCAGCGAACAATCTAACAGTTGAATTGAGCGGAAGGAGAGTGCTGGAGCTAAGATTTTTAAGCAAAAGAATATAAATTTAAATATTAATGTCGTCTAAGGAATGATTATTTAATTAGAACTCTTATACCATTTATTTTAAATGAATAAACAACGAACATCTTTACAAATTTGCCAAATACATATGTCAATATCAAAGAACAATATTCAAAATATAGAATTGAATTAAAAGAAATATTTCCATTCTCTAATAATGTATTTGTAAAGCCTAGAAATTAAAGGAAGCAGACAACAATGGTTAACAAAGACTAATTTTACAAATTTACCTTTGCCCGATGCTAATATCAATGAATTATACCCCAAATATAAAAAAGAATTAGTAAAGCCTAGAAATAAAAGTCAGCAGATAACAGAATGGTTAACAAAGAATAATTGTAAAAATTTACCTTTAGCTGATGCAAATATCAACTTATCATATCCCAAAGATAAAAAAGAATTAAAAGAAATATTTCCATTCTATAATAATTTATTTGTTAACAGAATAAATAGAAGAACCAATCAAAATTACAGAGTTAATACGGCTTTTAATGGTAGAATATCAACTTATAATATTGAGAAATCCTTTAATTCAGTACAACCTAATCACTTTTTTTTTACTTCAGTAAAACATAAGATTTTTGAGGTAATCATCTTAGAACATTTAGAGGGCTCAAAACTAACATTAGATTATATGACAATTATCGCAAGAAAGAGACTAACCAAGTATAATTATTTACTTTTCAATCACAAAACTATATAGTACTGAACGAATGAGAAATTAAAAGGATTTACAAAATTATAAAACAAGAATTACTTACATGATTATCTGAATTTAAAAAAAAAAAGGTTCAGATTAAAAATAAGATTCAATGTTTGGAATACAATTAGCTGTAAATAAGTATAATCCGTTTAAATGGAGCATCATATACTGAGCTACCAGAAGAGATTACGACTAAAAAAGCATGTATTAATGTGAAAATGAAGATCAAAAATTTTTTCTTTGGGCAATCAAGTCTGTATTGTTTCCAGCAGACAAAAATTCGGATAGAGCAACTAAATGTAAAAATGTGGGGCTTAATATTGATGAGGTAATAGATAAATATGAATATCCAATTAAAATTGATGATATACCAAAAATAAAAATCAAAATGATACATCTATAAATGTATACTCTATTGAAGATAAGAGGTCCATTGTATATCTATTAAAACTTACAAAACACAAAAAAGGACAAACATATAAATTTACTTTATTTCAAGAATGATAAAAACTCACATTACTGTTGGATAAAAGATTTATCTAAGTTGCATTCTGCACAAAAAGCCTTACGAAAAGGTAAAACTGATATATGTGATATGTGTCTTCAATTTTTCACATCTCATGAAAAATTAAATAAACATGCAGAAGACTGCTCTAAAAATGAACCAGTAAAAATTATTTTACCTTTGGAAGGAGAGCAAATATTTTTCAAAAACTACAACCATACAATGAAAGTTCCTTTTGCAATATATGCAGATTTCGAATCAATTCTAAGGAAAATATTAACGACCAAAACAAATCCAAAAGAAATATATAAATTTAAACTAATAAAAAATGTCCAATTTTAACAGAGGATGATGATATTGATAATGGCTTTTATAAGGAGGTACTTAAAGAAAGATACAAACATACTAAATGATCACATAAATAACATTGGTTTGAAGTTAAATCATGAATCATATACAATGAAATATCAGTTACTCGAAGCTTCTGGTTTTTGCTATTATATTGTATATAATGATGGTGATTATAAACCACTAGTTGTTTATCGAGGTACAAATGCACATAAGATGTTTGTACAATCAATGAAAAGGGAAGTAGAAGAGATTGGGGAAATATATTCACCAAATGAAAATTACATCATCTGGAAAACATAACTGGAAAATTCATTAACCCAGTATGTAATAGTTGTAATCTACAATTAAAATTACCCGATTTTGTTCCGATTTATTTTCATCTCTTAGCTAGAAATGATGCACATTTATTAATTAAAGAAATACGATATGATAATAAGCAGATAGATTTAATTGTAAATAATAAAGAAAAGTTTATTACTTTTGGGAAAGAAACAGAAAATTTTGACATGAGGTTATATCAGATGAAACATACCCAAATGCATTTTCCAACAGATCAGGTAGATTTAGTATTAGAAAAGTGGTTTATCCATACGATTATATGGATAGTTGGAAAAAAATTCGAAGAAACAGAACTGCCACCAAAAAGTGAATTTTACAATAAATTAAATGAATCCGATATAACTGACATGATTATGATAATGCAAAATGTGTAAGCTATCAATTTAATATGAATAACCTCGGGGAATATCATGATTAATACTTAAAAAGTGATGTGTTACAATTAGTAGATGTATTTGAAAACTTTAGATAAACATGTATAAATTGTAATAAATACTGTGTTGGGGGGGGGGGGGGACTTGGAAAGAGATATAGTTTACGTAAGCCCCAATTATAAGTATTAGCCCCTGAAAGAAAACGGATGAACCCTGCTATGGATTTCTAGTCAAAGGCAATGCATGTAGGCCGAACTGCATAATTAAAGTGCAACAACCTGGGAGAAATCCATAGCAATAACATTAACCTCAAACATCAGCCAACTGGCAGTTATTTTGCATACCGCACACCATCGTCGAAGTTGCTGGTATTCCACACCAACAGAATTTCAATTACCTCGATAGCCCTGCTCACAATCAGGTTCTGTGCAGCCCCCTGCATAGCTATACAACTCTACAAAACATACTGGAAGACGAAGGAACCAACTATGTATTTATTTAAAGCAATAAAAGGCTCCCAATTTTAAAGCAATAATTTAATGTGGAAAATATTATAGAAGTAAATTGCATGAAAGTTTCATTTCTTGGTAGTATTAAAAATGCAAGGGATATGTATGCAGCAGCTGGACTAGGTCTATAAAGATATCTCTCATTATGCCTGCTACAAATGCCAATTAAGTGAATAGAGTATTTTAAAGTAAAATATATATATTATCTAGATATCTTAAATGTTGCACACACTTAAAGTTTTGCAAAGTAGATTTAATTCAGTTCGAAATAAAAGTCGCTAATGTTCTCACACTTGGCCTTTACAATAAATTATGTGCCTGTATAAATACTTATTAAAAATGTAGCACAGTTTATGTTGGTAAAGCAATCAGATACTTATTTAAATCTCAGACACTTTGTGACCACTGAAAAGTGCCGGGAAATAATGCTGCTTACTTTAAAAGTTTATTAAACACTCTCAAGTACGTGTAACAGTCACTGTACATGAAGGTGGAATCATACCCTATATAAATGTAGAGTTTCTCACACTTATTTTATATGTAAACCTGTTCTGGCAGTAGTACTGTATACCATTGGCTTATCACTCAACTTTTAATATACATTTTTTGGGTCTAATTAACCTGAAAACATTAAATTTATACTTTTAACAAAGAACTAAGGCCTCACTGGCCTGCTGCAGTTATGACCCACTTAATTCAAGATGGAGTTTGGAACATTCCATCACCATCCATTATCGACAGCAGTTAAATTTTCAATTTAATACAGAGTACATAGGACTTAACTCAGGGTGCTTTCCAATACCGTGATAATTCAGAAGGGTGCGCCTGAATGTTACCAACTTGCACACAATAAACAAATTACTTGAAACCTGATAAAATAAAATAAAATTACAACAATTCACATATAGAAAATTAACATTTCAGCTGCTGCGTTTACATTATTATTACATATAATTAAGAAAATAAAATAATGATATAACAATATTATACGTGAAACATATGAAATTCATAATATTTGTTTACTATAAATATGCATGTACTAGTAATATAAATTTGCATTCTAACTTAAAATGTGTTGAAATGAAAATAGCATGTTAGATAATCAGATGTTACAAAATGCATATGATTTAGATCCAGCATACTATTATACAGCACCAGGATTATCATGGGATGCATTGTTAAAAATAACTAAACTACAATTACATCTATTACATAATTATGATATGATTTTAATGGTAGAAAAAGGAATTATAGGTGGCATTTCACAATGTTGTAAGAGATATGTAAAAGCGAATAATCAACATTTAGACATTTTTAATCATAATCAAGAATCTAACTATATAGCTTATCTCGATGTGATTAATTTATATGATTGGGTAATTTGTCTCAATATTTACCATATGGTAGTTTCAAATGGGTTGATTATCCAGAATTTATATTAGGTTTTTGGCAAAATTATATATTATATCTTAAGGATGATTCCTATCATGGTTACATTTTAGAAGTAGATTTCGAGTATCCACAATATCTACATAAATTACATAAATATCTTCCATTTTGTCCAGAAAATAAGGTAGTTCCAAGAACAAATCAGTCTAAATTATTAACAACTTTACTTGATAAACAAAAGTATGTAATGCACTATCGCAATTTGAAATAATGTCTAAATAATGGGTTAAAACTAAAAATAATACATAGAATATTAATGTTTAATCAGTCTGATTGGTTAAGAAAGTACATAGATTTAAATATTAATTGATGCGAACTAATGCAAAAAATTATTTTGTAAAAGATTTTTAGAAACTGACGAATAATTCTGCTTTTAGTAAAACAATAGAAAATATAGGAAACAAAGTAGATATAAAATTAATATCAGGTGCAGAAAAATGTGAAAAATTAGTAGCAAAAGCAAATTTCAAAAACAAATATAAAATTTAATAAGCCTATTTATGGGTATCTCAATTTTCGACATATCGAAAGAGTTATTGTATGATTTTCATTATAAAGTGATGAAACCAAAATATGCAGGTAACATTGAATTATGCTATCAAGGTACCAACTCTACATTTATTACATTAAAACAGAAGAATTTTATGAAGATATGAAGTCGATGATAGAAAAATTTGATACAAGTGGTTAGCCAAAAGATTATATATATATAATAATAACATTCCTCAAATAAATAAGAAAATAAAAGATCGAAAGGTGTAAATACATGTGCAGTTAATAAGAGAATGACATTTGAGGACTATAAGAACTGTTTGTTTAAAGAAACATTACAATATAGAACCATGAATTTAATAAGGAGTGTGAAACATGAAATATATGCAGTCTAAGTTAATAAAATTGCATTAAGTCATTGTGGTGACAAAAGGATTATACAAGAAAATAAAATAGATACATTACCATATGGATATCAAAATTTATAGTTTTAGTAATGAGAATTGAATAATTCAGTGGTCGGCACGCAAACCACTCAAATCACACAAATTATATTTTTTTAAGCATCCTTAATATCCAAAACAATGTCAATATCAGCACCATCAAAATAAATTTGTTTACCATTTTCATCTCTAATTTCTGAAATGATATGATTAAAATGTTCATTATTTATTTTATAAAAAATTTAATATGTGGGCTCATAATCAATATAATCTCCAAAACCAATCATAGTTTTCAATGAAAAATTAGCAATTATATTTGTTTCTAAATTATTAGATTCATGAACATTCCACATGCCAAATTACAATGGATATTTTTGTTTTAAATGGGCTAAAATTAGGTAATTTATTACCCACAACAATTTCGTCTTTTTCAATAATACCAAACTTAGAATTGATAGATATTAAATTTTTCACATTATCTGCTGTTAATTCAGTGCTGTTTGTTTAAAACAGTTAAAATGAGTTTATAGATTCTTTTAATGATTCCACATTGTATTTTCCTTTAGGAATAGTATTAACTTTGTTTTTATCAACCACAATAGCCAATTTTTTTTATTTGTATTAGTATTATCTGATATATTGGTGCCACAAATTTTGTGCACAAACTAATCAATGCTATAGATTTATCTTGATGAATTATATCATAGTGAAGCTTCTTCTTTAGTATAGAAGTATTATTTATCAACTTAAACCCTTTATTATCCATTTAGTAGAAAAATATTGTTATAAAAGGAGACGGAAAAAATCAAAAGAATGGCGAACTTTTGCCTGACAATATAAGAGCCAATATAATCAAGCCCAGTAATAGTGAGAAAACCAACTTGATGATTAATTTTATTTATAAGATAGGATGGGTAAATTTTAACAAATTGCATGTTTGCTCAAAAAGTTCAAAACAACACAAATATATTCAGTTACAAAATGACTTTGATGTTACATCCAACAAGTTTAATGAAAAGGTGGCTTTTTTTTAAATAGTAATGACTAAATGATTCCACTAGACCTATATGAAAATAATTCTCCAGTCATTTTGATGATGTCATCTTAGAAAATCATGATATTATCCACGATTACTTTACTATGGGAAGGTATACAAATGTTGATGTATTTTATTTGGCACAGATTTATTCAAAAGTACCCAAGTAATTAGTAAGAGATGATGCAAATTTTTTATGTATATTAGACAAGATGAAACCAATGTAATACACATATATAATGAGTTTGTTGGCGGAGATATGTCATATGAGAAATTTAAAGAGATTTATTCATAATGTTGGGGTAAAGACTATGGTTTTATCACTTTAGATATGAGTAGAAAACTGACAGAAGGATAAGTATTGTGATAAAATAAAAGAACTTTAAAAATAACTTCATCTCAATAAGAAATGTAACTAAATAATTGCACTTTTCGTGCAAGAATTCTTTTATCTGCTTCAGCAAACATGCTGCCATCTAGTTGTGACAGAATATAGCTTTCCTACTGTGCTGCAGCCTAATTGAGACAGATGAAAGCTTTCAAAATGTGCTGGCCTCTAAAGACAACAGGAAAAAAGCCAACTGCTTCTCTCTTCGGCCTTGATGTAGCAAGTTGCACTCTAATTGCAACACAATGAACAGTTGGCAAGAATGACTCAACTTGTTGACCTTGGGCGAGCTCAGTGCAGCAGCTGTAACACACTTGGCTAGAGTGACAGTCGACTTATAGCTGTTAACTTTCTGCAGCACACCACATGAAGTTTTATAATAACTGCCCTGTTTGTCTTGTCAACATGGCTCATTGACAATGGGTATGATGTCAAATGCGAAGGTCGTGGTTTCGAACCCCAGTCTGAGCAAATAATTAAATAATGTGAATATGAGGTGCCCATATTAGTGCTATTAATTGCTAATCTCAAGCTCTAGAAAAAACTCTCTATTATATAAATGTAATATAACAGATGTATAGCTGGAGTGTTCCCATATGATGGAAAGTGCCAACATCATATGGGAAGGGTGGTATTAGAAAATAAAAAAAATTAAGACTTCCCACTTTACCACTTAACAAAAAAAATATTTAAAAAAGACCAGCTGGTGCTGAAGTGGGAATATTCTCCTATTAGCGTTTTACTGGTGTTAACATCAAGGCCAGAAAAATATATAACACATCACTGGTGAGGTGTAACAGCCCTTAAACTTGGGAGGTCCCTGGCATGGCATAACAGCCCGTAAAACTTTTGTAATTTTTAAAAATAAAGCTCACTATAGGTGAAATGTGTGTTGAATGAACGGACAATGAATGAATGTTGAATGTGATTTATGTATGTTGAACTAACAATGAATGAATGATGAACTAACAATGAATGAATAATGAATGCATATTATGTGAACAAATGATGAATGAACATTGAATGCATTTTATGCACATTGAATGAATGATTAAGAGCAATGAACAAATATTGAATGTATTTTATGAACATTAAAAGGTTGTTACAATTGAGATGATTAATCTTCTTACAATATGTTAAATATTTTATATATAAATAAAAAAATACTTATTTACTAAATACTTAATAGTTCTTTACAAGATGGCTGAATCTCTAGACAAACAATTAGAGAACGTAATACTAGAAGATGGCAAGATTGATAATACTAAATTAGTTACCAACTCATGTTTAAATATTTTTGAATTGATTAAGAATAACAATTATAATGTAAGCTTAGGACATTGGTTTAAAGATATTTGAATTCCTTTTGAGAAAATAAATGTATTGATCACTAATGATGTTTTACCTTTTTTATATAATATTCCAGGCGGGAAAAATTTGCCGCCTGCAAATTCTTAAATTTCTTAAAACCAATTATATTACATATACAAAAATTAAAATAACACTCTTCTTGCTTTAGAATGTGAGTATATTCAAAATGAAATTAAAACTTTAAGGCCCAATAATATTGTTAAATAGAATTTTATTTTATTAACAGTAGATGATTTTAGAGAATCTGTAATGACATTTGATACAAAACGATGTAAGCAAGTACGAAAATATTATTTGGTTTTAGAAAAAATATTAATCGATTACCTAAAGTATACAGCATCTATGGAAAAAACTAAATCTATTCAAGCTCAACGAGAAAAAGAACAGCTTGCTTTAGAATTTAAAGAATAATTACATATAGAACAAAAAGAAAAATTGAAACTACAAGAAGAACATAAAAAACTAGAACATTTTAACATGAATATGAAAAATTTTATAGCAAAATTCAAGCGTAAAACAAAAAATGGTTATATATATATTATATATATATATATATATATATATATATATATATATATATATATATATACAACACACTTCAACATCTGGTCGATATACTTCAATTGGCAATTTTAAAGTTGGTAAAACAAATAATTTAGTGGCTAGAAATGCAAATTTCAATTCTTCCCATAGTGAAAAAAATAATTTTTATATTTGTTTTCATAAGAAAGTTAATGATGTAAACAAAATAGAAAAGTTAATTCATGAGCTATTGAATGTTTTTGTGATAAAAAGAACTACGAAATATTTGTTTTACATTATGCTTATTTACTTGAAATTGCAGAAATTACAATTAAAAACATAAATGAAACTTTGGACTAAATCAATAATTTAATTAAAAATCATCTAGCAGAAATGTATTATTTAGAACCAGTTATTACAGAACCAGTATCTTTAAGTAATGATGATGATGATGAATCATTAGCTAATGTGCAAAATGACTTCTTTGTTGAAAACAAATTAAAAATATCACATAAAGATTTACTAGGCAGATTAGAAAAAGGCAACACAAGTAATGCAAAATATTTGAATGAAACAATACAATAATTAAATTGGAAGGATAGTAAAAAGCCAGTTACTCATAACAATAGAAAAATTATAATTACATATAATTAAGGGCGTAAGCAGCAGTCACACCATTAGGTAAAAATATTTAAATTCACAAAACATCTGTTTTATTAATCCATGAGTTATGTGAATTATCAAAACCTAACCATTTTACATAAGTTTTATCACATTTTGTTATTAAGACTTTTTCAACCAAATATTCATCAGGATAGTTAGTTTTCATAGTTTCATGTTCATAAAAACTACCTTTTATTTCTTCTCCCGTGATATCTTTCAGTTTGTACGTAAGCGTATCATAATTTAAAACCTCGAAAATGGTAAATAATTCTGTTGCTCAATAAGCTGTATAATCTTTTTCGAAGATTCGTTTACTTTTGCTAACACAGACAATATGTAAATTGATATTAGCAAAAATAATTTTATAAACAATACAATACATAAAAAAGTAAAGAAAATTTTATTATTATCTAGGTGAATCTTCTGCGCTATTTTTTGTTAACAATTTAGAAAGTCCTCCTGTTAATTCATATTCATAATATTTCACAAATAGAATATCGCCATCTATATTTAGTTTTGTATCACCGATATAAAAATTATGTCCTCCTCGTAAACCGTATTTTTCTTTAATATTTTTCAAGACTAATAGTTGAGTCTTTCAGAGGGATTATACCCAAATTTGGAGACCTATCATTAGCAAATAATTCTCTTTCAAATGATGTTTTTTCAGGAGTAAGTGCATAATCTAAATTTTTTGTGCAACTGGAACTAGTGTTCTTATTAAATTTTTATTTTCTTCACTTCCATGTGCTACTTTTTTTTTTACCAATATTTCGTAATTCATAAATTAAAGGTAGATCTTTCTTCTTATTTATTTCATAATCTGCTCGTGGTTCTTTTGATCATTTTTGAATTTTTCAATGAATAATTTAATCCAATATATTTCCTTTGATGAATCTTTCATTCATATATAATTATAATTTTTTACTTATAAATGAATTATAAGAATATCGAGAGTATTGAAAGGCAAACTTTTCCTCCAACTGATCAAATTAGGGGGAATTTAAATATTTACAATAATAGAATTGAATTTGATATTCCTATAGGTGATGGATTTTTCTTTCCCAAATAATGCTTATGTTTTTGAGCAATTTAGACTACTAAAGAGATAAAGAAGGAGATGAGGCAAAATATGCAAAATTAGATAATGTTGATGTTTGTGCTAACGTTTTTCCTTTCCAGTTTTCTAGAGTATGACACCAGCAGCGCTGGAGCCCATGACGGCGCTCACGTGTCACGTGTTCCGCACGTGCGCAAAGAGGCCTATAATTTGAACTTTCCTATGAATGTTAATTTCAGGGTAAAATGTGTTATACAGTGTTTAATATGTCTTAGAAATTTTATAGTGCTTGTACTAATTTTAATTGTTTGGTTATGAATATTCAAAGTGCCTGCGGCGCCGAGATTAAGAACACTTAATACTCTGGCATGAACGCCATCACAAAGAGACATTAAAATAATACTGAAATTCGTAACAAAATTATAGAAATGTAAAACAATATCTAATTTAGTTAGTGCCATTTTATTTTCAATAAAATATTTCACTCGGCGTGCATAGAACTTCCACTTATGTGAACCCCGTAGGCGGCCATGATAGGTCCGTGCGACGCTTGTATCTGGACAGTCTGTCGAGCAAAGCTGGTGAGATAAGACACTGTCACGTATGCACTACAACTTTTGTTCACTGATTTAGGTTTCCATAATTAATTTAGTTTACCGGTTAATCTTTGCTTGCGTACGTTTTTGTCAGATATTTTCCCCAGCATTATGGTTCCGCTTTACTAATTCTTACGCCCTTGTGGCATTTTTAACTTAATCGAGAAGAAGGAAGAGAAAGATGTCGGAGAGGTCACGCGACCCGCGCATTTGAATCAGACGCCATCTGCCTATGTTTATGGCATTTCAGTGTAACTTCTGCATAATTGCTACATGCAATTTTAAGAGTTTTATTTTTATGTATGTATTTAAGGGTAATTTTCGTGTTTGAATATTTTATGGCAACATCACGTATAACCATGTGGCCAACTGAAGTCAAGTTTTTGTATACACCATCATTGCGTTTTAAGAGCATATTTATATAACATTGTATGTGCAATCATTTATTTCAGGGTTTTATGTCAATTTTATTCAGGGTTCACTGTATTTTTCACGTAAATTGATGCTTTTTGTACTTGACCACGCAGTCACAGTAATGTTTGATTTCACCGCCATCAGGCATGTTACAAGCCTGTAACGACTCTAATTGTAAAGAGAACCACGTGCTCAACACGAATAATACTTTATTTGAATTTAGTTTGCAGTTTCCACACAGAAATATTGCAATTTCACCTGCACCACGTGATCCGCTACGAACTTATTTCCAGCGGCCTCCACGCCACCTAAGCTTGTTTTCACATGTGTGAGTTTATTGTGAATATTCATCTTGTGTCCCATTATATTTCATGTATCATTCAAGTGTCTATGTAATTGTGTAATTAGTGTACGGTGCAATTATTCCCGTCCTAGCCGGCTCTGTGTATAAGCCGTCACCACACTAACCACGTGCTGGAGGGCAAGCCCGACGAGTTTGCGTTAGTGATGCCAAGTAATCACTCGTGTTAATGTGTATTAAGGGTATTCATTTGTAATTCACCGTGTACTGTCTTCAGGAAAAACCATCAGTCCACCCTAGCGGCTGTCGGTCCTCTTCCCTTGTAAAGGCTGTGCTTTCACGTACCTCGGCGAGATCATCCATTTAGGCATGCGCTAGATTAATTATGGGTTGGGGAGCACCCAAGCGGAATTGGCTAGTCATGACCAAGATAACTATTTCACTGGCACGTTGATGTGTACAAACAATATCAATATAAACAAGTCTACAGTGAATTCAATTTTTTATTCAGTAGTGACAGTGTCCTAGCCACATATGTTTTATCTATTGTTTATTTCAGTGAGTTTATTAATAGTTTAGTATTGCCAACGTAGCTGTAAGTACGCACGGGTGAGACTGACACACAGAACCCACATCCCTGAGAACTCTGAGTCTTAACAGTGCAGTGATTGGGAAGCACCGCTGGCGCCCAAATTACCAGTAAGTATTTGTGTCATCGTTCGTTTCATGTCTCACCCGACCGCGTCAAGTAGAAATCTCGAAACATGTACATATTATTGAGGCTGTTGATAACTCAGGTTTAAGTTCAACAATGGAGAATAATTTGTTAAGATATCCAAGTGAGCAAAATTGTTTAGAATTTACTGGCGTTGATAACAAATATCATATAAAATCTGTTCACAGTGATAAAACAAATGAAATATCTTATCCACTGATACATATGCTTGGTTTTATTTGAGATAACAACAAAATTTACTGGAAAGGAAGTAATAAAATTATTTTTTTCGTGATTCATCTGATAACAATTGTTTATATGTTTATGAAACTAAGAACGCATATGGTGCAGTTCAGAAAAGTTATGCTGATCCAGGTAAAATTGTTATTCAAAAATTAGAAATTATGTGGCCAATTATTGCTCTTAGAAAACATTGACGATAAATATGTACTTCATGAAATTGGTGACGACTTTGAGAAGATAGAAGATGTTTTTAAAAAGTTAGTAGAGCTTCGAATATAATCTGTAAAGAATATGATAATATTTCATTTGATTGTAGCTTATTTTGCTTGATTTTGAATTAAATTTGATTAATTTATATTGCTCGCTTGGTAAATTAGTGTTTCTAGAAAATATGAAAAAGTTGCTTGAAATCGAGAAATTTATTTGATTTTGGCTTTTGAGTTTTTAAATTTTTTCGTGTACTTTCTATAAAAATAGCAGGAAATAGTTATGTCAGTTGTCTCTTGTACTTTTAAGGGAAATTGCCGATTTAAGTGAGGTGAGCCAGCTCTCTCATTCCCCATCTACTTGTTCGGTACGATTCCCGCTTGCAAAAAAATGCAGGGGTGACCCGGCCGGGAATAGGGCCCCTAGGTGAAAGGCGAGAACTCTAGCCGCTAAGCCGTTGCTGCCCCTCCGCTCAGAAACTTCACTGGCTGGCAACTCTGTGCGGTTGTACATGAGCAATTATGTGACTCGCCCGTGAAGGTAAAGACTGTTAACGATAAAGTGAGCACTTTTAAAAATAACCTTTGAAAAAAAACCATTGCTCCTACTATAGAGCGTCCCACTCTTAGATTGCAGTGTGCGGTGTAATGTATATTCACTCTCTCTTTCCAATGCATGGTTTCTGTCGTTAACTCTGTCCTTGTTCCTGCGTGCACTGTTGCCTGATGTGTTATCTTTATCCAGCCCAAAATAAATGCTAACAGCCTCCACTATATATATATATATATTACAATAACAACATGTTCCTATTTATCATCTGTATTGTAAATTCTACTAGTTCTATAACCTTTAAAAGAATTAGAGTGTGCCTTTAACAATCCGAGACACTGGCACAGTTACCGTATTTGTTTGTTAACTCTATAATACTATCGCTGTAATCTTAACATAATAGGGTGGTACCTCCAATAGCCCACGGCACTGTTGTAGCTACCATACTGTTTCTGTATAATTTTGAAAAAGCACTAGGTGATTTCTACAGAACATTCTGTTGCAACTACCAAGCATCGCGGTTGAGTTTACAATATCTTGTCCCTATTACCGTAACAATGCTGTAATATTGTGTTCACAACTATTTGTATAGTTCCTACTACATAAATCACTGTACCTGCTACGCAAAATATGGTTCCTACAACAGAATAACTTTTAACGATATTTATTAGATTGTTCTGCTAACAATTTGGTTTGTAAAGTATTACAAAACATTATGTTGCTGCTACTAAAGTTTAGTTGTCGTTACCATAAAATGCGATTACAAAACTGTTCTGTTAAGTTCTCTTTGCTGATTTATTCCAGTCAGTGACACTTGCGCAGTAAACTTGGTAACGAGCGATGGAAAGTAGTTCCATATCTTAACGTCGAATAAAAAGTGTTAGGTAACCGTTTGTGATAACTTAAAATTATTTCTTTCGCTTTCTGTTTTTTTAATACATCTAAGTGTAAAAATGAGCAGATATGTAAATTATTTACTTTCTCAATAATTTCACCGTTTCATTTGCCGACGCATGAATATAGTGACGAGGCTTATGGCAATATTAATTTTACATAAGGCGGAGGAATACACAACTTGTTTGCAAGTAGATCTTAAGCAGGGCTTTCAAAAGTGCTATTTTTATTGTGAAAATCATATACCTGTGATGTGCTTTGTTTATGTGGGTAATGCCAACGCGCCGTTTTTTTTTCCCCCCCATCTTCGCTAAAGCTAAACTATATTGCGTGTTACAATGGCGAATAAGAATGATATTAAGTTAATAGCAGCACTCTTTTATGTTGCTAATGTTATACAAGTTCTTTTCCACGGACTAGGAAGTGAATGCTGTCTCATCCACTGATTTACACTGATCCTGATAAATAGCCTGAGACGTGTACGATAAGCTAGTACTTCGCTGAAAGACGTGTATGAAATGTGAAGGTTGCCATTTCGGAAAGGAATCCACGCCAAACCTCGGACACCAAATAGTGAGCTCAGTCGACGAAAATTCGGAACAGCCCTCGTACTTAAAACTACGATAAAGTTTTAACCAAGGAATTCTGTAATGAAAGTAACCTACAGTCGCACGAGCACACGATCGATGTTTACTCACAAGATTCGGCGCAGAAACTGGAAAAATGTATTCCTAATTTCGACAGCTATTAAGCAAAAAAAATATGTCACAAGTATGAAACTGAGTTGTATGATGTAGAAGGTTTGTTGTTCCTAAATATCAGTGTATTTATGTGTTCTTCAGGCGTGAGAATTATTTGCTTTTTAACACAAAAAAAAAAATTGTTTCTCTATGAAGTACTGGTGTCACCTCTTTCGGGTTCCCGGCATGCACACGTACAGAAAATACTATGAAAATACTATTGTTTTTATCATTAAATACGTAATTAAATATGCTTTAAGCATAATTTGAGCACCTTATGAACTAAGAATAACCCAAGAATATGCTTTCAGAACACACATGTTATCTTGGGACATCCACTGAGATTCCTTGACTATTCTTGCAAGTACAGATTATCAATTCCATTACGTGGAACGTCCAAACTGTAAATATATGAAAATAATGGATTTTTCACATAAACATTATTTTTATAATATTTTCGGAGGCACGCCAGGGTGATGCATTTAAATGCATCAGTTTTTGGTGTTTCCGTAGAAGCACTCCTTCGTAGGGCCTACTACATTTCCAAAACATCATTAGCAAACACATCCTGTATATCTAGCTATAGGTGGGGGCTGTGCATTTTGAGAAAATATTAATATCTTGCTTGATGCTCGTGTATATAGGCTGTTCAATGTAAAGTGATCACTTTTGGCGCCCTAGTTACTTTTTTTCCTATCAGCCATTTCTCATCCTTCCACCACTTTTTAAAAATAGATATTTCCATGCAATTATTAAACACAGTGTATACATTTCACTGGACTCGAAAGTTAATAGTGAATAGCGTAAACACCGTGGCTTTGTGTTACGCTCACAAGAGTAATCGCGAGTTGTAAAAGGACAGCAGTTTACACATTTGTGTCGCAGTGCGATCCGAGTTGGGAACTACGACTGCTCATGATTCTCACGCATCGTTATCTTCTTCCCCTTCCATCTCCACAAGCCTCTCGAAAGGTAAGCCGATACAGGGGACATATCAAAGCGTCAGCTCTTGATAACAGAAACTCCTCAGCTTTCTCTAAGGATGCTACAAAATCAGCTGATTCATGTTAAATAAAATAATTTCAAGAACAACTTTTTAACCCTCACCTACATACTTCACAACACACGACGAAAACTCTACAACAAATTAGACATCACGACTAGTGGTGAGCTTAAACAATATTTTCAAGTACCTGTGACAACTGCGTCTGTGGCAAATAAATACGTGTTATTTTTATCTGCGCTTTTATCACGCTATAAAAAATACGTACATAAGTCGCATATCATTCAAAAATAAAAGTCACTAGCAGTGATAATTTGAAAACATCAGTGTTGAAGTTTGGACTTGAAACAAATGTATCTTGAATATTATTTTTTATATGTTGGCCACGTGATATTATTTCCTCATTGAGAAACGTGAAACCTAATAATTAGCTCAAAATGTTAAATCTTGAAACTTGCGTTCTAAACGAATTAGTGTTATTTTAATAATGCTAGTGCATACTGTGGCTTTTGCTATGGTTTGTAGACTGATAGTATAATATAACAATAAGATACAACGAATGTAATAAAATTGAAATATAAGCATTTTACACTAAGAGGTTTATTATCGTTTTAAACATAAATTCCGGTTACTCAATAAATATTTTGTTTAAAGTCAGGCAGTCGTTATCGATTGGCAAACAACCAAACACCAGTAAATGTCTAGGCCGTTTTGTGATGCTGTGACTTGTCATAGGCAGCTGAAATTAACTGTGACAGGCATACCAGGTATCACAAATATGTGAAAGTGTGCCAAATCGTAGACTAAAGATGAGATAGACCGCTTATACGTCTTCTGCGCATGTACCCAACATTGACCTACCCCGAACATACACAACTGTCAAAGTCACATGGCCAACAGTGATGATCGTGTTTGTTAATATCTTAATTTTTAAATGACATGCACTATTATATTAATAAAATACTTTACCAATTAGAATTTAGTCAAACTGCATTTCAAATTGGTTTGACGATATATAAAAACATCTTTAAGCATTGTTTACAAATAGGTTTTCTAATATAAACTCCAGAAAGTGCCGTTTTCGCTATACGTGTTTGTAGAAATGCAGTTCAATGTTGGCACACGGAGATTGGTTGTGGGCAGCCAACGAGATCGGTCTACCTCATCTTTTGTCTATGTGCCAAATACGCGAATTGTCACAGTCACAAATACTTCAGTGATCTTGTTACAGATACACCTGTGACAAAATATATATATGACAAAGTATCAGGCTGCGATTTATCGACCATCTCTAATCACGAAACTACAACACGCCTGTTGCCACGACTGGTGGGGAAATTCACTCCCCCGCATACGCACATACAGAATGCTCGGAAATTCCTCTTGCAAACTTCTAGGACTTGTAGAGTGGACTGAGTAGACGATCTTTTGAATAGTAACCCATGTCCGGAAACTTACCGTTACCGTGTTACAACCATTTCAAATCAGGTGTATCACTCGTCTACTTCCACTTCGGGGAAATAGCAATGTCGCGAATTTTCCTGTATTGGTATGCAACTGGGTAGGCAGTATATTACGTCTGACGATCACCGATCACCTGACGGCGTTTCAAACAAAATTTATTCTTCACGAATTTTTTAGGAAAAGATCCCGACCACTGTATATTTTAAATATAAATAGGCAGTATGTACTTTATCGTAAAATATAAATTTTAAAAATTCCTTTCACACATGTATGCGAGTAAGTAATTTTTGATTCTGTTTTAGTTTAGATTCCGTTTTCGCAGCTGCGAAATTGGTTTATTTTGTACGCGTAGAGGTCTGTGCTTCCAATATTCGTATTAGGATATTAATACAACATTAGGCTATTTATTCTTACCGTTTCCGCGCGGATAGAATGTAAACAAAACAAGTAACTTGGGATGCGGGGGAAAGTTGAAGTTCGCGAATCATCTTGGGACTTGGGACCGTGGGACATTAGGACCGCGAGCTGCGACGTCGGAGGGTTGCGTGCACCAATTAACAGTCAGGCGTCCGCGGACCAGCCATTGTGGACAAGCAGTGTTGCCAATATAAACTTCGCCGCTACAGTTACCGATTTTTAAATAGATTTTATAGTTATAGTATTATAATTTTTCTAATGTTTATATGGGTAGTTAGCGACAGTTCAAACTCCCACTAGTGACAGGAATAAATGTTTCGCTCTTGTGGATATAAGAATCTGGTGAATGCTGCAGCGTCGTTAGTGATTTTCAGTCAATCTGGGTTGGCAATACTGCGGACAAGGCTCAAGGGCGACATAGTCCTCGGCAGCCGAGGAGGTTGAGGTACCGCGTTAATGATAAGGAGGTCAAAACCAACGATGCTCCGATCCCAATTTTCGCCATAATGGACCATTTCTGAGCACTAGCCTACAACGCGCCTGTTGTTACAGATCAACTTATAATTTTGTGGACTGGAGAGCGCATACACTTGGGCGGCTCTTAACACCGAGGTCTTGAGAGCCGATTAGGTTGAAGCGAGGTGAGTATGGAGCGGCGTTGGAATGCAAAGGCGGGAGCAACGGGAGATCCTCGAGAAAACATCGCCGACCAGCGGCATCGTCCGGCATCATTCCCACATGTGAAAATCCGGGAGCGATCCCGCCGGGAATCGAACCTGAGTTCGCTTAGGTGGGAGGCGAGCAGTCAAACCGCTACATCACCGCGACCCCATTATTTTGTGTTGAAGTTATAAAAGTGTGTAGCCTGATCCAACGCAACTTAACTGCCTACTTTAATGGTTATACTTTCGAAAAATATATATCTCTATATAATATATCCCTCAAAACAATGGCGATATTTTCGTAGACGTGTGTAAAGGCTGTTCAAAGTAAAATGAGCACTATTGAAAGCCCTGCTAAAGATCTACTTGTATGCACGTTGTGTATTATCCCGCCTTATATAAAATTAACATTGTCATGGGCCTCATCACTTTATTCGTGCGTCGGTCAAGTGAAACTTTGAATTTATTAGAAAACTAAATATTTCACAAATATGGTATTTTTTACACTTCGATACATTAAAAAAAGTACAGAGCGAAAGAAATATTTAAGTTATTACAAATGCTTACGTAACACTTATCTGACGTTAAAATATGGAACTATTTTCCATCCATTGTTACCAACTTTACTGGGCGAATGTCACTCAGTGCACCCATTAAAATATATGCAAGCAGGGCCAGTGACTTTTTTTAAGGTTGATTTGAAAAGTGTTCATTCTATCGTGAACAGGCTTTACCTGTGTGAACTAGGGCAGTGCGACATCCAGAATTTGATGTAGATTGTCGACGTCTGTCACATATCGACTAAAGATTGACATGTCGGTCGCGACGACATCAACGATGTTTGCTATAATTGTGATTGATTCAGAGCATCATATATAGCACAAATATTATTTTTTTCACAGATATAGTAACATACCACTTTTACTTCCGATATCTAAAGCTAGAAATTTTAACCAACCCTTTTCTGTATTATTATATAAAAATTGCCTACACAATAAAAATCCATTGAATAAATATGTCAAAACATAGTTCTGAAGATAGTACAAACGAGGAATATCACTAGCTTTGAGTAATTTTTGTTACCAACATCTATAAATTCAGATCCTAAATTCAGAGTACAAACACGGCACTAAATGAGATTGGTGAAATACTCGCTTCTATTTAGCGGGATGTCAAGCCTACCTCCCGACTGGCTATTCTTGTTTGTATTTTAGCGAGAGGCATTAAAACCTGGCGTAAGTGCGTAATAACTACCCCACCCACTATGTTAAGCCCTATGTTACCCACATAACGATTAATTGAAAACATAGCGAAGAATTGTGCAAATTATTATCCTCCATGTGGAAATTGAAGACCTGCTCACCACATAATATCAGAATATTATTAGACTCACATTAATACGTTGGCGCATTTGTGTTCAAGCATACATATGAGCACATTTTAATATGTTTTAGAAGGAAGTAGTTTAATAAAGCTCAGAATCGTGTTAAATAAAATATAGCTATTGTGTAAAAGACCACTTCATCCTTACCAATGGATAAATGCCAGGCTTTAGTTCACTCCCGGGTAAGGATGTATAAAGTGTTTTGACTAAAGATTATGTATATTTTTAGTTATTATTTGATATCTACCCTTGCGATATATGACACCTTATTTAAAGAAACGGGGAAAGGGACAGTTCAATGTGATTCATTGAAATCAGACATTATTATTACATATATCATTGTTTAGCATTTAGCGAGTTAAATCGCTGTTGGCACTTGTAACGTCTATGATTGCTAATTCACTTGTTAACGTCACTTACTAAAATTTAAAGTATGGTTTTCTTTTTTAAAACTGACCCTGACGTAAACACAATACTCATTCACAGCAGAATTCTTATTTTTAAAATGAGAATTAACCAATTATAATTTCGCTCTGAAATACTACTCTCGTGTAGATGCGTATAAAGTATATTAAAAAATTCAATTTTCGACAAATAGCACTATTCGCGAAGTTTTAACAAAAGTATTTGAATCAAATAACTGCAAATTGTAACGACCGAGGGCTTCCATGTAAACAGCAGGACCTTATTACGATGTATTTAAGGCTTGTTTTCGTTTCTATTATAGCCATTTTAGACCTAATAAATTACATATTTTTGTACCAATTCTACTTAACTTCTTTTTTACGATGTTGGTTCCCAACTAAGTTAACAGTGTTCGGTTATGCACCCGTAAGTTCGTATCGTTTTACTCCAAAAGCGGCAAAACTACGCCCACTAAAAATTAACTTATTCGTATATAGAATTACTGTACTTCTTTACTGACGGTAGGAGCTGATTTACAAAGGACAGCCATTCTTATACGCACTGATTTGCTATTCTTAGACGATGGTGGATTCCTTTCTTTGTACTTTTTTTTTCGCATATTTTATGTTGCTCCACGCTCAAGAGTCTGGTACAAAGCACGTCTACATGTATGACGTAATAACCATTAGGCAGGTGACGTTTTAGTGATGGCATAATCGCTTGTAAAATAACTCGATAATTCGATTATTTCAATATAATCGGTTCATCGATTGTATTTAAAACAATTAGATTATTCACGTTTTTAAGCTGTTTATACTTAAACAAAAAAACATTGCAAATACATACACGTTTCACATTTATGAAAAAATTAAAAATGTTATTTCGAAACAACAAATTTTGAAATTAGGAGGAATTATAAAAAAATAAACAGAAATTTTTTTTTGGTGAGAATAGTTTTAAACAAATTCATAGAAATATACAGTATTTGCGGCCAATTTTTATGTATGAAGTAGAATAAGACAATCGATTATTTTACCGATTATTTACTCGATTTAAAAATTAATCGTAATCGATTCATTCTAATTACAAAATTATGTGATTATCCCATCACCATAAAATGAGAAATGAAAATGAATGCCTGCTACCTATTTTCCCCGTATTTTTAAGGCGAATCATCCGTCGAATAACCTAACGCACAGAGCGATAGCAATCACGTGTGTGTAATGCAATCCGTGTGAAACTAACGTCACATATAACTGTCCTGTCTTCCTCTCATCTTGTAAGACAGTTATCGATCGGCACCTCCCCTACACGCTGCGCGCCCGTCGTTCCTTTTCGGCGAGCTGTTCGCTTCACAGTTTACCCCTGGAAGTGTGCGATATTCTTATGAATATTGCGATTTATAGCTAAAACATAGAAAATAGCTATATCCTGTTGCAAACTTTTGTGTTTCTACTGGCTTACTGAAGCGGGGTGCATAAATGATTTCGGAAACTTAATAGCCTCAGTTCCAGAATGTTTTAAATATTACCTTTTACAGGAAATGATACAATCAAGATACTTCTTCGTACTATTTTTTTCTTTCATATTATTTTTGAGTCTTCGAAAACAATGATGAAGTCATTATCAAATTATAATGCCAAAAGAGTCGAAATTTCTAATTCGTTATGTCGGACTCGACAAGTTGTATGTCGCCGTCGAAATGTCCATGTCGACTTCGACTTGTCGACCTCGTGATCAATATATCGACCGCGGCATCGCCATGTTGAACAGATTTTCAAAATAATATCGACACATCGACATACGTTCATGTCGATGTCGACTTCGAAAAGTCGACATGTCGCACAACCCTATTTGGTCGCTATTGGCTGGAAGGAGACGAGACAAACGGCCGTGCAAGGAGGGGTGGTGTGTGTAAGAGAAGGAGTACATTAGTTCACACATTTCTCAGGGCTTTACTTAAGTTTGTCGCGCAGTAATGCCTGGTATAGGCTATTCACGGTAAAGTGAGCACTTTTGAAAGCCCTCTCATTTGGAATAATACTCAATAAATGAATTTTATTGTAGTCTTAGACGTTAACTTTCATGTGTTGTGGAATAGACACCGTGTTTATTACTTACATGACAATATCTATAATGGTTGAAAGGAAAAAGTAACTATGATGTCAAAAGTGCTCACTTTACTGTGAACAGCCTATAAGAAATAGTTCTCATGCTAAATTATATTACACTGACTGAGCGCGCACGAATGCGGTGCGTTGCCCTCTGGTGTAACTGTCTAAACTTTGTTTGCATGAGGCGGAGGAATATTCTGGATGTAGAACGTTAGCAGAGTTTCAGGAAAATTGGAAGTAACCGTGAATGGAGTATATTCAGAATGTGCTGGAGTAAAGTAAATCTCAAAGCAGTGTTTTATAAATTGCTCAACCGCGAGCAGCACATGGTAAGTTGTTTTCTAACAATTTTTTTATTGAAGCTTTCCACGTTGTTCAGCGGTCTATAGGCTTTTCACGGTAACGTGAGCACTTTTAAAGTCACTTTTTCCTTTCAGCCATTGTTTATCCTTCCACCACTTATTAAAATAAATATTATACCATGTAAGTAATAAACATAGTGTGTATAATCCACCGCACTCAGAAGGTAACGTCTAAGCCTAAAATAAAATATATTTATAGACTATTATTCCAATTGAGAAGGTTTTCAATAGTGCTTACGTACCGTGAATAGCCTATAGCAGTTTTTCCACGTGAATTTCACCTAAAATAAGTGACTCGCTTGGTACAGCTATAGTGATGGGATAATCGCATAAGTTTGTAATTAGAATGAATCGATTACGATTATGTTTTTAATCGAAAAAAATCGGTAAAAATAATCGATTGTCTTGTTCTAATCCAAACATAAAAATTGAACGCAAACACTGCATATATCTATAAATTTGTTTAAAACTATTCTCACTAGAAATTTTTCGGTTTATTTTTAATAATTTCTGCTATTTTAAAAATTTTTGTTTCAAAAATATGTTTTTTGTTTTTAATAAATGTGAAAATTTTTAGGTATCTGCAATGTTTTGTTTTGTAAGTATAAACAGTTGAAAATCGTGAATTATCGAATGGTTTTAAAAAATATTCGATGGATCGAATATAATTAAATAATAGAATAACCAATTATTTTACAAGCGATTAAACCATCACTAACTCGGCGAGAGACGGAGCACGGCAGAGTTACGCAAGGCGTTGTACGGCGTACCATACGATCAGAAGGGGGCACGGGTGTTCAGGTCGCGGTTGTGGTGCAGCTCGGTGCAGGGGCAGGGCAGGTGGCTTCTCACGCTACGACCTGTGCGGCAGGTGAGAGGAGGACCTGGCTTCCCACGGTCCAGAAATCACTACCGCGCCGCGCGCAACACTGTCACATGTGCGTCTGGCTAAGGTATATCCCACTCTGGTTGGGAAGATCTATGCGTTTAGTTTGGCGACTAAAATTTTCCGCCACTAGGTGAGCGCTAGTGTCGCATGTGATATACAATCCATCTTGTTGTTCATTTGAGTAATTTACGCTTTAATGAGTATTGCTGACGTAAATGTTACGTTGCAGAGAATCATATGAAAACTTTTGGCGGAGTAATATACCGTCGCCGGTGTCTTCAACGATCGCAGATGTAATGTTAAGACAAACTCCATATAGTCTATTCACGGTTTCTTCGCACGTTTTAAACATAAACCTTTGAAAATTCACACCATGTATTACGTATTTAGTCATTTCCTAAATATGCCACGTATCAAGCTTGTTATAGCTCTGTAAACACAGACGTATACAATTTTTCGTTAAATTGAAGTTTTACTTATATTTTATTTATATATTATAATATTTCTTTTATAATAAACACGAATAAAAAGAGTGAGAAAAAAATCTGTGTTGGCAGCGCCTAGTAATAAATAGTTCTCATGCTAATTAATATTAGAACTGAGTGCGCAGGAAAGCGGTGCGTTGTCCTCTGGTGTAATTTTCCAGACTTAGTTAAGCTTAGCTTGCCAGAGGCGGAGGAATATCCTGGAAGTAGAACTTTAGCAAGGCTTCAGAAAAGTGTGCATTAACCGTGAATGGACTATAGGTACATTCAAAATCAGGCGACGTATAATTTACGTCGGTAGGTGTCCAAGTCTTAAGTTCTTAAAAGTTACGCAGTTAAAATCCGGGGTCGAACCCATCATAGCGTGTTTCGATCTCGGTCATAAAACTCCCATTACGGGATTACATTTTTTTTTTTACGCTGAAACATTGTAATTATTATGAAACGTTCAATTACGCAAAGGAAAAATACGAAAAAACGCCCCTTATACTGTCTCGCATCAACAAATTTGACTTTGATCGTTGCTTTTTATATTTCTGGTCTGTAGAAGAACCGGTCCGTTTTTCTCGTCATTAGAGAACAAGAGAATTTTGTGAAAATTTCGGCGGCTCTAATCAGCTTCACATCTTCCGATGTATAGGCTGTTCACGGTAAAATGAGCACTTTTGAAAGCCCTGATTAAGATCTACTTGTATGCAGGTTGTGTAAACGAGCGTCGTAGCTTCTTCTAGTCAAAAGTTATGCTACGCGGAAATTATGAGACGCGGCGAAACGAACTCAAAATTGCGGCGCCCCCCTCCCTTCGCGTGCGATGCTTCGCAGTCCTCACTCAGTGTAACATATTCTTTGAACCATTGGAAATCGAGTGGTGTAATTGAATTTTGAATGTAGACGATAGATTCGGAGCTGCAGTGGCAAACTGTATCCCCCGATTTTGCTATTAACGGATTTTCCGGATTGCTCCCACTATAGTCGTAAATTTAAAGATGTATTCACGTCAGAAAGTTGACTCGTTCAGTCCGTGTGTTCGTGATTGAAGGCATGTTGTACATGAAGGGTACTGATGGTCGGAACTGTACACAACGAGGAATTAGTGGCCTGTGTTTTGACCTCCTTCCTTGCCAGTAACTTGATTTTTAAAATTTCTGCAGATCTCATTTGTGAATATTAAATGCTAAAGGCTATTCATGATGTATTAAGCACTTTTGAAATCAACCTTAGATAATAAAAAAAGTCACTGCCCCTACTTGAATATATTTCAACGAGCGCCCTGAGTGACATGCGCCCAGAAAAGTTGGTAACGATGGATGGGAAGTAGTTCCGTATCTTAACGTCGAATAAAAACTGTTAGGTGACCATTTCTGTTTACTTAGATTATTTACTTCGCTTCCTGTTTATTTTTTAATGTATTTAAGTGTAAAAATTATCGGTTGTGTTAAATATTTACTTTTCAAATAATTCCCCAGTTTCACTTGACCGACGCATAAATAATATGATCAGGCCCCCACGGCAATGTCAACATTACATAAAGCGGAAGAATACGCAACGTGCCTACAAGTGGATTTGAAGCAGGGTTTTCAAAAGTGCTCATTTTATCCTGAATAGCCTATAACGTTAAAGAACAGGCAATACATTCTTCACTGGCTGCGAGAAGCACGCTAGACACAGGTACGGAACTCGTCAAAACATTTAACGATTGGAAAACTCGAGCTTGTTAATTAATTTGTGACTGCGTGACTGAATATAGTGACATTTATAGTGAAAATGTATAAACTGTTGGTGGTTACTTGGTAATCGAGGAATGTTTTTGTTAAAGAATGATGAATTTCGCTTGACCTGGAAGGAATGTTGTAGGCTGTTCATGGTAAAATGAGCCATGGTAAAATGAGCCCTTTTGATAGCTCTGCTTAAGATATACTTGTATACATACTGTGTATTCTTACACCATCTGTATAGGCTATTCCTGATAAAGTGAGGACTTTTGAAAGCTCTCTCGTTTGGAATAATATTCAATAAATATAATTTATTTTAGCCTTAGACGTACATTTCCATGTGCGATGGAATATATAAACTGCGTTTGTTACTTACATGGCAATATTTATTTAAAAAGGATGTTAAAGGATAATAAATGGCTGAAAGTAAAAAGTAACTATGGGCTTCAAAAGTGCTCACTTTACCATCAACAGTCTCTACTCCAGTTTCAAAATTTCCTGTCACGTTTCGTTGACTGCGCAGACGACGTTGAACAAATTCACTGTAAAAAAAAAAATCCTGGTGAACTTCCTTAATTGAATCGGAATTTTTTTACCCGTATATCGTATGGAAATAACACCACACATCTGGCTACAAATACGGGAGGTTTAGCGTTGCTACTATACAAAGCTGGGAAGTGTCCTACGCATTTGACTGTTTCCTGAGCAAATGTAGGAACGCCAGCATGAATGTATGCAAAATAACTTTACAATTAGTGCTTTCCCACTCTACGTAAAAACTAATATAGTAAATTTGCGAATAATTTCTTAGAGTGTTGTGTTGGTTAGTGGTGTCTCTGTACAAAAGACGTTTGGAAGAAGACAGTAGGCACAGAAGTAAATGTTTTACAGTCCATGCATTTTCCTCGTAACCATTGCAAGTACAATTTTTTTGTTTATCATTTCAATTTCATCCCACGTTTTGGAAACATTTCATTATGTAAAACCTAATGTATTGTATTGTAAAGGGCTTTTTAACGTCCCCCGGTCTTATGCTTCAAAGCTTAGCAGGGGACGTCTTACAGACTAACTTAAATGAACACCCATGCATTACACGGGATTCGAACACAGAGCCACCCGCACCCCAGATTGCTGGCGCACCAACCGTCTGCACCACGGGAGGTCGGCTAAAATTTAATGAAGTGGTCGCAAAGTTTAAGAATGAATAATGGCCAGGTACAGGTATTTTTGCATTCGTAATGCGTACGTCGGCTGCAACTCCGCATAGCGGTTAGAAACTGTAACGGCCGATTACAGTTTCTGCACGCGTCAATTAGGCGCAAAACACCTCAGGCGGCATTCGTAACGAATTGCTTGCGATCAGATTTATACATCTCCACCATCCGATGAATATCATCCATAAGAACACCCAAGTTGTGGTCGGGCAGGTGAGTAGACCTGTTGTTGGTAGTTGTCGGCGTAAGTCTGGTACAGAGTGCACGCGTCATTTACGGGCATTTTTAAGGCCGTGATATCCCTTCCATTTGAAAACGAGAGCTGTCAGTGCATAGTGCATATCTTAAAAGTTATTTTTAAATTCCACAATATATTACCCAAATTGTTTTTGAAGCATCTGTAACGGCAATAAAGATTAACGCATTATTTATTCTTTATAATATGCTGGATTTACAATGCCACGACGAGCTTGTCCCGACAATCCGACACATCTCAGTCCGCCCATTTCCGGCACAAAAATTAGTTCATTGTTTACAATACCCCGACAGCTTCCACCCGACAGGTGTTGCGTGGCTTTCGGAAAATACAAAAATGGCCAGAAACGTGCTATACGTTGTATTTGGATTCCAAAGATATCGTAAATCACTGTACACTCTTTTTGTGAACTTTGTAAATATTTTTGAATTTTAGCAGTTATTCTTTCACGGACATTTATTTCCGTAAATTCAACAGCTTACTGTTACATGATAACCAGGATGTACACATAAATAATATATTTTTACTGATAAATTTGCCACAGTAGTGAAATCCACACGAAATTTTGTTTTTTAAGGTTATGTTTATGTCTTTTCTGCTGTCAAGCGAGTCCGACTGGTCCGACGCTCGACTAGAAATAGAATCTTCCTTTTTGTCGGGCTATTGAAGATGCCAATTTGTCGCGGTGACCTTGCTCCTAATTGGCTGATGAAAAATTTTCGTCGGTGTCGAGGCTGTTTTGTTGGACTGTCGGGTTATTGTAAATCCAGTAAATTGTAAATACACACGAGGAAATACAGACTGGAATTAGTCCTCTCTTGCTTTAGAAATTCTGTAAAGTTGTTGTTTATGTAATAATGAGGTTTGAATTTTAATATTAAGGGCGCCGCTATTTGTAGATTTTTGACGTGAATGTGTCTTTAAATTCGCATCCATAGTAGGAGGCAATCCAGAAAATCCGATGATAAACCCGGGGGATAGAGTTTGCCATTGCAGCTGCGAATCTATTGTCTATATTTAAAATTTAATTACACCACTCGATTGCCAAAGGATAAAAGTAAGTATATGTTACATTGAGTGAGGACTGCGAAGAATCGCACGCGTGTGGAGGGGGGGGGGGGGCAATTCTGAGTTCGTTTCGCCGCGTCTCATAACTTCTGCATAGTATAACTTTTGACTAAGAGAAGCTATGAGGCTCGTTTAAGTTTCAGTCGACAGCTCTCGTCAAGATAAATCGATTGTGTGTATAAAAACATTTGTGTGGCATGGTTATGGTGAAAATGTATGCGTTTAGTGTAAAAAATTAAGAAAACTTAACACAATATCAGCCTATACTCGCCAAAAATCCAAGTAGAAATACAGATATCGTATACGGTTGAAAAGAGCATCTCAAAAGCAATCCAGTGATATTCTGTAGTCTGACCAACAATTTTGGATTAGAAATTATTTATATTTTCGCCGTGTCGTGCGGCACGGCACACAGAGCATGCAACCTTACGAAACAAAATTGTATGTCGAACAAATGCACCGCTTAAAAGAATTTTTTTAAATTTCTGTATTTCACTCTTAAAAATAATAATGTAACCTTTTTATGCATTAGCGATAACACTTGTCACCGACAAGTGTTCCAAATTTCCCGTCTGCCCACCGCCTTTGAAACTAGCGTAGTTAATCAGCGCCTTCTAAATGTGTCCGAAAAATTCGCCGTGGTTGCGGTTGTCGTGTCGTGCTGTATTTATCGGGGCTATGTGACTCCAGCATCCAATATAAATAAGTAGACGATCACTGTCTGTCCGTCTTAAATACCTCTAAGTCCCTTGAAATTAACAGAAGTTCTTCAAATTTTGCAGAGCGAATCCTCAGGGTAAAATACAGGTCATTAACTGTTACCCTAAGGACTAATTTTTTATTACTTTTTCCTTATGGAAAGTTTTGTATTAATGCATAGAGAATATTACATAGAGATATGAAGGTAATGAAATATCATTTTTGTTTACTTTAAATGTCTCGCTTCAATGTTGAGTTGATTAAGTGGGGCCACAGAGGCTCAGTGGATAGAGCGATTCCAAGTGGCACCTTAGTGGCTCAGTGGATAAAATTATGTTAAGTGGTGCCGCAGTGGCTTAGTGGATAGAACTATATCAAGTGGGGCCACAGTGGCCAAGTGGATAGATATATAAAATGAGGCCTTAGTAGCACAGTGGGTAGAGCGATTCCAAGTGGCACCTTAGTGGCTCAGTGGATAGAATTATGTTAAGTGGTGCCGCAGTGGCTTAGTGGATAGAACTATATCAAGTGGGGCCACAGTGGCCAAGTGGATAGATATATATAAAATGAGGCCTTAGTAGTTCAGTGGGTAGAGCGATTCCAAGTGGCACCTTAGTGGCTCAGTGGATAGAATTATGTTAAGTGGTGCCGCAGTGGCTTAGTGGATAGAACTATATCAAGTGGGGCCACAGTGGCCAAGTGGATAGATATATATAAGATGAGGCCTTAGTAGTTCAGTGGGTAGAGCGATTCCAAGTGGCACCTTAGTGGCTCAGTGGATAGAATTATGTTAAGTGGGGCCGCAGTGGCCAAGTGGATAGATAAATATTAAATGGGACCGCAGTCGCTTCAATGCTGAGTTAATTTCACATCATTTCATTATTACCTACATATATTTATGGAAAATTTTTCAGCCTTTGTATGATAACCACATTTTTTAACATGGTAACTGTTTTAGCCTCGTGACAATACAAAGAAAAGGTCACGGGCTAACCCCTAGTAAGCTATAATCACAAAGTAGATGAAAACACAGAAACGATATGGTGTAGCGGTTCCTTTGATGTGCTCGTTCACATTCTCCGATTGGCTTCGCGAGGCCCTGGTAAAGGACCTTGAGTCCGTGTGCTGCGAAAGGAAAATAAAGACCATTCACGTTTACTTACAAACTTCGTGAAGCCCTATGCTAAAATTCTACTTCCAGGATATTCCTCCGCCTCGTGGAGATATAGCTTAACCGAGTCTAAAATTTACACCAAAGGGACAGTGTACCGCATTCGTGCGCACTCGCTTTGACAATATACCGCATATAAACTATTTATTACTAGGTATTACCAACATACCTACTTTCCCGTCTTTCATTCGCGTTAATTATAAATAAACTACTATAATGTATAGATAATATATCATGTAAAAGTTCAGTTTATTCAAAAAGAGAAACTTTTAGATTAATTTAAGTAAATATCGCTTGAGAAACTTGGCATATTATTTTGGATACAGCCAAATGTATCCTGCATAGGGTAATTTCTCAAAAAAAAAAGTATGAAGAAACCGCAAAATATACTATAGTAATATTTTTAAAAAGTTTTTTTTTGTAATTTATTTGACACATTTTTTTAATGCGAGAATGAGAAACTTCTGTCTGTTTAGTAAGGACGGACCGGCATACACACTGGAAAATGCCATTAAAGGCTGTTCACGATAAAGTGAGCACTTTTGAAATCAACCTTAAAAAAGTCACTGCTCCTACCTGCATATATTTTAATGGGCGCATTGAGTGACATGCGCCCAGTAAAGTTGGTAACGATGGATGGAAAGTAGATCCATATCTTAATGTCGAATAAAAAGTGTTAGGTAACCACGTGTGATAACTTAAAATTATTTCTATAGCTTTCTGTTTTTTTTAATGCGCCGAAGTGTAAAAATTAGCAGATTTTTTAAATATTTACTTTTCTAATAACTTCAAAGTTCCACTTGACCGACGCATGAAGAAAGCGATGATGCCCATGGCAGTTTTGCATAAGGCGGAAGAACACAGAACGTGCATACAAGTAGATCTTAAGCAGACCTTTCACAAGTGCTCATTTTACCGTGGACAGCTTATAGCTGGTTCGATTCTCCGAAAGGTTACAGATTTTGGGAAGCTGCATGGGTCTGTTAATTTAAGATATTTGCAACGTCGTGTGTGTCCGCCTGTTACAGTCGACAAAACCGCGTGTCTAACCGTTACATAATGCGAATGACTCACCTTCACACACTCACGCATGTTGGCGCTTGCTTACTTGCTCAGGAATCTGCGGTAAGCACATCCCCATTCGCTGGTGTCGTTAGGTGCGACCACCTCATGGCAACTGTACGTCGAACTATAGCTGATTTCACTCATGTTCTTACACTGTGTACGTAACTAGCATCTCTATCTTATATATGTATATCTATGTGTAACAGAGCTTGTAAACCTAATTTTGTATCAGCTCGAGGGATTAATAGGGTAAATAGTATTTTGTGTAACTTAGTATTTGTCAACTTAATGCTATAATGTGATTTATCAAATTGTCGTTTTGTTTGTTAGTTTAGTGCCTATGGTTATTATTAGTCTACCTCTAGGGTGACATGTTCTTGATACTTGATTCGTGAATACTGCCATGCCATTCTTAATATTGTACAGTCACACCAGTTAATTAATTACATGGAATTGTTGAAATATGTATAGTTAGATTAGTATTCACATAACCAGTTGGTCATAACAGCTAGATATATTGATTTATGTAATTTCTTTTTTCTTTAATTATTGCTTTTATAGATGGAACGTATGTATTAGTATAATTGGTTCAGTGGTAGAGAAGGCAAATTATGACTTAACTGCAACCACAAAAAAAACCAAGCTAATTAAACAAATTATTAAAAACTCGCTGAAATCTTCAACAAGTTAAGCATTTGTAAAAACAAATGTTTTAATCAATTGCAACAACGTGTTAGTCGGATACCCGATGCCCAACTTAAATGTGTTTGCTTGCATTTTAAATACACGATTATGCACAGATAGGCCAAGGTCATAAAGTAGGGTTTGCGCCTGAGGTTGGAAACGAATGATAGCATTTTTTTTTTTTTTTTTTTCCTAATCTTGAGTTACGTAAGATTATATTGTTACACCCCTTTAGGGCATAGCAGGGCTAAAGGAAGACAAGGAGAAGGACGCACGCCATAAAAAAAATCAAGAAAGCATGGACACAAAAATTCCAAAATCAATACAAATATATTGAAGCCCATCTATACATTATCACCAAGAATCACGACTTTGCAACTTGATTTGAACAAAATAAATTGCATCTGTAAATTTCTGTTGCTTGCTACCAATCGGTGAACTAGGGACTGGAACAAACAGAAAAAACAACAATATTAATATATCCTGAGAAATCACCCAACCTGAATAAACACTTGTGAAATCACATTAAAAAAGGTAAAATGACTCCCTGAGTAAAGCAAGTACCATCACAACTTTAAAAGTAAAGTACGCCTCATGATTCACTAAAAAGTACATGGAATACTAATTTCAAGAATACCATTAGGAAGGAACAAAAGCCCTCATTAGACGTAACCATTACCATAAAGGCACGCCTTAAAATATGCACTAAACACCTTTTCATTAAAATTCTTTTGGTAAATCGTAGTCCAGAAGACCATTCCTACGGCACACACAAAAAAATAAAAGGAAGAATCCATCGCTTACAAACATTTCCATAAAATACCTAATTAGGAATTCACACAGTCAAAACAGTGAAGAAACAATTCCGTACAATAATCCATATACACAAAAATCTCTTTAAAAAAAACTAAAAGGGACACTTTATCCCCAGCATAACAACAACTACGTTCATTGCAATACTTAACTTGCATACTCATATTACGCGAACACGCGTCTAGCATGCTGAAGTCCCTAAGTACGAAGTGGTGTAGACATGATCTATCGTCGGCCAGCCCGCGCAACTCGATGAGGAACACTGCACACTTACTCGGGCTAGGGACGAACAATTATACGCAAAAACGCAGCTTAGGAAGGTTAAAGAAGCGGTGGAAATAGCGGAGAGGCGTATGGGAGGTACCAGAGTGTGCGAGGCTGAACTCGTTGCCAGTAGTAGCCACCAGACAGCGCTCGGCCGCACCAGGAGCGCCGCGCTCCTCTCTTCAGTATAGCTTAGCGCTTGGAAGCGTTCAGCCGTGCGCCACCCCGAGGCGAGAAAAAAAAAGGGGGGGGGGGGGCGAAGAAAAACAAAGTACCTTTTTCTGCAGCAAAAATATTGCCTCTTTAAATAGTAACCCCTCTTCAAACCAAATAACAGTCTATTAATCTAGACTACCAAATACAGACGTGGCAAATAACCGAGCAGACTTGCTAACCAAGTTCATTAACGTTATGTAGTTCTGTAAACACATCAACCCCATAATGGCAGTATTTAATCGTACTCCAAACAATTGTAGGCATCACACATTTCACCAGCTGGCGGGGCGAAAAATAAATCGTTCGGGCAGGACAGTCTTTGGCAGGACAGGAGCACTCACATAAAATTACTTGATTTTGCTAATTGACGCGTGTGTCAGACTTGAAGCAGGGCTTCAATATTAAAGGTGAGAACTGATAATCATGTATTAATAATACAAACTCAGTTGCCCTGTAATCACTAAAACCCCCAAACTATGATGTTAAAGATATCATTACAGTACGTTTTCCAGGGTTCGTTTTTTTTTTTAAATTCAGACAATGATTGCTTAGAGACCATCATTTCGCGTTAGGATTCGGCAACACTTTAGGCGACGCAGAAGTGTATGTTATTTTCACGTATGACATTGGACATCCTGTCATCCGACACGTCCTGCAGGAATGTGAACCATCAGTAAACATTCAGCACTTCGGTGGCTTCCTTCCGTGTGGTCCAGTGGAACAGGAGAACGAGTTCTGACTGCTGCAGACAGCAGCCAATGAACAAGCGACTTATACTTGAGTATGTAGATGGATGTTAAGTCTAACGCAATACCGTTTTATGATGCGAAATTGTAAGATCTTTAGATATTCAGCACGCAGAATACTTGCGTGGTATTTGCGTTTCAGCGTGGCGCATTTTATCCTGCAGTGCTTAGATAGCTCTTCTCATTTTGTTCTTGCTCTTAGTAAATAACTTAACAATACAGTATTTAAAACTTAAAAAATGTTTTATATTATAATTATGGGCGTCCATTAGTACGGGAGATGGACAAGTATATCAGGTCTCCCAATCTCACCCTCTGTCAATGTCCGAAAAAAGTTTTGTTTGGCACTGAGAAGTACACTGACTTATAGGCTGTTCACAGTAAAATAAGCACTTTTGAAAGCCCTATTCAAGAGCGCATTGTGTATTCTTCTGCCTTATGTAAAATTAACACTGTCATGGCCATCACTTTATTCATGCGTCGGTCAAGTAAAAATTTGAAATTATTAAAAAAGAAAATATTTCACAAATCTGCTCATTTTAAAAAATTAGACGCATTAATAAAATTCAGAAAACGAAATAAATAATTTAAGTTAACACAGATTATTACCTAACATTTTTCATTCGATGTAGTGGGAATCGTGCCGGACGATGTCGTTGGTCGGCGGGTTTTCTCGGGGACCTCCCGTTTCCTCCGCCCCTACATTACGGCGCCGCCCCATATTCACTTCAATCACCCACATCGGCTCTGAAGACCTCGCTGTTAAGAGCTGCCCAAATCTCTTCACTCTCTCACTCGTTCGACGTTAAGACATGAAACTATTTTCTCTCCATTGTTACCAACTTTACTGGGCGCATGTCACTCAGTGCGCTAGTTAAAATATATGCAGGCAGGGGGAGTGACTTTTTTCTAAGGCTGATTTCTAAAGTGCTCACTTTATCGTGAACAGCCTTTACCAAATGTCATGGGATACCGTGCAGGCCCTCCTCTAGCCTGGCGAAGTGCAGCAACTGGTCGTGGCATCGATTCCACAAATGGACGAAACGCCGGTGGAGATATGTTTACCCATGCCGTCTGGATGGCTACCCACATCTCCCTGTTATTTGTAGGCGCAGGATCTTGTGTGCGAATGGACCTCCCACCACGTCCCGTAAATGTTCGAGCGGAGCTCGTATTGGGCGAAGGAGATGACCACGGCAGTCGTGTTGATACACTCCGGAATGCTCCTCGAACGAGTTCTGGATAACTTGGGGGCCGATGATACGGCGCACTATCCTACTGGAGTATTCCATTGTTGCAGGGGTGCGTAAAGTCCATAAAGAGCTGCAGTGCAATGTCATGACCAGCACACGCTCGCTCCAGGGATGTTCGATCATCATCGATCTATGATGGTACGTGGCATACAAAGTAATGGTACCCTGGCATAAAATTATGGCACATTTCTAACAAATGTGTAAAATCACAATTTTTTTTCCACTGCACAACAATTGTGTGTGTGTAACACTAATGAAATCAAATAGAATTGAATATTCGAATTTTTAAAAAATAACTGAAAAATGCGTGGTTTGTAAGTCACAAAATAATCATTCCACCTTGATAGAATATGACAGTGCCTGCCTTCACAGCAATGAAATGTGTTTGTTAACTAAAATATGCAAAACTACCTGCACATAATACAGGACACAACCTGACTGACAACAATAAATGACGGACTCGGTAACTCCGCCAGAAACCCAAACTATATTGATAAATTTAGATCTCGATATCTTGTACGTGAAGCCTCGAAAAAATCAACCTTAATTCACAAGCTAGAAACTGATTATCTTTTATTATACTTTTGAGGCATAGACTGCATATTTTTACTGTAGCTATATTATGGTACATCCGCGTGCCATGACGACCTCGTCACGCAGTAACCAATCCGACACAAGGCTCGTACCCAAAACCTTGCACGGCCAATCACAGAATGACTACGCCCACGTTAAAGGAACCGCCACACCATTCTACCTCCGTGTACGTATACTCTGTGCTTATGTAGTGATGGGATAGTCGCATAATTTTGTAATTCGAATGAATCGATTACGATTATTTTTTAATCGAATAAATAATAGGTAAAAATAATCGATTGTCTTGTTCTAATCCATACATAAAAATTTACCGCAAATACTGTATATTTTTATAAATTTGTTTAAAACTATTCTCACCAAAATTGTTCTGTTTATTTTTATTGATTTCGCCTTTTCTGAAATATGTGTTATTTCATAATTATATTTTAGTTTTAATAATTGTAAAACATGTAAGTATCTACAATGTTTTGTTTGTTTAAGTATAAACAGCTAAAAATCGTGAATAACCGAATTATTTTTAAATACTGGATAAATCGATTATATTTGAATAATCGAATAATCGACTTTTCTTATAAAAGATTATCCCATCACAATTATGTAGTGTGTTAAGACAGAGGTTTGAAGCAGTCAGAGGAACTATCAGGGCTGAGAGGAAGAGGGCTCTCATGGCTGCGTCTAAGGACTATGGCTACCTCCGTCAAGTGTATCTGGCGACAGAGAGGGGAAAACTGGAGCAGACACAGTTAAAACCCTCTCGACAGGCAAGATATTTAACGCTCAGTAGTTATGTTGATTAAAAAAAAAAAAAGCTAATGGATACATAGGAAGGTCAAGCTCTATCAGTTAAGTTGTTAGAAGAGCTGGCATGGAGTGCGGTGGAACAAGCTTTCCTTTTACAATCCAAGTGCGCACTGATTTAACCTGGGGCGGTGAAGAGAACGTACCACTCTGCTACAGAATAGCTGAGTGTACAGATGCAACACCATTGTCTGTGTCGCGAACTCGGGCCGTACACCCCTACAAAAAATCGGCAGGTCATCCAGGAATTGCTGTCTTAAGCAACTAACCTGACAGACCCGACGCGAAATAATGTGTCGGTCGTATGGAACCTTGCGAATTTAATCAGGCATACGGCAGCACGCAGCCTATTATGAAACGAATTCGCTTACATGAAAGACACGTTTACAGGAAACCACTTTAGTCCAATCTAAAAATTCCTATAACTGAGTACTGTGATGTTGTTTATAACAATCTAAGTGAAAGCTACCTAACACAACTGCAATTGTTTCAGACCTCGCTACCTTTACAAGCGGTTCTCCTACCTGAATGATCGCCACCCAGTAAACACGCGCTCTGAAGCCGACAATAGACTGTTAATACCGCTATACAAGAACAAATTATACTCGAGTTCCTTTACCACTGCTGCGTCGAAGGTATGGAACAGCCTGCCGACTGAACACAGAAATATTGGAACTTTCAGTAAATTTAAGAATACAATAAATAAATACTACATTAGTTATCCCAGTGGATGAGGGGATGAAACTGACATTTGACGAAGTTGTGTTACGCATGTGTGCGTATGTGAATGATGAATGAGTGTGTAAGTGAATGAGTGAGAGAGTAATTAAATTGTGTCTTTGGTTCGTTTAGTATTAAGTTACATACTTAGAAGTTTTAATATGTAATTTCAATGTTTGTATTTTTTTGCAATTGAAAGTGAATACGTAATGGGTCCAGTTTAAGGTAAGGCACACATGCCTTAACTGCGCCTTTAAGCCGTTATTAAATAAGGAATAAATAAAATACGTTCATTTTGTAAGTGGTGGCTGTGGCCTCATAGTCCGGGATCGCAGAGGAAATACGGGGTAGAGTACGCGTGCAAACTGCGCAGTGGCTACTCTCCGTGTTTAAACGTTGGCTTTTTCGTCAATAGCTCTATGAAAGCAAACGCGGATAGCACTTGAGATTAGACCAAGCGAAGTGACGCAATGGTAAACGTCGGGATTTGCGTTCGGAAGTATTTGTGTTCGCTTCCCGGTCCGTGCCATTCTCATTTCGGATTTTCTGCGTTTTCCCGTAATCAATCTAGGCTAATGTTATGGTAGTTCATTACTACAGGCCATGGAAAATTCTGTCCCGGCCTTGCTTCAAAACCGGTCATGAAATCGAGTGCTTTGAAATGTTTGTACACTTCATCTGACCTATTTAATGCAACTTTTACGTACTCGAGTTAGGCAAAACATTTTATTTACATAAAAGGATGGGCCTGTTGAGAAAACAATGGTAAACAAACGCGTTCATCACTGTTGACAATGCAATTTTGACAATTCTGTTCGCGAACGTTGGGACATGCATAGAAGACACAAGTCGGTCTACCTCATGTTGTCTACGTCGTACCCCGGGGGAACCACACATAAAAACGCTATATAAAACTGCCAGACAAAAGAATAAACAAATTTCGTGTCTTTTTGTAACGTCGCATGTTTGAACAGCCACTCAACAGAAACACACAGCTCAGGAAAACCAACATTCGTTTGCAACACAGACAACCGAACAGACACGTCATAGAAGCACCGGCGTTATAGCGGTCATATAATGTAATTACAGATGTTAGAACTGAAAAAGTACTGTAATTTTAGAACCACGCATGTAAGAATCTTCTTAAGACCAATACACAAACTGTTGAACGATCATACGACAGAATCATAGGTGTTAAAACTATCGTACAAAAAAACCTTACAATATAGAACCACTTATGTTAAAAACATCGTACAACCGAAATCCACAATTTAGAATGAGCTTACAACAGAATCACATCTGTTAGAACCACATTCTACAACGATCAAACAGCCGAACCACAAAACTAAGTGTTAGTTAGCACGCCCTGTCTTTGTATGGTTTTGTGGTGTGTGTTTCTAGTGCTTGTGTGTTTATAAGATCTGACAGCATCGCATTCAGATCACATAACACAAAACTGTTTTTACTTATAACGAGGTATCTTGTTGAGGGATATGTGATTATAGTGTGTGTGTGTGTTTCTAATGGCGTATTCCAATTTACTTCACTGGGTGTGCTCTCAGCTCACATTGCACCTAGAAAACTTGCAAAGTGCAGTTACGACTGGATCGCCCGAAAAGAAAGCTTGTTTGTTGGCCATGTTTGCATTCTAATTGCGGTACTGAATGTGGAGGAGAGAGTGCAACAAAATTTGCACCCAGCGCACTCTCTTTCAGTGCAAAAACACGTTTAGAACACATAAAATTATTCTACTCAGCGAGTGCGCTAGAGTTAGGGATTTATTTATTTATTTCGACTTTATTTATACTGGTGAAGTTAAGGCTTCAATGCCTTCTCTTACACTAAACTAGGCATAACTCAGAGTACACATACGTAAACATAAAGAACAACAAAAATACTTACATTAACAAGAAGCGAAACAAAAATATGATAGCTCAAAAAGTAGTAAATGTGAAAAAGATCTGTGGTGTCATATTATGTACATATCTTGAGCAGGACTAGAGATAGGGCAATGTTTAAAGAAACTAAAATTAAAATAACACAATAATATTGATCTACAATAACACAAAATTTGTTTCATAATCCGTGTTACCAATCATAAATATAAATGTGCATAACCTGAAAAGTACCTGAGAGGAAAACAACATATTGAATCTTAGCACATAAAAATAAATAAACATATCTATAATAATAACTTACATATAATGAAAATTCAACGCAGCAACAAATTAAAATAAATTGACGAATGGACAGCAACAATTTTCACATTGATCAAAGTGAATGTATAAATCAAAAGGTGTAGGTAAATTATACGAATAGTTAAGAAGAAAAAATATTAAAAATACTATGGAATAATGATGCGAGTGTGTGGAATCATTGGCGCATATCCATAGTGTACTTGGCACTCTTAAAAGTTGTTAGTGCCACCGTTCCAGTTCCAAGTAGACAATACGTTCCAGTAACATGTATTATGGCAGGTTACTATGAAAAATTTCTCGCTTGTCCCGACGTTCCGGGAAATAACGATTACGTTGTTCCCTGTTCCAAAGCTTAGCGTTCCAAGAGATAACATTTCTGCATGTGCACAGTTACAGGCAAGACGTTCCAAAAAATAATTTTTACGCATGCGCTGTGGTTAAGGGTGAGTTGAAGTAAGGCAATCCACGACGTTCCAAAAAAAATTGTATAAACCATGGAACGTTTTACTCGTGTAACGTGCTACCAAATAGTAACAGTTTATTATAATTGTTAACGCTGAAAAATGTCCGTATCTACTGGAGGTCTGGAACACGCGGCGCTCTGGAACAACACAAAACTTAGAAAATCACAACTTTGAACAATAATAACCTAGAATTATTGAAAAAAAATCCACTCAAGTTAGAACTGTCATAACTTAGAACTGTCGTAACTAATGTCATAACTTAAGACAATCACAACTTAGAACAGTTGCAACTTAGAACTATCATAACTTAGAACTATCATAACTTAGAACACACACAACTTAGAACTATCATAACTAAGAAACACCCAACTTAGAAACACGCAACGCGGAATCGCATAACTTAGAAACATCGTAACTTAGAAAATCATAACTTAGAACGATCATAACTAAGAAAAACACAACTTAGAACTATCATAATTAGAAACACACAGCTAAGAAACGTCGTAAGTTAGAAAATCATAAATCAGAACGATCAACACTTAGAAATACACAACTTAGAACTACCACAAGTTAGAAACACATAACTTAGAGCTATCATAAGTTAGGAACACATAACTTAGAAAAACATAAGGTAGAATTTTCAAAGTTAACCATGTTCAAAATTCTGTTCTTCTATCTTGTGAACTTTCGAACTTTCTAAGTTATGTGTTTCTAAGTTATGACAGCAGCCCGCGACACTCGGGCAGTGAGTGTCGAGTGCAATGATTGTTTGATACGACATAAGTTCTGACAGCATCTCTATGTCGGGGAGCGCAGTGGGAGGGGACTTGGGCCGTTGTCGCCCGCAGAGGCGGCGTCTCGCCTCCAGCTCAGGAATGTTCGGTTCGGTTTTTGGAGCCCCGGGCTTACGAGATGGTGAGCACGCCAGCCCCTGTTCTGTGGGAAAACGCTCCCGCCGCCCCGTGACCGTCTCACGCACAACGGGACATTCCGTTTCGCTCTACTACGCTATCGTTCGTGGAGTCAACTGTTGCGACGTCCGCCTAACACTTGGATGATGAGCTGCCTTGCAGAGCGCCCGAAACCCGCGCTTTGCTGACAACACAGTACGTTTGTCTGCCAAAATAACACACTAAGAAAAGATGCTTTCAAGAAGTAAGTGTACATATGTTGTTCGCTTTTCATAGGACATTTTTGAAAGCCCTGCATAGAAACTACTTTTATTGTAACCTTCCGCCATACCTAAAGTAACATTTCCATAAACTCGTTCACTTTGTGCATTCATCTCGTGTAGATATTACATTGCTAGTAACATAAGCGTATTCCTAATATGCTGATTCTCACTCCTATGTACACTCGCGGCCATTAAAATTAACGCACCAAAAGAGACGCATCTGAAGGACTCCGAATTGGGGGAATTCGTATGTAAGGATAGGACAATGACGTGACTAGTTGTTCAGCTGAAAGCGCAGCACATTCAATGGCAACACTGATGAGCATAATATAAGTGGTGGTTGGGGAGCCACTGGAAAAAAAAAGGGCGGGAGGGGGGTGGGGCATTGTGTTTCTCCGCCATTCGTGTGCAAAGATGGAGTAAACATGCCGCGTCGAAGAACACGACAGCCATACAAACAGGTTTCCGCACCTGACTGCAGGAGAATAGTGGCATACCGGGATTGCGGATTGTCCCAGCGCGGGATCGGTTCTCGCGTCGGAAGAAATGCAACGACAGTGAAGCGGATATGCGATCGGTGGGCCGAGGAGGGGCGGGCTGAGCGACGTGCAGAAAGGCAACGGCTCACCGTCGCAAAGACGAGTGCAAGAAAAGTCATCTGGTGCGCACGCATGGTTCGTCGCCGTCCACAGTATGAGGACATCTTTTCCAGGGGCCCATTACTGCGGCTACCACTAATTACTCACCACTGTTGCGTGTAACGGCGGCCTGGAGGGACGAATGGCATGCCATCGTTTTCTCCGACGAATCCCGCTTCTGCTTGCAGTACCTCGTGGCACACGCCTCGCCAAGTCCTGCATTACTCACCGTCATATGAGCACAGCACCTGGAGTTATGGTATGGGATGCCAACGGATTGCAGTCCCGCATCGCCAGTACGCCGACCGGCAACCGTTACATGGCGAAGATGTTGGAGCCTGTTGTTGTCCCCGGTCGTCAGGCCCAGCATAGGGACCTTTACTAACAGGACAATGCGCGACCGAAAGTGGCACATATCGTCCGACAGTTCCTGGATGACCACCATATCACATTGCTTCCTTGGCCTGAGAGTTCCCCGGAGGGTCCATGGCCGGACGATGACTTGCCTCCAAAAGACACCGGCTGCAACAATGAATAAATAAATCTTCGACTCGCATGGAAGCAGCATGGACGGGGATACCTCAGATGGACATCAAGAGTCTCTTCCTCTCAATGTCGCGTCGTGTAGCAGCGGTTGTTGCCGCCTATGGTGGGGCCACGAAGTATTCATTTACCCATGTTCTGTATGTCATACCGAGCTTCATCAAGAGTAATCATGTTATAGGCTACTCACGGTAAAGTGGGCACTTTTACAAGCCCTCTCATTTGGAATAATAGTCAATAAATATATTTCATTGTATTCTTAGACGTTAACTTTCAAGTCCGGGAAATGTATATACTCTGTGTTTATTACTTACAAGACAAGATTAATTTTAGAAAGTGGCGGAAGGATAAGAAATGACTGACACGAAATAAAGTAACTAGGGACTCAAAAGTGCTCACATTACCATTAACAGACTGTACCTTTGTGTATGAGTATTCTTCCTAATAAATCTGGCTCTGATAACTAGCGTCCTTTTTGGTGTTACAATTTTAATGTCCAACCTTGTACATAAAACAACATAATTTAAAATAAATTCATTGCCCACAAACTTTTTAATATGACTTTAATATGCAAACGATCTTCCTGTATTGCTGGAAAGTTTACAGAGACCCATGCCAGCTAGCAGTAGATGTATAATGTGGGAGGTGCCGCAGCGCACTAAATCATCAAAAATCAAGCAATTTTAAGCCAAAATTTTAGCATTTTCAAGCAACTTTTTCAAGTTTCTAGAAACCCCAGTTGACTCCAATTATTGATTATCAAAAACAAGCAAAATCAATCAAAAATCAAGTAAATTTTCAATTTAGTATCAAAGCCGTGCGGGATTTGTGCTAATAAAAAAAAAACAGGCAATTGTAATCTAAAATCAAGCAATTTTACCCCAAAATCAAGCAAATTTTCGCGTTTTCTAGAAATGCCAATTTTGCAAGAGAGTACTCTAAAACAAGCAAATGTATGCCAAAGTCAAGTAAAATTAAGCTAAAACCAAATGAAATATTGGAAAGACAATTGATAGTATTTATAAATTTTATTCAACAAAAGTAAAACACCAATAATACATTTATAGCATAAAAATAAAGAAAAATCCGAAGTATAACCATTACTGATTCCATAATTCTAATCATCACAACAATCCAAATCATAAACATCATCTTTAAAATTAAAAAATTTATCTGAGCTTAAATCATTTTTATTGATTTTTAAAACAATTTTGAAATGAACAATCTCCAATCCTTTATTAATGGAAGTTGCTGTTTTTATAATTTCATATCCAATATCCCAAGGTTCTAAACGTTCCATAATTTGATCCATTTATAATATTAAAAATATATATTTGTTTTATAAAAAGTAATACTATGAGAAGTTTTTTATTATAATTATGAAAATGGTTTTATATTTGATCAACTTCTACATTTCTAAAAATTTGTAAAACTTTTAAATGAAACGACTCAAATATAAGTCTAAAATATTGTATTAAAATATCGAAACATTTTGTTGATTCTTCCATGTATTAATTTAAAAATCTTATATATCTTTAGCAATTCTTTCTTTCAAATATTCATACGTTAGATTACTTTTACTGATTAGAGCAACATTGCAAATTCTATGTTCTGCAATGGCTTTATTAAAATCTGCACATATTTTTATGCTGGTTTTATCTTTAACAACAGTTTTTTTTTCTATAGAAACAATCAATCACAAATAATGGTCTTCGCCCCAAAAATGAATAATAATTGATATCACCTTGAGTGTTTACAGTTGGTTTATAATAAAGTTCATTATTTCTATGTAGAGTATCTAGTTTCGATTTGAATTTCTAAAATCATTACAAGCAAGAAACATTTTATCACAAAGGCCATTTTCGATATCTAGATTCCAATTTTTTTTTTTTTAGGAAAGATCTCATTTCTGCCATTTTTAACATAAATACTTACAATGGTCAAACATAGAAACATGGACATACTGTTCAGCACAATTTTTTCTATTAGTTTGAAAGCCAACAGTTACAAAATCGGGCATGTCAAATTGTAATTTATTAAACTGATCTTTTGTATCAAAGTTAAAAACAGTTGTTCCAGCAGAGACTTATTTTTCTAAAAATTGCCAATAATCAAAACTAATAGGTATTTTAAGATGTTTGTATATATTTGTCTTTAATAATTGCTGTGTTAGATTCGTATTCAACAATAGGTCACATAATTTCTAATTTTTCAATAACAATGTTACCTGGATCAGCATAGCTTTTCTGAATCACGTCAGCTGCATCTTTTGTTTCATAAATAAATAAACAGTTGTTATCAGATGAATTTAAAAAAAAAAAAAAAAAAGAATTTTTTTAACCTGTTTTCCAATAAATTTAATTATTGTCATGAATAAAACCGAACAAATATCTCAGTGGATACGCTATTTCATTTGTTCTATGACTATAAACAGATTTTACTCGATATTTATTATCAACACCAAAAAATTCTAAATAATTTTGTTCACTTGGGGATCTTAATAAAGCATTCATTATTGTTGATGTTATACCTGGATTATCAACAGCTTCAATAATATTTCCATGTTTCGAAATTTATACTCTTGAAAACTGAAAAGGAAAAAAGTTAGAACAAACATCAATATAGTCTTCTTTTACATATAACTTGATTTGGAAAAGAAAAGCCATCTCCTATAGGAATATCAAATTCAATTATATTGTTGTAAACATTTAAATTCCCCCTCCTTTGATCAGGCGGGGGAAAAGTTTGTCTATCAAAGCACTCAATACTTTTATGACTCATTTAGAAGAAAAAATTATATATAAATAAAAGATTCGAAGAACGTTTCACGAGTTAAATTACTCATTGAAAGATACAAAAATTATAAAAACACCATGAAGTGGAATATGAAAAAATAAGAAGAAAGATCTGCCTTTCATTCACGAACTACGCAATATTGGTAAAAATGTAGAACAAGTTAGTGATGAAAATAAAAATTTAATAAATACATTAGTTCCTGTAGCAGTAAAAAATTTAGAAATTTAGATTATCCACCAACACCACGAAAAACATCATTTGAAAGAGAATTATTTCCTAAAGATAGGTCTCCAAATCTGGGGATAATGCTATTGAAAGACACAATTATTATACTTGGAAAATATATTTCTGGAGATATTAATAACATTAAAGAAAAATTTGGCTGGCGTGGAGTTGGGCAAGATTTTTACATCGATGATACACAAGTAGAGATAGATAGTGATGCACTATTTGTCAAAGATAAAGAATATGTACCAACAGAAGGACTTTCTAAATTGTTAACAAAAAGTAGCTATGAAGAACTTGCAGGTACTTACAATGATAACGACCTTAAAACTTACACAGAAATACAATCAATGCTGCATTACAGCTATATAATCTTAATAAGAAGGTAGATTCGAGAGGAGGTTGGAAGTATAATAATATAATTAGTCCAATTTATGAAAATGTATAAAAAATTCACATTCAAAATTAGCACCAAACACACCAGAAAGAATGATTTCTCCAGGAACTCCTAGATCTGGAGAAGGTATAAAAATACATTTTGCCAAAAGAATATGTTTGGATAGGCGATGTTAGAAATTTAATTTACAGATTGTTAGTTATTCATGGTGAAGGAAATGCTGGTAATAACAATTTTCACAATGAAAAAGTAAGCATAATGAATATGTTAAACAATAAATTATCTGATTTTGTTATTAATAATCCGAAAGGAATTCCATACCTTATAAGAGTTTTAAGTGTAATTCCACATTCATTTTGGAATTCTGAACACCATGGCAAAGGAATTATAAATTAGGCATTAAAAATGTAAAATTTGCCTCAAATGCATTTGCCTGGTTATAATTATTGTGGCCCATATACAAAAAAAAATTAAAGGTTGGAAAGAGACGACACAGGAATAAATAAATTTGATGAAGCGTGCAAATATCACAATATTGCTTACAGAGATCATAAAGATTTAGAATCTAGATATAATGCTGGTAAAATTATACAAAAAGAAGCAAAAGAAATGATTTTAGAAAAAGATACTCCAATTGGAGAAAAAACTGCTTCTGCTGCTGTTGCTTCAACTATGTTTACAAAAAAAATTCAGGATGGGGAATTAAAATGTTTTATTAATTATATATTTTTTTCTTTTAAATGAAGCTACACATCTTAACATTCAATAAACCCATTGATCAATTATAGGTTTGGACATAGATAAATTTTTTTACAAATGATCAACTTGATAAAAAAAAATTAAAGGAGGCTAAGGTTTTTTACTAACTTTGTCAATACCAATACTCAAAAAAGATACTCAAAGAAAAATCTGAACATGGTTTACACCATGGCGGTTTTTTACCAATTTTAATTCCAATTTTAGGTGCACTTGGAGCTTTAGTCGGTGGGGCCACTGTAAATTATAATTCTGTTGAACAAACTAGAAAAAATAAAATAAATTAGAAGAATAACATACACAATTTAGCAATGGAAAATAAAGCAAGAAATGGCATAGTTATGAGAAAAAAAAGAGGAAGGCCAAAGAAAATTGAATGTATACCCACTATCTAATATCGATATTGCAAAATATTTAAAAATATTAAATATAAAAAATTTCAGAAATATTTATATGATTGACGAATTACCAAATAGTATGCTCAATAATGAATGTGTTGTGGTTAGTTTTGACATTTCAACAAACCCTGGTACTAATTGGTTTACCCATTTTAAAGAAAACAACAATGTTTACTATTTCGACTCATTTGGAGGCAATATTCCTACAAACTTAACTAATTACTTAAAAAATAGAAATATTTATTACTTTGATAATCGAATTCAGAATTTTCATTCCGTTATATGTGCACATCTATGTTAAATTGTTTTTCATCTTTTTTCGAAAGATTTTAAGTTTACTGATATAATTTCTATGCTATTAAATGACAGCTATATTTGGGAGACCAATAATTAAATCTTTATATAAAACTTTTGACACTAGTGCTCATGCTTTAAATTCATATGTAGACTGGCAATACAATTCGGGTGTTTCTGAGTTACAAAGTAAACTAAGCCCTTGCTTTGATTATACAAAATCTTATGTTTCTTTTTTAGGGCATATAATTGTTAATATAGGTGATCCTAGAGACGATAAATATGCAGTCAACAAAATATTTTTTCATAAAGTAATAGTTGGTAAATTACAAAATCAACCAAGCAAACTTTATGTTTATACAAACAGTTATATTTATTTTCAGTATCATAGAATTACTAGTCTGTCTAATCCTATGGATGGAGATGATGCACTCAATAAAAGATTTTTTGATAAAGAAATAGCACATTATGCATTAAAAAAAGATGTAGATTCAAAATACGATACTATTGAAAAATATTACATCAATCATTATTCTACATTCAATGAACTTAAAGCCAGCTATATAGAAAGATATAATCGTACAATGAAGAATAAAATGTGGTAGAAATTTGCTTTGAATGGCAATTACAAATGGGTAAATATTTTAGATGATTTAGTGAAAGAATATAACAACATGAAGCACAGTACCATTGGCATGAAACCAATCGAAGTTAATAAAAAATGAAAAAAACTTAAGACAACAAGATTTTGCGAATGTGATTACTAAACCAAAATACAAAGTTGGTGATATCGTCTGCATGAGTAAGAATAAAAGAATCTTTGGAAAGGGTTATACAGCTAATTGGACATCAGAATTATTTACTGTCTTTGAGTCTTTAAATTATAATGTGTCATCTTACAAATGGAAAAAGATGACAAAGGAGAAAAATAAAGGGTAGTTTTTATGAATACAAAATTATGAAAACCGTCTATCCAAGTGAATATTTGGTTGAAGAAGTTTTAAAATCTTAAGGCAATCAATTCTATTTTCAATTGTTGTTGTGTATTATTATTTACGGCAATATTAAAATAGTTATAAAAACACACAATGTGGAATCAATGTTTCTTTCATTCTTTGATACAATTTGGAATATAATCAAATCTTAATAATGCTTCACAATTTGGAAGTCTATCTTCAATTATATACAATTGCTTTTGAACATATCATCTTTGAGTTCTAATGACACAATAATCATGATCACAATCATCAAATAATCTTAAAAGAACAAAAGTAGGATCTAAATTTTGATTTTGAGTTTGTGGTACAACATGTGGAGTAATTTCTCTGTTTTTGGTATTTCTGCAATTTATTACTTCGAAAGCTATATCAATAGTCTCTCTTAAATTTTCTGCACATTCACCTTGAATTCTATTTATATCTCTTAAATTATTAACTTTAATTTCATTCATATTGTTTATGTGTATAAGTATAAATTCATACATTTCTATAATATGATCTATTCGACCTTTGTATAAACGCATTACATCTTTTTGAATTTTATATTCACCATGTTTTCTTACTGAATGAATAACTTTGTGAGTAACCAATTTTTTAAACCTTTTAGGGATGGGTAATTTTGAGCTCATAGCTAGATCATGAAGACCATATTTCGTGATAAATTTTTTTTTTTTTCCATTATATATTAGGGGAGGCATTTTGCCTCTCCTACTAATTACTTCTAATTTAGCTTTATCTTGCACATCTACATGTTTTTGATAGGGTATTTAGTATCTTTATATTCTAATACAACAGAAATATCTTTGAGTTTAAACCAAGGATTATTTTATTCATCAATAGTCATAAAAACTTGTTAACCGCTGTGAATAAGTTTGTTATTATTTATGTCAAGAATTGACTCCATTTTTACATGCGAAATTATGCACAAGTGAAATTGGCGAGTTGTAATAAGCCTTTTTATTACTATTATTTTTTAATAAGGAAACGAAAAACTAGAGAAGAAAGAGGAATAAGACCAGATTCATTGATAAATATTGTATGTGGTTGCATATTTGAAGGGTTGTGTTTTCCAACCCTTGCTCAAACAGCTCAAATTTGTCATTGTCAACAATATGTTTTTAAGCTTTTTATTTTAAGAAATTGCAAAAGGTTTACGAGCAACTTAATGCTTTGCCAGGGACCTGTTTATTTTTTTGGGTTTAGAGATATCTCCATCATGTAAGTCACCCAATCTTTTATTTTTCCAGCCTTAATTAGCACAATAAAAACTCCATTTAGAGAAATGCCTCACTTCACCACTGGCTGGCCATTTTTTTAGTGGAAAAGTGAAGGGATTTTTATTTTTTATTTCTAATACTCTCCCATATAATGTGGGGCCTTACACCATATGGTAAATACACCATTTATTTGCATCAATACTCATGTGTAGAATATATGGGCAAGAGCAATTTTTTTGGCTCAAATTTAGATTGATTTGGTGATAATCTAATAATGCAAATATGGGCACATCATATTCATGTTATTAAATTATCTGCTCACACCGGGGATCGAACCCACGACTTTCGCCTTTGAAATCAAATGCCTTGCCGCTGAGCCATGACAACAAGACGAGCAAGGCGGATGATTTTACTCCAACATGTGGTGAATTATTCTTTCTCGCGACCAACCAGTGAAGTTTCCTCATGTGGTTAGTAGATAGCAATACAATCATGGTAAAGCTCCTTGTTGGTTGGTTTTCGCACAGTTACTGGGCCCAACGATTATGGCTCTTATGTTATCAGGAAATAGTTCACCATTCTTTATATTTCTAGAATTTTCTTCGGAAATTTGACTAGATAATTTTTGTAATAAATGGAGAATAAAGAAACCAAGTTTTCATATTAAATTTTTTTCCACTAAATATAAACAATAATACAAAAACAATTGAAAAAATAAATGCTGTTGATGAAAATAATGTTATCACTATTCCTAGAGGTCAATATGATGTTGAATCATTAAAACAAACTATAATTCAATCAATTCAATTTTCAACAAATAACATTGAATTGACAGCAGACAATGTGAAAAACAGAATATAGTTTAAATCTATGTTTGATATTAAATTTGATGAGTGACTGTCTGATATTCTTGGCTTTGAGATAAATATGACTGTTAAAAAAGACAAAATTGTTATAGGTAATAAATTACCCAATTTTAATGCATTTAAAACAATAAATATTCATTGTAACTTGGCATATGGGATGTTCATAAAGTATGACGAGTCTAATCATTTATAAACCGATATAATTGCTAGTTTTCCACCAAAAAAAAGTTTGGCTTTAGAGATTATATCCTGTGTATCCAATTTTTTATAGAATCAATAATGAGCAGAGTAATCACATTGTTTTAGAAATTAGGGGTGAAAATGGTAAACAGATTGATTTTGATGATGCTGATATTTACATTGTTTTGGAAATTAAAGATGTTGGAATCCTACAATAAAAATTGTATGTTTTTTTCATTATATGTTAGGGTTGGCATTTTTCCGGCCCTACTAATTACTCCTAATTTAGGTTTATCTTCCTATTACTATTTTATTAGAAAATTTTTAGGGTCTATTGAAAAGACCGTTCCGATGTACATAAAATAAATTTATACATTTTGATATCCATATGGCAGTATATCGATTTTATTTTGTAGTATAGACCTTTTTATCACAATGACTTAATGCTATTTTATTAACTTCGACTATATATATTTCATGTTTCGCAGTTATTAAATTCATTGTTCTATATTCTATTTTTTCTTTAAACAAACTTTTCTTATAGTCCTCAAATGTAATTCTCGTGTTAACAACACACTTCTTTACACCTTTTGATCTTTTATTTTCTTTATTATCATCTCTATATGCATACATTTTTGCTCTTAAACAACAAATTCTTTCATTATTTTCCCATTACATTTGTCTTTCATCTTATCTATAACTTTCTTATTTATTTGTGGAATGTTATACATATTGTCATTTGAATAATCATTTTTATCGAATATTTCTATAATTGTTTTTGTGTCTTCATAAAAAATCTTCCATTTTTGTGTTATAAATGTATTAATCGGTGTCTTGATAGCATAATGCAATTTTATCACCATATTTTGGTTTCATCACTTTATAATGAAAATCATACATTAATTGTTTTGACATGTCTAAAATTGACATACCAACATAAATAGGCTTGTTAAATTTTACATTTGTCTTGTTCATATGTAAGGCCACAAGATTCTCATTAAATATAGTAGTTCTTTTGAAATTTGGTTTTGCTACAAATTTTTAACTTTTTTCTACATCTGATATCAGTCTTACATCTAATCTATTGCTAATATTTTTTATTGTTTTGCTGAACACAGAATTATTCATTAGCTTATAAAAATCTTTTTCAAAGTAGTTTTTGGTATTAGTTCTCATCTCTTCATTCAAATTAATATACTTTTTCAGCCAATCAGATTGATCAAACGTCAATATTCTATGTACTTTAGTCAGTTTTAATCCATTCTTTAGGCACTGTTTCAAATTACGATAGTGTGTTACGTACTTTTGTTTATTAAGTAAAACTGTTAATAATTTAGACTGATTTGTTCCTGGAACTACCTTATTTTCTGGACAAAATGGAAGATCTTTATGTAATTTATTCAATTCTTGTGAATATTATAAATCAACTTCTAATATATAACCATTATCAGAATCAACCTCCAAATCTAATATCTTTTCATTCCAGTAATCTTAATCATATAATGTATAATAAACCCAGTCGAAACCGCCATATGGTAAGTATTGATACATTGCCCAACCATATAAATCATTATCATTGAGATAAGCTAAATAGTTATACTGTTGATTAGATTTAAAATCTTCAAAATATTTTTTATTGACTTTAACATATCGCTTATAACATTGTGATATTCCCCCTCTAATTCATTTTTATATCATTAAAATAATATAATAATTGTGTAATAAATCTACTGGTTGTTTAGTAATTTTTAACATTGCTTCCCACGATAATCCTGGTGCAGTAAAATACCACACAGGATCTAAATCATATGCATTTATAGATGTTTTCCTAAAATTTTCGAATATATCGCCTAATAATAATACTTCAATTTTTAAGTATGAGTCGTGATATTCACCAAGATTCTTAATGTTAAACTGATTCCATACACATTTTGCAGTTTCATAATCATCAGTAATATCATATTCATTAAATTTATTGTAAAATTCACTCTTTGGTAGAAGTTCTGTTTCTTCAAATTTCTTCCAACTGTCTATGTAGTCATAAGGGTAAACACCTTTCCTAATAACTAAATCTACTTGTTCTTTTGGAAAATGTTTTTGTGTGTTTTTCATTTGATTTTTTGTTAAATTAGGTGATAATTTATCTAAACTACTGACCATAAATTTAAATATGTCTATAGATCTCATTTTTAAATTTTCTGTTTGTTTCCCAAAATTAATAAACTTTTCTTCATTATTCGCAGTTAAATCTACATTTTTATCGTCATATCCTAACTCTTTAATAAATAAATGAGCATTATACCCAGCTAAATTATGAAAATTAATTGGTACAAAGTTGGGTAATTTTAATTGTAGATTACAATTATTACATACAGGATTAATAAATTTTCCACTTATATGATCATGATGACATACTTTATTATTGTTGTTTGTTTATTCACATTCGCATGCAGCACATCTTTTAGATCAATTATATAACCCCTTGCCTTCTTTTGTAAGTGGGTGCGTTGGTTCCATTTGTGAATATATTTCCCCAATTTCTTCTACTCCCCTTTTTATTGAATGCATAAACATCTTATGTGCATTTTGACCTCGATATACTACTGGAGGCTTATAATCACCATAACTGGATACAATATAATAGCAAAAACCAGTATCTTGGCGTAACTGATATTTCATAGTATATGTTTCATCATTCAACTTTAAATAAATGGTATTTTTGATCATTAGTAAGATGATATCTTTCTTTAAGTATCTCCTTATAAAGACCATTATCATTATCATCTTCAGTTAAAATTGAATATTTTTTGATTAGATTAAATTTACTTAATTCTCTTTGGTTTGGTTTAGTGGTTGAAATTTTCTTTAGAATTGATTCAAAATCTGCATATGTTTTGAAAGGAACCTTCATTGTATGTTTATAATTTTTGAAAGATATTTGCTTTGTTTTCGAAGGTAAAGTGATTCTAACTGATTCATTTTTAGAGCAATCTTCTGTATGTTTATTTAATTTCTCTTGAGAGTAAAAAATTTGAAGACACATATTACTTATATAAGTTTTGCTTTTATGATTATCTTTTTGTGCTGAAAACAGTTTCGATAAATCTTTTATCCCACAGTAATGTGTATTTGTATCATTTTTTAAATAAAGTAAATTTATATGCTTATCCTTTTATTCTTTGTGAGTTTTAGTTGATATACCATAGACTTATCTTCAATAGAGTATACATTTATAGATGTATCTTTCTGATTTTCTATTTTTGGCATATTATCAATTTTAATAGATATTCATAATTATCTATTACTTTATCAATATTAAACTCCACATTTTTTTATTTAGTTACTCTTTGTGGCTCATTTTCAGATGGAAACAATGCAGATTTTATTGCCCAAAGAAAACATTTCTGATATTCATTTTTCACATTAATACATGCTTTTTATTCTTGATCTCTTCTGGTAGTTCAATATATGATGCGTCATTAGATGATTATACTTATTTATTTAACTAATTGTATTCCAATTACTCTATCTAAAGCCCATCCTGAACCTCTTCTTTGAAATTCGGGTAATTGTTTGAGTATTCCTGTTTTATAATTTTATAAATATTTATAAATTCTCTTTCGTTTAGTATTCTATGAATGAATGACTGAAATGTAAATAATTCTACTTGATTATTATCCTACTTGCGACAATTGGTATATTATTAAATGCTAGTTTTCAGCCCTCTAAATTTCCTAAGATTATAGAGTATTATCTCAAAAACTATAGTTTTTATAGTAGTTGAAAATTGATTAGGCTGTACTAAATTAAAGGAATTTTCAATGCTATAAGTTGATATTCTATCTTTGTAAGCTTTATTAACTATGTAATTTTTATTGGTTCTTCTTTTTTCTTTTGTTAACAAATATGTTGGTAGAATAAGGGAATATTTCTTTTAATTCCTGTCTATCTTGCTTATATAATTAATTGACATTGGTTCCTGATAAGGGTAAATTTGTAAAATTGTTCTTTGTTATCCATTCAGATATCCTCTTACTTTTATTTCTAGACTTTACAAATACATTATTACAGATTGTAAAATTTTCTTCAGGGTCTTTCCATCTTCAGGATATAATTCATTGATATTGGCATAAGAAAATGGCAAATTTGCGAAGTTTTTTCTTCTTTGGTAATTTATAATAGCTGTAATTAAATCAGCTTTCCTTAGATTAGATATATTCTTTATGCCAAAGCTTTTAGCTGTAGTTCTTAATTACTCCACAACTGTTAAATCATTTAGATTCTCGATAGGATTTTTAAATTTACAGTCTCTTGTTTGAGTAATACTTGTAATAAGATCTCTATGCAATTTATATACATTTTTATTTATAATCATCTACCTATAATTCTCAACTCGCTTACTCTCCTTTCGGGCAGATCTGCTACTGAATAATTCATAGCCATATTTGTTTATTTATAAGAAATAAAAATTTGTAAAGGTTTCAAAGATATGAAAAAATCAGATTTGAGAAAAAACTACATTTTTGGCAGTTTTTGGCCATTTTTGAAGGGGTTTTTTTTTTTTTTTTTTTTAAATAAATGATTATAATGGAATGAAATTGGAAAAATGTTTAAATTAATATAATAATTTAAATATTTAACTTCTTATGGGTATATTTCTCACTACAGAATTTTTGCATATTGTTGAATGTGTGTCTTTAGTATTTTTTTAATAAAAATAAATTTATAGATTATTCTCATTAGAAGCTGTGCATGTTTTTGTTGTATAATTATCATTTTGAATTTCATTTAGAATATCTATTAATGTATTGCGTTATTTAGTTGTTTAATGCTCTTTGAGTTATGACATATAAACATATTATTCACATCCACTTTGTATTTTGTCAATGAAACTTTTTTTAAATTTAGTTCTATGTTTGTCTATAGTTGCTTTATGAGGATAAAATGAATCGATAGATTTATTCTCATTACATACTACACATGTCTTAGTTGAATAATCGTGTTGAATTTCATTTGTATTGTGTGATTTATTATTTTTATGCTTTTTGAGATATAGTTTGAAAACATATTTTCCTCATTCGCATAGTACTTTCTCTTTTTTTTTTTAACTCATTGATTTTTGGCATATTCAGCAGAACATTTTTTACAGGTGTTAATATGTGTATCTTTGGTGTGTTTATGTGGTGAAAAACTTTCTATGTTTAATAATTCATCACATTTTTTACATTGATTAGATATGGTATTATTTTTCATTCCGAGCATACTTTCCATTTTATTTATTAAGAAAATTTATTTATTAAGAGAATGAAATAATATTTTTCTTTAATAATTTGTTTATTGATAAATAACACAAAAATGGAGGCTCTGCTCAACAAGTTGAACAATTCATTTGAATTCACCAAACTACAAGATCTAGAAAAAATAAATGGTTTACTGCTACTGATTTTGAAATTTATGAATCTTATTTTGGCAAAATGATTAATTGTATTCTAGACGGTAAGTATAAAGTTTCATTGCCAGAGCGCTATGTGAAAATATTTGATAAAAGTGCCTTAACACTTATAAAAGAGAAGGAAGTTTTTGTAGCATATAGAGGCTTAAAAGAAATTAAAAATGGAAATTTTATACATGCTCTAGAGTTCTCTTAAGAATTTTGATCACAATTTTGTGATGTTTTTAATAAATTTATTCATTTATAAATAAACATGACGTCGCCTGTTTTCCCTTGCAGACTGACTAACATTTTAAAAGGTGGTAGTGGTTCAAGACCGCCTTCCTATAGATTAGATAATGCGTCTAAAGATCTTAGAAATATAGTTCCCAAATTTCATTCAAATTTACAAAGCTTAAAAATATCACTCTTAGAATTCATTGACGATAAATATGAACTTCGAGATATTGGTGAAAATCTAGAGCAAATAGAAGTTTTTAAAAACATTAGTAGAGCTTCGAATATAAACATTAAAAGAATAATAAGATTATATTTCATTTGATTTTAGTTTAAATTTACTTGACTTTGGCTTAAATTTGCTTGTTTTAGATTACTCTGTTGCAAAATTGGCATTTCTAGAAAACGCGAAAAATTGTTTGACTTTCTATTAAAATTGCCTGTTTTTTTAAATCAGTACAAATTCTGCACGGCTGATTTTTCAAAATTGAAATTTTGCTTGATTTTTGATTGATTTTGCTTGTTTTTAGCTTAAATTTGCTTGTTTTTAAGAATAAAAAAATGGAGTCAACTTGGGTTTCTATAAACCGGCAAAGATTGCTTGAAAACGCTAGAATTTGGCTTAAATTGCTTGATTTTCGATAATTTAGTGCGCCCCGCCAGCTCCAGCATTATACATCGACTATTAGTGTGCATGTTAAAATATTTGTAGTAACGAGCAGTGATTTATTTTTTCAAAACTCGATTTTAAAAGTGTTCAGTAAGTCGAGAATCGTTTATAGAAACACTGTTATTAAGACTTTCAGCATAGCTAGGAAGTCAGTTATATAATTCTGAACCTTAAGTTAAGGCTAAGCGTGAACCTCCCCGGGCCAAACATTAGCAACGGTTGTCTGTGCGTAGCCCTGATAAAAGAAAGAAGGTAGGAAGATATTCACACTAGTTAGTGCATCAAGCCAACAGGCAGGTTTCTCTCAGTTATAGGCTGTTCACGGTAACGTAAGCATTTTTGAGGCCCCAAGTTCTTTCTTTTTAGCCATATTTTGTCCTTTAACCACCTTTTTGAATAAATATTGCCCTGTAAGTAATTAACACAGTGTGCATATTCCACCGCATTCGGAATTTAACTTCTAGGGGTAAAATAAAATATATTTATTAACTACTATTCCAAATGAGAGGGCGTTCAAAAGTGCTCACTTTACCGTGAATAGTTTATATCATATAGTGCATTATGCTCCGCACGGCTGCGATGTTCCTTCAAAGACCACTGCCATTCCGTGAAATTAGCTTCCTGTTTTACTCGGAGCCACGCCAGCGTCACGTTATAATAACCGACGTAGTGCCTGTTAATGATGGTGCATTATGTCACAAAGTAAGTTTGATCTCCCGGCCAGACAGAAATTTCGCCGCCTTCAGAGGATTGCTTTTGAACATCCGGATCGCGATACAGCTTTATGCCACTGCGTTGAAAGACCTATTTTTAAGACAAAGTCGGCCCAACACGATCACTTCTAATACCAACTTTCCTCGAGATTATACCATCCAAATACCGATCCTCCCAAGACCGACTCTCCCAGGACCGATTGTCCAAGAGACTAATTATCACGTACGTTATTTCGCCAATTGATTTGCCGCAGCCGAAACTTCTCAGTTCTTTAGATATTCAGGCTACAATCATTCATTCACTGATTTCTGCTGTGGTGAGAGAGACTATTTTAATTCAACTTTGTTAGACGTTATACGGTCACATTTTTTTCTTGTTTATAACTGGCTGAAAAGCCTTCCAGGGCGTGTTGCAAACAACTGTCGTCCAATCATGAAAGGAACACACGAGCATGTGTTATTGAAACCTAACCTGCCGCCGAAAGAGTTTGTTAAATTGGCGGACCCCTGAATATCACCAATAACAATAATTCCAAAGACCTTCTGGCCCCAATATTGACATCTTCAATACTATTTCTTTCCAATATCAACCACTGAGACTTGCCTTTTCGCCTCGACAAATTTTTTCCGCATATGATATCATTCGTTATACGTGTTCTTTCATACTGGAGGTCGTTGGTTCCTTCCTAGCGAATGCCATAGGAATAGGTTCCCTCGTAGTTTCACATACCCATCCCAGGCAAATCTTGATGTAATTAGTTAAGTGGAAACCTTCCCTATCATTTATTCACTAGACTGAGGTTCCCATTAGCCTCGGTACAGTAAATGTATTGTTACCATCTCTCCCGAGGAACTAGCTCTGGTGAAACTATCGTCAACTATTGTTGATTACGGCTAATCTTGACTTGTTTCCAGTCTGAGTTTTCATGTTTTCGTTTGGTTTTCTGTGACTTAATAGCCTTGCGATGGCGTATCTCCACAATAGTAATTTGCAATTTTTTTTTTTACTCGTTCTTTAAAAGAGTTAGGTCCATTCCAAAAACACATCGCCAAGATCAACCCAACTCAAAGCCATCTGCATTTAAAATCCTGTTATAACCCATTCACGTGTGAACTTTTGTGAAGCCCTGCTAAAGTTCTACTTTCAGGTTATTCCTCTGCCTTATGGAAACAAAAATTAACTAAGTCTAAAAAATTACACCAAAGTGACAACTATCCGTGTTCGTGCGCAGGCAAACCCATATATATATTGCACGATAAGTTTTTATTACAAGGCATTAGAAAAACACATGCTTCCTCTACTATTATTAATATTATAAACGAAATATTATAAATTATAGATATTATACAAGTAAAAATTAAATAAAACAAAAAATATCATACTATTCCGTTAACATATGTGTGAAACGATTGCGGCGCATGACACATATAGGAATAAACTCAACGTGGGGTGATTTTTCAAATGTTTAAAAGTGTGACAATACTGCCAAGAGACTGTATGTAAATGATGATGCGTTGGTCTGTACACTGTATGCGTGAGAGCAGACGGCATCCACACACACATTGCACGAGCTGAAGGAGGAGAGTTCCGGCGAATAAACGTCATGGGACCGACGAGCCACGGCGGCTAAGCGGTTAGACTGTTAATCTGACACCAAGGTGAACCGGGTTCAATCTCCGGCCGGTTCACTCCGTATTTTTGTAAGTGGGAATCGTGCCGGACGATGCTGCTGGTCGGCGGGTTTTCTCGGGGATCTCCCGTTTCACCAGCCCCTTCATTCCGGCGCTGCTCCATACCCACCTCGATTCACCCTCATTGGCTCTCAAAATCATGATGTTAAGAGACACCCAATTCTCGAGAACTTATTAATATGCGTGTGTGTGTTTTCGACTTTTTACAACAAGCATATAACACACTATTGAAATTACGCACAAAAATATTAAACAACTTGTAAAATGTAAATTTTCTATTATCGTACATTGTCAGTAACTGCTATGAACCCGGAATTATGACGAGAAAATGAAGAATTTATGCAAAATATGAGAAGCGGAACCTTAAAGTTCGGTTTGCGATCAATTTCGTGTACGTAAGAGACGTCTGCATAAAACGTTTAGTATAATCCATTCACAGTTACTACACACACTTTTCTGAAGCCCTGCTAAAGTTCTACGTCCAGGATATTTCTCTACCTCGTGCAAACTAAGCTTAAGTCTGGAAAATTACAGCAAAGGACAACGCACCGCATTCGTGCGTACTAAGTGTAACAGTATTTTGTATCAGTACTATTTCTTACTAGGCGCTACAAACACACCTATTTTCTCACTGTTCTAATTCAAATCATTTATAAATGAAGCATTATAATTATATGTACAATATTAATAACATTTCCATTTAACGAAAAAGAAAAGTAACTTTTATGAACACAAATACAAAACGCTTGTGATATATGGCATATGTTGGAAATAACTAAGCACGTCATACATGGAGAGATATTTCAAAGGTTGGATTCAAAAAGTGTAAAGAAACCGCGAATGTGTTTAGTTATTTCCTAAATATGCCATCGTGCATCAAAAGCGTTTTACACCTGTGTTAACATAAAATTATCTTATTTTTCGTTAAATTGAAGTTCTCCTTATATTTTAAATAAAATTATTGTATTTAATTTATAATAAATATGAATAAAAACACCGAGAAAACATTTGTGTTGGTAGCGCCTAGTAATAAATATTTCTCATGCAAAAATATTATTACAAGTAAGTGCGTACGAATTCGGTGTGTTGTTCTTAGGTGTAATTAGTTAAGCTTAGTTAGCACGAGTCGGAGGAATATCCTGGAAGTAGATCTTTAGAAGGGGCCTCAGAAAAGTGTGAAGTAACCGTGAATGTATTATACACATTTTTTAAAAATCGTAAACCGACGTTAAAAAATCGAGTTGACCAGAGGGGGTGGGCGGTGATTTGCAAGAGTGCAGGTGGCGGTTGTGGAGGGTTGCGACAGACAGGAAGCCGTGCGGCCGCGCGAGGAGGATTGTAGAGGAGGTATAAGTTGAGCGCACCCACCACCTGCGCGCCCACCGCGGTATGACGAGACGACGAGCCCTCGCAGGACGTCTTGCAGCAAGCAGGCCGTCGAGCGTGGCCGAGAAGTGGAAATCTGGCGTGAGTGCGTGGCGAGGCGTGCGTCTCGGCCGGAAACAAGTCACGCCTCGGCAAATCTCTCCGGGACACGCACTCTCGCCAGCCGAGTATCAGTGGCATACGTCTCCTCAAGGTTCCCTTGACGACCGATCTTTCTCTACGCAGGTTAGGAACAAGACGTGTATTTTTTCGAAAAGGCTGTTCACGATAAAGTGAGCTCTTTAGAAATGAACCTTAGATAAAAGTCACTGCCCCTGCATACATAAATTTTAATGGGCGCAATGAGTGACATTCGCCCAGTAAAGTTGGTAACGATGGATGTAAAGTAGTTAGGGTTATCAGATCAGCATAACCCAAAAAAGAGGACATATACTACTTCCAGGCATAAAAAAGGACACCGACACAAAGAAAGATTTCATAAAAACATTTTTAACGGAAATATATAAATTAGTTTGTAAGCGTCGATAACCATGTGGACTAAATACTTCAAACAAAACAACTTAAAAACGAACCAGTGCACCATAGCACAACTTACCGGCCCACCATTTTGTTTAAGGCTGCTGTTTTCTTCTACTTGGTGGCACCACTATCACGATGATTGCCGTAGGGCGTAGGCTATTAAAACTAAGTCACATAGTCTAGTATTTCCATTGTACATACACATACACACATCCACAGAGTCTTCTAATACACAGTATATACTATATAAAGATACCGAACACCCGTCCACCTTGAAATGCCCACATTTCGAGTTCATTGGTACATTGAGATGGCAAGGGGCATAATTTCACTACAGGACGTTTGACAATCCCTTGCTGAGTGCAAACTTCCGCAACCCGCACCACACCATCTGCACCGGGATATACTTTCAACACTTCCTAGACCCCACTGTCGCGAGGGTATGTTTGAATCCTTAATCAATACTAGAATGCCTTCTTCCGAATTGGCTTCCGGTCTCGTCCATTTTTTCCTAGACTGGAGTTGATGGAGATACTCAATGTGCCACCATTTCCAGGACTGGGTGATCTGTTGCAATAAATTCCACCACGACAATCTGCTCATTGGGATATCAGCTAACTCCTCATCAGATAGCACATGTGGAGGACCAAGCTTTACGAAATGACTGGGTGTCAAGGGTGCCAGACCGTTTGGATCGTTGGACTCGGCACAAAGAGGTCGAGAGTTCAAAACAGACTCAATTTAAGTCAAAATGGTATATAATTCCTCATACGTGAGCAGTTGCTCCCCTATCATCTCAAACAGAAGGAGCTTGACCGACTTTATCCCTGCCTCCCACAGTGCTTCAAAGCGTGGTGCAGAAGGGGGGTTAAAGTGCCAGGTGATATGTTCCTCTGCCAATGATCTGCAGAAAGCTTCTGATTGCCAGTATTTTCCAGGAAGTCTGACATAGCTGACAGTTTGCGATTGGCCCCCACGAAATTAGTGCCATGATTGCTGTATAGATGAGTACAGCACCCCCTACGGACGACAAAGCAATAGAATGCAGCTAAAAATGCATCCGCCGACAAATCTGATTCGAGTTCCACATGCACTGCCGCCTTGGTTGCCATACAAACAAATAAGCAGATGTGTGACTGGAGGATACGAGGCTTCTTTACTCTTGCCATGGTGATATTGATTGGACCACCATAATCCCCACCAGAATGCAAGAAGGGTTTCACTTGGGAAACACAGGGAGCAGAAATACTTGCCCGGGGGGGGGGGGGCGATTTTGGCCGTGCTCTGAAGCTCTTCAGACACTTGTGGATCCATTGTCGAATCAGGTTCCTGGCACCCAATATCCAGAACTTCCTGAAGAGCGCAGATTGCAGTGTGCTTGGGCCAGAGTGCACGAGCTCCAAGTGAAGGCGATCTACCAACAACTCTGCCAGACAACAGTGCTTGGGCAGGAGCACCGAATGCTTCACCTCGAATGGAAATTCTGACTGTTGCAGTCGTCCGCCCACCCTAAGGATGCCCTGATTATCAACGAAGGGGCATAACTGTTGAATTGCAGGCTAGCACAGTTCACTGTTGGCCAGATGATTAAATTCTGAAGCGAAACTTGCTCCTGATTAAGACTGTAATGGCACTCGACAATTCCTTGGACTGTATTGGTCCGGTAATGATGGAGTGCCTCTTCTGTGCATTGTTATCAAAACTCGCTCACCGACACACCTTCGTCAAACTGGATAATCGAGAAAGCAGCTCTTCGAAAGGGATTCTTTCACCCTTGATTGAAGAACGACTACTTTCCGCTCCTCGCTAGGCCCTGATATCACTGCTGCAGACTATGGCCACGACTCCTCAGGTTCCTGCAACCACGATGGTCCTTGCCATCACATTGTATGATCGAGGAACTGAGCAGGAAAAGAGCCCACGAAAGGCACAATCTGCGGGATTCTGTGCCAATGGTACATGATGCCACCACGATGCAGCATTCAAGTCTTGTATTTTTGCAACCCTGTTAGCTACAAAGGTTTTCCATTCATGTGATCATCCCTTGATCCATACCAAGGTCACAGAAGAATCAGACCAAACATGTACACTATTTCGCTATTTTTATGTTCCGCGAGCGACAGAAAGCCCCTGGATGTGGTGTGAATATTATATCCTGGCATCCGAAAACACCCATTAGGACACAACACTATTATTTTCCTCAAACTTAATCTTGAATCACCGATTCCGTACTACACTCGTTGATTCGTTTGTGGCACGTATACACCACGCACTTATCAACACCAACAAGGAAACTAACGACTGCCGGAACTATCCGGCCCGGAGGACCAAAATGTAAGCGCCGATACGCTTGTAGACTGAATACTTCAAACAAAACAACTTAAAAACGAACCAGTGCACCATAGCACAACTTACCCGCCCGCCATCTTGTTTACGACTGCTGTTTTCTTCCACTTAGAGGCACTACTGTCACGATGATTGCTGTAGGAACAGGCAATTAAAGCTAAGTCAAATAGTCTAGTGTTTCCCTTGTACATACACATGCACACATCCACATAGTCTTCTAATACACAATATGTGTCATATACAGGTACCAAACATAGTTAGTTTATTATATTGCAGTTCAGTAAAATTAATTAACACAGTTCAAATATCACTTCTAAAAATAAATTCCAAATATGTAGGCACTACAAAATAAATCATAAAATAAAATAAAATAAAATAATTAAACTTGGGCTGAAAACGCACACATCAAAGACTTGCAACAAGCACTAAGCACAATTTTGTCAACTAACAGTCGATCACTATCGAACAGTTCTGTTTCAGACACATTTCGTTCATATTTTTTTGATGATTTTATTTGTTCCAGCAGGTTCCTATTCCCTAGCAAATAATTATAGAGTTGTGAACAAGTTAAGTGCTTGAAATGTACTGCACGGTAAGAATCCCTTTAACAGATTCAACACAAACCCTATTTCGTTATTTTGTCCACTGGCTGTTCATCAGTGAAAACAAACTTTCAAACACATCTGTTGTGGCTAGGATTAGCGAAGAAAAATTCTGCATTTTAAGCAACTCCCAATGAAGAACAATTGTGTTTGTCTCATTAAAATATCTACACCAAATATCATTAGTATTAGTTAGATTTCCTTCCCCACCAATGCTAAGTTTTTTGCAGAATTCCCGGAAATTAGAAAACTGGCCATAACATATATTTTCACAGTTGCTGTTTAATTAAGATATATCAATTTTTGTTCGACTTCTTCCCAAGTTGGAATAGCATCTAACTTCATCAATTTAAATATTGAAAACTCGTTGTACTGAACCATCCATTTCTGAAGATATTGCATGGTTGATTAGTACACCAGGGATACCTCAGTATTAAATTTATCACACACTTCATCATAGTCCTGTTCGCCTTTATTTCTCAAAATTTCCTTCAATTTTAACGATTTGAAATTTGAGTTGTTTCTCTCTTTGATGACATTTAATGTGATGTCAAAAATGGACATAATTTCCACTAATGAACTTGTTCCCTTTCCAATGCCAGAATGTGTTGTCAAGAATGGACATAATTTCCACTAATGAACTTGTTCCCTTTCCAATGCCAGAATGTTTTGGTGGAAAACTGACATTATGGAGTAAACAAACCACAGCCCGGCTTCACTCAGTTCATCTTCAAAAATTTGTTTTAAACATTTAGGAATTTGTTCTTGTGAAAGGAAATACGATTTCAAAGCAGGATACATTTGAATCAGCCTTGTTACGCATGGTAAAAGGGTTAACCATCTTATTTTAGAATGCCCCGGTAACTGCCTGTGCTGAATTTCAGCAAATTCACAGAAATCTTTGAGGGATTCTGTGCGAACCGTGTATATGGAAAACTAGTTGAATATTTTTAGAATAATGGCATCGACATCAATTGCTAGCCCTATATCCACACCATGCTGAACGTAGTTGTGTAATACATGAGCAGGGCAACCTACTCCAACTAAATTGTTGTTTAATTTTGTTTTCAAATGAGTGAAAACATTGTTGCCAGTTTCTCTACCTATCCCACCAATATTTGTGTTTGTGTTGTCGCCTGCATAAGCCACACATTTGTCATGAATGCCTCTGTCTTTTAATGTGTCAGCTATACACGAGGCGATAGTTCCTGCTCTTTCGTTCGGAGTGCTTTTAAGTTTAATGACCTTTGTTTGTGCACCACCAGATTTTACATCAAAATATTGAACAAGGATTGAAAACATTTCTACTGAGCCATGGTTACTCCCATCTGTCGCAACACCAAAACATGAAATGCCTCCTAACAATTCTACTGTCACATCAATAGCACGGGGTGACAAAATTGCATTTATGACCGCTTCAGTTTTAGTGCGAGCACAGGAAATTTGTTTTGTTTCATTAGAGTCCTTGAATATTATCTTTTGTAGTTTACTAGTGCAGTCCATGGACTTAAAACTGTGATGGTGTTTCACTGTTTGAAATGCAATGGCGCCTTCGGCTGCACTAACTGAAGCACTGATATTTGGCTCTTGCTTGGCAACAAAGTGGTGATTTTTGCAGATGAAGCGCCCCGAACATTTGAAATATGTTTTGCCATACTGAGATGTGCCTCCAAGTACGAGGTACCTGTAAACTTGATTTATATAATAACAGTTACAAAGCGTAATATTTTTGCAGCAACTACATCAGTAGTAGCTAAAGTAAACTATTGTTTGTAAACCTTTCCCTTTGCTTGTGACAGAAACGTACGTCCCCGACTTTGATACACAGACAATAACTCTCTTGACAGTCCCTCTCTTGACTTTGATACACAGACAATAACTGCACTTTCTATAGACATACGTAAAGCAAATCGCCGGGAAAAAAATAGTTTTTTACTTTTTGTGCAGTGAAATGAAGACAAAAGAATAACGTAATTATCTCCAAAGAGATTGCACTTTGGCAGGAAGCTTGTCGGCACCTTTCCTAAATGTTTAGTTGCACCAAACAAAAAAAAAAAAAAAATACAGCCTGGCTGCCTTTTATTGAAAAAGAGGACATTTGGCATTTTTTATAAAACCCAGCCGGACAGTTTACAAGGCGGTAAAAAGAGGATATGTCCGGGCAAAAGAGGACGTCTGATAACCCTAAAAGTAGTTCCATATATTAACGTCAAATAAAAAGTGTTACTTAACCATTTGTGATAACTTAAATTTATTTATTTCGCTTTATTTTTTATGCATCGAAGTGTAAAAATGAGCATATAAGTAAACTATTAATTTTTTCAACAATTTCACGACCGACGCATGAATAAAGTGATGAGGCCCATGGCAATGTTAATTTGACATAAGGCGGAATAATACAAAATGTGCATAACGGAGACCTCTCGGTCCTCGTCTTTTATATGTTATCGCAGCGCTTTTAGTAGTTAGGCCCTACCGCGCTTCGGCCTCCCAATAGGCGGGGGAGAGGGATCACGCCCTCTCATCGCAGGTAACCCAAACTCATTGACCAGATCCAAAGCCCCGTCCTAATATTCAAGCACGTAAGCAGTTACCCTACTTCAAGGTTCTTAGACCCTCGCCCTCAGCACCCAGCGTGAGGTCAGGCCAGAGTTCTATCCATATCCGTAGTGCCTCTCCAGGGCACAACCGGAGCTGATTGCCTCCCCCAGCATACGGTGTAAACCGAATGATAGTTTAGCTCGTTGTGCATAGAGGCGACTGAGGTGTTTGATTATCGTGACATTATCACCCATAGCATCGCAGTGATTTTGTCTTCAAGTCGCGAACTATTGCCAGGTTATGGTTGGTTCACGATTAAATGAAAATTTAGTTACATTTTCTTTTCAGCTTCATGCAGATCCTTCCATTACATGTAAAATTTGACACTGTAATAAGCCTAATGGTCAGCGTCCCCATGAAAAACAACTACAAAAATATCTACTGTGTGTTATTACAATGTGTATGTGTGTTATTACTGTGTGTTATATACAATAATTACTGCATCAAGGGCCTCCCTAGATGCAATTTAGTCTCAACCTAAGCAGTTGTGGCAGTCGAACGAAACTGAGTCAAAATCCAGCAATGTATAAACAAATTACAAACAAAAAAAACGAGATTTCGGACTGCACATACCAATATGGCTGCTGTCCACACCTGGCGGAACGAGCATAGGTGAGGGGGACCTCCGGTAATTTAAGTTTTTAAATACATTTTTTAATAATTTTTTTTTAATTTGTGGGGGTTTCTTTTAGATTTTTTTTTTTTTTTAGAGAAAAGGGGACATTTTAAGGAAAAAGAGGAAATTTCTAAGGCAAATAGCCTCCAGAGACTGGCATTTTTTATGATTTTTAAAATATTTTAAGAATATTTTTAGTAATAAATATTTAGATTTTTTAATTTTTGGAACGTTTCAAAAGAATTTTGAACTTTTTTTCGGATTTTAATTTTTTTGTATTTGAAGGTAACCTTGATCAAGGTCAAAGGTCAATATCAAGGTCACTGGCTTCCAAGATGGCCGTCGGGTGACGTGACAACATGGCGGCAGTCGGCTCCGATATCCCGATGCCCTGATGCCGTTGCCTCAGATCTGCCATAACCATACCACTGTTGTGTAAATTATAATTTTAAAGAAGTATGGAATATTTCTATTTAAATCTTTCTTCAGAACAGATATAAAAGCGATCTTTTTTGCCGATGTATAAATTTGATTAATGAAACATAAATGTTGTAGTTCAATAGAGTCGAAGCCAGCAAAAATCGCTGTAGGTAGCCGTGCGTTTACGATATTTTACCTTCTGTACAACAGTGTACATTACTGTATGTTTTCTGAACACATTGTTGTATTAAAAACATATAGTCAGCGCTAAAAATTCTGAGGAAACAGGGGCCGTGGTGGCTGAGCGGTTATTCTGCTCGCCTCCCACCAAAGGCGAACCGGGCGCTCATTAACCGGCCGGGTCGCTCCCTAAGTGGGAATCCTGCCGGACGATACCGGCTGGTCGGCTGGTTTTCTCGGGGATATCCCGTTTCCCCCCATCCTTGGATTTTCGGCGCTCCTCGTTTATCCCTCATTGGCTCTTAAGACCTTGTTGTTAAAAACCGCACAAACACAAAGCAAGTAAGGTAAAGAGATGAAGCTCAATGATATTTTGGTTGGCCCTTTTTTTCCTCTACGTTTTCGCTATTAGGTATAATTTGCTGCCAACCATACAACTAATAATTATTTCAGTTTTCAGATAGACGTTTAAATTACTGCTAATAATAATTTGATAAAAATATAAATAAATGCTGTAATTACAAACGGCAAAATGGAACTAAATGTGTGTTTAACAATTGATGGTAGAGAATGCATATGTTGGCTCCTCTGTTAACTGTACAATTTTTTATTAAAATGCTAATTGAACATATTTCTTTCTTTTAAAAAGTCTTTGTCTCTGATATCAATAACTCATGTACCATTTATTCTTAGGCAATCAGCATTTGAAAATTCAATAAAGCTCAATTCCAATTCCTGCAATTGATTGCAAACATCAACCTCACCTTTTCCAGCAACGAGCATAACAACGGAAATAAAACAACTCAACGCTCAGGCGCTGACAGTGCATGCCTACATAAAAATTACATATTTTATGAATGACGATAAGAATAATTAAACAAAATTTACTTGTGACTTAAGTATATTTAAAAATAAGATTGTGTTGTTTATAAAATATACAACTTTCTTTATTAATGAGTATTACTGTTATTTTTTTCAACAGTTGGCGAAGTCATTCTACCCTATAATTTAGTGGCCCACGAAATCCCTATAGAGCTTCGACTACCTGCGCGCAAATCTCTCGACGCAACTCTGAGGAAGCAGAACGCACGCCAAGCCTTTCTGTCTATTTCCCATCGCCTTCGCATTGATTCCTTATGGTCGCACGTGACCTTTAGGCGATTCAAAATGTTTACTTACTAGGGAGGCATTTTAACTTAAGTAGAAAAAAACCAGATCCTGAGGTCAACAACTTTTAAAACTTACAATACAGTTTTTTATATTGTTAAATTTCAGACATTTCACAAACTACCATTAACACGTCGGGCGCCATTTTCAATTAAATTAGATATCCAAAATTTCTCAGAATCAAATTTTTTTATTTTAAGTTTATCCCTTATCATCAGTTACTAGACCTTAACCTTAAAAAACCATTTTGCTGCAATTAGTTTAATAAAAATTCATCTATCTTCTTAACTATTATATCACCTTAAAACTTCTTGTAAATATCCACGACCATCTTTGCAGTTGGTAAGAATTGTTCTAAAGAAAATTTGTTTTTTTACAAATACTTTACTTTTGTTGTTACCTGTACTCCGATTGGCTGTCGTCTGGCCATGACACATTCTCCGTCAATCAGCAATGCTGACGTTACATGACAATGAATAGTCGCACTTTCGTCACAGACAAGTGTATAGGGGCATAACCAGCATTCTTTCGGAAATAATTTCAAAGATGACTACTATAGGCTATTCACGGTAAAGTGAGCACTTTTGAACTCTCCTCTCATTTGGAATAATAGTCAATAAATATATTTTATTTTAGGCATACACGTTTACTTCCGAGTGCGGTGGAATACATATATACTGTGCTTATTACTTGAATGGCAATATTTATTTAAAAAGACGTTCAAACGATAAAAAAAATGGCTGAAAAGAAAAAGTAACTAGGACCTCAAAAGTGCTCACTTTACTGTGAACAGCCTATATCAATATACTCCATTAGAAAAGTATCCCTTGACTAATAAATCCGTTGATGATGATTTGGAACAGCTGTGTACTCGGCAATATTTTGAGCTTAAAACAAAACGGTTTATTATACTCCATAAATCGATAGAAGGTTGTCGGAACAATATTACTTACTATGCTTGTGATGTTGGGGGTATTTATTTATTACATTTTATTTCGTCTTTCTTTGGCGAAGCAAGGCTAAAATGCATTCTTCCACACTTAACAAAACTGAATACGATGGAGCACATACAAAGGTTATTTAAAGAACTGTACTCTGTTAGGTATTTTGTAGTTGAAAACTGTAGACATGATTGGTTGGAACACAGGGCGGCAAATTATTTGGATGTTCCTCGACAGTGAGAGGTGGATAATCCGTCTTGTCTATCTTAAATCAACCCCACACCCATTCTGAATTCTTATCGTCATGAATATCTTCTGTTTCGGCGTTGGCGTTTTGTGTGACCGGAGATAAGGGTGTCTCTTGAAATATAACTTCAGCTGCAACACTGAAATTGCCGTAATTGAGTAACTCTTTTGAATGTTATTAGCGATAATCAACAAACTAATAAACACAATAAACTAAGGTAATGCGTAGTGTAGTTGCAGGGGCTGATGTAGTAATTCATTTAAAAACGAGTATAGAGATTTGGGTGGCTCTTAACAGCGAGGTCTTGAGAGCCGATGAGTGTGATATGGAGCAGTCCCGGAATTCAATGGCAGGGGGAAACGGGAGATCTCCGAGAAAACCCTCCCGCCAGTGGCATCGTCCGGCACAAAACCCCACGTTGCGAAAATTCGGGGGTGACCCCACCGGGGATCGAACACAGTTCGCCATGGTAGTAGGCCAGCGTCCTAACCGCTACACCAACCGCGGACCCTATTTGAAACAGAAAATTTAAGTCATCTATTTTACTAATTGTTTCATAACTGTGGCAAGGATAATTTGAACTAAATGGGAAGACGTACTACGCGCAGCTGGTTGCCATAATCGGACAGGTATGACATTCCCTCTCAGAGTAAAGATTGCTGGAGGTGACCTGGCATACGGGTATGTATTTATTTGTATTTTATCGTGTATTACTGGCATAAATTTAACAGTAATATATTAAATGGATATGTAAAAGACTCTAAGGGACGGCTTACACAAAAAGTGAATATAAAACTTGTTTTCTTTTAAAAATGGCACTTGCCTCCATAAATGTATCCATAATTCGGATGTCTAGGTTGGTGGTTCGGAGATACAGCAAATAACCTGTCCACGGAGTATATTAACTTAAATGTTGATTCCTGAGTCAGAAAAACCTAGGGATCAATACAGACTTTATAGTGCCTTAGAAAAACCTGTTACGTCATAGGTGCCGGAAAGAAGAGCAGACAAGTGACATTATTTTCGATGTGTATACATACAGTGGTTCGGAATGACCATAGTTCTTTAACAACACACACTACCTAAGACCCACAAAGCAAGAATTACGTATTACCAAAACGTTTGGAAGTTTGTAATAACATAACAAAAATATAGCTGCTTAGTGTACAGATAAGTAATTAAATGACGGGGGAAAAGCAGTTTCAGTCATCCTTTTATTACGTTTAATGTTTTATGATTGATTGAACACAATGTTGTGTTATTCAGTAATATGAATCATGTTCTCATTCATCACATTTCCGATATTGCCATACTTAATAAGCATCTATAATGAAAAAACGCAAGGATAGACACTTTTATGAAAATAGTGTCCACTTAATCGATGAGGACATTTAAAGCAACACGTAATTTAACAAAATTATATGAATGTAGTCCGGAGTGACAAGCAGAGAGATACGAAACGAATTCCAACACAAGAAATGCAGGTGTCTGTGTATTCGCGTACAATGATATTAAATTTTTTAAAATATATTACTTAAATAAGTATAATTTAAGACATCACAATTGTCACTCTTACTTGCCTATACTCGTTAATCTACATCCTGATTGTTTTGGTATGCCACGTAATATTTTCACCGTTAAAATTATCACAAGTTATATAAATGTGAACTGAATCGCTTGTACTGCGTCGCAACTCCTATTATACGAGATAAAAATGAAATGGCATTACCTACCGTTTGCATCCATATTCGTCATAGCAATGTGTAATAATTAATGCACATTATTTACTCGATAGATAGATGTTGATAGTTTTTTAAGATCCAAAATATAAATTGGGATCAATTCCGACTGTATGTATTTTTTTTAACGCTAAAATTATTTTTGTATAGTTTTGTGACATGTGCATATATATCCTTTCAAATCTCACTAATCGTCTCGAAGACATTTTATTTTAATATATCTAATGTATGATTCATTAGGTTAAGCTAAATTCCAGTGCGTCTTCCGAGTATGTAAGCTACTAAACACTAGTTTACAATTTTCCATCAGAACTGCACAGAAATGCCATGCAAATCACGTGTAGGTCATTAGTTTTGCAACACATCTAGGCTTTCGTGAGAGTTTACTTCATGTGATAATATCGAAGTTGCATTAAAACTCGTTCAAAATTGTTTTTAACTAAAAACATATTTATGTTAAAAGACTTCAAGCCACTTGATTTTGACCCCAAAGGTGTGACTTTTCAAATGTTAGTGGATGATGCGCAAATAGAATGTGCACTCTTTCCCATACATATTCTTTGAAAAATAATGATTAGTGACTTAAGGACATCACCAATAATGACAAAAAAATGTCATAGGCCACATTACAGTTGTCTGAAATGAACATCTAATGTACTAAACCGTTGCTTATTGAAACGTCCAAAATGACACCGTCCAAGAAAATTTATAGATCGTGACTCTTCAATAATTTACAATATACTGAATTAGGGAACACTCATCCATTTTTCAGTTAAGTGTGGCAAATCTTCTTCGAAAGATCAGATATTTTATATGCAAAACCACAGTTCTCAACTAACTATTTTGACATTTGTCTGACAATTTTCTTAGGTACTGATTTCTTGGCTATTATACATAAGCAGATAAAAAACATGGCTCGTGTTGACTTTATGAATACCAAGTTTGTTTACCAAGTGTAGTAGTTGTCATTGGATATTATAAGGATGCACGTATTTGTGAAATACTACACAGCAAAACACTTGGATATGTAAACAGACGTACGCTCATACACCTGTAAAATCTCTAACGTTGCATTTGAAAGTCCTCGAAACGATAATTTTCAAAAACGAACATGTCTTGAAGTTACAAGTCTAAAGCAAGTTCGCATGAGCCGATGTTTAGGCTGTAGTAAAGCAGGTTTGTTTGGAAATATGTATTTGAATGTCAAGGATTCTGAATGTAACATATTAACTAAAGAACTAATCCCAAACGATGTGTTGTACCGTATTACACAAGTACAGTGCAACTTGAAAGCACCAATACATTAGAATATTTATACCAGACCAAAGATAAAACATAGTGTTTGATACTCAGCCCGCGGACGTACTTGTATACGTATTTTCAGTATATTGTGATATCGGTAGCACTTATAATAAGCAATGGTGTTTTGTTCACCATTGCGTGCTGGGACATACAGAAATAAATGGTGACGAAGATCGTAATGTTTATTTACATTTAGTTTCTTTAAAAAAAAAAAAAAAAACTCCCTTATGGTTCAGATACATAACACAATATGTAATACCAGCATTTGTTGAAGTATGGGGGGAAAAAAATAGTATAAATAACAAAATGTATATTGTTATTAAAAGGGACATATTTATTAAGCTTACTTTTGTATAATGTGAAAACACGAATGACTACACTTCATAATTAGTGTAGTATTGTTTGCCAGTCGTTTTTACATAGCTAACGGCCAAATTGATCCCGTGAATCCAGCGTTACGTGTACGTTTACTTTTCTAACAACTACAATGACACTTATCCTTTCTACGTAATCTTGGTTTATTTATGATAATGAGTTTTTTCTTTTGCGAAATGAAATATAGTCTAATAAATGGAAAGTTTGATTTTGTGCTTTCTCCGATACACGATTTTTTTTCTTCACAATTTGGTTCCTTAGTAACAGGCTTACAAATATATTACTGTTTTTAGCTATTAGTTCTGTTGTAGTTCTGAATTTAAAATATTGACATTTCTGATCCTCCAGCCCGAAGCCATATATTTTGTGGGTTTCAGATACTGGCGAAAGTAAACAATTCCCAGTGATCTTTTACGTATAATGCGTTATTTGTTATACGTGTTTATACAACTTTAAAACAATACACGTTGCAAAAATCTGAATTGGTTTTCAGCCTGCATCATTAAACTAACCGTAACAAATGTTTCGATCAAGGCATTTTCCCATGAAAGCTTAAATATAAATATAAATGCTAACCCCAAAATATCTTTAGTTTTTGGCGAAAGTGGCACTTACGTGTATTATTGATTAATACAAGTAATTTTCTACACTATAATATTTACGTGTTTTTCATTACAGCTGTTTTGCAGAATAACAGGACGGAGACAAGCCCTTGGGCTAGCGCACGCTTACCACATTTACGAAGAAACTAGATGGATAGTAAATTAAGTTATGGCTATACTATACAGATATAGCCAACGGGAATTGATTCACGTTTGACCAATGAAGCCGCGGATGTGTAACGGCTAGAGCGCTCACCTTTCACAAAGGTGACACGGGTTCGATCCTCGTGGGTCATCCCGTATTTTTGCATTCAGAAAACAAGGAGAGTATTAGCATTGGTCTATAGTTTTATTGGAGTGCTCCAACTTTACCCACACCCATTGCATCCCATCGTTGCTCAATCTTCATCTCAGTTCACTTTCATCGGCAATAAATAAGGACCTCAGATAATCAGCGCTGGTAAAACTCTCGCATTTAACAACCGACATTGTTTATGTCACTTTAATAAAATTAATCATTTTCTTTAACTCTTCACGAACGTCGTGTATGTTTTCCGTTGACGTGAATGGTCTAACCACTTCCATTTTTTTCGGAACCACAGCCATTTTGGCGAGATGATCGTTGAGCTGTATTAAATCTCTTCATCGCTTGGGAAAGCTTGTTCCTTTTAGTTTTTACATAATGTCTGCCATTCTGGAATTTTTGCGGAGCCATTGCACACAAAAAAAGTAGTGTTTCTCGTATAATTACGTCATACGTTTCACTAAATACAATGGTAAAATTGTACACTCAAAATGTGCAAAAGTATTAATTAGCATTCACGATCGACCACTGACAACCGTACGGCACAGTTTCAAAGAGCACCTCAGTTGAGGGCAGGAACGGGCGTGGGCGAGACTAGCCAGGTAAGAAATTCCAGTCGTGAGGGGAGTGTAGCTTTGGCAACCCTGAGAGAAAGAGCTGGTCCGCCCAGCTGCACAAACAGGAGGGATAGGTAATACACTGCCAGACACCCTCAGACTCCCTGGTACCAGGTGTGTGATGGGTTGCATCCGAGATATCACGGAATTCCAGGCGCAAAGAAAACATGCACCCTTTTGTAGCAGCTTTTCGCTATAATAATTAAAAAAACCGAAATTTGCGTTTTGTTTTGAAAGTATATTGATGTAGCTACTTAATGAGTGTATTATTCTTCTCTTTAAATGATTACTTTTTGTTTTTCATTGATGGGGAAACAACCCTGTTTTACATCGTGCACATTACAAACTGACAAATTTTTGAGAATTTCAAATCACATCAGTCAATAGTATAGATACAGTTTTCATGGTATCCCAAATATTAGCCAGTTTCCTCTTCTGGTTCTCCAGAAAGCTGCTGCAGCAAATGTAAAAAAATACAACTTCAAGAACCTATAGTTCTTAAACTACAAGTTGTAGCGATTATCATTTTAGCTGAAAAGCTAGTCTGTACGATACCCATATGTGGGCATAATAACCAGCTATAAAATTTTGGGTCCAACAACCTTAATAAACATTTAATGCTGACTACCCTCCACGAAAGAAATAAAAAATAAAATATTAATACTGAATAGAAACCAATGAAAAATACTTATGCATGATCTCTATGTGAATATACTATTAAAATAAAGGAAGATTATACTGTTAACTCATTAGTTATAATAAAATGTAATTTGGAAATTATATTAAAGAAAGTGACAACATAAGCAAGTACTCTGTAATATAAGATATCTATGACAAATGTTAAACATAACACCTAAAAACTGTACTTTACAATAGGATGTTGATATGACATACTTTATTTTCCAAATCACTGTAAAATATCTATGGATTGAATTTTAATGTTTACGTTACAGTGTTTACAGTTAGAGACTATTTTCTGTGCAAAACTTAGCTTTAGAAGAGTTGTCATAGAGCCCATTCACAAAATCAAACATTTTTCGAATTCAATAAATTTAACTAAATAAAATACTTTACTTTCTTTCAGTGAATTACATTCAATAAGCGTTCAAGGCTCCACGAGAAAATTTATCGCAAATTTGAATGATACCAGTTTAAAGAAATACCAAATTAAAATTTTATATGCATCTACGACTCATGCACGACACGATAATAATTGGTTAAACCACAACAAATATTCCTAATTTTATACCACAATTACTTTTTTAAAAATATGCATCCTTATTTTGTAACAACTTTGAGTGTGTGCACCCAACTAATATTTTTCATTAGAATTCAATAAAAATTGAAGTTAAGAATGGGATGGAACCCCATGGGGTCAAGAAGCGAGGGAGCGATACGGGCGACACTAACACGCACACCTAGTGCCTCGTCGCTCCTACGAGCAAAGCGTGCAGTGTTTCCGTCGTAACGCTATACTGTGCAAATTAGATCTGTAACAGTGAGGTTTTATTACACGCGATGAAAGACCACAGATTAAACTACGTGCGTATATATTTGTACATTCCTCTTGCCACTTAAGGAAATTGCATAGACAAGCTTTAAAATTATATATTTGACCCATTCCACAATTTTTTTTCTCCGAGAATACACTTAATGACAAAAGTAACGAATTTGTGGCTTGATTAATGTTTTTTTTTATCTTTTCTGAGAAGAAGTTTATTTACTTTACCGAGATACGCGTATTCGCGCAAACAACAATTTCACAAAAAAAATGCACGGGTTCATCACACTATTAATTTTAAAAAAAATCGTGAGAAAGGGGTTTAACCATAGGCGATGAGCGGAGAGTTGCTTGAGAGGTAGCGGACAGTTGTGTTGAATGAAATGGTTGAGGAAGGAGTGTAAGAGGCGGTCTGTTGTGCCACTATTGCGCGGAGGCCACTGCGGAGATCAAGGAAGCATGGTTCCTCCCGGCCGGTGCTGGAAGTGCGGAGGTTGTGTTGTGTGCGGGGACGGCCCAGATTGTGAGCCTTGTTTCACCAGGTGCACATGTTCCCCGGAGACACCTGCGCGCAGGCAGATAAGGCGGGGGGCGGCCCCGCAGGTGTGTGTGCGCCGAGGGGAACCACAGCGAGGACTTTGCTCATTACGCCAGGCACTATGCTTCGCCGACGGCAACCGACCTTCCTTCCTTCCAAGACGCCGATCGCCTTCAGCGGACGCGCTTCACGCTGGCTTTGTGAATGACGCTGCCACGGTCGGCCAACTGACCGAAACTGGAGCACCTTCCACAGTCTTGGCAAAAGTATGGCTTAATAAACACCATGTTGGTGTTAATTTACACATGTTAAAGTATGTGTAAAAATACACCCACTCACTGTATTAAAACCTTACGATATGTATTTTTACTGCCACGTAGTCGTTTTAAGAACACCCAATGTTGGCACAGTTGTACATCTTCACTTGTGTAATTTTACAATGGCAGTGTGTGTAACATTGCATTACATCCTGGAGTATCTGTAGCGTACACATACAAATGTTCGGTAATTTTACATTTTTATGTGTAGTTTGCTCAAACAAGTACAGAATTTGTAATTTTACATTAATGTTCCTGTGAAATCAAATATAACTACAAGTATTTGTTTGAAGCGTGATATCTAGCGGTAGGGAGTAGAACTACTTCGAACTCCTTTTGCGTGTTGAAAAGGAAATCCTAACTACCGCTGATGGCATATGCTGGCTTGTGTATATAACTTCCTATTCTATATCTAAAGTCAATTGATACTCACACTTTGGAAATAACTTTTTATAACTATGTTATACTACCAAGTTCCGAATTGGAAAAAATTACATGAAAATTATAAAAATAAACATATAAAGTATGTGAATTAACATGACGTAGTTGTAGGCTAAAAGAACATATATTGACGGTAAAATTCCTTAGCAAAACAGTGAAAAATGTACAGAAATTGTGTAATTACAAATATAGTAAATCTGCGGTTTGACTAAATTGTCAGTGAGAAAATACACATACACAATGGTGAAATTACAATTGCGTAGTCTGTGTAAATTTACTTGTCGTGGAAAGAAATAAACGAATGTTGTATCTTATTTTCTGCTACATAGTGATAGAAATCTTACACAATTCTATGTAAAGTTGGTTGTACAAAGTAAATGTAATTTTACTAATTTTTAGGGTAAATTTACGTAGAAGTACAGTAAAAAAAAATTGACATATGTAGGTGTAAAATTACACCGATATCAGTGGAGACACTGCTGCCACATACATTTAGTGTAAAATTACACAATTTTTTACAGTGTACATCTACTTTCTGTGCATATATAGGCTGTTCACGGTAAAGTGATCATTTTTTAAGGTCCTCCTAACAGGCATTAACAACTAATAAATATACCTTATTGCAGCATCAAGCATTAAATTTTGAGGGTGGTGAAATGTATTCACTGTGTTTATTGGTCACATTGCAATATTTATATTAAAAAGCAGCAGCAAGATAGAAATTGGATGGAAGGAACAATTTTGAAGGGCCTTAAAAATTGCTTACTTTACCATGAACAGCCTATATAAAGTAACATTCTAAAATCTTCACGAACCTACGTTCGTATCCAGACACCAAATGAAAGCATGCAAATACTTTTCATAACAATTAACTTAATGCGGTTCCAGACAGTTCACTTCTTTTTTTTTTTTTTTTTTTTTTTTTTTTTCCGGCTGTTGATTTCAAAAGTAGGAACTCTGGTAACCGCACACCAGCTATCACAGAAATAGGTTCAGGCCAGGACTTTTCGATCGAATCTCTTCAGAAGCTCCAAAGGAACGTTGGAGAACGACGTCCTCAACACCACACACTAATTAATACTCCAGGGGCTAATAAACCCACTACAGGACAAAATACTTCCAGCAAATATCACTAGAGAATAGTGAAAAAAATAAATAACCAACTTACTACCCGACCCAGTCACCTAACCCCCACAGACAAACTCAAATGAACATCAAGATTCTCATAGCTTGAATATTCACTACCGGAAGGAACCAGGTAACATTTTTTTGGTAAGTATGCCAAAAATCCATATCTTAGGCTTACCAAAGATTCACAAACCTTATAACCCTCTCCGCCTTATTATCAGTGCTACTGACTCACTAACACATCATTTACCTGGATACCTTATCAATGTTTTTACTCCGATTCTTCCACGTCCTAGCAGCATATACTCTATATAATTCAGTTGACTTTGTCGAGATCTTAGAACAGCTCCTCACATGTAAAGAAAATATCCTAATCAGTTTCGGTGCGATCTCATAATTCGCCACAGTTACACGTTCAGAGGTCCACAAATCCTTCAAAGTCACCTTGGGTAAGACCCAACAAGACAGCAAAAAGTCAAGTTGGTAGAATACTGCTTCGCCTCCACATTCTTCTCACACAAGAACAATTTCAACATCTAGACTGACAGCATGCCAATGTGGTAATCGATACCTCCTTGTAGCTTCACTAAGTGCTGTGAGGTCATTCCGATTTCACAGTCTTGCACTACAGCCGAAGCCCTTGTGGACCGTGCCTTTTCGAAGTTTGGAGTGACATTCGAGCCCCATTCAAACCAAATACGCTATTTCGAGGCAACACTGTTCTAAGAAGTAGTATAGATTTTGGGCATGAAGAAGACTCGGACTACAGCCATTCAGTAAAGATATACCTAGAGTGGAATTCCACAGGTTAAATTTTCTGACCATTCCAGCTGCAGTTCGAGCGATGAATACCAAGTCGCGCTAGTTCACTTTCGTGGCGTCAGCGTGGGGAATGTCGGCGGCTCTACCACATCGACATCTACCATCTCTCTCACTCATACTCCATCTCTGTCCCCCCAGACCCAACGCCGCAACAGTAGAAAGTGTTCTGATTGTCTGTTATACCCACACGCTGGGACAGACAAGATGGCGAACACCCAAGTTCCTACCTCACGTCGTATATATCCGTTTACAAACAGATTACAAGTTCTGTAAAACATATGAATTAACAAAATGAAACATAATATACGCATAAGTAACAGGAAACGTTCCATATTACTCATACGATCATAATAAAAGAATAAACACCACTTTTTAAAACACGCGAGTACTGTGGATTTATGTTCTATATAATACGTTATCACACATGTGTGCACTGCAAGTGTTTTGTGAAGCTCAGTAAGTTAGAGAACATTTCGGTGCCATGTAACTGTTTGTTGTAGAGTTCGAATCTCCGACGGATATCGAGTTATTTTATGTGAAACACTATGGCTGTTTGTAACTTAGTTTACTGTTGGAAATTATTTATTTCCATAATATCTTTGTCTAAAAGTAATAATACGCAAGTACCAGCACAGTACAGTCTACGAGCGGTGGTTGTTTGCTAATCACATTGATTATAATCTAGAGTAAATAATTTGATCTGTACAGCGTGCGTAACGTTAAAAGGCACACATGAAAGCTTTAAGTTTAAGTTTAAATTGTAACAGTTCTGTTTTTTTTTTGACCGTATAACCGTAAAATCGTGTTTCTTTACGGAGAGCATAAGATTGATTATTATGCTCATTTAAAAAAATGGTCGTCGTCGGGATGGGGGGGGGGGTGATAAATTGAGACATATCCCCTTCCCTCTCATAAACGACATGAAAATAAAATTTGAAAACAAAATGACAAGAATAATTATATGTCAATTCAAGGAATATGTGATTTGCCTTGAACATGAAGAATGTTTATAGCATTGTGTGGTTCCACATCTGTACATGAAGTCATTGATTATAAATAATTATGTAACTATAAATGTGTAATAATACAGGTTTTGTATGATGTTCAAAAATATAAATATGAAATCTATCCCCGCTCCCCTCCAAAACCTCTCCCACCCCCTAGAATACATTCCTAGCTACGTCCTTGTTTAAATAATATGCCAATGTTTATATGAGTGGCGTAAATGTCCGTCGTACATACATGTGAATACAGTACTTTGTTTTCCATGCATAAGCAGAGCCGTTACTCATATAATGTTCCATAAATTTATAGTACTCGTACGTTAAACTCTAAAGTAATGCAGTCTTCAGGGGAAAAAAGAAATAATCTTCGTATCTTTTGGAAGCACCACAAAGCACCTATGTATAAAATTTGGTTGCATTTGTACCTCTGTGCTCTGCGAGTTGTTATGCCTGATATTTACAAGTTTCTATTACCACTTTAGATAACGTGTGGGTATGAATGGATGCGTCCTTTCTTCCCTTCTGCTATAGAATATTGTGTGACTTCTGTTGTGCCCCTGAGTATAATAGAAAGTAGCAGAAATTGGACATCGTGTAAGTCCGGCTTGAACGACTCACGCCTCTCGCACATAATTTACGTACCAGAAACTTCTTAAATCCTTTTAAATATCGGAATAAAAACTGTTTTGTAAATATGATACACTACATACATCTAGTATTATACTAACATATTGCATTTAACGTTGTTAAGTCGTATGGGAATCCTAGTAAATAGGAGAATATACCCAGGGAAAATGAATCGAATATACACATGCTGTAATAATTAACCACTCCTTGTTAAGACGATCGTACATGTTATAAAACATATTTCGTTAGTATAGTATAATCGTGCAAACAAGATAAGTATTTATTCACTCAAAAAAACATGTTGCACACAGAACATTACTATTTTAGGAAAAGTAAATTATAATTGTGTAAATATGCCACAAAGTTAACACACAAGAATGCCCTACTGTCACAAATCATTCCAATTAGTACATAGTGTTCGTAAATTGTTGTCATTATCCATTTGTAGGCTACGAGACGACAAAAATTCCAGAATACACGGAAAACTTTTGACACAGTCCAAATATTTAATAATATATCCGTTAGTCTTGGTAACAACTGTACACTATGAACAGAGAAATGTATTGATTCGACTGCGTTTATACACACCTGCACGCCGTAATGTAGCGTAAGCTGCGACGTCTGAAGTAAAGCTGAATTAAAAATACAAATATTTATGCATTTTATTATACGTTATGATGTGTGCAGAAGAAACGAATTTGTGATCTCCGATGTTTTGGTTCCCAGTGGAACATCATCAGGTCGTGTGTGTTGGTGGGATTTCCTTAAGCATTGAAATAAATAGTTGTATTTTATAACTTTAGAGAAAATGTTTAGACTACGACCAATCAGTACAGAGCAGCCGGGTTGTTGGCGGGAAACTGTTATTTACAGTAATGTAAGTATAAAACAATATGACACAGACGTGTGTGTGCACATGTTGACGTTTATATTTGTTCACAAATAATAATCTTCTCTAATAGCAAATGTCGGCTTTGAAGTATGATCTGCTTCAATATGGTTGTTTCTTATGAGGTGTTGTTAGGAACTAAAGTAAACATAAGAGGCTTGCTGCCTGTTTAAATTCACTGGAATTAAAAATTATAACATTAATGGACAACTGCAAATACAGAAGACGTGTTTCTGTATGACAGAGAAGCACCTACTGCATAATTCTAAATGCATTAGTTTTTGTATTGTAAACGTAGCTCGTGTCCGAAATGGCAGATTATGTTGACAAAATGATCATGTGCCCCGATATTTTATACAAACTTTGTGACGTATTTGATAAATTGATATTTCGTATTTTGTATATAGCCGATGTTAGCAAAAACACAAAATGATAAAATCAGCGACATGTGGGTGTTGACAGTCAAAACACATGCGCGAATGCGTACTTAAAACGTTTTTTTCTAACAAATAACTGTTCATAAAATACACTAGACATGTTTTAAAAAGCAAGTAAGTGTTGTGCATTGTTTATATATTTCGCAACACATGTTTTATTTTAAATCGTTATTGGATATTATGTTATTGTCTTGTTTATTAACATATTCACAGCATTCCAGTAATGACCGTAGAAATATTATGTCCATTTTTAAGCATTTAATGTGAGAATGTGTTGCCGCAAGTGTTAAACAAGTGACTGTCGACAACGTACGGATTGAAACCTACGAAATGACAAATTACAAAATAACGAATTTGTCCTTGCAGACACGGCCTTATCTTGCCTATTAGTGATTGGCCCCGAGTAATTGCATTCCATCGATGTTTAGTGAAGAAACAGTTATATTTTGAAATATACGTAGTCTGAAGCAAAATATTGCCGCTCTCTTTGTTATGTCAAGTTTTCATGCGTTCGTTAGTGTTAACATTACTGCTAAACACTACAGTGTCAACGTTTTTTGCATTGTTATGTGTAACAGGTTTAAATGTACAATATACAATGGTGTGCTGTGTTACACTCGTGTAAATCACAGTTGCCAACTTTTCAGACAATATCCACTTATGCACCTCATTATTGTAAATGTGGATCTTACAGAGACAACAGTTGTATTGTCGCTTTACAACAAACATCTGTTAGAGTTGAGCCTTAATCGTTATCATTGATGTCCTTTTCCCGCAGTGAACAAAAGGTTTTCTGCATAATAAGATACACGCTCATACAGCGTTTGCATTCGTCTACGTACGTAAATGTTTTACATGTTTCCGGAAATGACATACGTACGTACACGTGGAAACGAATGTGTGTACGTCTCGCGTCTTTACAGCCCATAAGCTACTATTTTGAAAAGCGATTTATATGTAGTTCATAATTGTTATTCCTAATATTTCTTTTTATAAAGAGTGAAATGGAAGCATTATTCTTTGAGAAACGCAACTGACCAACGTTCTTAACAACGTATACTCTCTAACCTTCAATGATCTAGAAGAGCCGGGATAAATATAACCAGTTTTCGTCGCGATTTGTTATAAACCGGGCGTGACATTGAATGTATAGTTCATATGCAGAGCAGTGAGAACACTGACAATGGTTTTACAAGGCAAGGAATGCATTAGTGAAAACGTTACATCAATATCCGACATTTAATTTTTATTAATACCAATATTAGTTTTAAAAGGAAATTTACTACTATAGTTGTTACCAGTTTTAATGATATATTATCGATAGCTGTGTTTACTGACTCAAATATTCATCAATTCCTTTCTTGTAAAAAGTATATGATTGGTCAATGGGAACACTTTCATTATCATGCTCTTTCCAGCTACAGTTCCTAATGGAATGATAATTCTAAATCTATGCGCCTACGTTCCAGTCATATTCAGTATGTGTTTTCCGTCAAAATGCTTGTTCAGAATCTTATCAGCTAAATAGTTGCTGTAAAGGATGCTGACAAGTATGTCTATCGGAATGTATCACGTATCGAGCCGAGTAGAGTATGCCTATATAATAAGTGCATTTCTAGGTTCGGACACAGCCTTAATGACACTCGAATCGACATATTGAACGCAATGATAATTTGTACGAACAGTCACCTATGTAGTAGATCACAACCCCAAACTGTAAACATTGTGTTCAATTGTAGACCGTCGTGTGTTTAACATATATTTCTCCATTATTGAACAATTATTTCCTGCCCATTTCCTTTCACATAAGAACAGAACGAAGAGTTTACTATGATGTATGACATCATTCATGATTAATATGACATTTGTAATTGTAAGTGCTAACAATACTCGTATTTTGTCATGAACACCTAAACTGTAGTAAAATAATATATTATAATTAAAAACAATGACCCTTATTAATTCATGATAATTTATTTTCTCAGAGGTAAATGAAACCAAACAGTAGTTGGTATCGCTGCAAATTTCCGCAAACAGATAATTCTACGACAGAAACGAAACACATACCATGGTCGCCATTAGTGAATCATGAGTTGTGTATTCACAACTGCAACGATTGTTGGTAACTCGCGTGTGACAGGCTCGTCTCTGGCAGAACTTGAACAAACACGTGGGTGAGCCGAGGTCAGGAGTGACGTTGTCGTCGTCGAGAACACTAGCGCTCCCCTGGATCATTAGCGGAAGTAACACGTAAAACTGGTCAGACTTTTTCCTATTCCACGGCCACTCTAGTGTATATCTTTACTCAATGACAGCACTGAGGTTACTGATGAGCAGGAAACAATAACGGAGCACTAATAGCCGTTCGGTAGTCTCAGTGACTGAACATTCGTCAGAAGTGCCAGCAGTGGAAATAACGGCGTCAGATATGTCCGACACCTTTGTTGTCATGTCATTAGAAATTGGTGTGGTTTTGGTGATAAACTAATTCATTTATGTATACTGTTCACGGTAAAATGAGCACTTGTGAATGTTCTACTTAAGATCTACTTGTTTGCGGGTTGTGTATTCTTCCATCATTGGTGCAACTAACGTTGTCACCGGCCTGATTACTTTGTTCGTGCGGCGTCCTAGGGCAACTGTAATTTTTTTTTGAAAAGCAAATATTTCACAAATGGTTTTGTCCTAACAGTTATACGCATTAAAATATCAAACGTAAAATAATATATCTCAGTATTTACAAACGTTAACTTAACACTTGAAATTTAACGTTATTACACGGAACTAATTTCTGTCCGTCGTTGTCAACATTACTGGGCGCATAACAGTTTGTCTGTCCGATAAAACATATGCATATATGCGAAGTGAAATTTTTCAAAGGTTGATTTCAAAAGTGATCATTTTATCATGAACAGCTTTCAAGCAAACATATTTTTATTCTTGCGAAAGTGTGTGCCAAGAGCACGAATCTTCGAGTAAGGAATTGGAGTAACTGTTCCAATGTTTGTAGTCCACTACTTTTTCCGTAGGTTCGGTATAAATGTAACGAGTTACTAAGTGACGAATACAAAGTAACGAGTCTTCAATTGTGAAGTAACGAGATGTAACGAATACCCAAATGCAACGAATCAACCCTACCCTATCTTCCAGTTCTTCATGCACTCGGTTCAGTCTTACCTCGACTACTAGGAGCTGTAAATTTTATTTCCTTTTATGCAACGAAGCTTATCAAGCGCTAAACGTTATTTGTCACCCCCTCCCCGGATAGTTTGTCGGGTACGAACTCACGGCCTCCTAAATTCCAGGCCTCCTAAATGTTACATGACTATGTTCTGCTATTGGTTACTTTCAGGTTCCAGCTGTTCTGACGCCATTCTTAAGTGTTATTTCAGATTACTCACTATGTATCTTACCGCCAAATGTATACAAAACGTTAACACGCCTGAAACAAAACGCCAAGGATAAGCAAACGCACAATATCTGTGCCCTGATCAGCCAATAATTTTAATGATAACAACCTAAATATGACTGTAAGAAATGTTTATTTTTAGAAATAACGCAAGTATAATTAATAAGCCGATTCGGGCACAAGGTAGTAGGGGGGTGGATCCGGAGCCGACCGCGACCATTTTGGAATTTCCTTTTTTTTTCACCTAAAAATTTCATTTTCTTCCTTCAAAATAAACTAAATTACCCTAAAAATGTCGCTTTTCCCCTCAAAAATCACAGAGCCCCTCATTTTAAAGAAAGAGGCCAAGAAAGGCAATCTTCGCCAATTCAAATGATTTGAGGGGTTCCAGAGGAAAGTTTTTGAGGACAGTGCAGTTGCAGCCATATTGTTTCTATAGGCATAAGTTATGCCAATTTGTTACACAGGGTCTAGGAATGGATCCAGGCCTAACCGTCAACCATGTTGGTTCTGTCAGCCATCTTGCCTGCCATCTTGGGTCCAAATAACTTTGATGTTTGACCTTTGACCATGGTGACCTTTAATCCTAAAAAAAATCGAAAGAACAGAAAAGATTCCAAAAAAAAATTTTAAAAAGAAATTTTAATCATCCAAAAAAACTCCAAGAATTTCTTCATTAAAAAGTATCTTTGAAATATTAAAAAAATTATTTAAAATAATTACATTTCCAAAGGTCTCTCCACCATGCCTTGCCTATACTCATTATATCAAGAGCGACCATATTGGTTTTATAGGTATAAGGTATGCCAAATCGATACACGGGATCCAGGATCGGAGTCATGCCTTACTATCAGCCATTTTGGTTCTATCAGCTATCTTAGCTGTCATATTGAATCCAGGTGACCTTCACTGTTGACCATGGACCTGTGACTTTGAAAGACCTTAAAACCAAAAACCCAAAAATCGCTAAAAATGTGTAGAGAAATACACTACAATTAATAGAAATCCCAAAAAAATTCAAAACAAAATCCTTGACACTTGACCCAAGACTCAGGACTCAGGATTCAGGACTCAGGACATAGCACTCAGGGCCCAAGACCCAAAACCCTTGACTCAAGACCTAAGACCCTTGAGCCTTGATGCAAGATGCGTGACCCAATACCCAAGATACTTGACCCTTGACCTTGATCCTTAGCTTTAAACCTAAAAAAATAAATTTAAAATCCCAAGAATTTAAAAAAAGCAAAAAATTAAAAAATCATATAAAAAGATTAATTAAATCCTAATTTGTTTATGAAAAAGGAGGTAACCATACCTAGCTGCTATGTTACTTTTATTCCTCTCAAACTTAACATAATACATGTTTTAACCATGTGCACAGCTCGACTTATATGTAGGTGTAAGTATGCCACTCTTTTTTTAAATATATGTATATGTGACCAATCTTGGACCAACATACTAATAATGAGCACAAGCACGAGTATGTTACAATCATGGTTTGTATCATCATCTAGCAACACTGTTATAAGCTTAATTGTTGTAAATTCAAATGCCAGTACTGCCAGGACCTAGAGATGGAATGTACGAGGTTGATAAACAGTCTTAACTTCTGTGCTCTTAAAGGCACAGATCATCCAAAATTTTCTATTGTGTCTCGGCTTTCCCTGGACACAGGAGGCATGGCATGTAGCGGTCTGGTGCTGAAGAATAAAATTCAAAATGGACGAAATGTGGATTACACATACTAGAATGATCCAAATGAATAATAGATCATTTGCATCTACTAATTGCCTCAGATGGCTGGGCACGATTCTCACATAAATGAATTAAATTCTATTTTGGAAGAGTTGCAGGTGGAGGGGTACATATAATAATGTCTCGTGCTGAAATCATATACAAACTCCACAGGCCTGCCTGTTGTATATTTCGCAGATGTAAAGTGCAGCTATTTGGAAAGAGATATCTGTATCAAGCCAAATTGTCGGAAATTATAACATATGCTAGAGGAAATGAAGTATATAAATATATGCTGACAGCCATCGACTGTTACAAAGTATGCATGGGCATTTCCAGTCAAAACGAAAACTGGGAAAGATGTTACTAATGCGATGAGAATTAATTTATAGATAACAAAGGATCATCTAAAAATTTGCAAACATATCTCTGCAAGGAGCTTTACAACCCTTTGTTTCGAGCCTTAATGGCTAAACATAACATCAAACATTAATCGACACATGGTGGTGTTATTAATGCTGGTATCGTCTAGCATTTCAATGACGTGCTGAAACAAAAAATGTGGCGAGAATTTACAGCACAGGGAAGTTACAAATGACTGGAAATTTTGCCTTTATTCATAGGTGAATACAACCATGCAGTGCATCGTAACACTGGAATGAAACCTGTTGATGTTAAAGACGATTCACAGCTTAAATCAGTTTTCATAAATGAGAAGAAATTGGATACATGCAGACAAAAGTTAAAGGTTGGAGAGTATGTTAGTATATCTGGGCAAAAGAGCATATTTGCTAAAAGTTACACAGCAAATTGGCACAAGGAAATTTTCAAAGTGGCATGCATACGTCATTATGAACGACGAACATATTATTTAGAAGATGCGAGGGGTCAGTCTATCCGAGGTAGATTTTACAGTGAAGAGATATTAAAGACAAAGAATCCTCATAATTACTTGATTGAGAAAGTTTCATTTTGCAAAGGAAATAAAGTTTTGGTAGACTACACTGGCTTAGCTTTGATTCTAGCTGTGACACATGGCTGTCGAAGTCGGACATTACTGGCAAGTAATATCTTCCTGGTCGAGCATTGCTGTTTACTAGCACAACTCTGGGAATGATTACTAGCAATACTCATGCTGGTTGCTTAGAAAATGGTTATGGAAAATATGCTTCAGGATATAAATATTGATGCAGTTATCACCTAGCAACATTTTGCTCGAAATATCTGACAATTTAGGACACAACTCGAACAGTAACGAGGAGATGGCCAGTTTGATAAGTGAAGTTCCTTCCTCTCCAGAAACTGAATCATGTCCAAAAGTGCTGCCTACATCCAGTTCGAAAGGTTCATCGCTCTGCAATGGAGTATTGAGTCTTCAACTTTGGAGCGATAATGCAGTGGGATCGCCCCATATACCATCGAACGACAACATACAGATATCTGCGAGCTCCTACAGAAACATTACAACATGGTTGTGATGAGTATTGGAGATATCATCATGTGATTCTTTCATGGACTTCAAGACTGTATCATCAGGCATCTCAGGGAGCATCACAATATCGTCATGAAGGGTTCCAGAAACTAATCAGAGAAAAAACAACAAAAAAAAGATCAAGAACCAAAACCCACATGCTTGTACATTTTTTTGAATAAATATTATTTGAAACAGAAAATGTTTTCCTCTTCATTTTTTGTTTTAACCTCTCATATATTTTCTCTTAAATGGCATCAGATGCAACAGTCCTTAATTAGATACACACACAAACACTATGAATGAGTTTTTAGACGATATGGAACAAACGTGGTGAAAAATATAAGTTGTACATGAGTGTTAAGTCCTACAGCAAGGTTGGGTTATTTGATGCATTGTTTGATGAATGGAACAAACGTGGAATGAAAGTGAAGTAATTCAAGATGGTAGTTCGAGGGTAATCAGAAGGCTACTAAATCGATGTGGAATGACAGCAAATGAATGTAATATCTGAGAAATTCTAGAAATTGATAGATGGTTATGTCATAGTGGTGGAGTAGGCTACAGAATGAGTAATTGAGAAACAAGGTGAAATGATAGCGCATGAAAGGAAGGTGAACTCAGGTGAAAAGGAATGACAAAGCATGAAGTGAAATGAATGTGGCTAAAAATATGTAATCCAATATGGCGGTTTGAGGGGGCCATATACATAGTATATGTCTAGGGTGGAATGATAGAGCATGAAAGAAAGGTGAGTAATCAAGAAACAATATGGTGGCGTAATGCAAAAAAGTAGTGGTAACAAGTTAATGGCGATGATGATTTCTAAGATGGTGGTAATAATATTATCTAAAATGGCGACGATGATGTAATACACAAAAGTGGTGATAACACAATACAAACTGGCGGCGATAACATAATACAACATGGCGACAATTACAAGATACAAAACAGCGACGATGACATAATAGAAGATGGCGATAACGTAGTACATGATAGTGAAATAATCCAAGATGACGGTGGTCGGCATGGCAGCACTGATCTCTGATCCTGACAACTTATGGGCATCAATCAGAGTAGTCACTTTACTATGAATAGCTTACTGAATAGAGGATTAGAAAGGATAAATTTTATTCTAGGCTGCTCTTCATTGTAAACTGAACACTTTTAAAAGTTCTGCTTAAATTTTTCTTGTATTCAGCACATTATGTATTCTTCCGCCACATGTAAAATTAACATTGCAATGGGCCTAACCACTTTATTCATACGTCGGTCAAGCGGGACTGTAAAATTAGCATACAATATAATTTTTTTTACGAATGTCTCCATTCTGACACATGCAAGCATAGGTAAAACATAAATAAACATCTTTCCAGTATTTACAAATGTTCACCTAACACTTTTAATTCGATGTTAAGATGTGGAAATATTTTATCTCCGTCGTTACCAACTTTACTGGGAGCTTGCCAGTCACTGCGCCCGTTAAAATATATGTGATGCGTTCTCAGAAAAGGTACCTTAGGGTGGAAAACCATTTTCGGGTTTGGGCTGTTTATGTAGACAATTCTGCGAGGAATTCAATGAAATCAGTCGCACCCTTGTAGCGTTTATACTCTCAGCATGTTCCTTTCATATTTTCAAAACGCTAATTTTCGCATTTTCAACCTTTTTTTTTTGGGGCTTCCCGAAAAAACTCACGTTTTCACCCTAAGGTACATTTTCTGAGAACGCGTCACATATACAGGTGACATTTTTAAAAGGTTGATTTCAAAAGTGCTCAAATAAACGTGAACAGCATTTAAAACAATCTTTTAAAAACTATACTAGACAGATGGGTTGGAAGCGGCTGAATGTTTTAAATGGTAAAAGAAATGGAAACATGCTGGCGGCGTGGTGAGGGGGGTGGGGGGGGGGTACTTCGCCAGTACGCCACTTGTCCGTCTCACCTCTGCGGCCCGTGGCAAAAACACCTGCGCGCTCACCGCCTCGTACAGTCCTTTATGGTGCGTGCTTGCTTGCGCATTTTTTCTCCCCTTTCTTTGCACCGGTTCCGTCGCGCCGCGAGCCATGTTCCGAGAACTTGCTGCTCGCGCCGATGTCCGTATTTGTAGCCAGAGCTGTCTAGTGACCGAATCACACCTTCCATTCCTCCTCTTATCCTGCAACTTACTATCAGACCTCAACTACCATACTGACATTTCCCTCCATTTGTCGTTTCATGAAAATACTATTAGCACGGAAATATTACCAGTCCGAAACCATCTTCGAAGAGTAAATTACTACTAGACCTTCGTGAATTCCGCGAATAATTTCTGTGGCAGACCGTAGTGGAGTGGAGAGATTTGGGCGGTCTTGGGAGCCTATGAGGGTGAAGCGAGGTGAGTACGGAGCAGCGCTGGAATGCAAAGGCAGGGGAATGCAAAGGCCGGGGGAACGGAGACCCCCGAGAATACCCGCCGACTGTTGGCATCGTCCGACACCATTTTCCTGGTTACCCAGTTCGCCGTGGTGGGAGGCGAGTAGTCTAACCACTACACCACGGCGGCCCCTTTATGACTGAATGACAGTGGTTTTGTAAACGCCCTGTTCAACTCTTCCGCCCAGTAATAAACAGGAATAAATAATGTGTCCGTGTCACGCGCGACCAAGTTGAATAAACACAGTACAATTCATTGCTCCGTGGCAGCAGTCAATGGATAAACAATATTCTAGCACTTGTGTCAAGAACTCAGACCTCTAAATCTGCTGCCAGATTAATTCGCAAAATTCACGGGCTCCTAATTATTATTGTTAAAGGCTATTCACGATAAAGTAAGCACTTTTGAAATCAACCTTAGAAAATGTCACTCCCCACGCCTGCATATACTTCAAAGGGCGCACTGAGTGACATGCGCCCAGAAAAGTTGGTAACTATAGAGTGCAATATTTTAACGTCGAATAAAAAGTGTTAGGTAGCCATTTGCGATAAGTTAAATTATTTATTTCACTTTCTTTTTTTTAAATGCACCAGTGTGTAAAAATCAGCTGATTTATAAAATGTCTACTTTTCTAATAATTGCACAGTTTCACTTTACCGACGCACCAATAAAGTGATGAGGCCCATGGCAATGTTAACTTTATATAAGGAGGAAGAATACACAACGTGCATACAAGTAGATCTTAAGCAGGGCTTTCAAAAGTGCTTATTTTATCGTAAACAGCCTATACTAGAAGCGCCGCTACAAAAATATAGGTGGTATCATTTCATAGATGGGAAAGTAGGGCAGTTATGTCACACACGTAAGGCCGAATAAGCGAATTATAGTCCATTCACGGTTACTTTCAATTTTTCTGAAACCTTGCTAGAGTTCTACTTTCAGAATATTCCTCCACTTCATGCAAACAAAGCTTAACCAAGTCAAGAAAATAACACAAAAGGGACAGCGCACCATATTCGTGCGCACTCAATGTAATAATTTTTGCTTGAGAACTATTTATTGCTAGGTATTACCAACACGTCTATTTTATTCTAGTTTATTTTCCAAATTAATAGCGAATTAAATATAATTTATAAATATGATATACTTAAAATTACAATTTAATAAAATATTAGTTACTTTTATGTTAACACAAGTATAAAACGTTTGTGATAAATAGCATATCTTGAATAGACTATATCTATAGAATGTTAGAAGAGTCACTGAAAAACTGAGTAGATAATTTTAGTTCCTTTCTTTTAACAGCCTTTTCAATTTGAATTTAGCTCATGTTAGCTTCGTGACAATATGGTTGATGAAAGACGACGTGAAATACCTTCGCAACTAAAATGCATATTCGAACACACTTCCGAGGTAGAGAGACAATAAAGGAACCGAGGTCGTGATTATTAATTACGCAACCTTCAACTCATTCTAAAGGATTTAAATTACTACGAATGTGGTTGGTACGTAAAAAAAACCGAAATTTGATTTGGGCATGTGGTTTCCCCAACAACGTGGGTTGTGGAGTCAAACCCATACATCTGTGGTAAATAGAGATGGGCATTTTTTAACGTAACAATTATAATAAACTGTTACAATTTGGTAAAGTGTTACGAGTAACACGTTCCGTCGTTTATAGCGTTATTTTTAGAACGTCTTGGATTGCCTCACTTAAACCAATGCTTGACTACTGCGCATTCGTAAAAGTTATTTCTTGGTACTTCTCAGTTGGCAACCGTGCGCATGCGTAAAAGTTATTTTTTGGAACCTTTCTGTCTTCAACAGTGCGCATGCGAAAAAGTTATTTTTTGGAACGTATTGATTTGCAACTGTGCGTATGCGCGGATGTTATTCCTTGAAACGCCTTGCTTTGGAACATTAAAACACGCAATTGTTACATCACGGAACGTTGGGACAGGCGAAAAATATTTCACAGTAACCTGTTATAAAAATAATACGTTACTCGAACGCGTTCTTACTTGAAACTGGAACGATGGAACTCGTTATATGAAAGTAACTGTTTAGCCAATTCCTAGCGGTCGATAACAAAATTACGACCTTGTCACGGAGACAGGTGCGCATGTTTGAGTCAACACGGAAACTAAAAAAAAAATAAAAAAATAAGCCCCCCACATTCTTTGAAATTGATAACAGTATCTGACTGCCTTCTGTTAGGCACCAAACATAAAAATGCATTCATATAATAAACTGCAGCTGTCTGACGTACCAGCTAATTAACAGCCAGTTGTCTCACACTAGAGCTGATCGACGGGCAGCTGACTGATAGGGAAGCTAGCCGAAGGTCATCTATGCAACAAGCAGCTGATCGATATTGCATATCGTTGTCAACAGCTGTTCGACATTGCGAGTGACAGAAAAGAGCAGCTGTCTATAAATATCAGCTGAACGAGACACCTGGCAAAAAGTGTCAAGGAAAAGATGACTGCCAGTAATTTTGACCGTAGCCCGCGCTGAGGTGTTGGTAAAAGGCTGTTCACAGTAAAATGAGCACTTTTGAAAGCTCTGCTAAAATCTACTTGTATGCACGCCGTGCATATTTCCGCATTATGTAAAATTGAAATTACCACGGGCCTCATCACTTTATATTCATGCGTCGATCAGGTGAAACTAAAATTATTAGAAAAGTTAATATTTTACAAATCTGGTCATTTTTACACTTCGATGCATTAAAAAAATCTGAAAGCAACAGAAATAATTCAAATTATGATATTGTTACCTACCACTTTTTATTTGACGCTAAGATATGGATCTACTTTCCATCCATCGTTACCAACTTTACTGGACGCATGCCATTCAGTGCCCGTTAAAATATATGCGGGTAGGGGCAGTGACTTTTTTCTAAGGTTGATTTCAAAAGTGTTTATCGTGAAAAGCCTTGAGTTACCTGTTACATTTACTAATCATGTATAGATTCTTCACGGTAAACTGGTTGAGCACTTTTGAAAGTGCTGCTAGGATCTACTTGTATGCACATTGTGTTTTCTTCCGCCTTATGTAAAACTAACATTGCCATAGGCCTCATCACTTTATTCATGCGCCGGTCAAGTAAAACTGTGAAATTATTACAAAAGTAAATATTTTACTAATACGCTCTTTTTTACACTTCGATGCACTAAAAAAACAGACAGCGAAAGAAATAATTCAAGTTTTCACAAATGGTTACCTAACACTTTTTACTCTACGATAATATATGGAACTCTTTTCCCTCCATCGTTACCAACTTTACTGGCTGCATTAATTACCTTTTTCTAAGACTGATTTGAAAAGTGCCCACTTTATCGTGATTAGCCTTTACGCTACTGCACAAAGGCACCTTGCAGGTTCGAACAGCTAAATGTATTAGGCTTTCGTTAGATAAATTGGAGGCGCTCAGCGGTGAAAACCAGCGACTGTCAAGAAGTACACTTTCTTTCTTATGTAGATTAAATCTCTCACTTCTAGGCGGTCAAACTATGCACTCCTACATATACCTATTTGAATCATGAAAAGGTAAAAGGACTTACGTCCAGTTTTCAGTTGTTTTGACGTGAGTACACGTATGAGTTCTGTATATAGGCCGTTCACAGTTAAACAAGAACTTTCGAAATCAACAAGTCACTGCCCTAACTTACAAAGCTATGTTTTAACGGGCACACTTAACCACCATGCGTCCAGTAAAGTTGGTAACTACGGAGAGGAAAGTAGTTCTACGTCTTAACGTCGAATAAAACTTGCTAGGTAACCATTTCTGATCATTTAAATTATTTCATTCGCTCTCTGATTTTTTTCTTAACGCATTGAAGTGTAAAAATGAGCAGATTTGTAAAATATTCACTTTAATAATAATTTCAAAGTTTCACTTGATTAACGCATGAATAAAGTGATGAGGCCTATGACAATGCTAATCTTACACAAGGTGGAAGAATACAGAACGTGTATTCAAGTAGATTTTGGCTTTCAAAAGTGCTCAGTGTACCGTGAACAGCCTATAGATAGATAGGAGCATGTGATGGTGTTAACAGGATGTATGTCCAGCATATTCTTGAGTACGTATTGAAGTAGCAGTCACGGACAAGCCCATTTCGTCCTTTTAACATTGTTGTGGAATATAGATCATACATAGCAGAAACCATAATACCATAATAGATTCCCGATGCCATGCCTAGTGATAGAAACAAGAATAAAGGATATGCCATCACTCTTTTGTATTAGCGATTGAAGATGTCGGATGCGAATAAAGTTATCCTGTCCATGACATGACGAAATAAAGGAAAGGTATAAGAAATGAAAGTACCTATTCAAGGAATATAATAAAACATTCACTTTTAACGGGAGAACCATACATAATCCACCAAAACAAAGACGTCCCTGCTAGGAAAACTGGAAATAGAGTTAGGAAGTGTGAAAGTGTTGTTATGTCACATTTCTGGTATGTCACGTGGCTGTTTTAGATTAAAAATGAACGATTTGATAAAGAACAGACGAAGAAAGTACTCTAATCTAGTATAAATATTATTCTAATTTGAGGTATTTAATGTTACTTGAGTGTTTATATATATATATATATATATAAGCGTGTGTGTGCTGCTTAGTTACTAAGCAACGATGTTCGTATGTGTGTTTATATTATGTTTACTTTTCACAGACTGCATTGGGACCACCTTCTCAGTACTTTGAGATAGTTCATACTACATACACGTAGCACGTTCTGGAAGATGGTATTTACTAATGCTATGAAGCACAGTTTCCTATTTCTTGTTCAGAAATCACGGAAATCGTTTATTCACTTTTGTGCTGATACATGGTACAATAAATGGAGAAGACAACTGTATGTATTTAAGATTGTCATATTACAATAAAGGTTGATTACGGTAAACTGAGCATATTTGGAAGCCCTGCTTAATATCTACTTGTGCTCTCTTGTGTTATGTATAATTAACATTGCCATGGGCTTCATCACTTTATTAATACGTCGGTCAAGTGAAACTCTAAAAATTATTAGAAAAGTTAGATTTTTTAATGAATCTGCTCATTTTTACACTTCGATGCATTAAAAAACAGGACATGCAAGAAATAATTTAATTTTATCACAAATGGTTATCTAACACTTTTTTTTACGTTAATGTAGGAAACTACTTCCCCTCGATCATTACCAACTTTATTGGGCACATGTCACTCAGTGTGCCCTTTAAAATATACGCAGGTAGGAGCAGTGACTTTTTCTAAGGTTGATTTCAAAAGTGCTCACTTTATCGTGAACAGCTTTTAGCATGTAAACCACTACCACTAGACTTCTGCGAAAAACACCATTGATATTCTAATTTCCTCTAATTTTATTTTCTTGGTGAGAATAGGCATTGTTTCGTTCGGAAAAAATTGCAACTGTGTTCACGAAATACACGTTCTAATAAGTATTAAAATCTGTGCCCGGGCTGTAATTACGAGCCCTTGTCTAAATTATGTAAAATCAACACATCAATAGTACCTTTCATTTCCGAGATATTTACGGCGCAAGATTTAAGTGATTTATCCTGTATATGCACTGCCCCCTTCGACATTCAGAATTACAATAAACTTACGGAACATTCTGAAGCCGCAACTGGAAACGTGACTTTTTTCTAACTACCTTATTACTAAGTGTTAAGAGAAAGCCCGGTGGGTAGGGCGGTATCTTATTGCGTCTCACGGCTAACCCCTTAGGCCTACAAGGATAGGAAATCATGCAAGGAGACATGCATCGTGGCAGAGAGGGATTGGGCAGCCATGGCCAGTGATTGGGGCCATGACTACCTCCCTGAGTGTACTATAGTTAAGACTACAGCTAAGACGAGACAGGGAAAAACCGCCAGGGACAACGTAAAAACCCAGTCAACAGGAAAGAATTCTGAATTATTCATGCATTATACCGAAATGCTACGGTAGACAGGGGTAGGAACTCGTGCTTTATTAGTAGAAATGAAAGACTAGTAGAGAGAGAGAGAGAGAGAGAGAGAGAGAGAGAGAGAGAGAGAGAGAGAGAGAGAGAGAGAGAGAGAGAGAGAGTGTGTGTTAGAGTTAGGAATCTTCAAGTGATGCTGGTTTCAGCCAGGCTGGTGCAAGCACCTCCCTGGTGAAGGAAGTGGCGCTATGGGGCTATTCCCACCTGTTTCTCAGTAAACTTGAAACTTAAAGGAATGGAAGTGCTTTGCCAGTGGGTGTTAGTGAGCCGACACCCACTGGTTTTTGCGCGTTCCGGAAAAGACTGTAAAGTCTGTAGAGAGGAAGGTTTAGATTAAGATTAACTAACCTAACTGACTTATAATAACATGTGTCCTCGGGTACATATGTCTTAACTTAGTGCTGTGCTACCTCGCAGCGGCCAATCTCCGTAGCCATTGGATGTAACAAAGCATATCTACGGCCAACTGGAAACATGTTCCATAACCAGTCTTTATAAATTGTCCTCAGCAGATTCGCCTCTATGAAAATTCTTTAGCGCCGTGTCATTCGCTTCGAGGATCGCAGAACACCTGGGTGGCTTCGCTTGCCGCCAGCGCAGTCAACTGGACCAGCACCGGGTAATTATTACGCGTCGTCCGAATAATGCGAGTCTACCGGAGAATAGGCGATACATAATTAGCGAATGGGATGCGGTCGAGAACACCGCATCCATTATGTATGAGGCCAGGGGAACTGGCATCATCTTCTGCTGGCCAAGCGTCTTAGACGTCGTGCATACGTGTAAAATGAGCACCGGATGCTAATGTGTCTGTCTCGAATCTGCCTAGCAATTTCTAGCCTTCCATCCTGTCATTTTCGTACTGCCATTAAAGGCCAACAATCCTGTAGATCCCCCCCCCCAGCCTCTCCCTGTAACGGAGCAGGATCAATGAGCTCCTGAAACTTGAATCGGTAATGAGAAATTGCTTCATTAAGGTTCTTGTCTCCTCTTTACAACTCGTTGTAGCATCTATCCGAAAATTTCTTATTCAATCTGCGTCAAAAATAAATTTGCTTTTTTTGTTGTATAGTGTGCTAATGGCGGAATACCAGGAATTATATCCACAACGATGGTTCAAATAATTAATACGGTGGCATTAAATAATAATGTTAATATTTTTAACTCCGTCTAGACTCAGCAGTCGTAAACTATGTAGAAATTGAAGCTGTCCTCACATTGAAACATTTTCCCAGTAAAACAATGAGAACGCAGGTTGTCGTATTATTTATACGAAATATGATTTCTTTAATATATCCTATACACAGTATACACTTGGGGGGAGGGAAGACTATTAGGATTCGGGCAAAAAACAATGCAAATATCATGTAAGATAACAACAAAGTGAATAATCTAGCTGCAAAATAGAAACATTCTTGACCGATATCCCCTTCAGTAACATGTTAATGTTTTCAAATGCTGCAAACATTATGGTGATGATAAATTAGGCCCATAATGTTTCATTATTTAATAAGAAGCCGTGTTCTGCACTGATGCAGCTAGAACGAACGGACGTAACGAATACTGAAATGAATGTAAAACAAAGCTTCTGAAATGCTTGTAGTTAGAAGTCTCGAGTACATCAAAATATGTAAACTTTTTATTGCGAGAATTTTTGTCCCCCCTTATTTCCCTTTCTTAAGTTAAATAAAAAATTCATGTGAGTAACTGCACCAACATCCCATCGCTATTCGGTTTGTCAAGCAAGTCGAAAGCTGCGACTTCCTAGCGGATCTTTACTTCACGAGAGATCCTGAAACATTCCGAGATTTATCTGCTTTTTCTCCACGCTCGCCATAAGAGTGGCACCGCCTTTGCTGTGTACGTCAGTGTTCTAGGGATGAGGGTTATTTAACGCACGGTAATCATTAAATTTAACCGTTCAATGAATTTAACCTGTTATGGTACACGGTTCCAAAGAATCAGTTTAAAGGTTACCACTTAACTATTACGTTCCCTATATTAGCGCTACCTACCTTATGTAGAATGTAAGTATTCAGTATTAGCCTAGTTAACCGTCTGTGAAGTAGATGGTGCTAATGAATCTATTAACGTCTGCATTGTTTAATGTTCATAATACAAATAGAATTATCATCAGCTTATCTTCTCATTCGAATTATAACCCATAAAATTACAACGGTTCCCTTTTTGACAAGCTATTTGGCACTAGCCGAAGAGTTTGAAATATTTATTTAAGAAAAAACCTTGCATGTTATGCGGTTAATGAAAGTGTTTTGAGATTAAAATTTTCTTTCTCTGTAAGTAAAATCAACACAACTTATTCGCAAAACACCTTTTAAACAATAAATAAACGTTGCCTGATACATGTGAAATGTTTCGGACATCATGCATTTAACTCTGTGTCTCATTTTTAGGTAACACGTAACAGTTAGAATTTTAACTGCTTAAATAACTAGTTAAGTATAAGTAATTGTAACCGTGATAACTGTTACAAAAATTTAACTGTTTAGCTCATCACTACACTGTTCCGAGGATTTGGCACGCTCGAGCAAATCGGTTATATACTTTATCCATTTCCAGGTGGCAGCTTGTATTTCTCCGCCTCTCCATGCAGTTGGCAGGTATTAAAGGGCCCTGCCTACCAAACCGGCAGCCACGAACTTCCAAAAGGGGAATCAATGTTAAGAGTTCGTGTCAACTGCCATATTACATTCTTCGTTTATTTCTTTCTAATTAAAATTTGGGAGGATTTATTGAAAAAAATGCGACAATAGAAGTTTAGGTAGTTTGCTTACCCATCACCGCGGACATAATATATGAACTATTAACTAATATTTATGCAACAAATAACTTAATACAAAAATTTATATAGATTATTTCATTCTCACCTTTTAATGACCACCAGGGAATACCGATTAACAATCAGGTACAAGAATTTGTACAGAACTATGAAATTTAATAATTCTAGAATGAATCATTTTCAGTATAACTTTGTATAATATTATTTAAAAAATATATACTATATATATACTTTTTCATCTTTTTTTGTTATATGTAAATTTCAATATTACATTTTAGAAAAATATATTAAACAAAACAATTGGAAAATATGTCTTAACATAGTAACAGTACTTAATAAATTTCACGTAAAAACTTTTTGTTTGAAACCGTTATCTTTACACATGATGCTATGAGAAGGGATTTCGTATAAAGTTTTATTTAAATTTTGTGACTGTAGATTTGTTAAGCAGGGCCGTTAAAGGGATTGGTCCCCGCCATCTTGGATATAGAATTTTTTTTACATTTTGCGTTCCGACAAAGCATACACTGTAAAAAAAAGTTCTAATTTTTACTGAGAAATGGTTTGTAATTTCACAAATGTTTATAACAGTAAAAAAAAATTTTCTTGTGAAATTACTTGTTTGTAAAACTAGAAGAGCCGTGTTTGTAACAGACTTCAAGAAAACGTTTGTACTATACTTGAGCTGTATCCACGTGCTCAAGCAAAATGACGTGCATTCAACAAAGTAAAATCGTGTGTAGCTGTTTGTCCAAAAACTAGGGGTGATATAAAGTGTAGTTGCTTTGCAAAGTAAAATGTATTGCCTGTTTTAATAACGTAAAACACTTACAACTAAAATAATCATAATAATACAACTACAATGTTAAAAATCATGTTACGCTATTACTCATTAACTGATACTGTTAATTTTTCATAACTACACAGAACTCTTGAAATGAAATAAATGGGTTTTTCATAACTGAATAACTTCATAATTATTTCTAGGTAATTACTGCTGCTATATTTGAGTACAAAAATAGCTATCCCATTGGTATGTGAAGTTGGTCTTGTAGTTCAAGATGTGGGATATTGATGCACGGGAGATGGGTTGTAATCCTCGTGCTGGCAAGGTGTAACTTTTTTATAGTGAATTATATTTTGAAATATTTGTGTTTTCCATTCTCTGTTATCACATTATTGTTTTCTGGAAGGAACAAAAAAATCATTTTATGCCTACTTCTCAATAATACAAATTGTAATACAAGCCTATCATTTGTAATAAGTTATTACAAATACATATTTTGCAAATTTTACAAGAAAACTGTTTGTAGCTCTAGAAAGGATTTTCTTGGCAACCGAGTGTAAGGAGTTCCCTTGCAGTTGTTCCTCACTTATCATCTCACTCATTATTAGAGCCCCGAGTATTTCCCGGATTGAGTTAGCAGCAAGCTATGCTGGACAACCCTCTATACACTCGAGATATTATCGTTTTCTTATTGGCTGCTATAATCAAGTGAGGCCTCTGTACAGAAGCGTTAAACACTCACTCACACTACTGCTTCCTGTTTATTACTGGGTCCACACTTAAACGGGGCGTGTCTAAATAACTGCCGTCCAATCACAACAGTAAGAAAAAGAACATGTGTTTGGAGTCTACCTCGCCTCCGAATGAATTCGCGAAATACTCGTGGCTCTACTCATTATTCACTTTATCTTATTTGTTTCATCATAAATTAGCGCGTATCCTTAAAATGTCCATCAATGTATGTTTTCTATTTAAAATTTGATTTTATTAAGGCTATGTCACGAATGGTGCCTCGTTGTAAGGTGTTCATGTGAAACTGTAGAGTTTATCCACACTCTACCGTGTGTTTTGAAATAACTGTTAGATTTTTTTTTTCAACGCACTTACAAACTGATGAATTACAATTAAATTTCTCATACACTACGCTTTGACTTGGAGAAAAAGTTTTATGACCATATAAAATACAGACCTCAGGAATGGTTACTAAGGAAAAGTTTTTGTAATTCAGTTGGTTTGGAACTTTTTGGGTAGAACGTTTTTTTTTCCTTGAGAAGTGAAAGTTAGGATGTTCTGGGAATGATGACTGCACGACTGGACGAGGCAGTTTCCACGACGGAGGAAATGAGCTACAAACGGATTAAAAGGATGATGTCTCATCGGCATGCCTCAACTGCTGAGGACGACTGACGACTTCTATTCAGATGGCGACGAGATGGACCGCGGAGTCCGCCTGAATAATGTTCAAAACATCTCTGATTCCCTGCACTTCGAAGGCATCGAGAACTTCTAGTCTACAAGTCACCGCAAATTAATGTAAGACTGTATTATCCTAATTTGCATGCAGAATTAGCTGAAAGCCTGAATATATTTTCAGCATCGTCAACATCTAATGTTTTACGTATTAATTTGAATGTCCGTTTTGACAAGATAATATACATAATGTTGAACTACATCTTCACATCAGATCATGATAAGAAAGTTGAAATTAACGGCATACGATATTTCTGAACCAATAAATATTTCGAAATTCAGTTACAAGCTAATCAAATACTCAGAGGCTAGAGACATTAGACAAGGTATCGTAATTCTAAAAAAGGACTGAGTTATGATTGGTCGGACACTTTCATATTTAATTTATGAGCAATTTCCAAGAAACAGTGCAAGATTAATAAACTTACAGTTACACATGATTCTACAACCATGTATACAGATGAATATGTTTGGAGACAATCGTAATTTTTTTTTCAAGTCATTAAAACCAAAATCATCTAATTTATTTTACACAACTGGCAGTAGATATAACCATAGTTTTGCTCGTTTAATCATTTAATATTGTTTTAAGGGAGAATCTGTCTTTTTTAATGTGTAGAAATCGTTTACTTTATCTTATTAAGAACGGTAGAATATTTTAACTGTCTTGTGTTCTTTGTATTTAGAGTGCTTAGTTGAGATTCACTAGTTCTTCAGAATAATACAAATGAATGACTGCTAGTTTTAGAGAATTTGTGTAACATGAGTCTTTATCATTACTTATTTCCGCTTGAAAACGATACTGATTTTGATACTCTCCATCTATTCATCTGCAAAGACGCCCATAACATTATTAAATTGCTATAATTGATTTAGTTATACATTCACACGTGTGTTATGTTTTCACACTATTATCATCATATATCACAATTATTTTTTTTATTTCATCACCCCTTACGGTCCACTACAGAGAGATTCTTGTAAAAGTACAGGCATGACTTTGCACACTTTCTGATACTTTTATGATATAGTTTCTCTTCTTGTTATCGCCTCTGTAGTCGTTCGCATAAGATAACTATATTTTTCTTCTCAGCGGTTACTTACTAGAAAGTAGTGAAAGCAGTGATGTTGCAACAAGTTCAGAACATGTGGAAAAATACTATCTGCGCTCTGTCGCGACACAAAGGTTGAATCAACCTCTGAAACAGAAAGCATAGCGAGAAAACTAGTAAATCCGAGATGGCACGTATCGATCCCCCTCAAGGTAGGTTCGCAAGCAAAAAAGAACTCAAAGCATAGGACTTAACGGATCATTACACACTACCAGAAACCTTGTGTGAAATTTATTCACAATTGAATCCAATCTCGTAACATGACTGCCTCCAGGGGCATATGAGAGATATTTATGTATTATTTTTAGCAAATAACAGTTCGTTACCAATCTGACGTCAGTTGTCAGTGTGGGTAAATGTTTTTCACGTTATGGTTGTCTCAGACAAATGTGGAGTTTTATTATAACATATTTAGTGCGATACGTCGAAAATTAAAAGTGTTTTTAAAAAGTTGACATGCTTGTTTGTCTTTGAAATTATTGCTTGTGCGATCGTAAAGAGTTGGATAACCTTTAAAAAATTTCTGCTAGTAAACTGTCACCTGTTCTTACCTCTAAATTTACTCATATATCTTGCGAAACTTATGAAGTTTTCGCAGCATAACTGGGCTCCTTAATTGTTACAGCTAAATAAACCACTTCGTCGAAATTTTTCTACTTTGTTGCTCCATGCGTCTGCATTTTATGCCGAAACGAAACCAGAAAATCATTTTTAGTAATTGTTATTTAAAAATTAAGGTATATATAAACAAACACGTTCATCAGTGTTGACCATGTGATTGACAGTTGTGTTCCTTTGGGATAGGTCAATGTTGGGTACGTGCCCAGAAGACGAATAAGCGGTGTACCTCATATTTAGTCTATGCCCCAACTTGAGTAGAAGCAACTTTATCACCGGCCTCCTCTGGCAGTCGCTGACAAGCCGCGCTGTTTGCAGGACAATATATCAGCGTCAGTGCGCCTTTACGCCGAGCACATTAGAAACACCTGCCCCGTATTGCGAGGGGGGGGGGGTGTCTCCTTGCGATAAGATAAAGGGAAGCAAGCAGGTGAAAGTAGAACTATTTCGCGGCAAACAGAAAGAGCGAGAGAGAGAGGAAGACAAAGAAACGAGGACGAGTAAACACGGTGTAATCTCACGCTCGCACCTTACATCAAACAACAGATAATACAAGTGCATGATGGTAAACTCAGTTTAAGTCCTAGGGTGGGAGGATAGGATTGTTGAGCAAAGAGGTGACGCTAACGCTCGCTATCACGTTGCGAAACACACCTGTATCGCTCAGGTAGACACACGACAAACTTCCAAGTCCTTGCGTCATTTCTCAGCTTGACATGGAATTCGTGGAATTCGTCGTTAGACGTCCGCTTGAAAACAGTCAAGGTGTGTGCAGACGAACTTCAACTAACCTAAAGCTGTAAAACCAAAATAAACGCAAGAAATGTTCAAACTCATTACAAAATGCCGACTTTTAGCAGGGCAACATTAATTTTAGACTTCATATCATAAGAATTAGGACAATGCGAGTTTTGTGAAGTATATAAGATTTCCTCTGAAATTTCTTAAAATTTCCTTCATGCCACTTAAAGGAGCAAAGACATACTGTCTCTCATATAAGATGGCAAGATTTTGACAGTTAGTGAGTGGCAACTTGTATACGAAACAAACAAAGTGCCGTTTACAAAATCGTGTATCAGCTGATGCACGAACGAACAAAAGTTAGTATTACGTAGGCTATTCTGAGTGCACTGGCGACGCACATCAGACAAGTACAAAATGCGCGATAACAAAGAGTTCCTAGATTTATTTATTTGATTTTACGTGGACACAAAACAGCGGTTGTAAATGTAACAAACTAATCTTCGTGCAAAAGTAGAAATGTATAGGTGTTCAAAATGAAATGCACAATAAGACGATTCATAGCCGAATTAAACGCGACTTCAAATCTTAGAACTTTTCATGTCGTATCCCAACTGTTCATCCATGCTTTCCATATGTGCTTGATATTAATTCCGAAAGCCTACAGAAATATTGCATGGTAATATTGAATTATTTTTTCAAACAATTTGACAAAATATATTTCGAAATCGTGTGGTTTCGAGATAATAATAGGAGAAAAGTCAAGTTTTAAATAGAAGGATCTAGAGGCGGCGAACCTGCTGCTATCTGGTGGTACTGCGCGCGGCTCACGCACTTCGTGCGTGCCAACTGTGTCCTCTTTCTTGTACCTAAACAGCTATAAAGCTGAAATGAATATGTTTCGTATTAAAAATAACAAATTTACGAACAGATACCAGTAGTTTTATTTTTCCGTGAGCTCTGCGTAATTTTTAAAGTAACATATTTTTCGGGTACATCGAGTTTGATTACTAGTAATTTCTATTGGGCTAGTAATTGTCTGTCTAGGTCCTAAACACGCCATGATTTTTCCCGAAAACCCATTTCCTTGTTTTCGTGTAGCCTCCAATTGTCGCACCAGCTGATGGCGAAAGGATACATAAACTGAAAGTAAACATTCGTTGAACTGTCAAAATCTTGCCATCTTATATGAGACAGACAGCATGTATATACAATACAAAATTGCGCGAATGCAAACTGCCAGAATTTTATTGGTGACCACAAAACTATTTTGAATTTCTCCAAAAACTGTTTCTTTGATTAAAAATCAAGAAATTCGTTGTGTTATCACTAAATAACTATTTTGTTATCATTACTGGCCCGTTTCCTACGGAATAGTGGTCCTATTTTTTTTAAGACCTACATCTTTAACTCACTAATTTATTTACATCACTATGGAAATTCCATGCAGCTATGTTTTTCACTGTGTACTGAAAGTCAGTACATTTTAATCCTCAGTGTAAATAATAAACCATTTCTTAAATAAATTAGTCTTCTTAAAAACTGATACAGTACAACAATACTGACTCTTCAGAGTGCATCAATGTATCAGTCTCGCATGGACTCTTCCTATCTCCATGGATGCCAAAGAACGTAGCACTCTTCAGGAGCACTCTAAGGAGTCGCCACACTTACTCGATCCAACAGGTCATTTGCCACCATGCGCTACCAACAACTGCTATTGCTCGCTGAAATCACAGGGAATCTCGTAGGTAACCATTATTCATACATTCGCAACAACTCCCGTCACTGAGATAAAAGGTTTTCTAATTTTTAACTACAGTGATTATTTCTGGATTATCCTGCCCCCTACTCAAGTCTAGATATAACATAATAGAGCATAGAGACGTTTCCGAACAGTCGAGGCGATCACCTACCTTCTCGTAACTGTTTGTCGTTGCCTGGTGTGATTTGTCTAGGAGCTTTGCACTAAGTCACAGCTTACTTGCCCATTTCGTCCAATGGTGAACTCATCTCGTGAAATTGGATGATAGGGGGCTGTTAGGTCACTGAGTTGCGACACTGCAATTTCCTTAAGTTCATTCCGAAAAGACTCACTACCTGCTGGCCCTGCGCAGAGGGCATGCCATGTAGTGTGAACAACTCTAATAAGGGCCTTCCCAGAACTTCTGAAGCTTAGCACAGGTTGTAGAGTCATACCAGTTGTCCATTTCCGAACACATGCGACCTCAAACAGTTATATTGTCTCTTCATCTCTAAGATGTCGCCAAGCTGCGGCCTTCTTTTGTGTAGTAAACTGCTACCATAATTACTGCTACTAAAAAGAAATGAAGTATTAAAAAATATGCATTTTGGATACAAATACAGTAATTAATGAATAATGAGAACAATATGATTAATAGTCATATATGATCCCGTCAGAACTACCAGGTTAGACTACAAAGCTGCAGTCTTCCCAAACTACTGGTCGGCACGGATTGGTACTCAGATAAGAGTGATATAGCGAATGGGACTTCAAAGCTCCGAAATTGTGATTGGTGATGCTGGGACCTCTGTAAAAGTCGGGCACGGATTGATATAAAAATCACAGTTACCGTGAAACTGGGTCAAGAAAACACTAGAACAACACATACCCATAATGCATGTTGAAAACTACACCAGCGTAGCATATGAACCCTAAAATACGTTGTTGCACATCTAAACTACGTGATGAAAAGTAAAAATGAAATCCACGAAACTACATCTTTATCACAAGTGCAGCCTGAAATTGCACGTCGATGCGCAATGAGAGCTTCAAAAGGCTGCTGCTAAGCTTCATGGGTTGCCGCTGGATGGCATAAGTTTATCCAAACGGCAGCTTTCGGTGCTTTTCACGCCTAGCAACAGCATGAAAAAAAGATGACGCGAGGTGTAAAACTACTGAGCTTGAAGGACACTGAAAAAAAAAAGGCTTGCAGCCAGATACGAAGACAACATTAAAATTAATGGAATTCACTGAGATAATTATCTATCTCGATACCAATCAAATCTAAAGAGATAAAATAATTTCGCCAATTGAAATTAAACTAATAAAATACTTTTTTTTAACACTAAGAATGAAATATAGGGAAAATTACTAACGACGTTTTAGAAATGGCACAAAGCAAAAACATGTATGTCGTTCAATGCATGATGAACGTTCCCTGGAATACACTGTCTGTTTTCCAAATAGCATCTTCGATGGTATCACCCTGGTTGCATCGTGGACCAATTAATTATAACAAAGAGGAAATAAGTGCAACTTTTAGATCAGTCTTCTTGCCTCCCTGCCACGATGGTCGACAGGTACTACTCAAGGGTGCGGATAAACCCATTCTCTATACCTTTGGATATAGAGGGCGATGTGTTGTAGATTGAGTAAAAATATACACTAGAATGGTCGTGGGATAGGACAAAGTCTGACAAGTTTTATGTGTTAGTTCCGCTGTTGATCCAGAGGAGCGCTAGTGTTCTCGAAGACCTACGTGTTCGTTCAAGGTCTGCCAGAGGCGAGCCTGTCACACGCGAGTTACCAACAATCTTTGCAGTTGTGAATACACAACTCATGATTCACTAATGGCGACCATGGTATGTGTTTCGTTTCTGTCGTAGAATTATCTGTTTGCGGAAATTTGCAGCGATACCAACTACTGTTTGGTTTCATTTACCTCTGAGAAAATAAATTATCATGAATTAATAAGGGTCATTGTTTTTAATTATAATATATTATTTTACTACAGTTTAGGTGTTCATGACAAAATAGGAGTATTGTTAGCACTTACAATTACAAATGTCATATTAATCATGAATTATGTCATACATCATAGTAAACTTTTCGTTCTGTTCTTATGTGAAAGGAAATGGACAGGAAATAATTGTTCAATAATGGAGAAATATATGTTAGACTCACGACGGTCTAAAATTGAACACAATGTTTACAGTTTGGGGTTGTGATCTACTACATAGGTGACTGTTCGTACAAATTATCATTGCGTTCAATATGTCGATTCGAGTGTCATTAAGGCTGTGTCCGAACCTAGAAATGCACTTATTATATAGGCATACTCTACTCGGCTCGATACGTGATACATTCCGATAGACATACTTATCAGCATCCTTTACAGCAACTATTTAGCTGATAAGATTCTGAACAAGCATTTTGACGGAAAACACATACTGAATATGACTGGAACGTAGGCGCATAGATTTAGAATTATCATTCCATTAGGAACTGTAGCTGGAAAGAGCATGATAATGAAAGTGTTCCCATTGACCAATCATATACTTTTTACAAGAAAGGAATTGATGAATATTTGAGTCAGTAAACACAGCTATCGATAATGTATCATTAAAACTGGTACCAACTATAGTAGTAAATTTCCTTTTAAAACTAATATTGGTATTAATAAAAATTAAATGTCGGATATTGATGTAACGTTTTCACTAATGCATGCCTTGCCTTGTAAAAACATTGTCAGTGTTCTCACTGCTCTGCATATGAACTATACATTCAATGTCACGCCCGGTTTATAACAAATCGCGACGAAAACTGGTTATATTTATCCCGGCTCTTCTAGATCATTGAAGGTTAGAGAGTATACGTTGTTAAGAACGTTGGTCAGTTGCGTTTCTCAAAGAATAATGCTTCCATTTCACTCTTTATAAAAAGAAATATTAGGAATAACAATTATGAACTACATATAAATCGCTTTTCAAAATAGTAGCTTATGGGCTGTAAAGACGCGAGACGTACACACATTCGTTTCCACGTGTACGTACGTATGTCATTTCCGGAAACATGTACAACATTTACGTACGTAGACGAATGCGAACGCTGTATGAGCGTGTATCTCATTAAGAAGAAACCCTTTTGTTCACTGCGGGAAAAGGACATTAATTATAAAGTTTAAAGCTCAACTCTAACAGATGTTTGATGTAAAGCGACAATACAACTGTCGTCTCTGTAAGATCCACATTTACAATAATGAGGTGCATAAGTGGATATTGTCTGAAAAGTTGGCAACTGTGATTTACACGAGTGTAACACAGCACACCATTGTATATTGTACATTTAAACCTGGGACACGTAACAATGCAAAAAACGTTGACACTGTAGTGTTTAGCAGTAATGTTAACACTAACGAACGCATGAGAACTTGACATAACAAAGAGAGCGGCAATATTTTACTTCAGACTACGTATATTTTAAAATATAACTGTTTTTTCACTAAACATCGATGGAATGCAATTACTCGGGGCCAATCACTAATAGGCAAGATAAGGCCGTGTCTGCAAGGACAAATTCGTTAATTTGTAAGTTGTCATTTCGTAGGTTTCAATCCGTACGTTGTCGACAGTCACTTGTTTAGCACTTGCGGCAACACATTCTCACATTAAATGCTTAAAAATGGACATAATATTTCTACGGTCATTACTGGAATGCTGCGAATATGTTAATAAACAAGACAATAATATAATATCCAATAACGACTTAAAATAAAACATGTGTTGCGAAATATATAAACAAAGCACAACACTTAATTGCTTTTTAAAACATGTCTAATGTATTTTATGAACAGTTATTTGTTAGAAAAAAACGTTTTAAGTACGCATTCGCGCATGTGCATTGACTGTCAACACCCACATGTCGCTGATTTTATCATTTTGTGTTTTTGCTAACATCGGCTATATACAAAATACGAAATATCAATTTATCAAATACGTCACAAAGTTTGTATAAAATATCGGGGCACATGATCATTTTGTCAACATAATCTGCCATTTCGGACACGAGCTACGTTTACAATACAAAAACTAATGCATTTAGAATTATGCAGTAGGTGCTTCTCTGTCATACAGAAACACGTCTTCTGTATTTGCAGTTGTCCATTAATGTTATAATTTTTAATTCCAGTGAATTTAAACAGGCAGCAAGCCTCTTATGTTTACTTTAGTTCCTAACAACACCTCATAAGAAACAACCATATTGAAGCAGATCATACTTCAAAGCCGACATTTGCTATTAGAGAAGATTATTATTTGTGAACAAATATAAACGTCAACATGTGCACACACACGTCTGTGTCATATTGTTTTATACTTACATTACTGTAAATAACAGTTTCCCGCCAACAACCCGGCTGCTCTGTACTGATTGGTCGTAGTCTAAACATTTTCTCTAAAGTTATAAAATACAACTATTTATTTCAATGCTTAAGGAAATCCCACCAACACACACGACCTGATGATGTTCCACTGGGAACCAAAACATCGGAGATCACAAATTCGTTTCTTCTGCACACATCATAACGTATAATAAAATGCATAAATATTTGTATTTTTAATTCAGCTTTACTTCAGACGTCGCAGCTTACGCTACATTACGGCGTGCAGGTGTGTATAAACGCAGTCGAATCAATACATTTCTCTGTTCATAGTGTACAGTTGTTACCAAGACTAACGGATATATTATTAAATATTTGGACTGTGTCAAAAGTTTTCCGTGTATTCTGGAATGTTTGTCGTCTCGTAGCCTACAAATGGATAATGACAACAATTTACGAACACTATGTACTAATTGGAATGATTTGTGACAGTAGGGCATTCTTGTGTGTTAACTTTGTGGCATATTTACACAATTATAATTTACTTTCCCTTAAATAGTAATGTTCTGTGTGCAACATGTTTTGTTGAGTGAATAAATACTTATCTTGTTTGCACGATTATACTATACTAACGAAATATGTTTTATAACATGTACGATCGTCTTAACAAGGAGTGTTAATTATTACAGCATGTGTATATTCGATTCATTTTCCCTGGGTATATTCTCCTATTTACTAGGATTCCCATACGACTTAACAACGTTAAATGCAATATGTTAGTATAATACTAGATGTATGTAGTGTATCATATTTACAAAACAGTTTTTATTCCGATATTTAAAAGGATTTAAGAAGTTTCTGGTACGTAAATTATGTGCGAGAGGCGTGAGTCGTTCAAGCCGGACTTACACGATGTCCAATTTCTGCTACTTTCTATTATACTCAGGGGCACAACAGAAGTCACACAATATTCTATAGCAGAAGGGAAGAAAGGACGCATCCATTCATACCCACACGTTATCTAAAGTGGTAATAGAAACTTGTAAATATCAGGCATAACAACTCGCAGAGCACAGAGGTACAAATGCAACCAAATTTTATACATAGGTGCTTTGTGGTGCTTCCAAAAGATACGAAGATTATTTCTTTTTTCCCCTGAAGTCTGCATTACTTTAGAGTTTAACGTACGAGTATTATAAATTGATGGAACATTATATGAGTAACGGCTCTGCTTATGCATGGAAAACAAAGTACTGTATTCACATGTATGTACGACAGACATTTATGCCACTCATAAAAACATTGGCATATTTTTTAAACAAGGACGTAGCTAGGAATGTATTCTAGGGGGTGGGAGAGGTTTTGGAGGGGAGCGGGGATAGATTTCATATTTATATTTTTGAACATCATACAAAACCTGTATTATTACACCTTTATAGTTACATAATTATTTATAATCAATGATTTCATGTACAGATATGGAACCACACAATGCTATAAACATTCTTCATGTTCAAGGCAAATCACATATTCCTTGAATTGACATATAATTATTCTTGTCATTTTGTTTTCAAATTTTATTTTCATGTCGTTTATGAGAGGGAAGGGGATATGTCTCAATTTATCACCCCCCCCCCCCCCCCAATCCCGACGACGACCATTTTTTTTAAATGAGCATAATTATCAACCTTATGCTCTCCGTAATGAAACACGATTTTACGGTTATACGGCCAAAAAAAGACAGAACTGTTACAATATTAAACTTAAAGCTTTCATGTGTGCCTTTTAACGTTACGGACGCTGTACAGATCAAATGATTTACTCTAGAAAATAATCAATGTGATTAGCAAACAACCACCGCTCGTAGACTGTACTCTGCTGGTACTTGCTTATTATTACTTTTAGACAAAGATATTATGGAAATAAACATTTTCTAACAGTAAACTAAGTTACAAACAGCCATAGTGTTTCACATAAAATAACTCGATATCCGTCGGAGATTCGAACTCTACAACAAACAGTTACATGGCACCGAACTGTTCTCTAACTTAATGAGCTTCACAAAACACTTACAGTGCACACATGTGTGATAACGTATTATATAGAACATAAATCCACAGTACTCGCGTATTTTAAAAAGTGGTGTTTATTCTTTTATTATGATCGTATGAGTAATATGCAACGTTTCCCGTTACTTATGCGTATATTATGTTTCATTTTGTTCATACATATGTGTTACAGAACTTGTAATCTTCTCGTAAACGGATATATACGACGCGAGAAAGGAACTTGAGTGTCCGCCATCTTGTCTGTCCCAGCGTGTGGGTATAACAGACAATCAGAACACGTTCTACTGTTGCGGAGTTGGGACTGGGGGACAGAGATAGAGTACGAGTGAGAGAGAGGGTAGATATCAATGTGGCAACGCCGCCGACATTCCCCACGCTCACGCCACGAAAGTGAACTAGCGCGACTTGGTATTCATCGCTCGAACTACAGCTGGAGTGGTCAGAAATTTTAACCTGGAGAAGTCCTCTCTAGGTATATGTTTATAGAATGGTGGTGTCTGTTGATAGAGGGGAGGATCATAATGGGACGTTGACGGTGAACTGATCACACGCGCAATCCTGCTTAATATGTACTTGCATGCACATAGCAAATTCTTCCTCAGTATGAAAAAATTAACGTTGCCATGGACCTATCACTGTTATGTGAAACTGTAAAACTATTATAAAAAGTATATGTTTAATAAATTAGCTGAATCTTACTCTTGTATGCAATAATAAAAACGGAAGCTATAGAAAAAATTCCAATATTCACAAATGTTTACCTAAGGCTTTGATTCAACTTTAAAAAATTACTGCTTTGCCTCCTTCCTTGCCAACTTAACTGGACGCGTGCCAGTCTGTGTGCTCGTTAAAAAAGCTTGGGAGGTACAGATACAGTTATGGTACGAAGCTCGAAATTATCGTTCATGATACCGAAGTAATGGTACGTAATACCATAGCTATGGTGCAAAATGAGTAGAGGTAACTTTATACCATAATTATAGTACAATATATGGTACGCACTTATGATAAGGGAAATTATCCAAGAGGCCTAACCTGTTTTAGAGAGGAAAATTCAAAATTTTAACAATATACAATAGAAACATTAGCCATGTAGCACAGGCGAAAAAGGGGAAGGCGGGTTGGTAAATTTGAGAGGGGAGGGGGTGGTAAGTTTTAAGGGCCTTACTTCCCATTGGGGAGGTTGGTTTCAAAAGTTCTTAGTTGACCGTGAACATCCTTAAGGAGCAGAGACATTTTTCGCAGTTTGACTTGGTGAGGTGCTGCGTTGACCGTTAAGAGACCTTAGGGCTTCGTACAGTCGTCGCGTCAGGCAGGGGACGTTACGGCTGGTGACTCGGTGAACCTCGGCGTGGCGACAGCACGCACGTGGTGTGAAGGCCGGCGGGGCTGAGCCAATATGTACCTGTGGCCCGCGGTGTGAGGGAGTGTTTGCGCGACAAATACCGGCCACAGGCGTTTGCCGAGCGTGCAGGTGGTGTGCGGCACGGCCCGCAGGAGGACCCTACTCACACGGCGGCTCACATTCTTGTGGCGCGGCGCCTAGTCAGCGCACTACTCGACCAAGCCAAGTGCGCATTTCTTTTTTTCATTTTTCAGGCGAGTCTCCAAGTCCCGCTACGCCAGAGTGAGCACCTTCGCAGTCCTGTGTGCCCGCTGGCATGCATGGTAAAGCTAAGTCGGTTGGAGAATGGAATGCGCCTCACTCAGGGCAAGCTCTACGCGCCTGAGGTCGGGGTTTTTAAAAAAGGGCGCATGCATCGTGGCTATAGTAGGGTTGTCGGGTACCATGGCCGCAATAGTAGCCATGGACACACCCCGAAAGAAGAAGGATCTAGATGGTAGGGAAAATAGCAAACCAGGCATAGCACAGAGGGCCTAAGAAAATCTATGCGACAGTCGCGGAGGATAAATGTAATTCCTTTTATTGTATTAGGGCTGGAGAAAGTAGGGTGTTGTTCGTTCCTGAAGATAGACTTTGTTATTTTAATGAGAGGTAATATGAAATGTGCCGAGTCGCTGCTGGAATGTGTCCACCGCAGTAGCACGGTCGTGAAGGCGGGGGACAGAACTGCGCCACCCGCCCGCAGATGCCAGTTATCTCTCTGGAAGCATAAAAAATGGTTTAGTTTCCAGGCATAAAAATAGGAGTATTTAGGAAGAGGATGGCCAAGCTAAGTGTGCATGCGGGAAGTATGTGGTCTATGCGAGGTCACGTCGTTCTCTCCCTCCCTCCCTCTTCTTCTTGCCCCTTACTCTCCCAAGATAAGATAAAGAGCTAGGCTGCGGGTGTCAGCCGAGTTGGTTGGAGGGGAGCTTCACTCCCCCGCCGAACACAACAACACATTAACTTTACTTTTAAAAAGGCAACACGAAATAAACTAACACGGTGCCTCGCCTCCGACTCAATGATCTGAGAATGCGTCGGGGTCCGTTTGTTTTACAAACACCCCGTGAGTTATGGGAATCTAGGCTCCCGGTCTCATCACGACGCCAGGGCCATTCGTTGATGTATGAGGTTTAGGTGGCTGCGGGTGTCAGTTCTGATGCTGACGAGCAGGATTGACAACGAGCAGTGACTCGGGTCGTAGGGACTCACCGGTACAATATACGCGAGTTTGACAAGCCACTTGTAGACAACACTACAACATGTTCTACAGACATCACGACACTACATCACGCCAGTCGGGAGACTGGCGGGGAGCTTCACTTCCTAGTCAAAAGTTATACTACGCGGAAGTTATGAGAAGCAGCGAAACGAACTCAAAATTGCCCCCCCCCCCCCCAATACACCAACCACCTCACGTTGCGCGCGATGCTTCGCAGTCCTCACTCAACGCAACATATTCTTTGATCCTTTGGCAATCGAGTGGTGTAATTGAATTTTGAATGATAGCTGTAGATTCGGAGCTGCAATACCAAACTCTATCCCCTGGTTTTGCTTTCATAGGATTTTCTGGATTGCCTCCTACTATGGTTGGAATTTTAAAGACGTATTCACTTCAAAACATGACTGAACATCAAATACTGGCCCGGAGACAAGTTCAAACATGAAAACTTCGGCCCGCCTCCGGCCCAATGATTTGAGCTCAAGTCCGCCGGGCTGCAGACTAGATTTGTAAAGCCACTCAAACGAGTTGTCGGAACCAGGTTCTCAGTCTCATGATAGCATTGCCTCCAGGAGCATACGAGAGATCGGAAGCGGCGGCTGTCAGGTGCCATAGTCGCCATATCTTGTAGCGCAGTGTTGGCTAATTCACGTTGCCGTGTTGATAAAGGCTGTTCACGGTAAAGTGAGCACCTTTGAAATCAACTTTTGAAAAATGCCTCTGTCCCTACCTGCGTATATGGTAACGGACACTCTGACTGGAATGCGCCCAGTAAGGTTGGTAATGACGGGGGGAAAGTAATCCACGACGTAACGGTGAATAAAAAGTGCTACAAGTTAACCATTCTCGAATACTTATGTGATTAATTTTTCTTTCTGTTTCTTCAACGCGTATAAGTGCAAGAATTAGAAAATTGGTAGAATATGTACCTTTTTATAATTCAACAGTTTCACTTAAATGATGCGTGAATAAAGCGATCAGGTTCACGGCAATATTAATTTTACATATGGCGGAAGAATACACAATGTAAATACAAGTGGATTTAAAACAGAGCTTTCAAAAGTGCTTAGTTCACCGTGAACAGCATATACTTCCATGTGGGCTGGTGTCTGCAGACTAGTGATGGGGATAATCGATGTTGATAGTCAATTAATCGAATATATTTAAATAATCGTAAGCAATCAATGTTGATTTGGATAATCGTAACCATAGTCGATAGTAAAAATTATCTTCACTGCAATGTTAATATTGAAAAATATTTTTTTGAATGAAGACAGTTATACTTTGAATTTTGATATTTCTTGTGCACTTAAAACAGTAACTTAATTCATTTTTCACATATACATGTTTAATTTACTTCTCTTTTTAAGTTTTTGTCGAATGTTTTTGACATTATGATGCCGCGTTTTCGAAAATTCATAGATGAATTCATCAGTGGTTGATACACCGGTGTACGCAGGTTGAGGCGTTTTTTCGAACAGCAGGTTGAATTTTAACGGTGTTTTTGTCTGCTTTCAGACACATATTAATACCATTACACATAAATTTTGAAGTTTTCATCGCCCATTTGTAAAACGCAACGTCCGAATTATTTTGGTATATTTTGAAATGCTTGAAAATTACGAGTTGTGGGTGTGTTAACTTTTATTTTTCAGACAAAGCATTCGAAAACTCATCGGTTGATATATTGGTGCATATCGACCAGATCCATCAAATTTTCAGGCCGGTTGAACTGTTGGATCAATCGGTTGAACCGGACTCAACCGAAAGAGCAATTTTTGAATGTCCGGTGTACATCGGTGGATACACCAATGAATTTTTTTATACGCGGATTTATGAAGAAATGTGTCATGTCGCTGTTCCAGTATATGTAAAAAAATTGTTATTGAGATGTAGCTTAAGTTTTTAAGTTTGCCATGATGATTATTTATACATTTTTGTATAACAGTAAACATTCATCAACAGATGTGCGAATGTGCGTATTGCGTGCTCGTTCGTGTTGAACTTTGTATCCAAAACTCTACAAAATGTAATATACTGAATAATTCCACCAATGAATCGCTTGATAATCGATTATTCATCTATTAATCGATTTAAGGAAATGTGAAGAATTGATTAACCGATGTTTCGAAATAATCGGTTTGCAACATCACTACAATAGACGCTGGACAAATTCACGCCGTACATGCACGCACTCGCGCTGACACCTGACGGTGCTGATGCATAATAAGCGCGAGGTTTTCAAAATATTTTCATGAATTATTTTTTCTAATATTGCGACATCAAAATAGTTTGGGAAGATATTAAATAAATATCATTCACTGCGCGCTCTCGTGTATTCTATAAATTTCAATTCACCAAGACATTTTTTCACTCTAGTAATAATGTTAAAATTGATATAAATAATAATTATGCTTTATTTAACATTTTGTATGACTTCAAAAACAACGATAATGTTTACGAAAATAATTACAATGCCTTAAACTGTCTTTACATCAGAGCAGTGATGCCAGCCACCCTGCACATTTATACTCTTGACTCTTTGACACTCGATTGACTCCCGAACGAGATGACTCTTTTGAACGACTCTCCACCGAGAGAGAGAGAGAGAGAGAGAGAGAGAGAGAGAGAGAGAGAGAGAGAGAGAGAGAGAGAGAGAGAGAGAGAGAGAGAGAGAGAGAGCTAGCTCTTTGGAATGAACTGGTTCGACACATCACTTGCTGACGGTGTAGAACTTCCCGTACTCTCAGTTGTTCTTCCGCTCTCAGCATCTACACTAGCGCGAGCGCTCGAGTTCCCGCGCCCCTACATTACAGCACACGTGGCGTGGTCGGGTAATAGATACGTCACCTGCCGCTGCAATCGCTGCAACCTACGCCTAGCTCAGATGCCACACGCGATTTGTTGTTTCGTTGCGATGTTGGAAGGAATCTCTAGTAAACAATATTAAACGCCACGAGGTCACGTTCGGCCATGCGGAAACATTGCCACGGCAATGGAAAGTAGAGTGTAGACTGTTCGAGGGTAAAATGGACACTTTTGAAAGCCCTGCATAAGATCTACTTGTATGCACGTTGTGTATTCCTCCACCTTATGTAAAATTGACATTCTCATGGGCCTCATCACTTTATTCATGCGTCCGTCAAATGAAACTGTGAAATTATTAAGAAAGTAAATACTTTACAAATCTACTCATTTTTACTCTTCGATGCATTAAAAAAAACAGAAAGATAAAGAAATAATTTTGAGTTAACACAAATGGTTACCTAAAACTTTTTATTCGACGTTATGATATGAAAATACTTTCCATCCGTCGTTACCAACTTTACTGGGCGAATGTCACTCAGTGCAACCATTAAAATATACGCATGCATGGGCAGCGACGTTTTTCTAAGGTTAATTTCCAAAGTGCTCATTTCATCGTGAACAGCCTTTAAACAAGCTTCGCGTTTGTTCTCTTTCCTCAGTATTTTAGGCAGTGACTATAGTTTTAACCCAGCAAACTGATCAGAAAAGATACAGCGTACTAAATATGTGAATGGGAAAAAATTATCGAACGACTCTCGCCAAATTTGTCATAAAAGAAATGCCAAGGTAGGTCACCTCAATATTATATTATTTTAGTATAACAGAAGCTTATTTTTTCAAAATGGTGCATTTATAAATATTCTGGATATATAAGCTATTGACTTTTAAGGCCTTTCCAGTAGGGATAACCTAATAGTTTATACATTTCGTTGTGGTCTCAGACATTAACTTTTGAGAACTATAAAATTTATACACTACGTTTACTATAAGCCCATGGAAATTTTTATGTTAACGACTAGCAAAATGATACAAATTGCTGGAAGGAACTTTTAAGCTCGGTCTTAAAAATTGGTCTCACTATAAGTTGAAATATTATATATATATATATATATATATATATATATATATATATATATATATATATACACACACATTACCTATTAAAAATGTTTACCAATCTTGGTACGCTGACATTTGTTTTGAAATGTGAAATGACGTCGCTTGGGAAATAAATATTTTATTTGCTTGGTGTTTTTAAACTACATGTCGAAATTCAAACCACGTCATGTATGGGCTAGTATAAATGTATGATATTAGCAGCAGAATGTTTGTAAAAGACATCTGGTATTTTTAAATTGAAATTGAAGTTAGCAAGACACCGCCAGGAGTCTGCAACTTCACGTACCTGCGTCCACAACAAGTTGCAGAACAGTAAGGCGAACGGAACTGGCTGGTCATGTGAGGACCGCACAATGTAAATACGTGCAGGCACTAGATCGCCAATACATGTCGTTCCGAGTGTTGCTGAAAATAAAGTGCAATCACTTCTGGCAGCCTTTACTACTCAGCTGCTAACCTCCCAAGCAGACCCCTAGCAATAATTTTACGTTTGCTACGTAGTGTGAGGGAAATAGCCCTTTTAAATTTGTAGTGACTACGTTAAGACATCGCATTTTCCTTCTTGGTTCCTTTTAGGTTACGTAAACTTAGGATATGTGTGTGTTAGGTGTTGCGGATTATTACATATCGTGCTATTGTCATTTTTGACCCATTCAGTCCCTATGTCCATGCTCGAGCACTTGTTGCACATGAACGATATTTATGGTCGACGCTGTACACTACATGAAAACATTGGCCAGCGTTTTAGGTGACTTAGTTGTGTGTGAGCAGAGGTGTGGGCTGAAAAATATGCCGCAGACAATGTTCTGGATATGAAAAATGTCTAATACGTTTTTCTGAAAAATTTTCTAATTCGAAAATGACTGTATTTCATTAAAATTATTTGGGATGATCAAGTGAATATAGGGATTCAGTTTACTTTAATATTTGGTTAACAAACGGTTCAACTTAAAAAGGGGGAAATAAATGAAAATACAAATTGAAAGGAAATTCGCTGTCTTCACAACAGGCCGCGCCGCTGGGGTTGACCTTGCTAAAGAGACAAGTGAGATCCTAATACGGGTAATTCTCTGCCTCAGTGCCTACATATAATAGGAGTTCACGTTGCTAAACAATGTGACTTTTCAAGCTTATTAACTACAGGGTATTATTTAGATTCTAGGACATATTTTTCACTGTGTGTATTTTAGTGACTTCTCAAGGATATTGCCTTTCAGGAATTGTAGCATTATTATTTAAGTCTACCGTTCACATTTATTTTTTTATGTTTTGTGTATTTAATTAAACCTCATAAGCCGAGATTGATTCATGATTTGCTTTGTTGGAAAATTTACATGACATAGAGAATATAGAACTTCAGATATTATGAAATATATGTAAACTGCACACTTGTTGCACCAAATTCTTGATACATTTTGGTTAGAAAAATTTTCTGGAACATTTTCAGGAAAATTTTCTCATCCAAAACTTTCCGGAAAACCCACATCTCTGTGTGTTGAGTAATATTGTTTCTGATGTTTCAGCATATCTCGTTCGTGAATGGTCAATGCTGAACGGCTTAAACATTCCATAACTCAAATGTTTGCCCAGTGAAAGATTTTCCTTAGAAATTTGCCTTGTACCAGGGTATTTTGAGAGTATAATTGACGTTGTATCGAGTGGTATGGTTGATGTGTAAAGACAATGGTTCAAATTTACTGGAGGTACGCCGGACAGCTTGTATTCAGCACCTTGAAAAGGTAGGCATAGTGAACGAAGACACTAACATTTATGCATTTTTTAATGCTTACGCACGCGTACAATAGGCTCCTATACATTGTGAAGAGTAAGAAAATGCATTCGAGCCTTATCTTCGCCAGTGTAAAGAAAGGCGAGGTAAACAAATTTAAATAAATAAATAAATATATATATATATATATATATATATATATATATATATATATATATATATATATATATATATATATATATAGAGAGAGAGAGAGAGAGAGTGTGTGTGTGTGTGTGTGTGTGTGTGTTCGCGTGTTATAGGCTGTTCACGGTAAAGTGAGCACTTTGATGCCCTAGTAACTTTTTTCTTTCAGCAATTTCTTATTCTTTAACCAGCATTTCACATAAATATTGCCATGTATAGGCCATTCACGGTAAAGTGAGCACTTTTTGAAGCTCTTTCATCAGACATAATAACAAAGGAATACATTTCATTATGGCCTCGGACTTTTGGTCTTGGGTATGGCGAATGTATACACTGTGTTTATTACTCACATGACAGGGTTTACATTAACAACTGGTGGAAGGATACAAATTGTTGAAAGAGAAAAGTAACTAGGGCTTCAAAAGTGTTCTCTTTATCGTGAACAGGTTGTAAGTAGTAAACAGATTGTATATATTCCATCGCACTCGGAAGTTAACGTCTAAGGCTAAAATAAAATATATTTGTTGACTATTATTCCAAATGAAAGGGCATTCAGAAGTGCTCATTTGACCGTAAATTAGTAAGGGGGAGGGGATGGGGGGCATAAAGGTGCCTGAGGCGGACGGAACTTGCAACACCTCGACAACAGCTCGTAGTTGGAGAACGACATAGCCGTGTCGCAACTGGTGGCAACCTTGGAACGGTATTGTTTCCGCGGCGCGGCGCCCAGGAAACGGGAAGAGGAATAACACGTTCCACTTTCTCCTGCGCCGCCGAGGTACAGTTACACCGAGCTCCAACGTCGTCTGCCCAGGGTTGCCACATTGGGCGATTTGTCACCGTTTCGGCTACTTCAAGGCAAAATTTGCGGCCAAAAAATACGAAAATGCGACTAACACAATTTGGGCGAATTTTTGTAATGCATTTGCTATATTTGGGCTACTTAGAATTATTTACTTAGCATTGCTATCATTTTTTTATTGCGAACAAGATGATTAATTCTCATAAGTAATATCAGTTTTTTTTTTTTCCGGCAACCACTGTGGATACAACTGAAGAGGGTCTCTTGTCCAGACTCTTGTTACTTGCTGCGGACGATGCACAGGCGGAGACCTGAAGAATTCGCGGATTCATTTTGGAACAAGTTAGGATTCAAAACATACATTTTTATATAACATTAGCCATTTGGTCCACACGGTGTTTGACATCTGGAGAACGCTGGCCCAATCGTCGCCTTCCAATGTGACAGCAGAAAACCAATGTACACATTAACATCGACAAATTTGTACATAAGATTGTAGAATATAGCCTGCAGGTCATTTAACTCGCGAATTTTTCATGTCTCTCTCAATAGGCGAATTGAATATCAAGCGATTGTTTATGAGTTAGACATAAATTTTTTAATTTTGTGTAGGCCTATATAATTTTCAAATTTTAAAGCAATTCCTGTTTTATACCTATCAAATATTACATAAAAAATTTACAATATATTTAAAAAAATCATTTAGTATAACGCGTAATCACATTGGGCCACATTTGGACTTATAGTGTGTAGGTTGGTCACATTATCTGTCGAACTTTAGTGTGCTTATAATAAGTGCAGTTTACCACATTCGTCACCCCTCAACACAGCCCTTCATTGAAACATCTCGATGTTTCACTCGTTCTCGGCTCATAATGTTCGTTCATATAAGTTGTACACAGTAAAGTGAGCACTTTTGAAATGGACATTTTGAAAACTGTCACTGCACTGCACTTACGTATATCACGTATATCTGACTGACATGCGCCAGTTGGTAACAACGGAGCGAAATCAGTCCCGTGCTCTAGCGTTGAATTAAGTTATAAGTAAACATTTGTAAATACCGAAGTGATGTTACTTTGCTTTCTCTTTTATTTATGCATTTACGTGCAAGAGTCGGCAAATTTGTAAAATATTTGCTTTCCTAATAATTCGACAGTTATACCTGACCGACGCATGAATAAAGTGATTATTATGCCCATGGCAATGTTAATATACAGCCACGTATCCGGGAATTTTGTTTGGGGGAGGGTCAGAATGGGTTAGAACCAAGTGGAGGGAAACGAAGGTGACAGAATAGTAATATTAAATATATATAAATCATAAATTATACTTATTTTACAGATATACTACTCTACAATACACAAACAAATATCAATAAAAGTTTCGTGAGAGAAAAATAGAACCCAGTTAATAGAACAACTTGAATGATTTCTTTCGCTTTCTTTTTTATTTTAATGCGTCTAAGTGTAATAAATTAGCAGATTCGTAAAATATTTACTTTTCTAATAATTTTGCAGTATTACCTGACCGATGCATGCATAAAGTGACGGGGTGTTGATTTTGCATATGATTGAAGAATACACTATTCGCATACGGGTATATCTTAAGTAGGGCTTTCAAAAGTACTCAGTTTACCGTGAAAAACCTATAACAATGTGTATATATGGTCCTATAGCCAAATCACGGTAAAGTGAGCGCTTTTGAAAGCCCCCTCGTTTGGAATAATAGTTTATAAATATACTTTGTTTTAGCCTTAGACGTTAACTTCTAAGTGCAGTGGAATCTACACGCAGTGTTTATTATACATACACGACAATATTTATTTAAAGAGGTAGTTGAAGGATAAAAAATGGCTGAAAGAAAAAAGTAACTAGGGTCTCAAAAGTGCTGAAAAGCAAGAACAGCCAATAACGACTAGTGGAGTCAGTTGGGGCGGTTCCTTGATGTGTGAGAACAACCCCTAAATATTAGATCGGAGTAAATAGATCGCTTAGTTTATATCCGATTCGATTTTGTTTAATTGCTAGTCCAGTATCGCCAATATAAAAATGGGGAAAAAATATATATTATGTAAATTAACTGCTTATTGTTAAATGAATATTTTTTAACGGAATTTAAAATAAAAATGCAGTAATATAGATTTAATGGTAGAGACTGAAGTACAATGGTTTATATAAATCTACATTTATTTTTACTATGTTGGTGCTGATGTGAGCTAGTTAGTGATTTAACAACGATTTGGCGTTGTGTACTGACACTTGACAGCTCGTAGTGGCCGTTTATTTTTGGATGTAATTCTACATGTTTTAGATGTGAATATTGCACATATTTTTTAAATTAAAATTGGTCTCTCAAGACCTCTCTGTTAAGAGCCGCCCAAATCTCTTGCTTAAAATGGATGGAATTAGATGATTGAAATGTTATGCTGTTAACTGTTCATGTGTAGTAGTGCCAAACCGTGAACGCATTATTTTTTTGACATTGGCACATTTGCACAGGACAAAAATAACCATAGACTAAAAGATGAGGTTGACCGTTTATTCGTCTTCTGCCCATGTACCCATCATTCACCTACCCCAAAGGAACAGAACTGTCAAAGTCACGTGGTCAACAGGGATGAACGTGTTTGTTTATATCTTAAATTTTAAATGACAAGCACTGTTATATTAATAAAATACTTTTACGAGCTTGCTTTTGATCAAAAAGCATTACAAATTGGTTTGAGGAAGTTTTAAAATCATCTCAGAATCACTTGTTTACAAAGCAGTGTTCTAACCTTAAAATCAATCTACGCCATTTTTGCTAGCTGTAATAAATATATCTTATTGCAGCATCAGGCATTAAATTTTGAGGGTGGAGAAATGTATACACTGTGTTTATTCGTCACATTGCAATGTTTATATTAAAGAGCTGCAGGAAGATGGAAATAGGATGAAAGGAAAAATTAAAAAGGGCCTTTTAAAATGCTCACTTAACCGTGAACAGCCTATAGAAAAGCAGTTCAATGTTGGGACACGGAGGTTGGTTTTGCGCAACCAGCGAGATCGATCTACCTCATCTTTAGTCTATGGAAAAAATAAGCGTTCCGCTGCTTTGCCTTGCGTGAGGTCTCTGGTACTTGTATGCTCGTGCGTGCAGTATCCTGCGCGGGGAGCGGTAGCCGGCTGAGTGCAGATTACCTGGAGGAGTTGAGCGACCCCGAGGGATGCGAGCCAGGGACCCGGGGTCGCCGTACATGGAGGTGCGCCGCGGTCGGCCGGTTCCAAGCGCGGCAGACCCGTGTTAGGGAAGACGAGCCCCGCCCATCATGCATGCCAACCCCTCCCATCTGGACTATCGCATTCCTGCACTGCGCTGCGCTTCTTGGCGCCATCGACATTCTGCTCTCGCGGGGTCAGCTGCCTGCCTGTGCTGCGCTCAGAGCCGCCGCACTATAGGCTATTCGCGATCAAATGAACACTTCTGAAAATCCTGCTTAAAGGCTGTTACACAATTGTAAACTTTAACATTTAACTTTACGTTTTGACTTTACTTTTGCTTTCCGACATGTTGTTTCTTATGGAGCTTGACGCAATGGAACTGTCAAAGGTAAAGTCAAGCACTCTTGACTTTACGATTTCGAAAAGTTGAAATTTAAAGTCAAAGTCAAGCAGCCTTTTTGCCGAGAATCTAACAGAGGTTATATGGAAAGTGCGTTATTTTATTGTAGAGCGATTTTAATCTCGGTATATTAAACAAAGTTCATCTTAAATTAAATAAATTACAAACAAATGTAATGTGTAGTGGAAATATACATTTTAATAAAGTAAACAAATGAGTTTTTTGTTTTAAAATAAACTTTAAATATAAATTTTAAATCTATTTTTTTTTAAAAGGCGCGTAAAATTCATTTCTGAATAATATCATCATTATCTACATAAAAAGATACACATTTTTCCGAAGCTCGTAGAACCGATGTTCAATTGTCTTAACCTTAACTTTACATTGTATTGTGTATTGGTTGTTTCGTCAGAGGAAAGGAAACGTAAAGTCAAATACTAAATAAAGTTTTCTATTGTGTAAGAAGCTTTAGAGCTACTTGTATGCATGTTGTATATTCCTCTGCCTTATGTAAGATTAACATTGTCATTGGTGTCATCACTTTATTCATGCGTCGGTCTAGCGCAACTGTGAGATTATTAGAAAAGTAAATATTTTGCAAATCTGTTAATTTTTACACTTCAACGCATTAGAAAAAAGAAAGTGAAGGAAAGAAATTTAAGTTAGCAGAAATGGTTACCTAACACTTTTTATTCGACATTAAGACTTAATCCATCGTTACCAACTAAACTGGGCGCACGTCACTCAGGGCGACCATTAAAATATATGCAAGTAGGTGCAGTGACTTTTTTCTAAGGTTGATTTCAAAAGTGCTCACTTTATCGTAAACAGTCTTTATGCATTAGGAATCGAAGACTGAAGGTGAGGTAGATCGATCTTGCTGGCTGCGCACAACGAATTTTGCCTGCCCCATCATTGAACTATTTTTCTGGCAAAACGACTACTGAAAAAAGCATGGTTTGGATTTTAGGTTATAAAACTGATTTGTAAAGAAATGCTTTGATATGTATGTATACTTCCTCTAACCGATTTGTAAAGCAGTTTGATTAAATTCAAATTGATAAAAGTATTTTATTAATATAAAAGTGCTTGACATTTAAAATATATATATATATACACACAAACCGTCCAACACTGTTGACCATGTCACTTTGACAGTTGTGTTCCTCTGGGGTAGGTCAGTGTTGGGTACATGCGCAGAAGACAAATGAGCGGTCTACGTCTAGTCTATGTTAGGGATGGGCCGAATAGTTATTTCGTGTAACAATTTCCATTGTTCCAGTTCCGTGTAAGTAACACGTTCCAGTAACATGTTATTTTTATAACAGGTTACTGTGAAACATTTCTCACCCGTCCCGACGTTCCAAGAAATAACGACTACATAGTTCACTGTTCCGAAGCTTGCCTTTTCAAGAAATAAAAATAAATGTTATGTTAAATAGCGCTCACCTCTACTATGCATCGCAGACGCACTTCTCTCGCGGACTTCGCACGAACACCGTCTTCCAATCGACAATTTAGTAATTTTATATGGTTGATGACGCTGCTTGCCAAGCCTGCTACCAGAGTGTTAAACCAATTCCTTCTTAATCCGTCAATTCTAAAGGTAACCATTACAAACAAAAAGAATTCTACACGGGATTTATTAAAAAATATTGCCAATATTATGTTAAATACTCTTTTTTATTAAATTTAACATTAAAATGCGTATTTAAAAAATATATATGATTTTTTTTTTTTTTAACCTAGAAGCATTTTATGAGAAATTTGTTTTGAATACTTTTATTTTTAACCGTTATCTTAATGGTGCACTGATAAGAAATATCCTTAACACTTATCTCCCATGTAATCTCCTTGTATGCTGGCTTGATGGGCAGAGACCTTACACAGCGAAAATTGGGTGCGCGTCATTTGGCCTAAAACTGTTTCAGAACCGTCAATTAGCCTAAAATTATTTTGCCTAAAGTCACTTGGTCTAAAATTATTTGGCCTAAAGTCTCTTTGTTTGAAATGTTCTAACCTAAAATAACGAGGCTTAAAATGATTTGGCCTGGTCACTTCGCCTATAATTATTTAGCCTAATGTCACTTGGTCTAAAATTATTTTGCCTAGTCATGTGGCCTAAAATTATTTGACCTAAAGTCATTTGGCCTGATTTTAGGCCAAATGGTGGGTACCCCGAGAATTTACGCCACACTACGCCCTGGTGTTCCAAAAAGGTCACTTTTAAGCTGGCTGTAGACCTAACAAAAGAAATTATATTGGCTCGAATTTTGGTTATTTACTTGCTCCGGCCAAAATAGTAACGATTATTCCCGCCCTGCAATGCTGTTTGCATGAGTGTGGTTGGCATTGAACTTTCGTAAACATGCTTATTGTAGCGAACAAGTTAAAATGACAGTAGCTGTCATCCAGGAATATTACTTTTAATTTTGATATGAAAATCAAATCTTTATTTTCAGGAAAACTTGTTTTTTTATATGGCTAGAGGTATAGGCTAGAGGATAAATAATCGATTATTTAGAGGTGATTAATCGCTTACAAATGTTAAAACCTCGCGATTAGATCGATTAGCGTCCAAACGATGATCTAGCTTTCGATATCTATTTATAGTCAGAGGTAGAACGCTTTTGTTCTTTTGTGAGAACAAGTCAGCTCGACAACAAATGTTGCCCGAGGTTCATTATGAGGGGTTAACTACGACCCATTCAAAGCACCGTCTATGTTGGGACGAAGGAATTTACATGTTTGTCTTTAGCCGAGATCACTTTCCTGTCTGTGTTGCTGTCTGCATGTATGTATATATATGTGTGTATGCATGTGTGTCTGAACGCATGTGTGTCACTCCTTTCAATTTTTGAACGCGCGAACAGAATTTCACCAAACTCGGTACACATAATAGTACTAACTAAGGACACCTGACTTTAACAGTTTTCGACCACGCCTTGCCCTTACTTTAAAAATGGCGACCATTAAAACATTTTGGTTTATATGTCATATCTCGGAAATCATTCAAACGATTTGAATCAAATTTTGTATGCTGACAGCGAAAGTTGTAAGCATTGGATTCATAGGTGAATATTGTTGTTGGTATGCCATTTTGTAAGAAAGCGTTGTATGAGAAAATAAAGCTTTTATGTTATATCTCGAAAACTACTCAATCAATTTTCGCCAAATTTAACACGTCTGCAGTACTACGATAGGCCAGGTAAATGTAAGTACTGGAAGTTAATTAGACACTTGGTATTTTCAAAATGGCTGATATACAACTATTTTAGATTTATTTGGTGTAGTTATATCATTTGACTAATATCAACAAAAATTTTGTACGAGGACAGTTTCTATTACAAGCATCATATAAGCAAAAAACAACTACTTTTGTCTGCCATTTTTTAAGATAGCGATTAATTAAGTAAGGTTTTTTTGTAATATCTCGGGAAACAATTGACAGATTGCTACCAAATTTGGCAAATAAGTAATATGTACTGCGGTAGTTGAAATGTACAAATATATTTCAAGTATGCCAGACACTTATTTTCAAAATTGTGGCCATCTAGCTATTTTAGCATAGTATGGTATATCTTCGAAACCATGTAATCAATTCCAATTTAACTTTGTATGCTGGGAGTATATATATATATATATATATATATATATATATATATATATATATATATATATATATATATATATATATATATATATATATAAAATCAAATGTTTCTACACAAAGACTCTTTTGTCTTCCATTTCGCAAGACAGTGCCACACGAATTAAAAATTTTTTTGTGTTATATCTCGGGTGACCATTGACCGATTCCTACTAAATATGGCAAAAAAGTAGTACTGCAATAGGTTATGTTAACTAATATGTTTTAGGTATATCAGAGATTATTTTCAAAATGGCGACCAATTAGTTATTTTAGCTTTGTATGTTATATCTTCAAAACAATGTAATAAATTCCAATGACACTTTGTATGCTGGCTGTAAAATGTGCCCACACAGAATCTATTTTCTCCACCATTTTGTAAAATAGTATCACGTGACTAATTAAAATTGCGCAGTATTTCCGAGCAACAGCATATTTATACCAAATTTGGCAATTAAGTAGCTCTATGGCAGGCCATCTAAACTGATAAACTTTGAGAGGGTTCGCCACACACATTTTCAAAATGGCGGCCATATAAAAAATTTAGCTCAGAATTTTTGTCTGTGAAACAACAAAACCAATTTCAACTTCACTTTGTATACTGATAGTATCAATTATATCCATTAAAATTATCCATGCAAAGCCTCATTTCTCCGCCATTTCGTAAGATAGCCCCACATGAAATAATACAGTTTTTATATGATGACTTGGGTAGCAATCAACCGATTTCTTTTAAATTTGGCGAAGAAGTTGTACTGTGGTACGCCATGTTAAATTACGTGTTTTAAGTATGTAAGTCTCTTATTTTCCAAATGACGCCTATACGAACATTTTAGCTTAGTGTACTATATCTACGAAACTATGTAACACATTTACATTTAACTTATATTGTGTCTACGACAACCATCAAATGTGATAATATATAATCTTCTTGCCCTCTGTTTACGATGATCGTCACGTGAACAATAGAGGTTTTATACCATATCTCGAGGACCAATCAACCGATTCATACAAATATTTCATGACGTATTGCTTCTGTAGGTTACGAAAATTAACGTGTGTTGTGTGCTGCAGGCATGTTTTAATGGGGTTTATATAAATAGGTGATCAAGAGTAATTTGTTATATCTATGAAGCGTTTCAACGAAATGCAACCAAATTTTGTACGCAAACAGTATTAATTATGAGAATCATTTATTCATACAGAAATCCTCTTTTGCCATATTTCTGAAACAATTGAATTATTTCCACCAAATTTTGCACAACTACAGAAGGCCAGACATTGATTTTTGAAATGGTGGCCATATAAATATTTACATATGTTTGGCATATTTAAAAATCTTACCAAATTCAATTAAACTTTTAATTACTATATTATCTATAAGAAGTATCCTATACAGTTATGCAGTTAATTGCAAGCTAGATTAATTTTACGAGTTTTTCTGAATTTGATTCCCCGGAAAGCCACTCGTGTATTTTAATTATCTTGGTAATGTTTCACATGTGTCTGGTTACATCTCTAATGATATTACTGTTAATGAGACGTCAAAGCCTACCTACCATCTAAGCTTTTAAGAATTCCACTAAAATTCATTTGCACCCATTTGGAGGATGGACGGAGGAAAGAGATCTGGACGGCTCTTAACATCGAGGTCTTGAGAGCCGATGAGGGTGATCGAGGTGAGTATGGAGCAGCACCGGAATAAAAGGGCGCTCTCGGGAGCTCCCCGAGAAAACCCACCGACAAACGGCATCGTCCGGCACGATTTCCACATGCGAAAATCCGGAGTGACATGGCCGGGGATTAAACCTGGACCGCCTAGCTGGGAGGCGAGCAGGCTAACCACTCAGCCAGTGCCCCCCCCCCACATGACGAGGGAATTAGGCTCATTAGTTATCAGTACCTTCTTGTGTCGTACTAAAATATTTTGAGTTTATGACAATGAGACTTGTTCACATGTGTAATCACTTTAATTAACAATGTTGTGTCTTCCTAAGATATATTACCAAATTAATTTTTTTCGGAACAATATACATTCGTGTTATAACCACGAGGGTAATTTAAATAAAGCTAATAAGTAAAAATTATGTTTATCATATTGCGAAAGGCTATTCGGTTAATGCTATTAAACAAATTGTCACTCACTTTTAACATCTAATGGCGACCTGAAAAGTTGTTTCCCAGCTACTTGCCCATTTCATTTTTCAGTAACGTGTATCTGATGAGTTCGGAAAAACATTCTATAGGTCATTCACGGTAAAGTGAGCACTTTTTAAGACCCTTTCAAAATACTTTAACCACTAATAAATATAATTTATTGCAGCCTCAGACGTTAACTTTTCGGAGTAGGGAAATGTATACACTGTGTTTATTAGTCATGTTGCAATTTTTATATTAAAAAGTGGCGGAAAGTTCGAAATTAATTGAAAGTAAAATTTTAGCAGGGATTTAAAAAGTGCTCACATTACCGTGAATAGCCTATAAGCAGAAATAAGAGTGACTGCATGTATTCGAACTCGACCACACTCAAGCTGTTATGGTACTGGTATATGGACGTAGGTCGCTACTTTATGTTTTGAAAGTGAAGTTAGCGGTCAGTGTCGGTTGTAAGCTGAAGAAACAGACGAAGAATCAGAATTATTTTGAGAGGTCTAAGTACCACCCGATGAGGGGTAGGCAAAATCCCAGATGACTCTAGCCTCTGAGCGGTGATTGATCACCTTGATACGCCCCTCTTTCCCTCCCCCTACAGTAGCTACGCTACTGACGCCATGTTTAATAGAAGTGCTAAAAATAGAATTCACTTAACTGTTTCGAGAATCCTGAATTTTATAAATAAATATTGTTATATTTAAAGTCCGTTGTTTTCGTTTCATGAATTAATTACATCACAACTTATTGTAATTTACAATGTTAATTTTAGTTTCTACACTACGTTTTGTTAGTTTTGACATCCATTATTAAGTTATTCGGGTATTTAATATGTTTAATTTCATATCATTCCGGCAAATATGTTCATTCTTATTGTGCATCAATTTATTATCTTATTATAATATATAATGCTGACTAAATCAGTACGTACCGTATGTTTAAATACCAAGATACAGTGTAATTAAAGGCAAGAACTCCTCGACTGCGCCAATAATATCGACGTTATTATTATAATTGTTCTTTATATATATATATATATATATATATATTCGTATACACTTACATTCACACATACAGTTTATGTATATGTTGTTGCTATTTTATTCTTATTCTTGTTTATACGTTTTTAGCGATGTAATTGTATGTAAATGTGATTTGCATATCGTTGGTCTTTATTAGTGTTTATATTATTATATGTTATTGTAGTCATTTATATACTGTAGTTTTTGTTCTTCTTTGTGTTCATGCTTTTTATATAAAATTAAATATGTTTATATGTGTATTTGTTATTAATAAATTTGTAGGGAAATGATGTCATGTATGTGATATATTCTTTTGTTAATTGTTTATTTTTCATTGGTAATGATAATATTTACCATTTGTATTTATTTTTGTTCATTTGGTTTTCTCCGTTTTTATGTTGTGTTATGGTTCACGCTCTCCTCTGTTGGTAGGCGATTAAGCTTTAAATGAGTAAGTAAAATTTCAATAAAAAAAATAATTATTATTACCTTACCCTTTTGTATTATTACTGTCCCGGAACTTTGTTTAGACATGTAGCAGCCCACAAAAGAGGATAAATACCCTCACACGAAGCTGTTCCGTTACATAACAAACCTGTTTGCGGTGGCGCGGAGGAACGCGCTGTAACATGAGTGGGTCCAAAGCAGATGGCTGTGCGATATGCCAACCTTTAGGAACGCGCTAATTAGGCGATCGCTATCGTGTGAATTGTTCTTGTTAAACGAAATTAAAGTTTTCTCGTTTAAAAGAAAAAAATTGACGCGGCTTTGTGCTCAGATAAGCTAAAGACGTTGGGACGACTTGTTTATAGAGGGCTCCAAACCACTTAGGAATAATCTATACTTATCGAGATAGGCCGAAAAGTAGGCACGAAGTATCTCACTTGTAAAATATCGAAAACCTAGGGCGATTTAACGGAGGCATTGATGACATCCGTGCCGCTTTAGTGGCACATGCTATTTGTCAAATGTCTCTCGTAATTTGTATTTCCTTTTTGGGAATAATTTTGTTGTGTTACAGGGCAAAACTCCTTGTTTTCCGCCCAGCACCTAATTTTTTTTAGCGCCTTATATAATCACTGTTAATTTTCGCGGTCTCTAATATCGCAATTCGATTATTCCTCTTTTAGTATCACTAAATAATTTTGTGAGTTCGCTAATTATTATATCTTGTATAATTTTTTGATGAATACTTGTCTCATTTTCCTTAACTATCTGTGTTGGTAAAAATTAATTTGGTTGATGCTGTTGCCAATGGTTATGCCAGTGTTTAATTACTTATATATATTTTTTGATAATTTAATATATTTTGTGCATTCTTCACCTTTAAATATTTTAAACCTATCAAGGACCATTTATGCCAAGCTGGCATTACGATAACTAAGCAAGATGATTATTTCTGTTCTATCAGTCGACATGTCACACACCAAAATACAAATAAATATTAAATCTAAGTATGGGTGATTTGAATACGTAATTGAATGTATTATTTATATTGGTCGTTTAATATGAGGTTGAATTGATGAAAATGATATTTTAATTAACACTTTGCTAGTATTTATGTAAAGTGAGTTATCTGTAACCACCACTCCTGTTCGGAGCGCGCCCATTCCCGTCTTCTTCATCTCGTGTCCATTATGTAACATTCTCATCTTTTACCTGGCTTCGGCTTTATTTCTTTAAATGTAGCTAATTTCTCTTCGCCACTTCTGCGGTCGGCGTAGTTACCACATTATCATGAGTGGCTAATTCCTTCATCCCGGCCTTAGAGGCCGAGGCTGGCGCTTCCTTGCTGAATCCCGCCCTACTTCGGCAGAATGAATTAGAAGCAGTTCGTGTTGCCGAGTAGATAGATTTTTCCCAAGATGGGTTTCGTCCAGCTGCAAGCAACAACAGGCGATGATTCTTTTTTTCTTTAGCTTGCGCGTGTTAATTGGGGATTCCAACATGGCCGGAATTTATCACCTAATTATTCTTTCGCGTGTTTGAAGTCAAAACTTAACTTGTCTCATATTATGTCTTGAAATTATCATTCCTCTCCGAATAATTAACTAACAAAAGGTTGCCCTAAACTCACTGTTTTAGGAATGTTATTAATTATTTTATTTTTGCTGTTTTAACGTGTTACGATAGTTAAGGTCACTAGACGACATGTTTTGTGTGATGTTTCAAGGTCATGATATCGTAGTATCGTAAAGTAATTATATTCTAAACAGGTCATGATATAAGTTTAAAGTAAAACGTAACTATGCATATTTCTGGAGTATTTGGGACCCCATACCTTTGCAGAAATAAATAATAATGAACGCAATAATTACTGAAACAATCTTTTAAAATTTCGGTTCAAATATATATATATATATCCTTCCATCTTCTTGGTGTCAGAAGTTCTTTTCTACGCGATTATCCACCATATTAATAAACAAAGTCACGCATTTTACGCCTAGGTGTAATTACGACGATATTTTCACGTATAGAGTATCAGTGGGCATGGAAAGGAATTGTTGAATAAACAGGAAAATAAAGAAAACAATGCAAACATTAATATTTGTTCAAGTGGTTACAGGCTATTCACCATACAGTGAGCACTTTTTGAAGCCCTCTCATTTGGAATAATAGTTAATTAATATATTTTATTGTAGCCAGACGTTAACTTTCGATTCCACTGAAATATATACACAGTGTTTATTACTTATATGGCAATATTAATTTTAAAAAGTTCGGAAGGATAAAAAATGGCTGATAGGAAAAAAGTAACTAGGGCATTAAGAGTGCTCACTTTACAGTATGTAGTGCAGTGGCGTCTGGTGAACTGTTGCACGGTTAAGCTGGCGTTAGCTGTGTGCTGTACCCTGTTGCGTGCTAGTTTACACTCCCAACACTCATACGTAGTTTGGCAGGTGACGTCACAGGACGTATATAATGGGTTCCTTGCTGCTCGCTTGTGAGTGGTCGGAACGCCTTCAGTTTCCCCAGGCTGCACTGTGGTTATTGGCTCCTGCTGCGTGCACCGAGAAATGTGCAAATGTGCGCAGACGATATTGAAGTTTAGCTTCCAGGAAAATCTTATCACGAAAAACAGGTGGCCTACGCATTACTCCCCTCCAGCCCTCTTGAAAAAACTTTCTGGCTTCTAGAGATACTACTTAAATATTGATCAATACATAATCTTAATCTCTGAAAACGTCAGGCTCGTCTACAGCATGCTTGGGTTTTAAAGCTAGGAATTTGTCGATTGAGGTACCATCGACGAACCTCTGGCAAAGCGAATTAATGAAAAACTTAGGTGAGACATGTTATACGGATAGTTTGTAATAATTCTGTGTGCACGTTCAGCCACTGAGCAAAAGTATACAGCGCAACATAGAGGGTGAACTGTTAGTACACAAGAACGAAGCGCATCCGTGTATTATATTAGGGTGATCAAATGTTAAGCAGAACACATATCATAATAAATAGTATATATAATTAAATGAAAGCGGTTAACTTCCAGGCACAACAGTGCTGCGAATACAAGATGACGGCCACCGCCGACAGGTTTCTGAAGGCGTCCCATGTCTGGATAAGTGTGGCGAGGTGCCGCCGGCTTGGACGCGAACAGTCTTATAGGCTGTTCGCGGTAAAGTGAGCACTTTTTAAGGCCCTCCCAACTGGCATTAACCACTAATAAATATATCTTATTGCAACCTCAGGCATTACATTTCGTACGTTGTGAAATGTATACATTGTGTTTATTGGTCATATTGTAATGTTTATATTAAAAATCAGCAGGAAGATGGAAATTGGATGAAAGGAAAAATTTAGAAGGGCCTTAAAAAGTGCTCACTTTACCGTGAACAGTCTTGTAGTAAGGAACTTGTCGTGCTAGGCTTCAATGGAAGCTTTATTGCATGTTAACACTGAAATGTTTTAAAATTTGTTGTTTTCAAAAAATAAATTAAAAACGTTTCTCAAGATAGAGAAAAAATACTATACAGACTGTGACGAAAACTCAAGAGCGTAGACAATTTCTGTTTCAAATCTTTTATTTATTTTTTCTCAATTTCTGTACCTTTAACTCTGTTGAAAACATTCAAGAATACTACGATCATACTTTTTTAACATTAAAATATTTACAAAGGCAACCCTGGTACCAAATGGCCGTCAAAGCAGGGCTCTCGAATAAAATGGGGGAAAAAAAAACACATTAAAAATATAAATTGACGGAAAGGAATCCCAAACAAAGGATTATAAATGTATTAGAAGTTCCCGCTCTATACTCATTTGAAAGTAATAACAAAGATTAAATAAATGAGTATCATAATATCTTGTTGCCTCTCAATTAAAATATATCAAGTTACAAAAGGAGAAACTTTACTCTCAAGCACCACTATGAACGTTTTATTCATTGTAAAGGAAGAGTTGATGCTCAGGAAATATTAAACAGCCAAAACTTTACATAGATTAAAATACTCTTATGTCACCTTAGCCTAGTCAAGGCCCATCTGACCTAATAATGAGGCGTTCACAAAACATTTAAAAATAAAAAAATAAAACATATTAAAGCAATTCAAGCAGCGACGATCTCAAATAAATACACTTGCTGGTGGGTTATTCAAAACTCTCAAACTAGTGCAAGTCGATGCGGTCCCATTTCAACACCATGAACTTTTCAGGCGACTTGCAGCAAACAGTTCAAAGTTTACATATCAGGAAGGCGTTTAAAAGAAAAGGTACTATGGCCACTACATACTACAAGTTAATCCAAACTTAAATTTTTAAAACACCAGGTAAAACCAAACAGAATTTAGAATGCAAATATATAGCACTCACATAAAACCCTAACTCAGTTTACTAGAAAATTACTACAGCAAGTCACGAACCCACCTCATCGTGCGACTCATCGTGCATTGTTGGATACATTTCGATTCGCTAACTCGGGGGAGGTTATGTCTGTAGAACAGAGTCCATCACGGACATAAGAGCGGGTAATAACAGAGGAGTATTATAGCTGAGCTGACCTGAGTAGAAGTGGACCAACTCTCCTCGAAAGCAAAGCCCGTTCATACCGAATTTACAACAGCCAATCATAGCACAGTAACTCGCGCATGCGCAGAAGTGGAGGGGATTGCTAAGAGGTAGGCGAGAAAAGGGAAGGGGGGAAGGTATCCAAGGCAATCGCAGGTGGAGCAGCAGTTCAAGTCACTTTACGACACATCAACGCGCTCGATAAGCGCGGACAGTGCAGACACAATCTGCGATGGTAAACTGCGTTTGTGCGTATTTGATCGTCTTAAAGTATGCGGGGCTGTAAACTGCATTTCTAAGGGCTTCATTTTTCGTGTATTTTTATGTGCGATTAGGTGAACTGACTTGTTTGTGTGGTAAATGTTTGATTAAATTTATAATTCATTGTGGGTAATATTTCATGTCCGTGTAATTGTGTTTACTTGTTCCGTGTTTGTGTGGGATGATTCGATTTTACTAAACAATTGTTATTAGTTTTTAAGATACTTATATTGCTAGGGTGGTTAAGACATTATTTCGTGTTTAATTTATATATTTAATTCATACTTCAAACATTTCGTGTGATTTATCCTGTTATTTGGTATAAATTATATTGGTAGGGAAATAGGATAGTAAACTATCTTGGGGCAGTCTTAATATTTTAAACGTGTGTGTTGTAGGACTTAGTATGATTGTTTTTTTGCTTGAGGCGGGTAAGTGAATTGTGAGTTTTTTTGGACGTATACGTTTTTTCGGATCATTTTGTGGTTCATTAGTAAGTTATCTAGTTTTTATGACATTAAATTTTTCTTGGGCTGTAAACTTCCTTTTTGCTTGTTTAATATTTAATTACTTCGTTGTGTGTGAAGTGTGATTTAATGGAAGTCGTCTGGTTCCATGGAAAGTATGTTCGACATTTCTGGGTTTTAGTTGATTCGTTATAACTAAAATTGGTAGGGATATAGATTTGGGAGTCCTTAATATTTCGAATTTGTGGCTTGTGAAGTATGAAGTGATTCAATACGTATTTTTGAATTCGTTGCGTTTTTAGTATTAATTCGTTCCTTTTGCGGAAGTCGATGTGTGATTATGTCAGGTATTTGTCTCTTCGCGTTTCGGTAGTATTTCGTTACGTGCGTTTTAAATATATTTAAAGTGTGGGTTAGTAAACTATATTTGTGCTGTCATGTGTGATTCACTGTAAATCGTATTAATCTCTCTTTACATTTTATTGATTTGTGATAAAAAAATCCTGTTTGTAGAAGCTTGTGATTAATTCCTTGGTAATTATTTGATTTCTCCGGAATACATTCAATCCCATACCTCGTTATTTTAAAGCACTGATTTATTACTAATCTCGAAATACGTGTTACCTAACTCAGCCGTTAAACGTATCTAGAGTTTAGTATGACACAGGACAGCGAGCTAGAAGGACCTTCTCTCTCCCTTCTCCACTCCCTTCCCTCGTCCGCCAGACCTCCAAGGGTGTATATCGATGCTGCTGCTCGCCAAATAAATAAATATATAAATAAATTCCCATGAACCTTATGACACTCTCGCACATAGATACTCTTACCAAATATAAAATCACACAAAATTTAAAAACTTATGATTTTTACTAATTATTCACCAATCAAATTAATTTCATCGGATTAAGCAAATTACATCTAGTAGCTTTAATCCATAAGCGTATTAATCAAACCTATGGTCCAATTAATCAAAAGTGGTCCAGGATCATCCCAGCCCTACTACTACTCTGGCATGACTGCACAATATTAAGAATGGTATGGTAGTATTCACAAATCGAGATGTCAAGAACATACCGCCCTTAAGGCAGACTAATAATAATAACAGTAAATCAGTTAATCGATTCCTTAAAAAAAAAAAAATTAAAGCTCTACATATGTCACTTCGACACGCATCGGCAAACGCGCAACTGATGATATGGAAACAAATGTTCTCGACTCGGCCTTAGGCTGCGCGCGCTGCTAGCCTATACCCCTCTCCATGTACTCAACCTTCTTCCCGTAAATTCACCCGCCTGGACTTGTGGCGGGAGCAGTAAACAATTGTGAATTCTTAAATAATTTTTTCTCTGTTTTTTATTGTACATTAGTGTAAAAATGTGCATATTAGTAAACTATTTACTTTTCTAGAAATGTAACCGTTTCACTTGACCGACGCATGAATAAAGTGATAAGGCCGAAGGCAGAGTCAATTTAAAATGTGTTGGAAGAACACGCAATGTTCACGAAAGTAGATCTACATCACGGCTTTAAAAATGTGCTCAGTTCACCGTGAACAGCCTCAAACATGTGAATCGCTGTCACTGGACACGCTGTTCTGCGTTTCAGAGCGAGCAATAAGGGCGACACTGCCATGCGAATCAAGTGCCCCGTCGCCGCTAAGCTCACGGCTCTTGAACTTATGTGCAGTGTTCAGGTCGCACTGCGTGTAACTACGGGACTTTCAGCGGCGACCTTGTTATTTAATGAGGTCAAGTCTGCAGGAAGGTTCAGTTCAGGACCATCGAGTAGTTTTGTGTTATCTGACACGTATATTTTGAGATACGTCTCTCTGAAAAAGCCGTTTTCAGCCATTCTGGAGTACTCTGAAACGGTATTTCTAATCTGCGTGACGTCTTGAAGGCACTTGACGTATATTTCAAACACGCTGCAACGTGATTAAAGTGCCAGTTAGGCGCAACCATGACCCAATATTTATACTTTCAATGTGACCAATATATAAGTCTGCGCTTCGTATACACCTCTTAGCCAGAGGCCTTTCCGAGGTTTTTGCGTTCTCAGTAATTACTCCATTTTGCTGCTACCAAGGGCACAAGGGGTAATTGAAACTTTCAATGTGGCTGCTCGAATTTACAGCCCGACAGTTTACTGACGCGACACGAAAAGTAGAATTTTTCGGAACTATTTATAAGGCGCTGCTTAACTACGCTAGTCTCAAAGGCAGTGGGCAGACGGGAAATTTGAAATACGTGAAGGCGACAAAGTGGTATCGCTAATTCATACAAAGGAAAAATTATTATTTTTAAGAATTGAATTTTTTTTTTAAGCTGCGTATTTGCAATTGTAGAGAAAGCTTGCCATACGCTGTTCACAGTAAAATTAACACTTTTGAAAGCCTTGCTTAAGATCGACTTGTATGCACATGCTGTATTCTTCCGCCTTGTATAAAATTACCATTACAATGGGCTTCTTCACTTTATTCATGCGTAGGTCAAGTGAAACTGTGAAATTATTAGAGAAGTAAATCTTTTAGAAATTTTGCTCATTTTTACACTTTTACGCATTAAAAAAATACCATTAAGCGAAATATATAAAATAAGTTATCACAAATGGCTACATAACGCTTTTTTTCGACGTTAAGATATGGAACTACTTTCCCTACATCGTTACCAACTTTAGTGTGGGCGCATGTCACTCAGTGCGCCCGTTAAAATATATACAGGTAGTAGCAGTGACATTTTTCCAAGGTTGATTTCAAAAGTGCTCACTTCATCGTGAACGGCCTATAATCCAGTATCGCTGGTCGGAAGACAGAATTGGTCGGGCTTACATCAGATCTATCTTGTATTTTATTGGCTGTTCAGTTTGACGTGTTGTGTCGGTGCTAAGCGACAGCGGCATAACGGCACGTCGTGGCTGGCTGGAGCACATCCTCTGCGGTGGAGGCCAGAGCTTCCTTCCTGCACACCTGCCAGCCACCGCTTCGGGGAACAGTTACAGGCACTGATTCACGGCTGGCCGCTCGCCCGTGCGTCACCTTCACTCTCTTGTCCCGTCACGCGGAGACAACACGTCACCCACCGCCATTCTACGGTAACACCAACTACTGTGTATTGGTCGAGGTCATGGTGGGCTGACTCCGCCATTTTACATCACTGGGACGCTACTCCCTCAGCGCGGGGGTAGATCGGCTCCTTGTGAGGAACCTTGGCCACCCAGTTGGTTATTAATTAGTTTGCGGAGGCGAGGAGAAGCTAACCCCCTCCCCCCTCCGCAACCATCAAACATACTTCAAGCTGCAAAGCAACATTCTTGTACAGGATTCCCAGGGTAGCGCCTGGGAGCGGTTTCCATAACTGAATTTTACTCTCTTTTTCCCTGCCTGTACGGGATAAAAGAGAGTGGTGAAGTTAATTGATTTTATCAGCGCGGAATTTTAAAGTTTAGGACTTGTGAAGTACTGTCACGAGCTCCCTGTGAGAGAGCTAGCGACAGTTTGGTATAAAAAGCGGAGGTTAATGGCCAAATGAAGTTAAATATTCGATAAAAGTAGCTTTCCCATGACTGGAGTGGCAAGGGTTTATATAATTAAATTAATTATATGTATATTGAGGTGGTGAATTTAAGTTTCGCGAAAATTTAAATCAGTGTTATTGGTTCAGTTTTTGTAATTACTTCATATCTCATATGTTAAATTCAATTAAATAATCTGATTGGTGTGTGAGTGCTTGTCTGAATGTACCGTGACGAGCGGCTAAAAGTTAAGTAAAACATGTTAACTCGGGGAAGTCCGAGAGCGATATGGCTGGCGCGATGCTAGCGCCAACTAGTTGTGTTAAACATGGTAGTTTTTTGTCCCGGACCGATCGGAAAATTCCGGCCAGTTTCGGGGCCTTATTTCTATGAAATCGGGCGGTATAATTGCGCTGAAGGCGTGAATTTATATTTTAAAAATAGTTTTGAACTATATTCCGTATTGATAGTTATTTAGACTTTTAAAATTCGAAAGCAGAGCCATGAAAACACGTCTCGTGAGTGAAGTTAAACAGTAATATAGACCAGAGGGCTCTGATTGGTGGGCTGACTTCAGCCTGCTTCGAGGATTTCGGCGGTCAGTCACTTTCGTGCGGCGAGGTGACAGTTCGAGCCCAGCCCACGGGCGTCATTCATTATGAATGTATACCGAGCCTGGGGTACCCGAGAGGAGATCGGAGGAAGTCCGGTCAGTGTTATACTACAAACAATTTCTTTTTTATATATCGACTTATTAGTAGGGACAGGAGAATGTCGCTGTTTCGACTTCTTGCACGATAGATTCCACCAAGGCCTGTGTACAGGATTCGAAAATGGGACGTATTCTGGTAGAGACAAACAATTTTTAAAAAAGTGTTTGCAAAACACGTTCTTACTTCCCGCCATGATTGTTTTCCCTTGATTATAACAGTGATGAAGGGAAAGTCCTTGTAACAGTGGGACGATTCGGTTAGCTGTTCAAACCAATCACGTCGAATGGCAATTAAATAAAACAAAACTTTTTTGGACTATCTACCCAAGCACCCTAGTTTATGAACATAAACAGCTCGCGCCGTGAGGCTGTCTGACCTGCGCTGTGGGAGGTGGCCACCTCGACTCTCCTCTCTTCTTGGAACGATGCTCTCCCTGCCGGTTGTGTCCCCTTCTGGGAAACTCGTGGAACTGATAGCGGCGTAACTTTCTGGCGTCACAGACCTTCTCTCGCCAACTCGAAATTCCGATAAATGTAGCGACGATGCAGGAATATTCTGGCGAGACTGGCCGACGCCACAGCCCTCCTCCACGCAGCGCGCGAGTTGGGGAATATTCTGGGTGATGGCCTACGACACTATATATACTGCCGCGATCCAGCAGACGGCAGTCTTTGACGGAGGCCATCTGGCAGTGTGCGAGCGAAGATAGGTGCGGGACGAGAGTTCGTGGCTTGAATGGTCGAAAGGGCGAGAAACCGACGAGTGAAGCCTACTGTGCGTGAGGGAGCTTGGAGGACTCTAGAATATTGGGGACTGGCGGGACATGGACTGAACTGAGGTGGGACTGAATGGACATGCAATACGAATTTTATTGTAAATATTCGAAGTGTCAATCATGGACTCATAATTTATAACATAATTGAATACGTTGATACACTGTCTGTTGGGACTGATTTTTAATGACTTAATTTCATAGATTTATTTGTGGTAATTATAAATCGTATTAATTTGAGTCATTGATTGTGAACAGTAAGTGATTAATAATTTATTGTGAGATGTTGAGTTGAGAGAACTTTGAGTGTAGTTATTGTAAATAAAATTAGGAAATTATAATTAACTCTTTTATTCAATTAAGACATCCATCCCTTAACGAACTTGGTTTAGCCCACTTAATTTCTAGAGAGAGAAATTGTAATAATAATTACTGAGAAGGCAGGTAAAACCATGTTTCAAAAAAGTAGTATGTAAGGGTTTAGCTATACCAAAATCATTAATACACAGTCGAAGAATCACATTATTATGACCACCCGCTAGTATCCAGAGTAACCGCCCTTCATAGCAAAGGACAGTAGCTAGACGAGCTGGCAGTGATTCGGTCACGTGCTGATAGGTCTCCACGGGTATCTGGAGCCATGCTGTCTGCAGTGCATCTCACAACTGTTGAAGGATGCGGTGGCGGAGGAGAGAGACGGCGAACACGACCACCGAGGTCGTCCCACAGGTGTTCAATTGGATTGTGATCGGCGCTTGTCGGTCGCGTTATACACCCGCTTCACCAACTCATGTCACGGGCCATGCGTCATAGGCTACGCGCTGCAGGTGGCACTTCTTACAGGTGATCATAATAATGCGATTCGACTGTGTAGGCTATTCACGATAAACTGAGCGCTTTTGAAATCCCTGCTTAAGAATACTTATCTGCATCCTGTGTATTCTTCCGCCTTATGTAAAATTAACACTACCATGGGCCTCGTTTATTTATCCATGCGTCGGTTAAGTGAAAATATGAAATTATTTAAAAAATGTACATATTTGATAAAACTGCTTATAGTTACACTAATATGCATATAAAAAATTGAAAAAGAAAGCATTTGTCATCACAGATATTTACCTAACACTTTTAATTCGACGTTAAGGCGTGGAAATAATTTTCCTACATCATTATCAACTTTACTGGGCACATGCCACTCAGTGCGCCGTTGTTAGGAGAAATGACTTTTATCTAAGTCTGAATTGAAAAGTGCCCACTTTATTGTGAACAGCCTTTAGCATTAATATTTCTTATTGTTGCAGGTCACTGCTCGCTGTTTCCGTCTCGTGGCAAGGCACCGAGAGCTGGAGGTCAACTTTGTAAGGTTTGACGAAGCGAGCGGCCTATTATGAAGGACGCCGCCGCACACGCCGACAAGCTTATCGCAGCTTGTGCCTCGCTGACCCTGAAGAGCTCATATGTCTCCAGTTATCAACAGCAATGTCGTCGTCATTGCCATGACTTTTCCCAGAACAACTTGGATTTCCGAGAACGTTCTAGGCGGCACCTACCTGAAGTATAAATGCCACGTGTGGGCCTCTGAGGAGGCAGCAGTGATTAAGAGCCGAGAGTTTGGCGTCTCGTGCGACCTTAAGCGACAGTTTGGCGATCCCGGACGGCGACGGACAACTGCAGCAATCTGCGAGAGTACGTCGGCAAGCTTGTGGCAGTGAAGAGTGGGACTGATCTGCGGGACTGTGGACTGGACGCGTGAGTGAAAGACATTCGAGATAATGGAAATAGACAGTTTTAACTAAACGTGTGGAAATAGTTGGAGCAGCTTAAGAGTAGAGACTGCGACACAAAGACTTTAATTCTGATAGAGTTAGTAATTAAGAATTGCGCTCAATAAGAATTATAAGAGCTAATGGGATGCTCAGACTGGTAGATAACAGATGTTTGACTGTCTGTATAATAAATGAAATTATTGAATTTAATTATTTTATTTTTATCAAGACCTCCATCCCTCGAGAACTCGAATAAGCCCCTCAGGCATTCAATGTAACAATATTCAAACCAATGAAGGGGTATTCTGGAAATCAAGCATTATTTTAATTTTACATTCTGCGTTTGTTTATATTCTATTTTTGGCCCGGCATTGTCTTCTGCATCAAGTGAATAGTGTACATCTACTGGCCAACTCAGCTCTCCCATAATCATCAGCGATAAGGAGGATTCACTTTATAACCTCGCCAAGTCGCACGCAGCCAGTGTTAATCTTATCTTCATCCGTTGGTTGCTCGTAAAAACACGAGATGTCTTAGAACTAAGAGGCACGCACTAAAAGACGCCTATCTTGGTGTGCTTGGCTTTCTGTCAGTCAGGGAGGCGTGGGTTTTGTAAACATTTGGGTGTGTTTGTTTCTACGTATATGATCATACTGATAAAACACTGTTGTATTAAACTACAAGAGGGGCAGTGGATGTTCACAAAAATCGGCATTATTTTTCTAGCCAACTCGCTGTCATTTTATTATCAGATTATGTGCGAGTGGTCCTGGGTTCGTACTTTGGGCACGGCACTTATATGCAAGTGTTGTTTCGAGACGATCTTTATCCTTTAACCCTTTTTAAAAATAAACATTGCTATGCAATAAACGCAGTGTGTATATTCCATCACACTCGGAAGTTATCGGCTGCAGTAAAATATATTTATTTACTATTATTCCAAATGAGAGGGCTTTCAAAAGTGTTCACTTTACCGTGAATAGCCTATAAAAGCGAGTGTGTTGATGGACAGCAACGAAATAAGAGTACTTTTCCCTCACTAGCTTGGCACGTCAATCGCAGTAGCAGCAGCAACGCGAAACTTATTCAAAGCAAAAATGAGGAGATGGTAAGATTTGAGTGTACTCGAGAAACCGCGTCAATTACAGAAGAATACTTGCTATGAATAGACGCTCATTAATGCTTAATCAGTGTTAGTTCGCATGTAAAAACACATAAGCGGATGGGAAACATTTCGAAAGTAATGCATACATACCTATATAAAAATAATTATCATTGAATTTTTGTTTAAATTTATTTAAATCTTAACTACCTGGATACCAGCAGGGGAGAATCATGGCTCCTGCCACCTTGTTGTAGCGCCCCTGGGTTTGATCTAGAGAGCTTAATATTTTTCTGTTGTCAGAAAAAAAGACAATTGGCAATGCAACTGTTGAATACGCTTGGCTTAACTTGAGTGCAGTGACACTTTCTCCAGGGTGTGCGGACCACAGAGCAAGTAAGGAGACAAGAGCGGACACTTCCATGTTGGAACGATCTTCTTATTTTGAAGTCTTTTTCAGGGGTGTTGGGTGGGTGGTAGGTGCCTGGATTAATACCAACAGCAGACACGCATTACGAAGAATAATCACCTAGTATAATAAAACTCAAATAATAGTTTTTAATGATTATTTTGTTATAAATACGCTTCATTGAAGTAGTTAATAATCACGTTGTGTTCAATGTTTAATAAAATAGCTTATTTACTTTTTTTTTCTTTGCTGAGTAGCATTGTACAGTATGTTTACAGATTGCAATATTCTTGAGAGGTTCTAGGACGAAGTTTTATAATTGCTTTATTAGAACCTACTTGACTAACACCATTTAGTTGCCGAATGCTGTTTTCGGCAGTAATTAAATATATACCTGTGCTGTTTGTGTAAGCTCTGTCTTAAAAATATTTACGTTACCTCCAAATGTGACCAACAGAATAGAATAAATCTTGCACAAGCAGTGCAAAAATCGATTAAATATGTCTAATCGTTTTAATAAGTAACTAAATCAGCACCTGAAATATATGTAGGTCAAATCAGTATGTTTGAGATACAAAACACTCATAGTTTTGACTCAAAACCGATCTGTTCCATAAGATCATTAATTCTAGTGGTAAAATTTCTATGTTGGTGTTTCCGCAGGCACTAACTTCAAATAACGCGATTGTAAGCCCTATCTAGTGTCTCCTCCCTGGTGCGGACTGCGACACTTCATTCGAGCCTTATCTGAAGTTTTTGGTTCTGCCAGAGAGGCAGCGATATTTCGACCCTAGATTCATCTGCAGCCCAGTCCACGAGAGCTTGCCAGCAAATACGGAGGATTTGGAGGGTCAGGTGCGCAAGCTGAGGCAGGAGTTTCCCCTGGAGAACATCCGACGTGTATGTACCTCCATGCCCGACCGTATGGCCGAATGTCTTTGTGGTATGAGTGGAGTATCATTAGAGACACAGAGTACTCGAGCCTCAGGAAGTTGTTCACTGTCTGATGACACAGTTAAACATCAGACCAGATAGAACGGGATCCGGTCGTGTTTTTCTTGCTGATTAATTATTGGCTCAAATTCGTCCAGGGCGTTGCTAACGATCTATGATCCAATTGAAAAGAAAGTCAAATATACATGTGTTTGAAGTATAGCTTGTCCTCAAATGAATTGGCGAAATTTCATGCTAGTGCTGGTCCTCTCCAATACATGCTTAGCGTGGTTCGATACTACGATTTTTTTTTTTCACAATACATGCTACCATGTCCTTGTCCGTATGCCCACTTATGTTGCCCTGCGATGGTTCCTCCACAGTGATGTATCTCTTTTTTTTTGCAAATAAATGTTAAACGGGTGGCTCTATTCTGAAATTGAAACGTAAACAAAAGCGGTAATTAGTGTTCACCATGCGACTTCGACAGCCGTATTGGCTTGGCTATGGCGAATGAGTGTTGGGGACCTTCTGTAGTATAATCGATTCACGGTTACTTCAGCTTTTTATGAAACCCTGCTAATGTTCTACTTGCAGAATATTCCTCCGCCTCGTGCAAACTAAGCTTAACAAGTCTGGAGAATTACACCAGACGGACAACGCACCACATTCGTGCGCGCTCAGTTGTAATGATATTTTCTATAAGAACTGTTCCTCACTAGACGTTACCAACATACCTATTTCCTTTCTGTTTTTATTAAACTTATTTATCAATGAAGCATTATAATTTATAGATAAGATATTAATAACATTTCAATTTAACAGGAAAAAAAGAGTAACTTTTATGAACACAAGTAAAAAACACTTGTGATACAGGACGTATTTCGGAAATAACTAAACACGTCACACATGGGGAGATTTTTCAAAGGTTTTGATTCAACAGGGCCGAAGAAACCGTGAATGGACTATAGGGTCTATACGGGTAGGCTAGCTACCGTGCATCGAGAGAGGCTGGAGGCAGATAAGCGCCGCGCTGTGCTGTGGAGGTGTGTATATCGAGGCGGCCCAATATTTGTGCGGCCGATATAGAGGCCCGGCTCGCCGTAGAGCTGAGCAGCTGGGAGGGGAACAAGGTCGGCTGTGTTGGCGCGCCGAGCAGGCACAAGGCCCGCTGTCTGTCGCCGACCAGCTGTGCTCAGCCGCTCTTATCTCGCCAGGTACTGTTGATATTTTCCACTCCATGTAAACATCTTCTCTATCGCCGTCGCCCTCGATTACCTGAGACTTCCCCGTGCTGCTGCTCCAACCTCGCTTGTGGGAATCGTAGCTCTTCACACGACGGCCTCCGTCCACGACCGAGATCATGCACGTCGAGTTCTGAATACCTGCAATCAGGGCCGTTTTATGGACAGGTGAGGTCCGGAGGCATCATAAATATGAGGCCCTCTTTACAGCTACAGTTTAGAAATTATAGTTTTAAACCGACACTTTTATACGAAAGTTAATTACTATGGGCTATTTATTTTGTTTCTATATTTTCAAATAAAACATGGATGTAGGTAAAATTACACATCATACGACGCCGACTTAGCCTTTTATTCTAAATTAAGTTATGTTTTTTTTGCGAAATTGTTTGTTACTAAACTAGCTTACTACGTAAAATAACAAATAAGTTGCCGTTGTGCTAGATATAATAAAACATGTACTTCAATTAGTAATATCTGCATCAATCCCTCATGGTTAGATGGTAATTTCAGAAAAGTCGATTCATTGTAAATTATTTCTTTTAATAAAAAAATGTGGCCCCCATGGAAAGTGGGGCCCGGGGTAAATGCCCCTTTTCCCCTCCCCTAGACGCGGCTCTGCCTGCAATAGATATATACGTATCGTTTATAGGCTGTTCACGGTAAAGTGAGCACCTTAGAGACTAGTTAATTTGTCCTTTCAGCCTTTTCTTATCCTTTAACCACCTTTTAACATAAATATTGCCATGTAAGTAATAAACAAATCCTATATATACCACCGCATTCGGAAGTTTACGCCTAAGGCTGGAATAAAATATATTTATTTACTATTATTCCAAATGAGAGGGTTTCTAAAAGTGCTCACTTTACCGTGAATATCCTATAGGGAATCACGTCGTATGATTTTGCGGGAAGGCTGAAGCAAAGGCGATGTTATGTCCAAATTATGGTAGTCTGCGAACCATATGAAAGATACTTAGATATTTTTTATTCATGCTGAGAGTTTGGTTCGAACAGGTGCCTACCTGGCGTCTTCGCGTTATGAGGCGTGACGCCTGGCATTTAAATCAGAGAAACAGGAATGGGGAAGGAATAGGCCACGGTCCGTCTCTGTATCAGGGGCCCATCCCATCAATCGGCAGGAGTGATTTCGTAAAACTGTCAGTAAGTTACGTCTTAATATTCGACCTCACTCATCCACATCCAAGACACCCCCATCTTTGAGAATAACGCCCAAAGTTTCTACCCTGCAGTTCTCCTTTCTTTCTGCAGTAATAATAATAAAAATTATTATTAATAGTATTATTACTATTATTATGGTTACAAATCGTATTTATTTGGTGTAGTTAAGATATATCCGCTTTCTGTTACATTGAAATTTTTTTACAATTTACTCTTGTTTTTACAGTTTAGAATAAAAATAATAGTGCCTACAAATTAACAAACACTGCAGAAAATGAATAGCCGTTACTATACATTGATTGAACAGGTAATTAATACTAAATATTGACATACATATTTAAGTACTGAACATTTTTAAAATTAAAGTGGTGATTATTTAGTTTAAACAAGTTCACAAAACACTGAAGAACTGGCAGGTATTAGGCTAGAATATTCACCCTATACACGCAAGAATATAGTACATTTGAACAAACGCACAGATGTACAAGAGGCCCTCATTCATACACACGTAACAATAGGTTCCTGCAAATCAAATTATATAATAGAACACTAGTTAGTTACAACAACAAAATTGCAAGTACGTAAACCCTTATAATTCAAATGCCAATGACAAACTCTGACAAAAATAATAATCAGAACACAGACACTTTAAGGTGGAAAAGCGTTTAGACTTCTATATACATAAGAGTACGAAACAAAATTAATGATAACAAAAAAAAAGTTAGGAGTTAAAACTAAAAACAGTCAAACAAACATTCCCTTGGACATGAAATACATCACCTCCGATCTTATCTCAAGCACATGTAATCCGGATCGCCTCCAGGTATCCGGGACAGGTGCGTGCAAATCATAAGCCACGGCAGAGCTTATCTCGGTTGTCATGCGATTTTTGCCAGGTAGCTAGCTCCATCTTCCTGATGCGCTACTTTACTCGTCAAACGTAAACATTTTCGTGTCAAACAGTAGCTTACCGCGTAACAGATAATGTGCTCTTCTCAACCACTAGGTACCCGCTTCCTGTCAAATTCGGGGACTCTACCGACTACAGATATTGGCAGAGAGGCAAAGAATCTATGAAGTGTTGAAGTATTGAGCTAAAACTGCAAGGTACAGAACTCGCGCACGGTATTTATATCGTGCATACAGGACAAGTAGAGATTCCGCTGTTTTTCTGGCGATCAGGGACGATGCAAGGTAACTTGGCACCCTAGGTGGAATTCACGTCAGCGCCCTTTTACACCCTCGTGATTCACTCAGTCAACAATAATTTCTAAAATTAGCGGAGTCGACGGAACACTGGAACTTCCTCGTTATTAGTAGATCGACATTGTTCTCTCATTAAAATGAGCTACAGGAATTTACTTCTCCTGATACATTAAAACTCGCAAACGGTAATGTATAACAAATGTCACAATACATTCAAAATAATTCTTTGTGTTTCGAAGTAAGAAATAATATTTTGCATTAATTTTAATTTCAGCTAATTTTTCATGATGACATTGTAAAGCATGTTATGTGACCCGTCGACCATCCTGTTGCCCTTTACTTCTTGGCACCACAGGCGGTCGGTCGTCTGGTTCGCCTATTGTGGTAGCGCAGGCCCTTCTGGCGACAAGTGTTCAGTAAAGTTCACTGCAATCTTGCTTATAGGCTGTTCACGGTAAAATGAGCACATTTGAAAGTCCTACTTAAGATCTACATCTGCGCACGTTGTGTATTCTTCCGCCGTATGTAAAATTAACATTGCCATGGGCCTCCTCACTTTATTCATGCGTCGGTCAAGCGAAACTGCGAAATTATTATAAAGGTAAACATCTTACGAATCTGCTAATTATTATACGACGATGCATAAAAAAAAACAACAGAAAACGAAAGAAATAATCCAACTTATCACAAATGGTTACCTAACACTTTTTATTCGACGTTCAGATATCGAACTATTTTCCACCTGTTGTTACCAACTTTACTGGGCGTATGTCACTCAGTGTACCCGTTAAAATATATGCAGGCAGGGGCAGTGACTTTATCTAAGGTTGATTTCAAAAGTGTTCAGTTTATCGTGAACAGCCTTTAGCAGTTATCGAGTTACTAAGTTTTCAGATACAGGAGTCTGAAAATTCTGGTTTTTAAGGCTCCCGCCTAACTGGCGCTTTTTCCGCGTTTGAGGCCGAGAGAGGCAGGAGCGCTAAGGGCGACACTGCCTCGCACATCAAGTGCACCATCGCCACTAAAAGCGAGGCCCCGGGCAGTCTGAACAGACGCGAATTGTTCTCGTAGCACTGCGCGTATCTATGGGACTTCCAGCGGTGACCCCATTATTTTATTGGTGGAAAATCTGTACGAAATGTTCAATACATAACCGTCTTTTAAGACACAGCGCTTTGGAAAAGCAGTTTTCAGCCGTTTTGGAGTATAGGCCTACCCAAAGATGCAGGTGTTTCTAATGTGCGTGACGTCTTGAAATAATTCAACAGGCCTCGTCTGAAACGTGTGTTTTTTTTTGTTGATCACGCATTGGACGCAGGTTTAATAGTTCCGCAGAGAAGCGCGTGTTACTATCACTCTCCAATATAGTTCAAGAGCTAGGTAGGCGAGAGCCTTTAAACTGTTGCGGAGGGCTCCAAAATGACGTTTCTAATATGCATGGGTACTACAATCCCATCCTTTTCGCAAGTTTCGTTATTTATATTGCTATCATTGCCCACCACACAGTAAACTTTAATAGAAGTATAATTGTTCTCCTCAAACTTACGAATATCCTGTGTGACCACCGGTTTAGACAGACCTTCGGTATTCGAAACCTAATGAGGATTTGGATATGAAGTAATTCTGCAAACATTCTGTTTGACAGGATGCAAAGATGCTATGATGGTGTAGTGGAAACACAGTCCCTTAGGGCAGTGTACATCGACACAAGCAAGACGATTGGAAATAAACTTTGGTAGTTTAGTGTGTGCAACACCGACGGTGTACGGCCGGTATTGACTCACATGTACATCCATGTATGTCAATATTTTCCGACTCCAGCCAGATCCACACGCCCTAAACTCCTCAAGTCTGTTAGTGAGATAAGGAACTATACCATCATGATAGATTAAACCCGCATCAGATGAATGTAGGAAAGGGAGTACTTCGCTTTGAAAATAAAAGTTTCTGTAGCACCTTCTTCCGCTGTGAGGCATTTCAAGTACTTACCTACTATGGTAACTGAAACTCTAACTCTTCGGGGTGATGCCATTATTAAGATTAATAAAGGGATTTTACACATCTGGAAAATACTAGAAAAGTCCGCATCACTGTCAAGCCTATTGTTAAGTATCCACACATCATTTAATCTTCCTGCAAACGCTGTAGCCATGAGCTTGTATGTCAGGTCTGGCAAACCTTCTGCTGAGGCTGCGGACTCAGAAAACGAATTATTTTCTTTCTCCCTTGGTGAAATATCTCTAATCAACCCTAAAGTCAGTTGTGAAATGGATGGAGCACTCTCTGAATCACACAGATTTTCAGAGTCAAATCATTTTAAATATCAACCTTCTCAAGTTTGGGGAAAGCAGGCATGTTTTGACCTTTGGGTGTAAACAATTTCTCCATAAGTGAATCCATAGTCAAATCGCAAATAGTAGAAATCGTCTTCCAACAGATTAATTCATGTTTGCTTAGGCGAAGGGACACTGTCTCGACAGTTTGCTGCAGACTGTATTTCCATTTGTGATTCAGAATCTGAATTGCTTAGGTAAAGATCTTCAAGCAATATGTCTAGAATGGATCGCTTATGCTCACCCATTTTAACTAACTAAAAGATTCTTTAGTTTCATCTCTAAAATAGCTACAGAACCACAGTAAAGTTAATAGAACATAGAAAAAAAGACCACTTTATTCCCTCCTCATGTCATAGATGTAATTAATTCTAACATTATTTATTATAAAGAAAAAAATTATCTTTGAGGGAACTTATATTTATTTGCGATAGGCAGTCGACTACAGCGATGTGATTTTAGAAAAGACACAGGTACGAGTCCTTCTTAAGCCTCGTTTACAAAGCTAGGTAGCGGATGGCCGAGAACTGAGTGTGTGGGAAGCAAGCGAAACTTAAGTACTCAAGAGTGGATAAGGGTGAAGCACGAGGAGCAGTGCAAAAGACCATGCATGGGCAGGCAGATGAGTCATGCCAAGTAGGCGAGATAATGAGTAAATGGTTCAGTAAACTTTCACAGTCCGCGTCGTATGTCACCATACAGGCACGAGCCCACCCGAAACCTTCCCCTTCAACCCTCTATTGTGCAACGCCTATGGGCGAGGATGCACTCCAGTGGGAGGGAGGCAGGGCACTTCCCCTTCATCCCTGCCTCTCCAACAATTCCAATCTGCGGCGTGAATTGCCATCCCCACAGCTCTAGTCAGTATACAATTCACCACATGACCAAGAATATGCATGTCGCCAGTAATACCAACTAATTTTCAATATAACCAAATCTGATCACCAAGTTCCTTCTTCATCTTCTTACGTGAATACATAGACACATTACCAAAAATGCTAATTACAGCTGTACTGTCTGCCTAACCCTCATGAACTGGAAAAGTCTTCCAACAGATTATCCTGTATGGATCAATCTCACTAATGCCTTTTGTTGCAGGCTCCTTCTCGACATGAGACCTTCTGAAGAAACACATTTCCAACAAACCATTACCAGCTTTAGCAGTTATTCCTTGAAGACCAAAGTGGTACAAAAAAGACAACAAAATACAACTCTCTTCAATATAAAGGATCTTAACTGTCCAAAACCTATCACCTTTATTAACATCCTTATTAAAAGACTCAATATTATGATAAACCTTCCTTGGGTAATTACCAGAAGAGCTAATTCGCCTGCGATTCATGTCAGGATGAAATCTGCAAAAAAATCAATACTCATAATAATCGTAAAAATTAATATAGTATGCAAAAAGGAATTAAAGTATTAATACAACACAGATACATACTTCAAAACAAAGCAGCAGCAAATAGAGATACGGAGAGCTGCCACGGATTTTCCCATTTATATGTTAAATGCCGAGTGTGTAGGTTAAAGTAGAATGTGTGTGCTGATCCTGGCCTTTCCTGTTTTTTTTTTTTTTTGTGTTCTTACCTTGTTTTGAGGTATGTATCTGTGTTGTACACAGATAAATGGATTGTTTAGAATATAACAGTGAAAGTTAAACTCATTCTAATGCATTGCAGTTTAAGATTAATTTCAAAACTTTCAGATTTTAATGCACTTTTTTAAAATAGTGCATTACTCTACACCATAAAAACTAGTATACAACTTCAAAACTAGTGTACACCATAAAAACCATTTACACTGTAAAAGTTTTATGAATATTACACCATAAATAATACGTTCTAGGGTACACCATCCAAATTATGTTTAAGGTTGTATAGTTTACACCATCAAAAATATGTTCCACGGTATGGCATAAAATACTTTACACTGTCAATGAATAATTTTCGTATAAACGTTTTAGCAAGGGAGCAACACACTGGATATCAATACCAACTAAACAAACACTCTTAAATCACATTATATTAAAATACTACTCAAATCTCTTTCTCTGTCACACTTGTATTTACTCATCAACTTTGAAAATGAAATGTATTAAATTTAACTTAAATACCCTATCCAACCCATCACATACACATCGAAAAACATTTAATTTGTTAGAAGTACTCAAAACTGATTTATCCATCTTTCAATCATCCTTCTCCAGCTAACTCATACAGAACAAGCTTGGGAGCTGAGGTTATGCACCTCCTTCTCATGCTAGGCTGGAGCGGCATAGTTCTTCCTTGTTTTAGCCATTCCACAATTCATACCTCATACACACAACAACCATCCCTTAAAAATTTCTTAAAACTATGTAAAACTAACTGAAATTTATCGAAAACACAATTTTCCCCTGCACTCATAATCACAGTCATGCACCTATTTTTCTCAGAGTACTATGTATTTTCATTCTAGATTGTATTGAAACATATTTATAAGTATTTAACAGTGTATAGAAGGCCTGAATTCGAGATATTGTCTCGATCTTCTGTCCATAGTGCTATTTTATGGCTGTCATTCAGTGATGCCTTCAAAACTTTATTAAATGTCCTCTCAAATACAAGTCAATAACTCACCTAAAATTTAGTGAAAACACAATTTTCTCCTGCACTCACACTCACAGTCATGCATGTACACACACCCAAACATTCGACTTCTCATTAGTTATACTAAACAATGAACAAATTACATTTTAACGATATTCATTCAAATTGTAAAGACGTGTTTATCGATTTAATAATAATTTCATTCCATTTATTAAAAGTTTAACAAAATTCTTTGATATGTTTAACAATTTTAAAGAAACATAATTCACTTTGTTAAAAGTTTAACTATATTATTTTTAATTCTAAAGACTTATTTAACAATTTTAAAGAAACATCATTCATGTTGGTAAAGGTTTAACGAAATTCTTTTAAATTCTAAAGACTTGTTTAATGATTTTAAAGAAACATCATTCACTTTGGTAAAAGTTTAACAAAATGCTTTCAAAAGTTTAACAATTTCCAGAAACATCATTGACTTTGTTAAAAGTTTAACGAAATTCATTCAATTTGTAAAGTCTTGTTTAACGATTAAATAAATATTTCATTCCATTTATAAATGAACCATTAAAATGTTTAACGATTTTAAGAAAAGTTACTGAAAAAGCGGTAAAAGATATAATGTGGTTAAAATGAAACAATTTTTAAAATATATTTTATGAAAAGTTTTGACAAAATACTGCAAAAAAAATTGCCAAAATTAACCTCTTAATTTTAACTCTAGTTGCAAAGCTGGTAAACTTCGAAGTAGACCTGAACCCAAGGTCAGGCTGGTTGAGCGTTAGCCTTCTCAGACAGGAGGAAGTCCGGGGTGTCTAACCCAGAAGACATGCGGTCGGTCGAATTATCAAGAATGTGGTCGAATTCCCCAGCAGGTGGTGAAGGAACTTCTCCCTTCAGACTCATTTCCACTTCACAGCACAACCCCGTAGCATTAGGTCGCGGCAGAGCTAACTGAACGCTCAGTGGCCTTGAATAATCAAGGTTAGGCAGGCGGCCCCTAGCAGTCCGGACCAGTTCGCAGATAGGACGATACTCCCACTCACTGGAGGGGGAGATATTACCTCCATGAATTTCAATCAGCAAATGGCTATCTCGGAGTGGGTGGTCTTATTTATACCCAACATCTCTCCCTTGTCGAAAAAATAGATATTGTATAATTTCCTACCAAAATGTATAAAACGTTCATATTATGTGTTTGAGATGTCTTTAACACATTTTTTTGCAACTTTAATGCATTAAAAAGGATTTTACACGAAATTTAGAAATGTAGTGTGTATATGTTAGAATTCAACGTGTATTTGTCCTATTTTAAGACATATTTGAATCATATTCTTATTTAACGATATTGTACATGAACTATTGTTATTGCAATACAAACTTTTCACAATATGAGGATAAATGAAGTTAATACTACAATTTTTACACCCTAACACAAACAAACAATTATTCAAGGTATTGACTATTTTATTAATTAACAGTGCTTCATTCACTATTCATTTTACAAGGTCACAAACATACCTAACCTAGGACTCGAACCCAGGATCTCATATATTACAATCATACCTACCCATCACTGAAAGTCAGAAACTATATTACATTCATATATGATCTAACCAGGACTCGAACCCAGAAACTTAGTATTATCAGGCGTGACCTAGCTGAGACTCAAACCCAGCTTATATCAACCATGCCTTATCCGAGATTCGAACTCAGAGCCTCCTTGTATAAACTGCTTACTTATGGAGGCAGGCGACATTTAGCAATTCATTTTTTGTATTTAAGGTGTGTTGAAAATATGATTAAGTTTTTCCAGCAGACGTCTGTCAGATTAAAATATATCTTTAGTTTCAAACAATTTTTGGTGAACTAATAGTTTGTTTGTTATCTGATTTTTCTTTACACCACTAGTAAGCATTAATGCAACATACATTTCTCTCAAATCCCTTTTAAGACATGTATTTATCAATATTTTTCTTAGGAAAACAAGTTTACGTTTAGTAAGAATATGGTGAATAAATATAAAAATTCATTTTAAAAGATATATCTACTGACAAAATATATACAAACTTATTTTTTACTATTATTATTTCGACAAAACAAAATCTACACTGTTTCAAAATAACCACAGGACATCCCAAAACATTAGCACACACACCATCAAACAAGTATATAATGGTATAGAAATACTAGTACTACACAAAAAAATACAGGATCTTACACAAATTATACAATTATTTTAAAAAATACAGGTAGATCCAAACTTTATGTACAACAGTTACCCCTTGCTCCAAAACAACTACAGGGCAACACAAAAAACATTGAACACTCTCAATTTGAAATATATACCACATTTTTCTTTAAAAATAAATATTTTTATAAACTGTTAGCAACTTCTGTGAACAAAGTTTTGATGCATTTTCTTAATATTGGATTCAGATCTCCTTCTTGAGCTCTGCTTTCAAGGGGGGAGCATTTTTATGCCCTGGTTTTAAACAGTCTGTTTGCACACAAATGTCTTTACAAGTAGAGGCATGTAATATAATGTTTTCAAACAAGTAGCATGTGATTCAACATAATGTGAATACACATCTTCAATACTAGATGGAAGAGGTGTGAGTGCAGTCATATAAAACACTGGACATTTCTTGTTGTCACTGCATTGTATGAGTTTGTGACTCTTTTCGTCTCCAAGAGGAAAATAAATTACTTTAAAATGAAAAATACTGTCGCAATTCTATATAAATTCTCGCAAAAATCAGTTGCACCATAGGGCACAAGTTATATTGGACTTACCTTGTTTGAATCTGATGTAGTGATTTGCAGGATGAAAATATGTCATGTTCCCACTATGACATCCAACACTCGACTGAGAAGATTTAGCAGGGAACAATGTATGTATATTAATGATCTAAATTTGCAAGTTGAAACATGTTTTAGAAGTAAACTTTATGTTTGCTAATTTTATTACTTGCACATAACATTTTGATGAATCACACCCAGTATGAGATGTGTAACCAAACTTGTTTTTGCTATAATGATATAAAGTACAATGTTTATTATCATTCTTCGAAATACTGATAGGGCAAACAATGTCTGTATTATAAACAAGATGTTTCACACATTTTTCTTCCTCACAATATGACATTACAATGCATTTGCCCTTAAGCTTATGCTTACAATCTATTCTGGCAGTCTTTACTGGTTTACAAGACATTCAGAACTGTCACAGTTCGTTAAAGTGCTATCATAACTACTTGGTTTACTGTGTTCTGTAAACGTTTGGGAGAAATATGTACATTTGAAATGAATGTCCGACTCATATATTTCCTTAACTAAATGAGAATATAATAAACTATAAATTACATAATACAAACCATAAGTAAAAAATGCATACTATTTTTTCATTGGGAACATTATTCTGTTTTAGCTTCTTCACACACATATAAATTACACATGGATGGGATAACTAATCCTCTTTGTTCGAAAATAAAGTTTTGGATGTCCCTGTTGCATGTCTCCTTCCAACAAACGTTAATTCCCTGTTGAGGTCTGGTGAGCTGGAAGGCGATTACTCTGTTTCCTGTTCCTCTTCTATTTCCTAGCTAAGACTGGCAATAATCAAATCTCTAAATTTTGTTGGTAAGTCATTGTCGGGGCGAAGATATCTCACAGCACAATTGTTGCATGCTATTCCTTCACCAAAGCAAATGCTGAGACTGCTGTCGAAAATGTAGTACCAATGTTCTATTTTGTTCCAGACATGAACTTGTAGAATATAGTCATATGGTTTAAAGAAAACTCATCTGTACCCAATTTGCAGGATCTTGTATATGTCTGTAGGGTTGAAGATTCTAGCCATTACTGATGATTTAATACTGAATGATATTCTTCATATAGTCTGCCAGATATTTTTAGTTTGAAAAATGTTGCATTTCCAGATACCACAGTGAGAAGTTAATTCTTGGTCACCGATATATGTAAAATGTTGTTTGTTGTTGGATTGTTCTGTCCAAACTGTTTTAAGAGAACAGTAACTACACCTCTTCTGCATGATGTATTTTGTTTTCTGGTAGGACTTGCATTTGATGATATATCCATTGTGAGCTTCAATTTCTAGTTGAATGTCATTGCAAAGTTAGTTTGCTGTCAGGACGTAAATTATAAAAAGTACAAGTATTTCACCCATAACATACATCTAAAACTTTAAAAGTTTCTGTTGTACTGATTAACGAGAAATGCCAATGTTCATCTTTGTTGCACATTTGAATCTGTAGTGGACTATCTTCATCTTCAAATCTAAACCACACTCGCCTATCCCCTGGAGTGACACTGGCATACTGAAGTGACGAGTCGAACCGCTGCATCGTAACTGAAGCTCTGGTGTACAATTGTCTTTCTCTTTGTATAGTAACATGTTCTTCCAGTTCGTGGTAAAATTAATTCTTCAATGACAACTTTGTTAGATCAAATTTACGAGCAAAAACATTGCGGTTCCAAACCTCACAGTCCCACATTCCACATGGTGCTCATAGAAGTCCGCTACTGCCTTGTATTTGCGTGATGTGTTCCTTATTACTGCATGTTTCAGTCCATAAGGTGGGACTGTCAAAAATTCTCTAATCAATTTATATCTGATTGGTAAAAACCTGCTTCTTTGGTTATTTATACACTATGAATTTTAAAACATAAGTCCCAAGAAAACAGCGCAGTTTGCTGTCAGGCTGCACATTAAAAACCAGACAGTCTTCTTCTTCATAACACAACACTCGTTCTGTATACATGATTTCTCCAAATTTTTTTGCAAAATTCCAATGTTCATCTCCAGGGCACATCTGTGTTTGAAGTATATGTTGCCTAGAGACTGGAACCATGCTTTCTTGTGTCCTGGAAAAAAATTGGAGTATGTCTTCTCTGGGTCGAATTTCTCCATTTATTCGAAATCTTACGCTACCTGGAACAAACCATTTTACATTGTGAACAGAATGATTTTTCCTCACAGTGGTTAGTATTATAGCATCTGACAATTGAATTAATACTCGATCAGTTGTGGTATCTTCTGATATTTATTACTTCTGCATTTGTCAACTTTTATAAAAGTAACTTCTGCATTTTTTCAAGCATGTATGTGGGATGGTCTTCAAGTAGCACATCATTTACATATTGAAAACGGTTTTAATCAGCTCTGTCACCAGAGTCCCTTTTCAGGTTATGTATTTCGTAAGTCTGTTCCCGAAACATCATTTTAACTTCAGGTTATAAACTGTACCTAGGTCTGGGAGATTTAAAGCATAATACTTTAGAGTTATTAGGATTGTTTGCATAAGAAATAGCAAGGTCCTTAGTTACAAAGGAGTTGGCTTGGTAGTTTTCGAAACCCTGAGCATAGCACATCATTTTTACACTATTTCGTTATACACTATGTACGCTTCCCATCAGAATAAATGAGCGATCGAGAAATTTAAAGTCCCCTTCGGCAATCTTCGGCTTTATACAAGGTGTATAGCCTTGGCTCATAGGCAACCAGCTGCACAGAACTATCCGGCCAATCGTTCAGCGTTTGAACTGCGCCAAGAATCTCTTTAGCTTCTATTGGAGCATCATTCTGACATCGGCTTCTCCAAGTGAATATAATCCATTTAATTGGATGAAGTATCTCGTATTACAATTTATGAAGTTAATGCAAAAATGTTATATCTCACATAAACTCCACACTGGAAGTCTGTGTCTCATGCACAAACAGGTAACACTTAGGGGAATAAACAAACAATTATAAAGGCGAGCTGAGCTTCAGTGGTGTGCAACATAGCTTGTCCTGAAATATTTTAACAGAATTACCTGACACGAATGTTCGTATGTCGTGCAAGCAGACAGCGGAAAGAAAACCAGTGATTAATGCGTGCAAAGCGACAGTGTTGTGCAACATAGTTTGTCCTGAGATATTTTAGCGAAATTACCTCACATGAATGTTCGTGAGTCGTGCAAGCAGACAAATGAAATAAAACCAGTAATAAATGAGAGCTAAGCGACAGTGTTGTGCAACATAGCTTGTCCTGAGATATTTTAGCTAACTTTCCTTACATGAGATCCACACTGAATGTCTGTGAGTCGTGCAAGCATATAGCGGAAAGAAAACCAGTGATAAATGCGTGCTAAGCAACAGTGTTGTGCAACATAGCTTGTTCTGAAATATTTTAACGGTATTACCTCACATGAGCTCCACCCTAAACGTTCGCGAGTCGTGCAAGCAGGTACCACTTTGCAAAAAAAAAAAATCAATCATAAAGCTGAGCTGAGCTCCAGTATAGTGCAATATAGCTTGTCTCGAGGTATGTACGCAAGATTCGATGCTTCAAACAATGAAACAGTAAACGTATGTGAAATGACTATAATTACATATAACTGTATAAGAGAAATGCATAATTCCTCTGTTAATAATTAAAATAAACCCTATTCTGTGTGAGGCATTAAGTAGTTATAATAGATGTCTTTTATTATCACTACACAGAAATTAATTTCCTGCTGTCGTACACATTTGCAAGGCCGAATATCACACTATAGTGGAATATATGCCTATATTCGTCAGTAAATAAAGCCACTGAACTTTAATGAAAAAATCGGTGCATGTTGCAGATGTAATTATTGTATGCGCACATCAAAAATGTTTCTTTTTTGCAAACTAGCTGCTGTCTGCATGAAAAGCCACATCCTATTTAACCGGGCCAATTTCTACGCTGCCAAATCAAATCCTTAAGTAGGTTTCGTATTAACTACTGTAGCCGGGAAACGTCTGTGCACGTCTGAGCATGTGGAGAGTGTTAATCGAAGCAGGGGGGTGGGAGATGCGCACCCAGGGTTGGCCGTACTATCGGTTATTCCAAAAACATCATTTACGATGGGCTCAGGTATATGTAAGGCAATGGAGGACGAAGGATGTTCGCAAAGGTACAGGGAATTTATCCTCAGTGTTAAAAAATTGCACTTGACCATGATATTTATATAAAACCACACATCATAAAAATATTTTACAACTGGAATCCTACTTAGTTTTTAACACTTGGTGCAATTCCGCATGAATAATTTATATCTACAGTTTATCAGATTATAACAAAACAGTAATTTCAGGCCAGTGCTTTCCTTTTGAAACTATAGAAAAGGTTGTATATCTTTATTTGCACAAAGTCGCGAAAATGAATGATTTTACTCATACTAGACTGACCTGCAATATAAATAATGCATAGCCTACACAGTGTTTATAAAACAAGAAATAAAATTATAAAATTATAATCCACAGCACAATGTTCATCTACTTCACAAATCTGCATGTAAGAATTCTTGCCGTGCTAAATGGTAGTTTACGTGAAATTGTGGTCTACATAAGCCTGGGCATTCAAATTTAAAAGCTCACGAAAATCACAGTAAACATTTAGAGTTTATATAAAAAGGTATTAATTATCTTGTCGGTTTATGTATTGTTTCTAGAATTCCGATTCACGTGCAAAATTAATTCCACTTTTACAGATGTTCTTTCAAATATTGCTGTCTTCAGCAGACGGTGTATCCAATATAAAGCTATTGATGTAGCATTTATGATAAAGTTATTTCTACTGATTTAACAGACCGTAAGAAACGTTTGTCTATAATTCATGCCAGTAAATGTTATTCCAAATGCAATGTTCATTAAGAGAAAATATTTTCCTGATTATGAAACAAAGAAAGTGCAAACGTGTAATCCTATTTGAAAGGCATTAAAAATAAAAATCTTAGCAGTTTAAAATGACATGTCTGTCAAATATTAGACAAGAAGATCAGAAACTGATGCTATCGTTATAGTACTAAGTAAATTAGTTTTGTTTTTGTTGAAGTTAAGGCCACACGTATTTACTCAAGAAGTTGTAGGTTCGATTTCTAATTGTAACATATTTATTTAAATATAATAAAAATATAATCTTTGTTTTATATTTGTGGAATAAATAATTTTTTGTTTGAAAGTATGTTATACATTAATTTAGATTTTCAATTTACAAATGTGACTGAAATACAAGTTTGACTCTAATGTTAAATATCTATATATTGCAAACCATATTAGTAGGATAATATATTCACTGCAAGAAAAGGCAAGTATTATTTTGGTTACTAGTTTTCAAGGTTTTACTTGCAAAAGTACCATAACATGTACACACATTTCCAGATTTACAGCACTAATGTTTTTATTCCATGACAACTTTTTTCTCGTAGTTCTCTTATTGTAAGGGACATTTCCCAAGCGAGGCTGACTCCTACTGACAAGCATAAATCACAACCTTGCTCTACCCGGGACATGAAACCGGAACCACTTACGCTCAACAGTCAACCGACTGTGCCTCAGGGGCCAGTCATTGGGTCAACCAGAACATTGTCAGTGGTAATAAGCACTTATTTTAAGTGAACAAAAAGCAGCTTATTTCATTGGAGATAATTTCTAAGTTGGAATTGTAATATATTAATTAATTGTTCCACATTGTACCTATAATTCACTGCCACGTTGGTTAGAATTCGCTAGGCTATATTTGCGCTAAGTTAAATGCAGAAACTGTGGGCAAAGATTTGAACATTATTTTAAAACATCTCAAGTTTAGTTTAACCTTCATACATCACTTTTCTTTGGAATAAAAAAAAATAAAAATAAAAATATATCTTTATCCTTTTCTCAGTTCTGTTTTGTGTTATTGTCTAGCAGTATTTGTACTAAATATTCTTTAATCATTAAATATATTATTATTATTTCAAAGGTTTAGATTTATTATTCATTATTAGAATAAATTTATTCGCTGCCCCATATTGTGGTTGATTATTTCGACAAGAGATACAATTCAAGAATTCTATGTCATCAAAAATATTGTGCCAAAAACTATGGATATGTTACGAAATTACATTCGGCATTGGCTAGATAGGTGACAGCTCTGTACGAATTTGTGTTATTATTTGTATGATTTTTTGGATGTTTTTAAAAGTAAAACTGCTATGCTGTAAAATGTGTTCAAGTTGGCTTAACATTGTGCTGTCTCAAGCCACTCAATGTTTGCAAATTTTGTCTTGAGCAATGCATTCCCGTTGAGATATTTATTACGCCGTGCCGTAAACCTTCAGATCAAATATTTATATCCTACACTCACCCCCATTTTAATGGTGAAAGATATGATGGCAATGTGGAAAAGGAACAAGTAATCTGTTGATGCATTAAACCACAGAGAGTATTCCATCTCCATCGTTGTTACTTTTATTTAACGTGATTTTAATTCGATACTATTTAATATTTGAACAGAAAAATTGGACTCAATTTAAAAGAAAAGCAATTGAATGCTATCGAAGAATACACACAGAAGGTAAAGAAATCCTCCAGCACACACTGTCACAAGAGTACTGCTACCTGTTGTCGCCAGTAAAAAGTCTCAGTGTCTGGTTTTGCATTTGCTGTTACTCAAGACAAAATTCCGAATGTTTTTATGTCTGCACGAATGCTGCTGGGACGCAGTCTTGCTGCTTAGCTAAAGACCGGACCATGCCGATCCGTAGTGTAGGGTGTAAGAGGGGACTCGCATGCACAAAAGTTTACCAGTACTAGTAGATAATTCTATATTGGTAGCCATTTTGGAAGACAAGCGCTACCTCAAATACAATGCTTAAATAGCATTTCTCAGAATTTGTTGAACCGATTTGGCATCAGTGAAAGTAATGGGAATGTCAAAAAGCTGTATATAATTATATGTCTAATGTATCAACCACTAAGTACTTAATTTTGAAGCATTTCTTCAAGTAAAGCTATGAACGATATAATGACTTAATAGTAGTATACAAATGGGCAATCTAAGAAGTGTTTGAATCTGTGCACAAGGGAACTAGGCGACCCATCTTTGTTGATGCCATACGGGAAAATTTACGCATTTTTCCCATTTCCCCCCAAAAATTTCTCATTTTCCTTCACCCCCTTGTGGCCATTTTGGATCCCAACGTCCTGCTCTGTAAATCCGATGCCAGGGTGTTGGGAATCTGTCACCTAGCATACTGGTATGTGCCGAGTCTTATGCTCTGTTATTTCTTTCGGGATCTGTCGACCTAGCATCGTAATGCAGTGCCGAATACTAGAATTGGCTTACATGCTCGCCAGACCTATGCGCACAGACTGCACACCCGACGATGACAAGGGTTTCATGGCCAAGTATACCCCATGTCTACTTATAAGCATAGTTGGCTGTAATTTCTCAACCAATACAGTTGCCAAATTCATAACATAGGCATCATCCACAATGGTGCGAAGGGTCGCGGGTCCAAGTATAAACTATATCTACTTACAAGCATAGTTAGCTGTAAGTTCCCGACAACAAAGGATATAGTTGCCAAATGCATAACATAGGCAACATTTACGACGAGAAGAAGGCTCGCAGGTTCAATTATACTATATGTGTACTTACAAGTATAGTTAACTGTAATATTGGAACTATATAAGATATAGTTGTCAAATTCATAACACAGGCATCACCCCCGACGATGAGAAGTGTCGCAGGGCCATGTGGATCTCATGTCTACTTATAAGCATAGTTGGCAGTAATTTCGGAAACATGCAAGATACAGTTGCCAAATTCGTATCATAGGAATCACCCACGACGACAAGAAGGGTCGCATGATCACGTATTCCCTACATCTACTTATAAGCATAGATGGCTGTCATTTCCTAACTCTATAAGATAAAATCGCCTAATTCATAACATAGGCATTATTCACGACTACGAGAAGTGTCGTAGGGTCAAGTATACCCTATGTCTACTTATAAGCATAGTTAGCTGTTACTTCCATACTGTTTAAGATATAGCTGTCAAATTCATAACACAGGCCTCAACTCTGATTATAAGGGTCGCAGGGCCAAGTAGGCAGTCGATATTATCTGTAGGAAATCAATTTCTTTATTTATTTTTGGTCCTTTGCAAATGATACTAAAATCAGCGGTCTTGTTGGTGTCTCATATAATAAATTAAAATATAATAAAAGGTAATCTATTGATAAGCAAAAGGGTAACTCTCACACACAATTACATGTCTGTGTTTTATTGTTCATATTCGAGTTTTATACACCTCTGTGTTTACACGGTCATGTGATGGGTAACAAAAGTAAACAGCATCAGATGATTTGATGGTCGGTTTGGGTATTCAGCGTGCCTCTCCAATGCCACAGAGTTTCTTCCTGATTGCCCATGTATTTGTAGCCCTGAACTTCGTCAAGTGATCAGTTGAGAATCTTATTGCATTTTCGGATACACCTTATGGTCTCCTTCCTTTTTGAACAGATGTCCTCTTACAACACACACATTTCGCAAACCTTGGGTCCCCATTCGACTCTGGACATGGGTACCCTCTATGTCACAGGCATATACAACCTATTTAATTCACATTATACTAAAATCAGCGGTCTTGTTGGTGTCTCATATAATAAATTAAAATATAATAAAAGGTAATCTATTGATAAGCAAAAGGGTAACTCTCACACACAATTACATGTCTGTGTTTTATTGTTCATATTCGAGTTTTATACACCTCTGTGTTTACACGGTCATGTGATGGGTAACAAAAGTAAACAGCATCAGATGATTTGATGGTCGGTTTGGGTATTCAGCGTGCCTCTCCAATGCCACAGAGTTTCTTCCTGATTGCCCATGTATTTGTAGCCCTGAACTTCGTCAAGTGATCAGTTGAGAATCTTATTGCATTTTCGGATACACCTTATGGTCTCCTTCCTTTTTGAACAGATGTCCTCTTACAACACACACATTTCGCAAACCTTGGGTCCCCATTCGACTCTGGACATGGGTACCCTCTATGTCACAGGCATATACAACCTATTTAATTCACATTATTGTGTAGCGATGTCTCGCCAGAGCCAGAAGGTTCAAGGAAGTGAAACGTCATTCTGTAACGATGTCTCACCACAGCCAATAGGTTTGGGAGAGAGTCATAGACCTTGTTGAGGCGGCAGGTTTTTCCGCCGCTGAAGCAGGTCGATGTTACAGTGTTCCAGATAGCTCTGCGAGTCGATGGGTATGACAATTCCAGGACATGGGTGACATGACGCATCGCGGAGGAACGTGTTCATGGAGGCTGTCGACTGCATCTTTATACAATGGTCTTATTACCCAGGCACAGTTGACTCCTTTCAAGTGTGTCAGTCAGCTAAAACGTACCATACACTTTCCTGGTAGCTCGAGTACCGTTCTGAGGCGCTTGACGGCGGCAGGACTGAAATCCCGGCGTGCTTCAAGGAAACAAAGTCTCACCGATGAGCACAGTATTTATCGACTCACGTTTGCCGAGGAAAACATTGACCGTGACTGGTCAGGTGTTGTCTTCTCCGACGAGTGTGTGTTTTCCTCGGCTAATGATGGCCAAGGCGTGTCTTCAGACCTCGTGGGACCCGACACAATTCGGAATATGTGACCGAGTGCTCGCGCAATGGACATGGATCCATTGCGTGTTGGGGATGGATGAGTGCAGGCGGGATAGGCGTGTTGCACATAACCGATGATCGAGATCTGAGTACATTCGGCCTCAATGCCGAGCAGTATTAGCATATTCTAGATAATATTATGATTCCCTCAGTGCGAGTACTGTATACCAATGGTGTGCTGCGCTTCCAGCAAGGCCATTCTCCGATACATACTTCTCAATCGGTTCAAGAATGGTTTGCAAGGCAAGACCAACTAGAGCTCGTAGATTGGCTTCCTTAAGTGCCGACTTAAATCCAATTGAGAATGTTTGTTCGGGGACGAAGCGCATGATGGCGCAAACTGACATGATCCACAGCCAGCTAATATAGATGCTCTCTGGGAGCTAGTGAGAGCAGTGAGAACATTATACTAACAATGCCTATTGAATTATAATTTAAATTAATTTGGTTTTGTTTTCAATTGAGAAACAATGGACAGACTAACTCACTTATATATTCTGCCGCATTCATGCCACGAATATGCAAGAACAGTTTGGAAAACAAGTATCACGAAGAACAATAAAACTATTAACAAATAGCACTGCGAAATTAAGTTTAGGAACCTAGTAGTATAGGCGACTGATGAATCAGCCAGATACTGCTGACTGATTGTAACAGTGACATTCTACCTGATTCAGATTTAGAGTATATTGCAGCGTTTTGGTGGTAGGGGCTATTCAAGGTAAAATGAGCACTTCTGAATGCTCTACTTAAGATCTACTTGTGTGCATGTTGTGTATTCTTCCGCCTTATGTAATATTAACATTGCCATGGGTCTCATCATTATATTCATGCGTCGGTCAAGCGAAAAACTGAATTAATAGAAAAGTAAATATTTTACCAATATGCTCATTTTTACACTCCGATGCATAAAAAAACAGGACGCGAAGGAAACAATTTAAATGATCGGAAATGGTTACCTAAGACTTTTTATTCCGAGTTTGAAATATGCAATTACATCCCAGCAAATACAGAAAATACGGGCCAGAATCGGGCCGGTAAAAGTTAGCCGACAAACTCTGGCCAGCCGATACCGGCCCGCTGTCTTATGCCGGAAGCGGCCCGATGGAAATGTGGACTAGCGGCTAACTGTTGGCCGACAGTGTCGGGCCTGCAAAGGCTGGATGTTGTTACGATGCCGGGCCTGCAACGGCTGGATGTCGTTACATTGCCGGGCCTGCGACGGCTAGATGTCGTTACGATGCCCGGCCTGCAGCGGTATGATGTCCAGAAATAAGCAGTATAACAATGAAAAAAACCTTATCCTTTCGATTAAAAATTTTAGGATTAGTAATTTCTTCTTTACAATTATTCATTTCATTGACTTGTCACCACATTATGTGATATGAAAATGTTTCACTTGCCGAGCGTGGGACTCGATCGTAAGACCCTTCAGTTAACTGTCCAGCATGCCAACCTATACACAATGGAGTTAGTTTCTGATAAACTCCAGTAATTAAAAATATACCGTGACACAAATTATTATAAAGGAGAACATATATTTGATTACAATTTAACAAATACCTTTAAAATGGAGGTTATTTAGAAACTATTTCTTCAGAGGCTTGCAAACCAAATAGTTTTTGTTAGTATTTAATATATTTGTATAATGGTTGAACCAATAAAAAAAATTTAAAAGTCAACAAATGCCATGGGCTACGAAGTGACACATATATAATCACGAAAAAAACATGCTAACGGTTAACACACGGTCTCAAAAAAGACATAATGTCATTAACAGCTAGCTAACATATTGCCTATTCAAAACACTTTCCAAAAGTTTGTCGGCAAAAAGACATCATATTTATATCTTTATTACGACAAAAAGCCTTGTCTCGAAAACATTACCAGGCCAGAATAAAAAAGATCATGGTCAGCTTACCGAAAAGACAAAAATGCTGTATGGGACTCGGCCCAGAAACATTTTTAAAATGTTTGCAACATGTTTGCTCTGCGATGTCATGCCAACATATTTTCCGTGATGTCCATCTTTATCCTAAAAAATACAGTTGGCCATTTTGTTTTCTAATGGCACACATTCTGTCTAAAAAAAAGATATCATGCCGTTAACAGCTAGCTAACAACTTGCCTATTCAAAACACTTCCCAAAAATTTGTCGGCAAAAAGACATCATATTTGTATCTTTATTCTGATAAAGAATCTTCTCTCGAAAACTTTACCGGGCCGGAATAAATAAGATAATAGCCAGCTTACCGAAAAAACAAAGATGCTGTATGGGAATCGGCCCAGAGACATTTTTAAGATGTTTGCAACATGTTCGCTCAGCTTAAAATATGCCGACATATTTTCGATGATATTCATCTGTTATCCTAAACAATACAGCGGGCCATTGTCTTTTTTATAACAGCTTGCAATCTGTCTCAAAAAAGATATCACGCTGTTGTCAGATGACTACCTTCTTGCATTGAAACGACAGTTGACGACAGGTTGTGTTTGCTGGGCTTCCATTCATCGTTACCAATTGTATTGGACGCATGTCACTCAGGGTGCCCGTTAAAATATATGCAGGTAGGAGCAGTGACATTTTCTAAGGTTGATTTCAAAAGTGCTCACTTTATCGTGAACAAACTTTAAAATTAATGGAGCCCCAAAGAACATCAGTATGGCTTCAATACCAGTTAAATATGCCCAGGCAGCGTGCCAGTGTAGTGAATCTGCGGCTCGCCCCTGCCGACCGCCGCAGCAGACACGGCTATGAAGTGCTAGTAGTGCAACGTTGTCACGTTAACAGATAGTCAGACGGAAGAATGAAAAGGGTTAGAAGGGGGGGGGGGGTATGGTAGAACGTTGAACATCGTCTTCTGCTTTTGTTGCTATAGTACTCAAGTGTCGCGTCTCCTACGAATTTTTTCTGTCATAGAATTATTTTCATCTCAAATAGGAGTGCAAGAAATTAAATTAAGGAATGTGAGAACCTGTAAAAGAAATGACGAAGCTCAATAATACAATTAATACCTTTTGCTGTGAGTAATTATGGTCTTCATTTAATTTTGCGCTTTAAATTTAAAAACCATAATCACACAGCGCCGGAACAATAGAAAGTCATCAAATTATAGATACATATATACACGGTGACTACCTTTGTGGTGTGAGTAAATTCAGTGCTTTCAAAAATAGTATATTTTAATTTCATGCAAAAGCCAACTTGTAAAGTATGGCATTGGAACAATAACAGTATTGGTTAGTGAAACTTTGACACAACGAAACTAAACGATGTTTAGAATCAATCGGATACAATGTAAGTTTAACCTGTGATCAACAAGTGAGCACGTAAAGAAGAACTGAAATGGTATTATTTTAGAGAAACAGAGCTACCTGTAAAACTACACCCGCCATTGACAATATTCACCACAGTTCTCTTATACCAGTATTCGAACCGTGTTCATGTGTGTTCGAGATTCATGCAATGCCGCAGGACTGGCTGGCGCACTTGCCACTAAACCACATCTCCTTCTTGAACAACCACAGAAAGAGCAGATTTTAATAAAATATATTTAAGTCTGGAAAATTGCTTTGAATAAAATAATTTATTTTATTTTCTGAATCTTCATGTAGTTGGAAAATATTATTCATATTAACCACTGAAATAATAATGCAAATTAGTATTGCAAACTCTTTTGGTTCCAGACCAAAAGCATTGAAAAATTTAACTTTAGAATCTTAAACTTGAAATCTCAATGCTTTTTTAGAAAAGGAAATTAATTAGAGAAACTAAATTTTAATTGCAATTGTTACTTTTAACATACATTTTTCAATAGTTCTACGACAAATTTAAGCACCAGTGATACGGACACATTATATTCTGCAGTTTTATGTTAACAACACTAGTATTCAAAAGCAATGATAACTATTATTTTTACAGACCATGACATAACACATGTAAACCTGAGGGCTACATTTAACATGCGACAAAAGCGTGATCAGGGTTGCCACAGGTCTGGAAAACAGGGAAATGTCAGGGAATTTAAAAACTGTACGGGAAATCAGGGGAATGTCAAGGAATTTCAAACAAGTTAGCTAAATGTCAGGGAATTGTGGTCTGCATTATATATTTGTCAGTTATTTCATCAATCGTGCACCGCTGCATTATTATATAAAATTGTTTTAAAGATTGTGAACTAAATGCTTAGGCATTTTTCTTTGCAGTCTATGTAGTAATTAATTTTGTAAGATCAGAGAAGTATTTTCGTTTAAAAGTGTGTTATAAAGCAAAGTAAAGAAATAAAATGCTAGAAAAGGTCAGGGAAACAATATTATTTTTGTCTGGAAATCAGGGAGATGTCAGGGAATTTTCCAATGGAAAAAGGTGGCAACCCTGGTGATGTAGAACTGCACAGTATTTTGTACTCTCAAGCAGTACCACAAACTGTCACTATAATATATTTGTCACCATAAAATGCTCACTATTTTATATCTTGTAAACAAAGTGTTTGGGATAAAAGTACAGTAAGTAAATGTGCGTATTGGGTAATCGACAATTGAAAATTAAAGCCGGCGACATACCGAGAAACTCTTTCACAAAATTCTACTGCGTATAAACTTCCTAAATAAGCTTTTATATGTATTTCGTTCCAAAGTGATAGCTGCTTACCAAATGTAAGTTAAAAGCTAACTATTCACCTATAGCTAGACTTACAGTTATGTGCATCTCTACTGATCCTTAATATTCGTTATTTGTCTTTACCGTCTGAAATGAAATTAATTTCTCTAGCCCTAGTCATTGAGGGATCTCACCATCTACAATTTCCGGCAATATACTGTATATTAGTAGTAAAATTTACGTATTAGGGGATGTAATATTTAATCCTATAATTTATTGTCATGTTCTATACCTCCCACAAACAGGTCTGCATTCAAGAATACGACGAAATCGTAGCATTTCCTGCCTGCAGTTCGAAAGTAACCCTGTATCTGGAAGCAGCCTAACAGTTTTTTTTTTTTTTTTTTTTTTTTTTTTTTTTTTTTTTTTTTTTTTTTTTTTTTTTTTTTTTTTTTTTTTTTATATACTGAAAGGCATATATTACTTTCCCATTCACTAGTGAGAAATTAGAAAATTTATTCACCGATTTTTTAAAACACTAGACACTAGATTAACCTAATTATGTTGTCTCCTACAATCCCAAAAGTACTTGTTGCTGCTAAATTTGTCTGGAATAAAAGCGATTGTCGTAGAGGGTAGGTTTTTTTCGTTTGATTACATTCCTGAAAATTGACGCTGTTAGCCTGTACAACCGCGATGTTGTACAGAATTTACTGTCTACAGAATTTGTCTATAACTAAGCACGATTGCGTTGAGGTATTACTTGGCCTTGAATATTTACAATATTTTCCTTACATATAGTGTTCATACATTTCATAGTTGTCACGATCAAATGGGGTACACTGTTGTGCATTATTTGTATCTCGTTGTTGTATATACATGTCGTCTTTTAGTTGTAAATATATCATTTCGATTAATATATCGTATCACTGAATCAGCTGAAATGAGAATCGCGGGAAAATATACTACGTATTATAATTATTTTTAGAAAATATGTAGCTTTGAATTGTATACCATTTCTTTTTGACTTAGTATCATTGGTAAAATTAAGGATTGTTAAAGCCCTAATGTGTATATACAGTGACGATCACAAATATTCAAATGTCATGTTCCTTTCACGACATCTGTACAATAAGCAATTATGTTGACACACACATGCGTCCAGCTGTATTTTGTATTCCATTTCATCAGATTCAACAAATAAAAAACAATCCTTATAAAAAAACACAGAGCAATATATTACACAAATATAAATAAATGCAAGTTTTCCGAATTAGAAATGTATACACACACACCTTCGTACGAAGAACAAATGTTTTCGTACATCAACATAAACAAAATAAATTCTCAATTTATATTTATCATGCCCTCACTTTTGCTTCAGAACGCTTCTCAAACGCGCTGGCATTGACTTTACTACCGTTTATATGACACTGGGAGGGCTATTGTTCCACTCATGACGGTTTTTCTCCTTCAAGTCCCGCCGCGTGCTTGAAATATGATGTTTTCGTAGCTTTATGTTTAAGTATGCCCAAATATGTTCTATTGAATTTAAGTTTGAGGGTTGGGGTGCAGTTTATATTACACGAGGACAATTATACAGCAGCCATATTCGGGTTGCACAGGACTTACGCTTAGTACCATTATCTTGGTTTAATTTGCATTACTACTTCAAGCTGTATGGCATTGTCTTAAATTATTTTTAAACAGGTCAATATATTTTTATTGATCCATCATCAATCTACAAGCGTCAGTTCACCTAAGCCATATACACTCATGCACCCTCACACCATAACTGAACCAACATCATGCTTGACGGTAGGACGAGAATGTTGGGGATTTTCTCCACCCTTTTGGCGGACTGTCATGACCGAAAACCTTGCATTTACTCTCATCTGGAAATATTCCATCAGTCCAGTAATCGTTCTGTAAATATACCTTCATGAAGTTAAGTCTCTTCTTATAATTATATTTGCTTGCATACGATTACTTCTGTTATGTTCTTGCATTAAGCGCTATAGTCACTATTGCTGAGCACTCTTCTCATTGTCTTTGGTGACAGTGGCTTTGAAAGTATTTCGTAGGTCTCTTGTAATAGCGCATGGACTGGTAAAAGATCTCTGACGAATTTGTTTCACAATATAACTTTCTTCTCTACACGACAGTACGTTTGGCTGGCCATCCACTTCTCGGTTTTTCTCAGCATGTTTGTACTTTTACACCATTTACGATACATTGCACAGCGCCTAGTGGGTGTCGCCTATGGGAGTCATTAGAGCATATGAAAATAGTTGTTACTTGTAACAGTTTCTATGAATTCTTTGGGGTTTAATAATGTTTGTTTTTGTAAGATGTTATTTTATGTTTTTGTATGAACTCTACGTGTTTCACAACCCTACAATTTACTGAACTGATGCACTTTGTTGTATTCGCTTTGATTTTTGTTTGTAAACCTTTCCTGCAAAATGAACAGAACAGCATGGTTTTTGTAAATCATTGATGGGCACTGTATGTTTTTTTCCACCTCCCACTTCACACGCACAGGGATAGAATGCATTCAGTTTAACTGCAAAAAACCCCTTGCCAAGAGCTTTTATATTGTAAATAGGAGTGTTTCTGTCTTTGCTGTGGTTGCCTGCATTTTATAGGCCATTCACGGTAAATTGAGTGGTTTTGAAAGCCCTTTTATCTGGAATAATAGTCAATAAATATATATTACTTTAGCCTTAGACTTTAACTTCAGAGTGCGGTAGAATATACACACTGTGTTTATTACGTACATGGCCATATTTATTTAAAAAGGTGTTTATAGGTTTAAAAGGGCTGAAAGAAAAGAAGTAACTAATACCTCAAAAGTGCTCACTTTACTGTGAACAGCCTTTAGCAGATATGTACGTAAGTCGGCATGCATGCTAGAAATAAACAATACTTGAACTGACTTCCTGCTTTCTTTACAATGAAAAATCGAGCCACTTCACTTTCAATGTATTTTCGACATGGTTATGACAGATATTTGCTTGATATCTTGTCCGCGTGGTCAGGGGCAATTAAAACGCCTTGCCACTCGCCATATGCCTTGTAGCGTGAAGTAATGGGTTGTTGTAAGTTCCAGATACTAACTCAAACGGATCTATACACCTGGCAACCCTGCGAGTTTCTCGCTCTCTGAACACTCTTCCCTCTCTATCTTTGCATATACTAACAACATTTATAGCGTTAATTCAGCTGCAGTGACATTCAGAGTTTGCAATGTTTAGTATTTAGAGCATCCTATCAGATATATGCTCTCACCAACTTTTTTAATCTGCATTTTGTGTAGTACATTGCTATGAAATTGTCCCGTTGAATTAATAGTCTGTTTTTTGTCTCTAGGATAACTGACATTTTAAAAACATAAATTCTATTTGTTACATTAAAAAATAAAATATTAATATTCATTACCATTATTTTTGTTGTACAAATCTAGCTAGAATTGTTGGATTCAAATTGTTATCTCAAACAAAAATTAAAATAACAGTGATCACTATTTCCTTATGTTAAAGCTAAAAGACAAACAAACGTAAGAAGAAACTTGTGTTGTTATAGTCAATAAGAGTAAATACTGTTCATGAACGCTTCGGGGTAATGGACTGCATTCAACCATTTTTAACACTGTGTCTAATTTGTACTTCATTTCTACCCTTTCTAAAAACTTAAGCAAACCATAGTATTGTTATATAGTTAATGTGGCTCAACTCTCGTAATATTGTCTTCTATGGCGATTGCCAAATATTAGTCGATTAACTCCCAAAGTACAGAATATACTTTGTGTAAACTTATTTGTGCTGTCTGAGCATTTATGGTTGTAATACTACTGGAATATTTTCAAATGTGAATAAAAGCTCAGGTTTGTTGGGAAACGAAATATAAAGAAATGACTTCGCCATTGTAATAACATTTTATTTTAGCAGTTCTCCACATGATAAGAAAATTTATATTTCTGATAGTTCTGTTTCTAAGAAATCAATTATATGTTGCTACTCAAAGATGGTTACTGTGCAGAGGGAATTGGTTTCATATCCCAATTCACTCTTCATTGAAAAATGACGTGTGAGATTATTAACTGCGGCATAAAGTGTAATAACACATTATTTACGCATAGAGAACCTCATGAGAAAACATAACATAGGGTGATATATTTCTCTGACTATTTAATTATTGAACCTGTTTGAATTTTAAAAATATTTGTTGAGAATGTAAGAAAGATTTTTTTTTGTCAATGAGATAGGTTAATTTTTATCCATACTTTTTCGTTTCGTAAGTTCACAAAACATCATCGAGAAAACATTCGAACCTTCTTCATTTTCTTAGGGATTTGAATTTGGATAAATTCTTTAATGGGTTTTAGGTATTTATATAACCAACCATTTAAAGCAAAGATCATGGCTATATCTTATCGAGTTACTGAGCTATTGATGAGTTTTCAAAACACATTTTACTTCTTTTTGTCCCCTAAGGTAATGACTTTCAAAAAATTACCTACAATGAACCTTTTGAAACATACAGAATAACAATATATTATCGCTTTAATGCGCGATTACGGGGACGTCGATAGCATATTTGAACACTTTTCACTCTCTTAATGGTTAAACTTTAAATATGTTTATATATTATCGTTTAAAGTTAAGACCATAGCGATATCTCATTAGGTTAATAAGATACTGAGGGATCCTTGAACATATATTTTACCACTTTTTACCTTCTCAGTTGTTGGATTTCAAATAATGCTGAAATCAGTTTTGTGGTATATGTATAGGGTAAATTTTGAAGCAAAAGGACAATCATACCTCCTCAGGTTAATCAGCTATTGAGGAGTCCTCAAAACATGATTTAACTGTTTTCGCCCTCTTAGGGGTTAAATTTTAAAAAATCCTTTCTCAGTGGGTGCCTGCTTCCAGAAGGAAAGCCAACACTACATTTTCCAACTTTGCATCTAGCCCTTTTGTCTGTATACTGGTGATTGAGTCAGTCAGACGGTATCTTCATTGCGTACACAGATATTTTAATTCAAGAATTGATAGTAAATTTCTTGTTGTTTTAGTTCTACGGTACAGTACATTGTTTCATCCAATGTTCACATTTTGCCAAAACATAACATCATTTATCCAAATACATTTACATCAACAAAGTGTCAATATCAGGCAGCAGCCTCAAATCCTACATGATGATATTGTGAAAAATGGAAGTTTAACTGTCGTATTATAAATACAATAAATAAATTAGTTCTGATAATTTCATTAAGACCATGGAAGGAGGAATATCATAAAAATGTGTCATGGACAGAAATTTGCTTTAACCTTCATTTCCGGTCAAAATATAAGTACATGCTACATATCATCCTAACATGTGCGTCCAGTGCGAGTCCTGTCATATTACGTTGTTTTCATTTACACAACATATGATAAATATTTAATTTACCCGTTTAATTATACACCTATTTGTTTTGACGATTTTAATACAGGATTCACGAACGTGGCTCGAAGTTGCTAATTATAGATTACTGATAATCTGTAATTTTGGTTCTGTAGCAGGCATATCTACTGGCTTTTGTGATGTTGGATTTGTTACATTTTCACCTTGAAAATTATAAAAGGAAACACTAAAGAAACAGACAATTCTACATCGAGTTCAAAGCATATCAATAAAAAACACAAAAAAAGCTTTCCCTCGCTTTACAATTACGGTTCAATGGACATAATCTTGGAATTAGTTGTTTATTGCGCAGTCAACGAATAATTCAACAAATCCGGAACCCTACATGGCGAAAGCTTAACTGGTAACTAATTATCTGTATATTATATACTTATTCATTAAAATGTACGAATGTAACTGTGATCTCCAAATATCGTCTTGCAGAACAATGATGATTATACACTTTGCGATCCGAAGACTTAATTTTAAAGACTTGAGAAGAATTCACTTGCTGTATGTAAACCTAATTGCCATTTTGCGGAACTGGTAACTGTGAGTAAAATTGTAGCTCTGAGAAACGTAGCGAACTATAATATCTATTTTGTATACAGTACATATTCGAAACAGCAACATCAGTTATTAATCACTGTGTTTGGGTCTGAGAGACGGTAGCGAACGTCACTGTACTCCACGCCATCAAAACGGCAGTGTAACTCTTAGATCTGCGAGGGACCCACGTAGACAGGTGGCTGCTACAACAGCCTGGCCAAGTTGGCCTCCGCCATCTAACTACTGTATATGCACTGGCACATGCCCTGAGCTCTGCACACGTCGCTGCGTGTACCACCCGCAAACATGACGGCACATACTATGTTTATTTACGTAGTCTGTACATTGCACGTTAGGGAATCGCATTCCTGACTTCATACACTCCACACAAAACTAAATAATCATAAAGTGTGATTTGTGAATTCATCGTGAATATAAGCATACATAGGATTCGAACATGATTACATAACATATTGTCCTCATGCCAGAGATCAGTTAGTATTTGTTATACTGGTTGTGAAGAAAGAAGTTTACTTATTACGACATGTTTTAGATAGAGAAGGCAACAAAAGCAACACAACATTTTGGAGAGTGATTCCGTAGAGACTTTGTGTGTGGCATTACCTAAATTATCTCTCAAGTGGAGGCAAACTTTCTTCCGCCAGACTTATAATTCTCATTGTTTCCTTCTGTGTTAAAGTATGAAGCATGAAGTCAAACTGAACGTTTTAGTTTAAAAGGTATCTCATTGCATCGCTGAAGCAACAAAATGTTAAGTACATATCATTAAGCTATATTCTTTAAGGAAAAACGAAAATAATGACATCCACAAAGAATTCTGTGAAACCAAGACATGCGAGGAAACCTACAGTGTGCGCCTCTAGTTGTACGAAAGACTTTATGAATCCATTTAAACATTAACAAAAAAAACTTTATACTCAGCTTATAATATTTAAATCATTTATTTATTTTTTCTTAAGAGAAATTTATTTTCTATCATAAACAATATATTTCGAAAATAGTATGGTGCTGCTGTATTTAACGGTTGTTTAATAATTCTAAATAAAGGACTTTTCCACCATATTTCCTTGATTAACTAGAAACATTCAATTCAATTTAACTTTAAGCTACTTTCCTTGGGAAAATGGGCTTATGTAATCACGCAAATGTCTGTCTGTGATGTACTGCATGTCCGCTCATAATAACATTCGAACCCGTAAATCATATTTCACCATATTCGGTACACATAAAACTTAGTAAGGACAACCAATTTTGCAATGTTCTGCCAAGCCGTTTGCTTATTTTCAAAACGGTTGCTATTTTAATACAGTAGGGCACTATTTCATATCTGGGGAATTATTTTACTAGGTAGTACCAATTCTTGTATTTTCACAGTTAATCATATAGGTCTTTAATCTAGGAAGGTAGGTTCTTATTGGTTTGCCATTGTGGAAGGTAGCACATCATAAAAACAATAAGCTTTTACATCATATCTCGGAAATTAGACAATAGATTAATGCCACATTTTAAAGGTAACTAATACCTTTAAGACCTATAGTAGACCATGGCACCTTTTACATTTCAGATTAATGTGGAACTTACTATATTTTCTAAACCGTGTCAAATATTTGTTTTTAAATTTTATATATATATATATGTATGTGTGTGTGTGTGTGTGTGTTTTGTTGTGTGTGTTTGTATATCCACACACATACATATAATCTAATTCTATTAAATTTGATATGAATAACATATCGCCTTGACAGTAAATATGTCAAGAAATAACCATTTTCGTTCACCTTTTTGTAATATAGCGCAACACGAAAAATAAAATCATTGTATCGTAACTCATAAAACAATCTACACATTTCTACCAAATTTGACAAACAAGACATATGCTGATATGAATTAATTGGGCCAGGTATTTATTTTTAAATTGGTGGCAATATAGAGATTTTGATGACTATACTGTGTCTATGAAACGATGTGACCAATTTCAACCGAACTTTGTATACTGTACCTAATACTATGTATGCCATGTTAACATATGTGATTTAAATTTGTAAGAAACTTGTTTTCGACATGGTGACTATATAAATATTTTAGGTTCATTTGGTATACAGTGTACCGTACTGTTTGACCAATTTCAACCAAACTTGGTGTGTTGAACGTTTTACCTACATGTATTAAACATGCTGGTACATTGTCTCTTTTGTCCGCCATATTGTAAGATAGCGCTACACGACAATACATTGTGTCAAATGTTGGGAAACAATAAACCTCTTACTACCTAATTTGGCAAACAAGATTCGCCACGGTGATCAAATAAACACATATATATTTTACGTGGGTTGGTCACTTATTTTAAAAATGGTGGCCATACGAACATTTTGATTACTTATCTATAACTACGGAACCGTGTAACCAAGGAACGAAAAAACAATGAGCGAGAGTGACGTGGCGGGGGGGGGGGGGGGGGTCCATACAATTTTGAAATATTGCACATGTAATAGTAAATGCTATCGGAAATTCGGAAATTTTATCGAAATAACACAGCACATTGAAAATAAACATTCGATTGGAATGAAGCCTTAACAGTGCTTTAAGCAAAACATGTTATACATTACAGAATATCTGGAAAAATTACTTTCTGTGTCCATATTGGTAGGTTAAATGTTGTTTAACAAAAAATAATACAGGAATTACCAAAGTTATTCAGATTAACTTTATTTTTATAGTTTATAAAGTGGGTAATTAAATGCACAAATATATCTATCTTAGAGTTTAATTGTGTGCATATTCTCAGCCGTTCAAATATCGACACAATGAATCAAAAAAAATTTTGTAGGACATTTTATTCTCTACACAATTTCCCATGCAGAAAACTATATTGTAGCTGTTTGTTAAAACTGGATTGATTTCTTTAATCGGCAACCATTCTGAAATTAGAGACATTGTACAATTAAGATGCCCGAGGGCATCTAGCTTGTTTTCTGACAGCTTTGACAAGTTCAAGTGCCAGATTTCAAAACTTTTTAAGCTAGTTCACTTAATCGTCCTAAATGTGTATATTTTCTTCGCTTTATACGATAACTTTTACAAATCACGTCCCTCTAGGAAATTAAAGAACGGTGGTGAAAGAACTGTCTATGGGCTTCTACGATACTGGAGTCCAAACAATGACGTAAGTTGCAGCGTTTGTTTCGCTGCTGCATGCATCTCCGACCTGAAACGTCACCTCCTCGCTCGTTTAACACAGCAGTAGAAATCGGTATATTTGATAACCATGGCTTTATTGGGCAGTCTGCATTGCAATATTTGACATAAAATGGCATTACAACCTTTGGCTTGGATGGAAGTAGGGCCTCTGCTTCTACATGGCGGTATTCAAGGAAACAAGATTACTTGCCTTTCTTGCTGACTTAACGAAGCACTAAAATACAAGTAAAATAACATTAATGCGGAGCTTTACGTTTCTGTTGATTCTTATACAAAATAAAAGTAAAAGTTATTCCTCTGGGAATACCAGCTCGCCAAGAAAAGGGATGTGTATTTTTATAATATTTAATCGCTTATAGGAGCTGTGGTGTTGTAACTGTGACACTACTCGCCTCGCCCCACGACAAACGGCGTTCAAATCCGTATTTTCGTGTGTAGGAAACATGACGGGTGTTTCTGTTGGCTGGTGGGTAGTGTCGGGGTACTCCCGATACTCAGTTTTCTGTCGCTGCTCCATCTCTACCTCTCTTCTACACCATCAGCGCTGACGACCTTAGTTGTTAAGCGCCGCTTACGTCTCTCTCATGTCACTGGTATTAACTTACAGCTGTGTTTCACCTACATACAGTATTTCATATCTACATTGATCGTTCAAAGAATTACATTACATTGTTTATCTCCGTTCTCAATTAATGTTGATTTTGTATCCATCGAATATCATGTTACTTGCAGATGCCACTTAGTTATGACGTGAAATACGGGTTTTGTACGTGCCATACGAAAGCTTTCCTATTATTCCTACTATATTTTAACTTGCCGGCTGAATTATGATTATGTTCGGAACCATGGGTATTTGTGTAAGACTTTTTTTTTCTTATGAAACTCGCAAATTCTCAGCTTGTGGTCTGTAATACACAGACTCCATTTCCCTTGCTAGTGTTAATACTTCCAGCCCTACAATTAAATGTTTGGTGAGAAAATTAAAACAAGAGTAACAAAATTGTAAAAGAGAAGACATATGACATAAAAAATTATACAGGAACAATTACAATGCACTTGCAGTGTATTACATTATTTAGTCAAACTATAATTTTGTTAATCTAATGTATACGTGTAACTATGAATAAATATATAATTAAAAATAGTCTCAACATATTTGCACCCTAACTTTGCTTTAATAAGATATTTTTGCATGAACAAATAATGAAGTCGATTTTATTTCTTAAGTGAGAATTTGTTTGAGTAAATAAGCCTAGTAGACGTCTATTTATACAAGGCTTGCCTAGTGCCGAGACCAAACGAACACGCAGTCAGGTGGTTTCCCCCATTCAACCGATTCATAGTCCGCCCGGCTGTATGAGGTTCCTACTGCTTGCAGCTCGCACTACTGTCCGCGCCAGACATCGTGGCCCTTGAGCGCCTTCGTCCGTCAGTAATGGGCTGGACACGGGCGGGCGGAAATTACTAACGGCACGGTTATCTATACTCTTTACTAAAAGCATTTTACAGGGTGTCCGTTGGATTATTTCACACTAAAACCTGGTTCAGTTCACATTCTTACCGATCACGCCAAACGGAACTGTCCAAATGTAAAAAGATATTCAGCATTGCCGTTTTCGTGTATGGGTGAAAGCTCAGTTTACGAATACAGGATGACGATGTAAATGGATGACAAGGAACTAGAAGATAAATTTATTTTTATTTTATTGTTTGGTAATCAGAAAATATTACATATATTTGATGAAATAGGCCCAATTTTAAAGTTATCTCAGAGGTACGTTTCTGAAGGAAAGACTGCACACCTGTCCAATACCTTGCACATAAAGACGAAGGCGCATGTGATGCGCGTGCCTGGGTCGTCCTCAGTGCTTCGCCCTTCTGGACAAAATACTTCCTGGTAGGCGGAATGCTTAATGAGCGAGTGAAGAGATTTGGGCGGCTCTTAACACCGAGGTCTTGAGAGCCCTTTAGGGTAAAGAGAGATGAGTACGGAGCAGCGCCGGAATGCAAGGGTGGGGGAAATGGGAGATCAGTGAGAAAATCCGCCGACCAGCGGCATCGTCCTGCACACTTCCCACATGCGAAAATCCGGGGGCGATCTGACCGGAAATCGAACCCGGTTCGTCCTGGTGGGAGGAGAGTATTCTAACCACTACATCACCACGGCCTCGCGAATGATTAATGTTCACTATCAGATTATAGTTATATGTCTTATATACACAATGACGTCGTAACAGTAAATATGCACTAACACACTAAAACCAAATGTTTTTAAGTGTATTAATATCAGCGTAACGTTTTAAATGGCTACGTTTGCCTAAAAGTGCTCACTTAAATAAATATGTTATTAACAGGAATAAAAACAATGTAGCTGATGAAACCAGTATAAAAGAATAGCCGAAAATATAACTTTGCCATGCCATGAACTGAAGATAATGCAGGTAAATTATCTCTAAACTTTAAGCGTTAAAAATATTTCGAAAAGAGATGACACTGCACGCTCAGTTGCAGGGATATTTGTACGAGAATGACTAAAAGCTTTCCAAACGCCCCATAAGATTGTTTGGCCTAGTTACGGAGCAGAAATATATACGCTCGCTCGACCAGGTCCGGGTCAGCGTTCAAGAAGCAAGCTATTGTCTGCGCCAGACGTTGTGATACTTGTATGAACGTGGGTGCGGGGGCTTGTTGGGGAGTGTTGAAACAACTACTATGCGGCTCTGGTTTTGTAGCATGCGACCTAGAAATATTACTCCGACACACGCAGTTTAACTGCTGATTTAGATTTCAATAGATGTCTGTGAATGTTTGGGAATATATAAGAAGGCTATTTATATAACTGAAAGGTAAGTAGTAAAACGTATGAGTAGGTGTTGTGACCGCGAGGCTAAATAGGTATAAGTGTTAAGGAATGCCGATCAACAAAGCAGCTGATAGGGTTGCCAACTATTCTGGCATCAGTAACATGTTTATCCAAAGGGTTAATGAAGGTTTGTTGTATAGTAGTCCATATATATCACCTTGTTTGCTATCACGAGTGCTACATATAAATATGGCATATATAGGTTCACCATACTGAAAATTGTAGGCAACTGTGTCTACCAGAAGACATCAAGCATAATGGCCAAATCGCCTTGTTCGAGGACACAAGTTGCACCTAAGTCATAAATTTAGCAGCTATAATTTCAGTGAATTGAAAATGGCATACAACTATTCATACAAGAATTTTAAAGCATTTTGGCCCATATTGCCTTGATAGAGGTCAAAAGCAGTACATATAATAATTATATATTAAGTTGTCATAACATCAACTAATAAAAATGGCAGCCAACAATGCTTACAATGCTTATCAGAGGGCTTAGGATATAATGCATATTTTCTTCTTGAACAGGCTTTTACCTACACCTGATAAACTTTAAATGGCGTTAAATATGTTCGAATTAATAAATATGATGGCAGTAGTTTGTAATGTAATATGCTTGCTGACTTTTATGTACTTTTTCTCTAGTTTCTGTTTTCACATTCATTCAAGGTCATGGGGTCACGCTTCAGGTCACCTTCATCTAATATGGTGGTAGTAGTTAGTAATGTAATATTCATGTTGACTTTTGTGTATTTTTCCTGGAGTTTTTGTTTTGGAGGTCATTCAAGGTCATGGGGTTCTGGTAGGTTACCTGTATTTTATATGGTGCCCGTAGTTAAAAATGTATCAAGTTTGTTGACTTTTGTGAATTTTTTCTCGATACTTTGTTTTCAAGGTCATTCAAGGTTATGGGATCAAGGACGAGAGTACCTATGTCCAGTATGGTGCTAGTTGTGTGTAATGTATTATGCTTGCTGACTTTTATGTATTGTTTCTTGGGTTTTTGTTTCCAAAGTCATTCAGCATCGTGAAGTTAAGGTCAAGGCAGTCTGCATTCAATATGGTGGTGGTAGTTTGTAAAGTATTGCGCTTGCTGACTTTTATGTATTATTCCTTGGGTTTTTGTTTTCAAGGTCATTCAACATCATGGGGTCTAGGTCAAGGTAGTCTGCATCCACTATGGCGGCTGTAGTCAGTAATCTGTTATGCTTGCTGACTCTTGTGTATTTTTTCTCAGTTTTAGTTTTCAAGGTCATTCTAGGTCATGGGGTAAAGGTCAAGGTAGTCTGCATCCAATATGGCGGTGGTAGTCTGTAATATATTTTGGTTGGTGACTTATGTGTTTTTTCTCGAGCATGTATTTTCAAGGTCATTCAAGGTCATGGTGTCAAAGTTAAATGTTGTCTGCTTCTAATATTGTGGAACTAGTTAGTAATGTATTATGCTTGCTGACGTTTATGATTTTTTTCTAGAGTTTTTTCAAGGTCATTCAAGGTCATGGGGTTGAGGTTACTGGTACCTGCAATCCAATATGACTGACAGGTGATGTCGACCAAGATGGCGGTTGCCTATCAAAATGTGGCCATCTATCACGATGGTCGTCTTTTGCACCTTCCAAAATGGTGGAATAGGTATGGGTCAGGGATGACCTCTGGAAAGTAAATTTTTAAATACATTTTTAAACGATTTTTTAAATATTTATTTAATAATTTTATATATGTTTTAACGATTTTTAAATAAATTGAATAACTCATTTTCTTATTAGTTTTTAGTGGTTTTTAATAATTTATAATACATTATTATTATTACATTTTTAAACGATATTTAAATAATTTTTATGACTTTTGAAATAATTTTTAATACTTTTAGTAATATGATTTTTAGAATATTTTTAATTTTTGAAATTTGTCAATTGTGTTTTACTTTTTTTTTTTTTTTTTTTAATGTTATGGGTCAACCCTGGGGTCTCGAATCCCGGTCACCTGGGCACATACAACCACTTTTATTTAACTTCAGTTCGTGCATAATTGAAAAGGAAAACTGAGTTTATACTTAATACGTAACCTTTATTGATATCTGGGTCGTACACCCATATATTACATGCCAGAGGTATCAAGAAGTGCTCACTTTAATGCAAAACATTTATTTAATGCGAATATTTTCCTTCGAAATATTTCTAGTAGGTCGCTGCATGTGTTCTATTTATGTTATTACTTTTTTTAATGTGAATATTTTGAGTATTTTTAAATTACCGTAGATCTTTCAAGAGACTATAATCACTCCCGCAGATAATATTGTAGTAATTTTCGTCTTATAACACTTTAATAATTAATAACTATTTCTTGTAATCCAAATTTGGTTAAGAAATGTCGGGTAATCATCACGGTGCATGTAAATAGGCTTTTACTTTATGAACGGAACAAAATTGTTTTACTTTTCCGCATTATAATCACATGGAACAGGAAAACTGCGCGGATTATTTTGAGGACAAGCTAAACTTTACACACTTATAGACGTAATCCACCTTTGCATTGAATTACAGTTAACAAGGCTCAGTTAGGAATGTGTGAAGCAAATACGAAACTTGCAATAAAAGACTTTTGGGATAACGTGCTGTGTGTTTTGGAGTAATATTGGCCACTTACTGGAGAAGCACGCAGTGAATATACAGTCGTTGATCGAGCATTCATTAGACTGTGGAGTCTAGACTTCAGACCGTTGATTCCGACACATTTCATGGTCTCTAATTATCTTACATATGAAAACATTATTTTACGTAATGTATAATTTAATGTTTTTAGTGATTATCACTTTATATTTTCAAAGATCTCGTGTGTGTGTGTGTGTGTGTGTGTTGGCAAGGGGACTTATAACGTAATACCACATTTCAAATTTAAAATTATGTATGATTTGGAAGTAGTTTTTCCAGTGGTTCAGTGTGGTTTGTTCAAATTTATCATTTACTATTTGTTTCTTAGATCTGATACAGGCTATTTCATAATTCCGGCGGTTTTCACCACTAATTTACTTTAACTGCAATACATATAATGTGTTGGAATATATTCAGACTAAACTGAGCTGAAAGAAATGTTATTCATGTTTTGTATGCTTTTTCTCCAAAGCCATATTCCCTGTAGCAGATAGCCACGCCCACTCCGCGTCACGCGCCTGTGACTTGGGAGAGGGCAGTCTGCCGAACATACCCGAAGTGGAACTTAGAAATATTTTCAGCTACACGAGATCGCTCATTTTTTGTGACGAGAAGTGTACAAAAAGTCTTTCATAAAAAGTATCTCAATTTATTTATAAGATTAGAGTGCTCGCCTCGGAATCTACTTCATCGACTCCTGAATCCTCCATTACTACATCTGGAATGATTCTAGCTTCAAGTAGCTGTTCCAATCTTCTCGACATTCAATCCCTCCGCATATGTTGCACGTTCCCATCATTAGCAAACGGTGGCATGGCGTAAGGACAGACTTCACGTGGCAAATAGGATACAATATCCTCATCAGCTTGTAAATGTTTATCGAGGAATGGATATACTAGTTTTATGTCATGGCCCGCAAAATAAATTATAAATTCTATCGGCAGCACTCGCAGTTGGGAGCAGTCTAAACTCAATAATGTTTTCGGTTTCCCATAAGCTAAAATCGCATTGAATATTTCAAAACAATCAGAATCACAATTGTCACAGCAGTGACCATGATGCATTGTATCTGTTGCAAGTTGTTGTACAGATGAAAATCCCTTGTAGATCTAGATGATGTAGTGAAGTTGTAGTAGACATTTGGCGTCTATCTCGGTGTGGACGCCTGCTGTAGACTTCTGGAGCTGTAGTAGACGTGATGGACGCCTGGTGCTGTAGTGGGCGCGTGTTTTTGTAGTGGACTCCTGTCATACTAAAAGCCCAAGTCTCGCTAGTGCTAATGCTATTCACATGCACGCATACGCACACGCACGCATACGCACACCAAGTGACCTTATCAGCTGTTGACTTAACACTAAGAAAAAATTAATTTATCTCTCCTTATATTGTAAATGGATACAAAATGGCTGCCATTTTCCTTTAAATTGATGTTAAGTTTGCCCTTTTAGGAAAATCATTTGAAATATAGTGAAATCTAACAGATTTCAGCTTTGCTAGCAGTCATTTCATGCTGGATACGTGTTATTTCAGTAATATCAAATCGAAAATTTACTTTCTAGGAAAAACTATTTGTAACTAAGTTAAAATATATACGCATTTCATGGTAGAAGTTCAGAAGTGAGGAAACTACACGTAAAAATACACACATAATATTTAAAAACATTTCGAAGAAGTAAGTTTCATGTACATTTCTAATGGCTGAAAAGGTTTAACTTGAGTATTGCTTAGATCTAATAATGGTGTTCTAAGTTTAATGTGGGTAACTGGAAAATTGTGTTTTGGAAAAAAAGATTGCTTTTCTTTCATTACCAAAAAAAAAAAAAAATTTGCGAGTTAAAATATGTCTTATAATTTTGTTGGTATGAAAATTAATCATTTATTAGTTAGAAGTTTGCCGGAAAATGGAATAAAGTTTGCTGGAAAACAGAATAAAGTTTGCTGGAAACGGGGAAAAAGTTTGGTGGAAAATGGATTATATTTACTAAGTTGAATTTATTGTGTGTTAAAGACATTTGGAACTTATTTCTTAGTGATGAGGAAAATAAAGTTTTATCAGTGGGACTTGTGAAATTTTTTATTTCGCTGAGAATACGCCAGGCTCTTGCGTCTCGAAAAATAGGAGGAAGCTTTATTGTTCCTGCGAAAATAGCATTTTATAGGGAGGAGTGGAGAGGAGCAGGCAGCTAACACAGGTTAGTTTAAAACCTGCTGCTGCCTCCCTAGGGAAAGCCTCGCTTTGGCCTTGAAGCTAGGTTCCGTTCGTTCATAACCGTGGCAGCGCTCTGTGGTGAAGGGAGGTGGAACAAGCATTTCTATGGAAGCAAGTTCTTGGTTGGTGTAAGGGGGGGGGGGGTGTAACCTTGAATCAATAGCAGGGGCTTTACAGTGCCCTCTGTGGACAGGAGTAGTCATCCGAAAAAAATTATTTATGAACTTGAAGAGGGCAGGTTTTGTGGAGGGCAGGGTTGGAAGGTTAATGATAGTTCTTCGCCAAGCCTCCCTCTGCATAGACGCGACACTGTATCTGTAGACTTCACTGGGCTTCGGAGTGTGATAGCTTCGATTCTTGTTAAGCGATATTTTATGCTCCGGGGTTCAGATCTCGTTCACAGTCTTCGTAAACTATAGTGTGAAATATTTTTAATAAGTTTTTAATTTATCGGGAAAAAATATAGATTTTCGTGTGATAGTGCGTTTATCGTGTAAACCCCGTTGCTGTGTTTGGTAGACGAAACTTGGTGTGATTTTCAACTGTCGTTTCGATACTAGAGCCGTAAATTCCACAGACTTGTCGTAAAAATTTATTTTGTAATAAGTCTATTATTTTTAAATAATTGATTTCATCAAGTAGTGTTATTTTTATACATTCACGTAGTTGTAGGACGAATAGTGTAGTAATCAAGTCGTTAATAGTAGCTTGGTAGGGAAATGGGTTCTGTCAGTCGTAAATTTCAACTCAGCCGCGCTCCACACACACACGCGCGCGCGCGAACACACACACACACATATATGTATGTGTGTGTGTGTGTGTGTGTGTGTGTGTGTGTGTATATATATATATATATATATATATATATATATATATATATATATATATATATATATATATATATATATATATATATATATATATATATATATATATATATATATAAGCAGGCACACGTCATACGATCCAGTCACATTCATTGGCTGACCGAGGTGGACGGATGTGTTTTGAGAGAGGTGCAGTTTCATTGTGTTTCATTTAATTTATGTGGAAACATTCGTTTTGTTTAAAATTTCCGCGTTTTTCACCTCAGTCTATAATAAACAGTGCTTCACTAAGCTCCTGAGTGAATGGATTTATATTAAATATAATCTTTTTTACGTGTGTGTTAATCAATTAATTTCTTTTAACGTGTTGATTACATTTCTAAAGTGCCTCACCAGTCTCACAGACAGATGTGTAAGGTATGTGCAAGAGGCTTCAAGTAGTGTCATGTGTCTTGTTATTGTGTTCGTTAGCCGTTTAATTTATAGAGACATTTTTTCCTCTGTTAATTAATTCCATACTGCACACTCACGTAATTGTGTTGTTCGTTCGTTATGCTTCTCTTGTGTAAATTATATTTCTAACATACAGCTCGGGGTAGTAACATTACCTTGTAGACGTATTCATCATCTCTTTATGTTTAATCGATTTTCATGCGTAATAATTTCATACTGCAGATTCACGTAATTGCAATTGTTTCTTTATGAGACCACGTGGTTATACGTCTCTCTCGTGGTATTTATTCATACGTAGAACTCGTTTAAACACTCTGAAATTCTCTAACGTTTAATTGCATTCGGAAACAGTCGTCGTCTATTATATCGTTTGTCATTACTAACACGTAAATCGCAACTTTCAAAGTCGCCTATCTACCAACACCGTCTACGAGCAATATCACTACCAAACAAAACAAAAATTACACTTATGCCACTCTTGCACAAAACTCGTCACACACATATATATACACACACACACCCTGTCCCCAACATGCCGTACCTCAGTCGAGTGCCAGTTGTCGAGCTGCTCCTCTACCCACAAAAATAAAGAAAAATCTAATACACAATAAAAAAAATCATGCGATTAAAATTAACCCTTTCCATTTTAATCAATTTAATTAATCATTTCGATCAATTTAACCCTTTGATATCAATAAAGGCGCCATCCCCTTTGATCTGAAACCGGCTCACCCCTACTACTCACAGAATTTCACGTGATACAAGAATAGCTTAGAGTCAATACATTATCACAATTAAATAATATGAAGAAATGCTGATTTGTACTTTTTTTCTGATATGGCCTTATACACATAGCACCAGTCCGTTCACAAATCTCATTGGGATATTTAGATGTAGTTCCTTGTGAATGCGTTAATGTTTTTTAATGTTTCTTTTCATTACAGTTTTTCTTTTTAAAGTATTCAGTAAAACAACTCCTTATTTTAAACACTTCATATTTAGCAAATCCACTCATTCCAGATAGGGGGATCATATTTTCAACTGGAAGTTCACCTTCAAGTGCTGTTAAGAGCCGCCCAAATCTCTTCACCCACTCCTGTACTTCGCCACGGTTTGGGGTTTTTGCTTTCGAAATGAATTGTGCAATCAACAAGAAACTATAACAATTAGTTATACTGTTTCTAACTTAACAAAAATGGGTGTAAATGAGATTCTGAATTGCGAACACACGAAACCAAATGCATTTTTTTTTAGACGCTCCCTAACTTTCGACAAATAATAATTAAAATTTATTTTATCCAGTCTTTCCCGCAGTGTGTAAGAAAAAACATCTCCGTGCTGTGCGGTTTTGTAAGGCGAATTCCGTTCTCCGTTGCGGAGTATAAACCCCTTTATTTATTACTTCTTGAATAACCTTCGTTTTCAAACATTATTTGCCACAATGACTCGTACCAGATACTGGTTACTACATCAACTGCTTTAAGGTTGCAAGCGTTAGAAAATCTCCATGACCCATAGCCTCGAAGCATTCTTGGCAAACAACATTAAAATGATTCCGTTTGTTTCGATGCTATATTTCTTCACCAGCCTGTAGTGCACTTGCTATTTTCGGTCTTGTTTATATGCACACGACAAACTGAAATCACGGGTGTTCTGTAGACAATTTACATTTTTGGTTATTGAAAAAATGGCACACACACCGCCATGACTTATTCAGAGTTTGAAACCGAAACATTGTGATCCCAGTCTCATTATCCTTCGGCAACACCAAATCCCCTAGAAATGGTAGGCTGAAGAAATATTAAGAGGATTTATGACACGCAGAAAAGTCTACTCGTACTCGGCGGCCGGCAGACTGTGAATGACTGCATTCCCTCCTACGTATGTCACTAGAAACGAGAGCAACATTACAGTAGTTTCCTCTTTCTCCCCCACTACTTCAATCTTGCATCATGTTGCTACACTTTTCAGTACTCTCATTTAAAGTACCCAGTGACACCATGATTATCGTTTCTCGCGAAATTTCAGCTAAAACGATGAGGGGGAAAACGAGAAAGACTTTTAAAGGCTGTTCACGATAAAGTGATCACTTTTGAAATGAATCTTAGAAAAAAATTCACTGCGCATATCTGCATGTATTTTAACTGGCTCACTGAATGCCGTTATTTATTTATTTATTTCGACTTTATTTATATTGGCGAAGTTAAGGCTTCAATACCTTCTCTTACACTTAACCAGGTATAACTCAGTGTACACATACGTAAACATAAAGAACAAGAAAAATACTTACAAATAAATAAATAGATCTATAATAATAACTTACATATAACGAAAATCGAATGCAGCAACAAATTAAAATAAATAGATGAATGGACAGCAACAATTTACACATTGATCAAAGTGAATGTATAAATCAAAAGGTGTAGGTAAAGTATACGAATAGTTAAGAAGAAAATATTTTAAAAGTACTATGGAATAATGATGCGTGTGTGTGGAATCATTGGCGCATATTCATAATGTAGTTTGCAGCACTGCTCTTAAAAGTTGTCCAGTAAAGTTGGTAACGCTGGTAACGTCCACCATTCGTGAAAAATATATTTATTTATTTCGCTTTCTGCAGTTTTTTTTTATGCAGCGAACTGTAAAAATGAGCAGATTTGTAAAATATTAATTTTCCTAATAATTTTACAGTTTTACTAGACTGACGCACGACTAAAGTGATGAGACCCATGTCAAAGTTAATTTTACTTAAGGCGGAGGAATAGGCAACATGCATACAAGTAGATCTTAAGCAAGGCCTTTCTAAAGTGCTCGTTTGACCATGAACAGCGCACAGCAAGCAGCTGACACGAATCCTTTGGACGTAGGTGGTTCTTGAAATAAGGTCGCTGGCGAACGAAGAGCGTGAGTGCATGGGACGGTGCCGTCCCGCCCCGCCCCTTCCCCTAGTCAATCCGCAGCTCGCGACACACAAGGCAGCCAAGTGTTCGCGGGACAGGTCCCGACGGGAGCTCCGCTGTCCTGGGAAGTGTCGTGTGGAGGTGTCGTGTTGCCGCCATCCGACACGCGTGTACCTCGCGACGTGATACACGCGCCGACCTGTCCCTCGCTCTCACCTCCTGAGACCTCGCCTTCTGTCTCACCTTGTGCTGGCCTCGTTTCTACCGTTGTGACCCCACCCCCGCTCTACTCGTACTTTCTCTACCCAGTAACGAGTGCGGTTCCAACCTCTCTGCTTCCTGTGTCATTTCTATTCATGCGTGCAATAATTTTGAACTCTTTTCTGTCGAAACGGTTTTTACGGTGCGTATGCCAGTTTTTCCCTTTCACTTCTTAGTTTTAGTAGTTCATAGACGGTTCACGGTAAAATGAGCACTTTTGAAAGCCCTGCTTAAGATCTACTTGCATGTACGTTGTGTAGTCTTCCGCCTTACTGTAAAATTAACATTGTCATGGGCGTCATCACTTTATTCATGAGTCGGTCAAGTGGAATTCTGTGATTATTAGGAAAACAATTATTTCACAAATCTGGTCATTTTCACGTTTCGAAGCAGCCGGGAGGGGGGGGGAACAGAAAGCGAAAGAAGTAATTTAAATGATCGCAAATGGTCATTTAACACTTTTTATTCGACGGTAAGATACGGAACTGCTTTCCACCAATCGTTATAGGCCGTTCACAGTAAAGTGAGCACTTTTTAAGGCCCTCCCAAATTTTCTTTTAAGCCAGTTTATATGTTTAAGCATTTTTTTTTAATATCAGCATTGTCACATGACTAATAAATACAGTATATACTTTCACCACTCTCAGACGTTAATGTCTGAGGCTGCAATAAAACACATTTATTAGTGGTTATGGCCTGTTGGGAGGGCATTAAAAAGTGCTCACTTTATCGTGAACAACCTTTACCTATAAGTACACTCAGGGAGGTTGTCATTGCCAAAACGAGGCCATGCCAACCCTATTTCTTGTTGCCACGATGCATGATTTCCTTCCCTTGTAGGCATAAGGGGCCAAGACATTAGACCTACGTAACTCCCGCCCCTAGCGTGGGCTCCAACCTAACACTTGGTTTTAGAGTAGGTTTTAAAAAAAACGTGTAGAGTGAATACGGATTAGAGCGATCTCGCTGGCTGCGCACGACCAGTCTCCATGTCCCAACACTGAACTTCTTTTCTGCCAACACGACTGTCGTAAACAACGTGGGTAGAATTTGAGTCATCACTGTTGGCCTTGTGACTTTGAAAGTTCCGTTGCTTTGGCTTGCGTCAGTTTTGGGTACACGCGCAGAAGACGAAGAATCGGTCTGCTTCATCTTTTGTCTTATACATTTCCTGCTTCGTGTTCCTTGAGCAGGACGTCATATTTGACGTCACAGCGAGTGCCGCGGTGGCTAAGCGGTTAGCCTACTCGCCTCCCACCGATGCGATCCGGGTTCAGTCCCGGCCGGGTCACTTCGGATTTTCTCATGTGGGAATCGTGCAGGGCGATGTCGCTGGTCTCGGCAGGTTTTCTCGGGGACCTCCCGCTACACCCGCCCTTTCATTCCGGCACTGCTCCATATTCATCTCGATCACCCTCATCGGCTCTCAATACCTCGATGCTAAGAGCCGTCCAAATCTCTTCGTTCACTTGACGTCAGAGCTGATGTATTTGTCAAACTGTTCAAATGCCTTATTTTTGAAAGATGTTTTACGGTTTCGTAATATAATATCAATAAAAGTTTGATCAATGTCCTAAATCAGTTGAAAAATAATATTCATCTACGTTTCAATAGAATTATGAGTATTTAACCGTGAAATGTTGTGCCAAATAAATATCAAACAGTTATACGATCACTAACTTGATTTCAGCTTAAGTGTTTTTAAACTCTTGGAACGCCATGAAATTTTTTTTTTGGATGTCTAGCATTTTGTGCGCCTGTAATTAGGATTTAACTTCTAGCTATTTTTAACATAAAATAAAATTTTGGTTGGACCATTTGGGCAATTTCCGATGTCAACAATTAATTTCGACTACATCCGAACTTGAAAAAAATTATAAATTTCTGCAGAAAAACATAAATTAGGAATTTCCTGTGACTCACGTAATCAATTTTTGTAAATTAACTTTCCAAGTTTTCTACTACTATTTGATGTAATGCCTCAGAATTATAAAATTCTCTTAACACTTTGACGTCAGCAGACATTTACAAGACAAGTTAGAAGTGAGTTACTTATATCCACGACTGCAGGAACACTAGTTATATTGGTCTCTGTGTTTCCCACTCACTATAACTCTCTATTGGCCAACATGGCAGTGGACAAGCTTACTGTTCTCTACAACGTTCATTATTGGCTGGTCATCAGTCACTAAGGCGCTGAGTTGATTTTGCCCCAGTCAAATGTCTTTATTTCTGTAAGATCTTTTACAATCACACCTGTCTGTCCTTTTGTAGAGATGCAACTAAAATAGTTTTGTAGTCGGGTAAGTTATTGTTACTGAGCTGTAGAGTTCTTGTAAGATCCCGTAAAAGGGCTGGCTTTTCTTTTCAATTGCAAAGATATTTTCAAAATATTTTTACTCGAACTACACTCGAGCGTAGTCCAGTGTTAAAATTCGGAACGTAATTTTGGTGCTTGGACGCCCTTAGTAAGCACGTTATCCACAGTTATCTCCACTGTTAGTAAAACTATTTAGATTCATACCACTGTACAATCTGCAATGCTGCATGACAACACAAAAATACTCGAATGAAGCTGAAAACTGTTGGTCGTGCGACTGTTTTGGTCGTGCTGAAGTCAGAAGGCTGCTGTATGCCATGTGCTTATCGGAGCTATTGTACGTCGATGCCCGCATTACACATTAAGTAGTCGTCCATTTCCACTACCCTAAATAGTAGAGCTAGTGAATTTTCGCAAAAAAAAATTATGAGTACACGGTAGGCTTCAATACCATGAGCACCCAACAGCACTTTATCTATTGCCATTGGTTGTTGTCTGCTTGAGAAGGCGTTTACTTATTTGGCGGGTCACTCAGAATTCAGCAACATCGGCAAGGCTCTTACGTGATTCGTGTGCAGACAGTTAACACATATCTGAAAGTAATTCATTAAATCAAGATAGGTAAACGACCCTTAGTGTTTTGGAATACAGAGCGAGTCCTTTAAAAAATGCCCCGTGGGACATGTGTGTAACGGAGCGAGGAAATGAGAAAATACAGCCCATTGTGACAGCAAAATACCTAGAGTAGGTTCTGGAAGTGGCCGCCATTGACCCCGAGGCAGGTGTGCAGATGACAAAAGTTGTGAAAGGCACGGGCGATGACATGCTGCGGGATGGCATCGATAGCTGTGATAATGTTGGCCTGGAGTTCTTCGAGTGTGTGCGGGTTGTTACTGTAGACCTGTCCTTAGAGCGCCCCACAAGAAGCAATCACAGACGGTCCGGGAAATAACGATTACGTTGTTCGATGTTCCATAGCTTTGCGTAACAAGAAATAACGTTTGTGCATGCGCACAGTTGCAAGTCAAGACGTTCCAAAAAATAACTTTCACGCATGTGTAGTGTTAAATTGCCTGGTGTGGTGGTGGAAGTTGAGCAATTACAAGTCAGACGTTCCAGAAAATAACTTTTACGCATGCGCAGTAATTCAAGACGTTCCAAAAATTACGGTATAAACTATGAAACGTATTATTCGTGTAACAGTTACCCAATAGTAGCCGTTTATTATAAATGTTACGGTAAAAAACACACATATTTACACTGATCATAGACTAAAGATGAGGTAGACCGCTTATTCATCTTCTGCGCATGTACCCAACATTGACCTACCTCATAGGAACACAACTGTCAAAGTCACATGGTCAACAGTGAAGAACGTGCTTGTTTGTATCTTAATTTTTAAATGACAATCAGTATTATATTAATAGAATAGTTTTACCAATAAGTAATCAAACTGCATAACAAATTGGTTAGAGGAAGTATGCATACATCTCAAAGCACTTACTGACAAATTAATGTTCTAACCTAAAATCGAAACCATGCCGTTTTCGCTAGAAGTTTTACGGAAAAGCCATTCAGTGTTGGGTGTCATGGAGATTGGTTGTGAGAAGCCAGCGAGATAGGTTTACCTCATCTTTAGTATATGGGACAAACGAGAAATGTTTCACAGTAACATGTAGCAAAAATAAAGTGTTACTGGAACGTGTTATACTTGCTTGTAACTGGAACGACAGAACTCCACGAGGCAGTAAGCGGGGCGCGGCGTGGGAAAAAAGTGGGTGGCACGGCGAATATTTCGTGGGTGACGGGGCAGGGTCCGAGGAAGTGTGGTTGGCAAGGCGGATGTAGTTGGTATTCCCCCGGGCGCCGGGCCGCAGCACTATGCAAATCGCGCAGGTGAAAGGCGGGCTGATAAACCGGCGCAGATATACAGTGGGTAGTACGAGCCTCGGAGAGGGGGTGGGGTGGGGGTGGCCGGAATCGCGGTCCACAGATACTGTCCGCCTCCTCGTACCCTCCCACTTCCTGTGACCCTGGTCCATTCACCAGCATCCTCGCCGGAGGCATGCCCCGCCGGACGTCGCAATTCACGGCGGCGACCGGCGCTCCGTGAAGGAAGCCCTTCCGGCTCACGACATCTACCAGCAACAGCATCGTTACAAGTCACTAACCGAGGCTATGTTTAACCCTTTCAGTCAAGATTTAAAATATAATTTTAGGCGTTGCAGCAAAAAATATATATTTTCTTCTGGACGATACTGATATCCAGACGAAGCTTTGCCTTACATCGGGACCCACAGAAACCTATCTGTGCTTTATGTTACAGGCAGCAGTGAAGAGTGACGAGATTTTGGCGGCTCTTAACAGCGAGGTCTTGAGAGACGATGAGAGTGTTAGAAGTGAATATGGAGTGGCGTCGGAGTGGGGGGGGGGGGAGCGGGAGATCCCCGAGAGGGCCCGACGACCAACGGCATCGTCCGGCACGATTCCTACTTGCGAAAGTCCGGTGACCCGGCCGGGGTTTGAACCCGGTTCGCCCTGGTGAGAGGCGAGAGTGCTAATCGCTCAGCCACTGTGGCCTCATTGGCAGCAGTGGTTTAAGAGGCTACGGAACATAGTCTCAACAGCGACTGATGTCTCCCACACGTAGGGAACCTTTCTCATTGGACGGTATGTTGTGCTGTGTACAGTGCAGACCATTCAAGCCACTTCATGTGCAACGTCCCAGATAGAGGACACTGTGACTGAAACGGTTAAAGTAAAATTAATTAACACTTTAAGGACTACGCTCGAGTGTGGCTCCAACAAAAAAATTTTGAAAATATATTTCTCATTGAAAATAAAACTAGCATAGATCAATAGAACCGGTGTTCCTGCAGTCGTGGAGACAAATAACTCACTTCTAACTTATCTTGGTTGTCTTATAAATGTCTGCTGACCGAAAGAATTAAGCACTTTTGAAATTAACATTTGAAAAGTTTCACAGCGCCGACCTGTTCATATTTAAACGGGCGCACTGACTGGAACGCACACAGTTAAGTTAATAAGGACGGAGGGAATGTAGTACCATGTCTTTTAAAGTTGAATTAAAAGTAATATATAAATATTTTCTATTACTGAAATAATTTTTCTTACTTTTGGGCGCCAAGCTGAGAGCACCTGCATATAGGCCACAATAAACTCGAGGTATGGGAGCGCCACTAGTGGTTACTTGTTAGTACACGTGTGTAAAAGTACATGAATAAATGAGGGGGGAGGGTTAGCAATTGAGTAATAAAGGCTGCCAGAAGTTGCTGCATTATATTTCCAACACCAGTATCAGCGATGTTGGCTTGTGTATAGACGGCCGTCGCACGATGCGTCAGGTCCGTTTGCCTTCGCCGTTTGCCTTCGTAGTATGCAACTAGCTGTGCACGCAGGTACGTGAAGTTGCGCTGTTTCGCTAACTTTTCAATTTGAAAATACTATATATATTTTGTATTTCGACATGTAGTTTAAAAACACCTTGAATATGCATTTATGGTGGTAAAGGGTGTATTTTGTATTTTCCGATTATCTGTTATTCTCGAGCGCTAACAACACACGTGCTTTTCATCAGCGTACATCGTTATTTCTACATTTAAATTGTATGTCAGAAATTCTACTATGAGCGTAAGTTGGGCTGCTTACTAGAGCAGCAGCAGGAATGCTTCGACAACTAGATGTATCGTTCGCGATGTTTCGTGAGGTAAATCGAGAAGGCGATTTAGTACAGCGTGAAACAATTCACTGCTGATTGAATAAGTGACGGCCGACTCCAATGACGAATTAAAGCGAGTGAAGAGATTTGAGCGGCTCTTAAAATCGAGGTCTTGTGAACCGATGAGGGTAATTAAATAAGGGTAATTAAGGTGAGATGGAGCAGCGCCGGAAGGAAAGTTCGGGGGAAACGGGAGATCCCCGAGAAGACCCGCCAACCAACGGCATCGTCTGACACGATTCCCACGTGCGAAAATCCGGAGTGACCCGGCGGGGGATTGAACCCGGATCGCCTTGGTGGGAGGCAAGCATGCTAACCGCTCGGCCATATCGTGGTCCCGACGAATTATATTTTTTTTTTTTTTTTATAATCGAATTTAGCCAAATAATTATGTCAAGGAAATATATTTACGATTGTTTACTATTTACATGCCTAAATTACCGTATTTAAAAAAAAGTAAAAAACTTTTCAGAAATGGACGGGATTAAACTCGCACATCTTTTCGTCTCCACTTGACAGTCTGTTACCTTACTATATATATATATATATATATATATATATATATATATATATATATATATATATATATATATATATATATATATATATATATATATATATACATACACACACACACACACACACACACGCACGACATTATATGAAGTATATACATTTCAACAAACAGGTCGCTGTGATTATGAAAACGAAATGAAAGACGTAAAAGTGGAATGAAAGGCTGAGAGTTCATATTACCACGTAAAATGATGTTTTGAACCACGAAACATATTTAAGGAAGTATTTTTATGTTGGTTTTATTAGTTTATTCGTTGTTATTTCACTTGATACGTGTTGTTTAATGGTCATTTTTAAACGTTGTTGGATGGCCATTTTTATACGCTGTTTAACTGATCCATCAGTCAAAAACAAACCACTGAAAAACAGTGTGAAAAAAAATTACTTGTGATCAGTGGGAAATGTCACTGAATCAATAAATGTAGGAAATCTGGCATTTTCCCACTGATTCATCAGTTAAAAACACTGACGTGACTGTTGAATCAGTCAGGTACTGTTGGCTGACTGAAAAAGTTAAATTCGCTCTGATTCAGATTTAGAGTGCAGTGGTCTATTATTTCGACACTAACCTATCTTAATACTTATGGGATATTAACTGTACTGAGATAATAAATTTTTCTGAAGTCTTTTGAACTACTTGTGCTCAGGGCGGAATCCTTACTTTTGATGAGCGAAGGAAATGTAACTTACTAAATAAGAAGTTAAATCATTTATGTCCTGGCACAGGGGGTTGGGAATGGAGATTAGGTATTCGTTCATGCTTTGTCATTTCGGTCGGCCGGCTGTCACATTGTCCGCCGTGTTGAATATCGGTGACCTTGACCTTGATCTTTGGCATCAACCTTGATGATGTCACCCTGATGACATCATCCTCATGCTCTATCATTCCATGTCAATATCATTCTGAATATTCGAGTTAATTGCCCTGTCATTATACCTTGCATGCTCTCTCATTCCATGTCAACATCGTCCAGATTGTTCGGGTTCATTGCCTTATCATTCTACCTTTAATACTCAGTCATTCCATGGCAACTTCCGTCAATGTTGGCGGATCTACGATGGTTTAAGGTACCTTGGCGGCTCACCCTACTGCCTATTCTCCTCAAACCTACCAAATCCATCTGAGTCGCAATTTAAAAAAAACTTATTAAGACTGAAAGCTAGACACATCAAGAGAAAGAGAGCGATATGTCACCTCTCGCATCAGACAAAGTATTGCGATGTGGTGCAACTTTGTCCACATTTATTATCTGCAGAGGTCGAGACATCATGTGACCAACAGCCATTTACAAGCGAACAATATTACATCATTATTATCACTAGCGCAGTCTAGTGGTCGTTATGGTTATCGAGCTTTATTAAAAAGGTAGGCCTTGAAGTGAAAGAACGATATAAGTATTGGATTATTAAAAAGATAATTAAGTATGTATAAATATAAAAATATTTAATGAATAATAGAAGACTGACAAATTAAATTAAAAACATTTTAGCGTGCTGATATGAAATCGGTATCAATACTTTTCTTGTGAGGCCGGTATCGACATGAGTATGGATACCATCTTTCGATTCCTCTTTCAATCCCAGTATTGATACGTTCATAGTATCGCAACATCCCTAACTGTGCGCAGGCGAGCGCCGCGACGACTCGCGGGAAACTAATGACAGTCAGCGAGCGGCGACAGCGGCAGCGGCGTCTCGAGTTTCAACAGCTTGCAGACGTGGCGTCTGCTTTACGATAAAGCCGCGAGCAGTGTCGTTTACCGAGGCTCGGCCCGTAAACTGTAAATTACACCTGCCGCGTCATTGTTTGCGCGCGCGATGGAGACGTGAAACGACTGCGGCCGTAAAAAAAAAAGTTTCTTTTTGTAAGGCTGCAGTGGGCCACGGTTACCAACTTAGTGATTTTCTCGCCGGACCTGGTGACTTTGCCTTATTTCAATGTATGCGACAGGTCGGAAAGTTAAAAATTTATGCAGAAATATGCGTGGCAGATTTGCTAATGTCAAGGAAGATCGAATATATTTTCCTTTTCTATTATCAGAGGATCGCACTTTTGTGTTAATGATTTTTCATTTACAAGGAATACATTATGCATGTAATATTGATAATTATATATATATATATACACACACATACATACTGTATATGCATACTGTGGTAAGCAACTGTAATACGCAGTATAAATTAAATATTATATTTGGTTAATTTGAAATTGACTATTTTATTAAAAATCTGGTGATTTTTGCATACGTATTTAGAGAGTTTGTTTGAGGAGAGTTGGCAATACAGCGGCAGGCGCGGAGGCAGCGTTGTTGACGATAGCCGGAGGTATCTTCCTCACGTACCGTCGTACCGCTTGTTGTACTACACAACAGGCTGGATGGCACACGTGCAAAAGAACACTGAGGCGGTTTTCTGAAGTGAGCGGCCGACACAAGGACGCCCGTCGCGAAACCGTGTAAGAAGCGTGAATAAACCTCGGGATGAATTCACTGCCGTCATACAGGGACTCGAGGGGGTAAATGGTGAATTGACACCGCCCCGCTGCTGGCCTAGCTGCGCTCCAAGAAGTTCAACACAGTGGCGTAGATAGCTAAGGTGCGAATTACACTTTCCGCTAGAGGTGAAAAAAAAAGGGGGGGGGGCCCTTTATTTAATACTCGAGACTTGGCGATTATAGGTAAGGTAAAAACAAACGATTGAAAACTAATATTACATTCCTATCATTTAAATATATTTTAATTTAATTATGAGTTGGAAATAATACATAAACTAATAATACTATGACTATATTAGATTAAAATATATCGAAACCTAAAAATGGTAGAAAATGGAAGGAAATCCAGCAATGAAAACCACGCATACTTATCCTGGATAGAAAAAAACCAATTGGAATATGCCAAATTATTTAATTTCAATATCTTACATTATTATGCCGGAGTCACACAGCCCCGACAAGCACGATACGACATCCCCGATACAACACTTAAAACTAAACAGCCAATGAAATACAAGATAGATCTGACGTAAGCCCGACAAATTCTGTCGTCCGGCCAGCAATTTTGGATTAGAAATTATTTATATTTTCGTCGTGTCGTGCGGCACGACACACAGAGTGTACAACCTTGCAAAATGAAATTGCATGGCAAACGTTTCCTAGAATGGCAAATACGGAGCGTAAAAGAATTTTTTTAATTACTGTATTTAACTCTAAAAAAATTAAAATTTTACCTCTGTGTGCATTAGCGATAACACTTTGTCACCATCATTTATTCCAAATTTCCCGTCTATCCACCGCCTTTGAAACTAGCGTAAGCGACATCTAAATGGTTCCGAAAAATTCTACTATTCGTGTCGCGTCAGTAAACTGTAGAGAAGTCACATTGAAAATATAAATGTTGTGTCGTGGTTGCAGTTTTTGTCGTGTCGTACTGTGTTTGTCGGGACTATGTGACTCCCGCATTATTCTTCAGGTATATATCACTTTTCATAGCAGGGAAATAATTTTTCTTACATGAGCCAGGGAAAATATTTTACGAGAAAGGGAATTCCGCTACATCCCAACCATTAATTCGCACACTTCAGTTATCATTCGGATGTCGCATCAGCCCTTCCAGGCACCACGCATGCGTGCTAAATAAACGAGTTTAATTTCACACGCTCGCAGATCACGTCCACCACAGACAGACCGAGCAGAGCTGATTTCAGTGACACCGATTCACACATTACCAGCATTTCTGTGTTCGTAAGTGTATATTTATATATTTTTTATCTCTGCATGGCGCAAAAATTATATTTCCGTAACATGATCTATATCCTTTAACCAGTCCGGTTCCGAATTAATATACAAGTTTAAGTATTGCAGTCATATGATATTTTGGTGTGCGCTGTACCAGGGTTAGCGAAATGCGAACATTTTTCAGTAAATTTCATGCCACTAGCAAAAACTTGTTTTTTTTTTTTTACCGGAAAATATTGGTTTCTACCGGCAAATATAATATAATTATGTACCCAGGTGTAACAAAATCAGACTATTTGATAAAGTTATTTGTTTCTAATTAAACATTGCTTTTACTTATAATACCAGTTAAATAAATATGCGTGCCATTGTTTATACTTATATTTGTTATACGTATACAAATTTATGTTTGAAAATGATAAATCAACATTTTGAGAATGTAATTCTTTGAGAATTACTCCAGTTGGCACTCATAAAAGGAAGCCTGGTAATTCCCGTTTTTAGTTGAGAAATTTAATGTTTATGATTCCAAGTGGTCACACTAGATGATGGAGTACAATATAATAAATATAACTTTCCTTACAAACACATATTCCAAAATATTTTAATACGCCTAGATAAAATCGAGTTGCTATAGTAAAACATAGGCTTTGATTGAGACATGATTTTAAAATATTAGACACTGTGGTTCTTATAAAGGTTTTCGTTCTTTTAGTGAAATCTAAATGTATGCTATAAACTGCTTCAACATTTAGTGATTTCAGGCAAATTTTCCAATCAAGTGTAAAATACCGGCAAAAACTAATGAAGTCCGGGATGGTTTTAACCCGGAATTTACAAGTACTCTCCAGACAGTGGCAAAAAAAGTGTGTCAAACGTGCACTGTACCTACTTGGGTCGAGCATGCTTCTCGCAGCCAGTGTGATACATGTTCGCTGCTATTTTATCAGCATTAACCCATCATAAACGGGAAGTGCAGAAACTTTAACAAATCAGAACATACTCACAAAGAAAACACCAAAACACCGAGCGCCGATTCCTTGCTTTTCACAGTACCGATCATAAATACGGTTACAATATTTCAAAGTCAGTAAAGGGATGGAAGTGTTGATTAAGTTAAAAGAGTAATAGAGTGTTCACGGTAAAATGAGCACTTTTGAAAGCCCTGCTAAAGATCTACTTGTATTCACGTTGTGTGTTCTTCCGCCTTATGTAAAATTAACATTGTCACGGACCTCATCACTTTATTCATGCGTCGGTCAAGTGAAACTGAGAAATTATTAGAAAAGTAAATATTGTACAAATCTCATCTTCACACTTCGATGCATTATAAAATACAGAAAGCGAGAGAAATAATTTAATTAATCACAAATGGTTATCTAACACTTTTTGTTCGACGTTATTAATATGGAACTACTTCCCCCTCCATCGTTACCAACTTTACTGGGAAAATTTCACTCAGCGTACCCATTCAAATATATGCAGGTAGGGGTAAGTGACATTTTTCGAAGGTTCATTTCAAAAGAGCTCACTTTATCGCGAACAGCCTTTAGCAATAAATCCCTAATTTATTTACAGACACTTCAAAGCTATGTATACCTATCACTTGCTATCTATAATTGACCGATTTCATAAATTACAATTTACAATCACCTGAAAGAAATTAATATAATCAAATAACTACAATCAGTCCTGAGAGAGTGCATCAGAACCTATTGAAGTATTTAACAAATTATATGTCCAAGTTTGAGTGTCCGTATTTCACATTCCTTCACTGTGGCCTTAATTCAGTTCACTACTCCGGAATGTTCTAGAGTGCTCTGATCCGAACGCCCCCATGCACAGTAGCCTACTTCTTTACGCGTCCGTCCACATAGCACAAGACTTATCTGCTGTTCCACAAGCCCCTCTCCTCTGATGTTCCTCGTTGTACCGGACTTTACTCGATTGCCGCACTTCAGCCAGCTGGACATCACAAAGACTAACGCCTCTCCGGCTGCGGGGAGTATTTATAGTGTCGCCGGAACTTCTTCAAATGCCTGTCCCCTCTCTACTAGATTTTCACCCATACTAATAAGAACATGTTTCCAAACACTCTTATCTCCTGTAGCATTTCTGTTTAATGCATGAATATTTTGAATTCTTTCCTGTCGCAAGGGTTTTTACGTCTCTCTTGACGGTTTTTCCCTAGCTCATTTAGTTACAATCTTAGCAATAGGCCACTTAGGGAGGTAGCCACGGCCCCAATTGCTGGACATGGCTGCCCAATGCCTCTCCGCCGTGATGCACGCCTCCTTGCACGATTTCCTTCTCTTGTAGGCGTACGGGGTTAGCCCTGACACGCAATAAAATCCTGCCCTACCTTCGGGCTTCCTTTCCCCTAACACTTAGATATAAGGTAGAGTAGAAAAAAAATTCTCCAAATGCAGCGTTGCGCCTAGCAATAGGATAATTAGAAAATCCTTGCTCATCCTACCAAGTCGTTATCACCTATCCCCCAACCCCAGGCAGGGGAGAGGAGCGGCTGTGACGGCAGCCAGGTCGGATGTCAGTCGTTCCCCCGGCCGACAAGATGACAGCCGTGGGCGGGTCTGCCTGTGGAGAGGGTCGATGTGCCCCCCCCCCCCTTTTTTTTTTTCTAAGCGCTGGACCTCATACAATCAGATAAAGTGGAGCATGCATCCAGTGCTGAATTCCACACATAACAGTATTATATATTTCGTTTGCAACTCGTCCATGTTCGTGGGCGCAGCGGCTGGACGGGTTAACCTCAAAACAGCATCTTCAAAGGCAACCAAATGGTCTTCCTGGACACCACGCGTCGCATTGTGTGTAATGTCGGCGTTTTCTGCGCCTAAAAAGTTGAAATCAGTTCTGATGTTTCTGAAAAGACAACGCGGATAACGCAGAAGTTTCGAGAAGCTCTCTGATTGTCCGTTAGTGATATCTTCTCTATCTGTTCGGCAGGGTCCTTTCACAAACAATGCGACTACTACTGTTTACTGTTTCGCGACGAGATATGGCCGGATGGCAGTAAATCTTGGTCATGTCACAGATGTTTGCAGACATGTGTCATAATGTTCTATGTCCGACATTAACTAACACTATAAAATAAGCTACAAAGTACAATTATATTAAAATGCTGTTCCCTGTTGCAAAGTAAGCTGTTTCTTGCTCAGTGCTGTACACACTCTGGCGCACGCAACAGGAATCAGTAACCAGAGTGGAGTCGGGAGAAACTGAATGTACTGCGGCCACTCACGAGAGAGCGGCGAGGCACCCTTTGCAAATGTGCTGTGACGTCAGGTGCACTATACATACGTTTAGGTGGCTGATTTGTAACCTAGTAAATGAATGGATATATCACAGAGCATAACACAGCTTGCCTTCCAATAGTTCACCACACGCCGGAAGTAGTAGGGCTGCACGGGTTTCATTTCACCTGGGATTAATTTGTGGATTATAGATTTGATTGATAGGGTTAATTTTTAATTCGATTTAATCCCATCAAAAATTGAAAGGGTTATATTTAATTGAAAGAGTTTGCGAAAAGGAGTTAATCAAAATGGGATAATTTTTAATCGGATTAATTTTTTTTATTTTTAACAACTTTTCTTGTTTTTCTTTCTTTTTTTTCCTTTTATGGTGAGCTCTGTACGATGTTGATTGTGCGGTGCCACGGAGGCGATGGACTGCCACCGACATTTTACATCACTGGGACGCTACTCCCTCAGCGCAGGGGTAGATCGGTCCCTTGTGAGGGAACTTGGCCACCCAGTTAGTTGTCAGTTAGCTTGCGTAGGCGAGGAGAAGCTAATCCCCTCCCCCCTCCGGCCCCACAAACATACTTTATGCTACAAAGCTAGCATTCTTTTACAGGATTCCCAGGGTAGCGCCTGGGAGCTGTTTCATACTGACCTGAGTGGTGGGTTGCAATGTGTTATATAGGTGTTGAGTTGAGTGCAAGAGTGGGCTAAGTGTAAATTTATTTATTTTTTCTCATTTTGATGTGTTTGTAGGGACATTGGTGGTAGATAGGCGATTTTTACGAATATATTTAACACACAAGAGAAATTCAGAGTGTTCAACGTATGAAAAAATTACACGCATCGAATCGGAAATTTCAAATGACTATGTGAATAATAAGTGGAATTATGTGAGTCTTAAACGTAATGTGAGTCTCGAGCTTACAATTATAATTTACACGAAACAGAATTTTAACTACGTGAATAACTTCTGATGTCGACAAGTGCAAACTGACTAAACAAAATCCAGCTAGTCAGTATGATATTACACAAGGCAGAGTCTTTAAACGAAATATATTTCAAATGCGTTCTACGTATGAATGAATAACATGAGAGACAAGTATAACGAACAACTATGTTTTACTATCTTTAAACGAAATCCAGCTAGTCAGTATGAATAAATAACACATTAACAAGTTTACACATACAAATTACATGATTCAGCATGGTGAGTGATATCTAACTGCAAAAAAAAAACTCTGAATACGATTTAAACCAGACACAATAGCGTATGTCTATTGTGATAAGTAAAATATATAACGATCTACAAGAACGTAACTAAGGATAGCAAATGTTACCACAAATGATATTAAAATAAGTTCGTTCGATGTATGAATGAGTAGCACTTTTGTCCAGCTGTGAGTAGATATGTCTAGCGTGGCCGATAGACAATTCGTAAATGAAGGTAAATTTTTTTTAATGTTTATGAAACTCACTGCACTTGTTAAAACAAACTGTATTATTAAACTGTTAGGAATTTTCGTAGACCGAGCTGATAAAAATGATTTGAAAATCTTATCACAATATTGACTTAACACTCGAAAATTTATATTTTCCAATGAATTAAAAAAATATTTCACAGTATAGTTTATGAATACTGTGAACAAGATCCTAACCCCGGCGCAAATAATATCGCTTAACGAAAATCGCAGCTAGCAGTAGAGATGGTCGCCGGTCCGCAGTTGTGCTAACCCACGATCATAGCCTCGTCTGCCATGTTCCTAGAGGTGCGGTGAAGACATGCGAGAGCGAGAGAGCTGTAAACGTTGGTCTACTCCAAGCGTTCATGACCAACTGAAGATGGTAGCGACTGGGTAGCTGAGGTCAAATCGCTCCAGAGCTCCCTAAACCCCCTCCTCTCCCTCACCGGACTGCTACCACAGGCTGTCTGTGATTGTCAATTTTTTTCGGCAACAAAGCAAGATGACATCATCTGCCTAGAGAACTTCACGTCACTTAGCTAGGTTGTAGGCATCCTCCACCCTCCACCCTACCCTGCACCCCTCGCAATCAGAACTGGCCCGTGTCCACAATGCCAGCTATGCTGCACCCACTCCCTGCCAAGCCATGTCTGTGAGTGTCAATTTATCTCAAATGACTCAATATGGGGACAACTGCCTATTTAAGCTCAGATCGGGAGCTGCCTGCTTGTGGTGGCACCTCCCACCACTACCCTATACCCTTCGCCCACAGAACTCGCCCGAGTCCAGAGGAACATACCCCCTGTCCACGCACCCCTCCCTCCCTTCTCACGAGGGTGATTTGCCTAGAAATTATGCTTTTCTGAAGAGCTATGCCATCGATCGAGCCTGGTGTTAGCAAAAACCTGTTTTACACACCCCAAGCTTCAGCCCCTGAGAAATATTTTTCGAATTTTTTTGTAAGTTTGCGACCCTGCAGTATCTGTTTCACAGCTGTGCACCCCTCTCCCGCTGCAGTATTCAGATCGCGTTTTTCTAGTAGTGGCTTCCCTGATTCAGCCTATAGCCCTCTGAATGCATACCCGAGAAATTTCGCCTAATTCACTCTCCTTTCAATCTTATGCAACAGGTTGACTATATGAGCAGGAAAAAGAGAAAAAACTTTACAAGTCCCTGAAATCAAGTTCCCAATATAAACCCCGAGGTAATCCCCAGATTTAATAATCAAACATTACCTTACAACTATAATCCAGGAAACTTATGAATTAAAAAACGATACAGAAATATGAAACACATTTTTTTACAAGTATTTAAACAAGATATATTTTATTCACTCTTTAAGAAATGTTTTATCTATCAATTCGATGCATATTTATTCATATAGGAGAGAAAAAATATTGGGAGAGAATTCCCCATCTCTTTTTACAACGAGGTCTTGAGACCTGATGAGGATTTGGAGCAGCACCGAGCCGAACCAGGTCACGTGTTTGTGCCTAAGGGAAACAAGAGATATCTCTGATAAAACCCTTGTATCAACGGCAATGTCTAACACAACATCCACACATTACAAAAAAAAAAATTTGTTTTTATGATGTAATCGACCTGGGGAGGTAGGCACACTAAGCACTCAACCAATGTGTTCCCTCTCTTTTTATGTCTAACCAAAAACTTTACAACAGAATGTATTCCACATAACATAAATTGTATATATTTGAATTTATTTAATATCTTAAAAGTTTCTGACTTGCGTTTAATGAAACAGTATGAATATAGGCAGAAATCATTTTTTTTGAAGATAGAATATAGCAATTTCAATGTTATTCTTACTTTTTACAAAAATGTCATTTTCTTGTAAATAAACAAAAAATATACGGATATTTTTACATCAATTGAGTTGAATTTTTATAATTTTTTTTATTTAAAACTAGTTTAAATATATTTTCTTGTGTTTGTCTCGTTCTTCTCCAGACATCATCGTGCTGTATCTTGAAGAGATGTAATTAGTGAGCGTGTTTGTAAAATTAACTATATAAAAAATGTTCACTGGAATATGTTTGGTGAAGACTTAAAAATTTTAGCTGGAGAAAATTTCTTGTAGGCAAGGAAGGACAGAGGTATTTGCTACCTGAATCTGTAAATGTATTCGAGATTCGCTTTCAATATGTTGGCCTAGGATGTCACAAAAGTTGGCCAGCAGGATGTCATGTCTCCTACACCAAATTTCAATCTAAGTAGCCAGATTGGACAAAGACTTTTAATCTGCTGCCTTGTTACTTAGCAAAACTTCATTCATTCTTAAAATTATGTAACATGTAGTGCCCTCTGGAGTAAACACAGTATCATAATAGCCCATATGTTGGAGTGGCCACGTTTTATTCACGTAACCTAGGCCAACTCAGTGTAATATCCAGAACTTTAATTTATGCACCACATGATAAAATAGAATATTATGTGTGTCGGCAATACTTGTGACTCAGTAAGCATATAAAATGGAATAAATACTGTTCCAAAGAAATCTGTTGATGCTGGGCTGTGCTCAGTTTAGGACCCAGTATGTAAAATGCATAGAAACTCACCTTTAACAACAACACCTTCATTCCTGGCAAACTATTATTAGCCATACATACAGCTGAGAAACTTTATATACACAACTACACACATACTAAATGACTTGTTTAATTACATGGAACTGAAAATATGTAGACGAGGGATATGATGAAACATGCACATTCAGAAGAAGTGTCAGGCATGTCAAAACCAGCTTAAACTTATTTATTCAAAAGATTCAAAATGTGCAAATTCAAAATATCTGTTTCAAAAAATCTGAAAAAATAATTTTAAAAATTAAAAATCCCTGAATGGCAATGAGCAATAAAATGAATAATGTATACACTAAGCTGCCATTAGGAAGTGGCCAAGGCTAACGATCATATTACAACATCCTTATGTGATACTTAATTAACAATATGACTTATGCACATGAAGTTAACGTAGCTCTCTCAAAAAATAAAATGGCTTAAAAATAGTGTTAAAAAAATGTAAGTCTCAATATGGTAAAACATTTGACTTTCTCTCTCAGTTTAAATTATAGTTAAAATGGCTTAAGCTAATTTAGGTGATTTTCCAACATGGCGTCCATAGAATGTTCTATGCCCATGGCGTAACATAATGAAGTCCAAGGTGAAATAAAATTTAAAACTTGATGAAAAACAGTTTTCTAGTTAAATACCAGGTTGTAGATGAAGGCAGGACAGTGTAACTCGTAGAAGCATTGGAGGTAGGAATTAAAAATGTAGATCTGGGTGTGGTAGTGCTTTACATGGCTCAATGGCTCACGGATGTCACAGGTCTAGCTAGCTACCTATACTCCTAAAGAGCTGCTTAAAATAAAAAAATGCGGAGTGCTTATTCTATCAAACTCGACGCAAAACACAAATAAAAAACCATTGCAAGCTGTTAGAAACTAGAACACCCTAACTTTAATTAAATTTCCTCTGCTGCATCCAACTGTAGGATGGGTGTCCTAGTCTGATGTCTAGCGTAGTAGAAGGTTGGTGGCAGAGAGAGTGAACTTTCAAATGGCCCGTGCATCCTAACCCTATGCTGAGCTCTCCAGCCAATCGGTGTATAGGATTTGAACCTGTTAGCCAATCGCAAGGCTTCCTGACTAACGATCTAAAATGACACACTCCAAATGGCCTAAATACCTATTCCATATAGTTGCGGGTCTCGTAGAAGTTAATAAAAAAATATACAAGAAATTCCCTGAAACATTAACAATAAATATGAGACCAAAAATAATGCTAAATACTATGTTATTAATTGAAAATACAAACAAAAGAAAATCTAACTATCTATTTCAATTAAACATTAATTATTGCCACTCGTACATCTAAGTTGAAATACTCTAATCATGAGAAAAATGCAAAAATAAAAATAATAAAAGTTACAAAAATCGAACATACGTGAAACATGGGAAAAATTACAAATATTATGCATGATGGTATCCAATACATGAAACACACACAAATTATTACATATAGGTGCAGATAATGGAAATGTTGTGTTCCATTGTTTACGACTGACTTCTGAAAAAGGTCACATAACAAAATCGTTAATGTAAATTATAAAAATTAATAAATACAATAATTTTTTTAAATTCAAATACTCTAACATTTACATGTACAAGCCAAACAGACTCTTTAACCATATAAAAAAAACTCCCCTATTCACCATTATGCTGTCAAATGTGTTTAGAGTGAAAAAATTTACATCATTACATGATTGAAATAATAATACAGTTTATTAGGGAACTTTCCAACTAGAAGAATGAAAGAATGAATGAATGAATTTTCTTTAAAAATCATTAGAATTAAATTAATTTTCTTTAAAAATTGTTAACCCTGAATGATATTTCTTAAAAAATCGTCACACCAGAATGAAATTTCATTAAAAATCATTACACCAGAGTGAATTTTTTTATCAGTAAGTCTGAATGAGATTACTTTAAAAATCATTAGAACTGAATGAAATTTCTTTGAAAATCGCCAGAACAGACTGAATTTCCTTTAAAAATCGTTACACCAAATGCATATTTCTTAATAATCGTTAGAACAGAATGAATTTTCTTTAGAAATCGTTATATCTGAATGAAATTTCTTTAAAATTGTTACACCAGAATTAATTTCCTTTAAAAATTGTTAAAACTGAATTAATCTTCTTCAAATTACGTAACACCCAAATGAAATTTCTTTAAAAATCATTACAACTTTATATTTTCAATCATTAAACTGCAAAAACTTTTCATGTTAATACAAGTAAAAAAAATTAATACTTTTTTTAATTATAAAAAAATTTGTGGAATTATACAGCAGAAGGAATCATTCATCACTGAAATAGTAAATTTTGAGTATAATTTAATTCTAGGGTTAAGACCTAATCTTAATTTGCATTTCTTAACTGGAATAATATTCAAGGTGAAGGAGGTAAAGAGATTGGGCCATAAATTATTTCTTGCGGTGATGGATTGAATACAGGTGGAGATGGGAGAAATTAATTTATGTCGAGGTGTTTCAGGTGACAATATTTCAATAGATGGCTGACTTCGAGCAGGTAAAACAACAAAATTAATTTTAAAAATCCACTGGTTTCTTCAACAATTTATCATTGGTAAATAAAGCTTTCGGAGACACGTTTAGAGAGGGTGAAGTTAAAGTTAACAGTTTACAACAAGAGCAAATCTTGGATGTTGGCAGTCGTTGCTCACCTGTTTTTATTCTTAAGTCTAATGCTCCAAACTCTGCAGGTGGGAGCACCATGGTGGATGGTGCTGTAAACTTTGAAGATGTGGACGCAGTAGCTGACGACATGGACACTGTGGTGGATGGTACCACAAACTTCGAAGATGTGGACTCAGTGGCTGATGGCACTGTGGATGCTTTCGTAGACATGGGCATCATGGCAGACCGTGCTACAAACTTTAAAGATGTGGATGCTGTGGACACACTCATAGCCATGGGCACTGTGGCAGACGGTGCAACAAACATTGAAGATGAAGACACCATGGCTGACGGTGCTGTGGACACTCTCTTAGACATGGGCACCAATGGGAACGGTGCTACAAACTATGAAGATGAGGACGCCGTGGCTGATGGCATTGTGGAAGCTCTCTTAGATGGGTATAATGATGCAATCACTGGTTGCAATGTGCAGGTAAACTCCTCTTCCTCTAAAGAATTTAATAAACGTCTTACTAAATCATCCAAACCATTAGTTAGATTATTGAAACAGTCCTAATCAAAATCATCAAGCTCTTTGTTAAAATCTTGTGTGATAAGACAAGAAAGTAATCTTCAAATGAGCTCGACATCACAAAGTGAACTGAACTGACAAACAACTGGAAAAAGTGGAAGGGGTAAAGAGGCTGAAGCTCTATTTATAAAAATTTCAAATTTCCAGGCAAAACGCTCGAGAAGCCTGATTTCTCCCCTACAACCAGAAGTCAGAAGTTCAAACACCCATTCCCCTCTCTTCACGCACTACGACTTTCAAATATCTTCAAGCCCGCATCCCCAACCTCGGAGATAACACTCTTTGCTAAGTTTCTCGCTCGAAGAAATGAATAGCATTTATTTATCAGTAAAATAACTTCTGAATCATAACAAAAAAATAAAGTTTAATTAATAATCCATTAAAATTATTTGCACTGTATTAGAGATCAATGTATTTGATAAAACAATATATAATTTATAGAAACAAATTATACTATCCATAAAACCATGCTATAATCCCTTTTTAAGCTTCTCTAAAATTACTTTAATCTTTTAAAGGAAATGTTTTTCTTATTCACAATATATCTGATCAAAATCAAGAGACATGATACAATCTAATTTTAGTATATATGCACCTGTTTTCTTAATCTGTATATTGGTAATCATATTTACACTAAACATATACTTATATTTTTTCCAGTTAATGCCTCCAAACATGTTTCCTATTTGGTTAAAATTCTATTTTATAAGATTTTTTCAATTTGTTGGCAGTAGTTATTGTGAAGGGAAGTAAAAACTTGTTTCATAAATATTTGTTCATTTTTAATATACATTTTGTGCATTTTTTCCCCCGTGCATAATGGAGCTTGCAAAGTGAATATTAATTTTATCAAGTAGAAGACAAAATATATTTGCTATAGAGATTTCAAACAGCTAGAAAGAGGTTTTGACCTTGCTAATATTAATGGATATAATCATTGATCTGAACTACCCTCTAGGTATGGGAATGTCATTGGCCACTTCCTTCATGGAAAGCTAGGTGCCTGGGTTGTCTTGAGGGTTCAATACGACCATAATATATTTTGCGGAGGTTTGTTGGACTCAGTTCAGTAACATCTGAAATCTTGATTTCTGTAGTTAGTACTACTGGAAAAAATATAAAAATTTAACCTTGAAAGTTTATGAGTCTGGACACTGTAACACTGCTAAGACCTCAAATCTCTAAACGTAATGGTTTTTTCACATTTTGCGGTATTTTTGGAAACGTTACAAGGATAAGATTTTGAAGCAAGTATGAATTAAAAATTTATAACATTTAATCCAAAAAATTCCACACAATTAATTGAAAAAACATCTATATACAGTTGAGCATATCTTGTTTTTTTATAAGGTTACAATCATACTTAACCGAGACTCGAACCTAGTTTATATCAACTAAGCCTTATCTGGGATGGTACATTATATTGTTATTAATGGAAAAGCAGTTAGAGTTGCTCACTTCTAGAACATTTCTTTCAAAATTCTTTGTGGAGAAAATATTTTTCTTATTAACACAATTTTACTTTTAATTAGCAATATGTTAAATCAATTTTAAGAAAGGAATTCATTTTACATCATATTTATTTACAAAATATTTACAAATATAGGTTGATCAAAAAATTTATGTGTAGCATTTTAACACAAGCATGTACAGATTGCTCCAAAACATACACAAGTAACTACAGAATGATATGTAACATATTAAACAATTACTTCAAAAATATATGCAAACAAAAGTTGTTTCAAAAAAGATGCTAAAACTATATCTTTCCCAAACAAAGTCGAAATTGTTTACTCCAACATGCTAATAACTTGTTGATATTCAATTAACAATTTGATTTCTGTATACAAGAGTATGTGATTTCATTGTATTAATGTTCGATCTTTACGAGATAGTGGATTACATACAAGCAAATACTTTTTATAGTAATTAGCATTCATTACTTCTCTCATTCCAAATAATAGCATATGAACCAACCAATATCCACAGGCGATTTTGGAAGAGAATTATCAGAGTCTGTTTCACTCCAGTCTGTCTTCATTGCCAAAGTTAACAATAATTTTGAGTTTTCATCTTCAGAGAAAAACATTGAATTAAATCTATATGTTTTACATAATTGTTTGAACGAGGGGTAATTGTATTCTTTTTGAATATCTATTAATTTACCATTATACACACTTTCGAAAATAGATTTTTGCTCAACTCCACCTACATATATTTCACAATTATTTAGTTAATGTGAGCAAATAGCTTCAATATTCTCATACTCTATTCATCCAGTTCCCTATTTTAAAGCATGGTGATAGTTAGTAACCTATTTATTTGTTTTCTTGTGTTTGGGTGTTTGATATTTTCAGTCAAACAATGATCCGAAGCTGAATACAGTTGTATGTACTTCCATATCAGTGATAGTTAATTCTTTAAAGATTTTTTTTTCTGCAGTCTGAAATCCATGCACATTGCTAAATATCTCATCATAGCTGTGTGGTTCGGCATCTACTCGCTGGATTCATTATTTCTGCCAGCTTATCTCTTGCATTCTAATTTGCTAATCTATAATGAAATATAAGAGCGTAAGCTTGCATTATTGCTGGAACAGGTGCATCTGCAATAATTTCAATTTGTGAATGAATTAAGTCATTGGTAATTCTGCTGTCCTGTTTACTTACATCAAATACAATAATGTTCCTCTGGTTTTAAATGACTTGGGTCCTAGAATCGGTAAACTGATTTTGTTATAATACAGTTCCTGAAACTTTGAGTACATATCATATAAAATAAGGGATTCCCCATTGACAAAGTTCATATTTAAATCCTTATAGGGGTAAGCTTAACTGTTAGATATAGTTTAAAAAATTTTCATATCACAATTATCGTATACTGATCGAATTGGTTTTAAATACTTTTATCGATTTGTATGAAAACAAATGAAAACATATCTCGGTTTTTCTAACAAAAAACTTGATTTCAGATTCCAAATGACTTTTTGTGACGTTGGCAGTGATGGAAAAACCTCTAAAGCCCACAATCTGAATGGAATGTCTAGATTCTTCCCTGTTTCGATAAATTTTAAAAAACCTTGCATGTTACCGAGTGTTAATTTCAATATGCGGCATGAACCATTCCACACTGCTTAATTCAAATGTTACACCTTCCTTGTAACTAGCTGTACTGTATGTAGCATTTAAATGTGTATTGCCAAATAGAATAACTAATTCTTGTTTAGTATTTAATATTACATATTTGTAGTCTTCAGCAAAGCCCAAAACCATACATAACGGTATAACAACTTCTTATTTTCCACCTGGGTTTATTTGTAGTGAGTTATGACTTGCATTATTCCACCCAGCCATAAGCACTATAATAATATTGTTTAGAGTTCCCGAGAGATAGTTCTTTATTGTGGAAGTAATTCCAACATCCGTGTTTCATCGATTTCCACTCCATTTAGCTGATATGCATTTCTGTCGATTTAATATTGTATTCCATTTCTTATTATTTTTGTAGTTGCTGGATTATTTGCATCAGCTGATTTTTTAATTATTATTCTAAACCTTAAACTTGATTTTGATGGTAACATATAAGTATCATGATTTTGTATTGAAATCCTTATTTCCGATGGAAATGTGTAAGGACCTGCTAGATGGTTCATACATATGTATTTCCGTATTGGTGATTGCATTCTCATAGCTGATCGGTTCTTCGACATTTCTATTAACAGAATGCCCTAATTCTTTTTAATACAATTTGTTGCCTCATGTTAACTTCACAGGTAACTTATCTGAAACTAGCATTTTATGTTGATGTTTATGTCATTTTATACTTCCTTTCTTCGAAATACGTTCCTTAATGAGATTTTTCTTGAAAGAAATGCCTACTTTACGTCCGAATTTAATATTATACATAATAGCCATTTAAATTGTAAGGTGCAATGGAATGCAAGTGTTTATATAGCTTTTTTTAAATTTTAAACTAATGGTAATTTCTTCGTTTATAGAATTAATAAGTTTACTGTCTTAATGGACATTTGTAAAATCGATTTCATCAACATGAATCACTATTACTGGAAGATATATTAATGTATTAGGTTTTCCAATTATTTTATAACTTAGAGCTACAGCACACGTGAATTCAGGTAGTATATTTGTCGGTCTTCAATTGAAACATGAACAGCCTAAATTATTAACATTTATACGACGTATATTTACTGACAATATATTAACTGGTTTTGATTATCCATCTAATTGATTAGATGGATATACTCTCTGTTCATAAGCCAACATATTTGCAATTGAATTGTCTTTGAGAAATCAATATCGATTTTATTATACATCATTCTAATTAACAAATTTGGATTTCCATGTAATCGAAAATGTACGTCTTCAGGTAATGCCGATTAAATGATTGCTTCAAGGTCATCCAACTCGTATGATCCTACCCGTATCACAACCTTGTATGTTTTTTCACCAATATTAGCAATAAATAATTGGTTTTGAATATCAATGTTTGGTAGGCTGTTTTAAGTAACGAATTCTATTAGACTTATTTGCCATTCTCCATCTAACTCCAGCACACGGAAATATACCGCATGTTATTGTAACGAATTTCCACTTAATATGAACGTAATTGATGTATTACTAATGTGTTTTACAATTACTTATATAGCCTATTTATACCCAAAAAATGTAAACATATATGTCCGCAATTGATTGTATTTGGTAATTGGTTTTAAATTATTACGTATTTGAATTGGAGGATGTAAATTTCCATAACTGTAGTAATACAACGAGTGAATTATGTTTTTAATTAATGCAACCCAATGTGTTCCTTTATTTATTTGTCGAATCTAAATTAACAATCTTCCAATCACGACGATTTGGTTTCATTGGTAAATCGTCTCTCATATACACACCTCAGAAATAGGGAATATCCAGTTTCTCTACAAATACATTAATATCTTTGTTTCTTAATGCATGTATTGGAAGACTATTTAGGACTTTCTATGTTTGTTTCCTTGCTTAGTTTTTTGTCCTTGTCCAACTTTATAGGGCTTCAAATACATCCCTTTACCTTTTTATTTAACTGCTCTAATAATTGCCGAAACCCCTCTGAGGATTGATGCAAGAGTTGTTAAAGCTCGAAATATGAAAGGCATGATTACTCCTTTATTTGTTTTTCTTTTAGTTTTACATTTTAGACCCCTGCCTAATAACTCCACCTTCACGCACATAACTTTATCAACAACCGAAGCTCTGAGCTTTTCACTCTTAGATGTAGATGGATTCTTCCTTATATTTGCAGCTTTATCAGCTAAAATTGTATCTGCTGTATGTCTTTTTTCAAATTGTTTGTCCGATCATAAACTATGTTATTTTCCTTACACATGATATCCAAAGAGTTTATTCCTCGCTCGTTCTGTGCCAAATGCTTTGCAAGTTTAGTACCTGGCCGCAATAATTGTATTTTGGTAAATGTAATTCAAATAGAAATTTTTAATTATTGTAGTCAATACACAGTATCCTTTTTGGATACATTTAGTACGAGCCATGGTTTTCAACTGAACGTGAACGTATATATAGACCTGCATTTATAGTTTTACATTAGTATGTTACGTAATACTGTGTAATTGTGTAGAAATGAAGGTTATTTAACAAAATGTGCATTTGCCGGTAACTGTATATACAATAGAAAGTGCAATTTAACAGAAATATGGTATTATTTTACCATCAATATACGTTGTGTTTTAAGGGGTGCTTCTTCATGTGGAAAAACTTGTTTTATCAACTCCTTGTTGGAACATCCGAATGGTCTTAAATTTGAAATTGTATATGTGTTTTCTAAAACAATACAAGAAACATATTAATGATTAGTGAGCTTTTATCTTTAATAGAAGGAATGCGATATTTCCCTATTATAAATAAAGAAGATATAGTGTTTCCGAATGTAGCATTCCCCTATTCGCTATATATTTTTGACGATGTTTGGTGTGAACCACAGGGTGAAATACAGCAATATTTCAGTTTCAGACGACATTCAAATGCTGATTGTTTTTATCTATCGCAATGTTACTTAAGTATACCAAAACATAATTTGCACAATAATGCAAATTGTTAATTGTGTTCGAAATGGATAACATGGCTCTTGCAACATATATACAGTGATCATGTTTCTTGGTGATTATACAAATACTTCCCCTATATAAAGGCAGATATAGGTCTGGTGTTGAAAGTTTTTTATTTCCAGGCGAAGAACCATGAGTATTTCAAAGTTTGGATATAGATGTATAAAATGCAATCATTACAATGGCTATTTAACCAAAAATTGCGATGGGAATTGTGATTTGAATGGACCTATATTATGTTATATGGGTATGGCTGTGAAAGATAGCGATTCGGTAAATAAACATTACATGGAAGACCTAAACACTATTACGCTAAATGTTTTTCTATCGCAACCAAACCATATTCAAGAGAAATTAATAAAGTTATTTGATTTGAATGATAATTTTTACAAAAACAGGAGCATAATTGCAAAAAATTAAGCAGTATTAGCACTGATTTGCAGAGTAATTAATTTAGAATAGAAGGACATTTAAATGGATTTAGTAAGGATTTTAATGATATGACAAACATTGTTTTTACAACAAAACTTAAATTCAAGAAAATTTAAGAGTTGTTATTAATGAAGTGGTAAACACTACTATTGCAAAACAACTTAAAACACGAATGGAACAAATATTCCAGTATATAAGAGATGAATTGACTTATAAAATATTTGGTTTAGTTACACAAACAGATTTGAGAAAACAAAATAATTATTTGGGAACATGAATGGACTACTTTATAAATGATTTGAAAACTATAGCAAAATTAGATGTTGTTTTAAGTAAAGTCGATAAGATTGAAAAAGTCCAAAGTAATCGACATACATCAGTTTGAAAAGCAACAACTTAATTCATGTATAAATAGATTGAATTTAATGTAATATAATCAAAACATGTCTGCATCTTTTTGGAATTACGTAATGATATATCTGCTGTGAAAGAGAAATAATTGCAAGAGAAACGAGCCCGTATGGAACAGGATGTTTTAAATGAAGGAATATTTAAACCTGTTATGAGTAGAATGGATATGTTGCATTCTGTGTTGAATAAACATAAAGAAACAGCTATGGAAATTAAAATGGAAGAAGAACCTTTAACAAAGAAAAAGCAAACTCTTTCTCAATTAACACGATTTGATTTAGCTTTAAAACTATCTACATCTACGTGCAATACAAGATCTGGAGTTCATCATCATGATGTCTGGTTCCTGTGAGATTCAGAAGTAATGTTTCAGCCTGACAATAAAATTAAAATTTGTGATTACATAACTGATGTGAGTCAAGGATTGTTTGAATTATTGTTTAAAAAATTTCCAAATAGATATTCGATACTGATTTGCAGAAATATAGAGAACTTATACGTGGAACGATTGCTGATATTCGTTCAGGAGATGAAAACCACCAGAAAATACATTTAATAGGAGATATAGTAGGAAGTGGGATATATAAAGATGAAACTGACAACCAGTTTTCACCGGTATATTGGAACAATCCTAATGAATTGGTCGATAGATTAAAACTTCTCAGCGCTTCTAGAAAGTCTGGAAATAATTCACATACAAACAAAAATGCAGTCAGCTTGCTTTAAACTTGTGAAAGACAGGCGAGGGGGCTGCAAGGTCCCAAATACGTTGAACTGTAAAGGGAACGCGATTTGTAGGGAGGGCGATGCACTTAGAGGAGTCTAGTTGTTGGAGAGGCGAGGTAGGAGAGGAAGTGTCCAGTCTCCCTCCCACTGTCGCACATACGCAGAGGCGAGCACCAGGCTCTGTATGTGAAGGGAAGGTTGTCGAGCCGATGTAAGCGGGCAGGAGTGGTTGGATGGGCGCGGGAGGGGTAGAGCAGCCGGATGGTGGCACAACCGGGTGCTAGCAGTAGCTTAGTGTACTAGATTTCCCATTCTCTCAGCCTCTTCACACGAAGCACATCTCCCATGTGTTCGTGGACCGGCCCGGCACTTCTCCAACTCTGAACGTTTTCCTCTAATTGGCTCTCGAGACCTAAATTTCGCCCGCACCCATACACTCTCGATTCTCAGCTATCCGCTAGCTGGTATTGTCCATGAGGTTTTAGAATGACTCGCTCCATTTCTTTTGTAAATGTACGTCGCTGTAGTCGACTCCCTTTCCCAAATATACTTTAGCGAGATTATATTATATTTTCATATATGATGCTTCTCTCTAAAAATTCTGGGCTAGGAATAACTACACGTGAAATATGTGTTTTTGGCTGCTAGACGAATAAATATGTTTCTTGAATCAGTAGTTGTAAAAACAGATCAGTTTTAACGAGTGAATAAAATAAGTTTTGTATTTCTGTGTAAGTTTACAAATCATAGTTTGCTTGATTAATATATACACTTGTTGTTGGAATGTCAAATCTGGGGATTATATCAGGGATAAAAAAACTTTATTTCAGGGATATAAAATTTCATCGGTGGGAGTTGTGAAATTTTTGATTATCTGGGAATATGCCAGGCTCTTGCATGAGCTTGGATCGGCAGTGAGGGTGGGGTGTTGGGATCAGGGAGTTCTTCAGCCAGCAGAACATGCACTCTAGCCTCACAGAGAAGGGTGAGGGTTGGGGTGTGTAGCCATAGTCTTGGAGAAGAACTCGTATTCGTACAAAGATAGCTTCTGGAGTAGGGGCGTGAGGGATGGTCTGGGTTCTTGACTTCAGGGCATGTTCCTCTGGACTCGGGCCAGTTCCTAAGGTGGGTGGTAATGGGAAAGGGGGGTGGCTACGAGCAAACAACCCCTGATCTGAGCACAAGTAGGCAGTTGTCGCCATCTTGCCTCTGTTGCGAAAAATTACTATGTGGGCTGATGGTGAATGACTCCCAGAACCTTGCTGACATGGTTTGGGGGGGAGCGTAGGGGTAGTTGGCATCCTGGACTCGGGCCTGTTCTAAGGGGTGGCAGGCAGGGCCCTCCTGATCTGAACGCAACTAGGCAGTTGACACCATTTTGCTACATTGCGGAAAAATTGACAATTGCAGGCTGCCCGGAGTAGGAGTATGATGAAGGGGGGAGGGGATGTAGGGAGCTCTTTAGCGAGGCGACCTCAGCTACCCAGTCGCCACCATCTTCAGTTGGTCATGAACGCTTGGAGTAGACCTACGTTTACAGCTCTCTCGCTCTCGCATGTCTTCACCGCACCTCTAGGAACATGGCAGACGAGGCTATGATCGTGGGTTAGCACAACTGCGGACCGGCGACCATCTCTACTGCTAGCTGCGATTTTCGTTAAGCGATATTATTTGCGCCGGGGTTAGGATCTTGTTCACAGTATTCATAAACTATACTGTGAAATATTTTTTTAATTCATTGGAAAATATAAATTTTCGAGTGTTAAGTCAATATTGTGATAAGATTTTCAAATCATTTTTATCAGCTCGGTCTACGAAAATCCCTAACAGTTTAATAATACAGTTTGTTTTAACAAGTGCAGTGAGTTTCATAAACATTAAAAAAAATTTACCTTCATTTACGAGTTGTCTATCGGCCACGCTAGACATATCTACTCACAGCTGGACAAAAGTGCTACTCATTCATACATCGAACGAACTTATTTTAATATCATTTGGGGTAACATTTGCTATCCTTAGTTACGTTCTTGTAGATCGTTATATATTTTACTTATCACAATAGACATACGCTATTGTGTCTGGTTTAAATCGTATTCAGAGTTTTTTTTTGCAGTTAGATATCACTCACCATGCTGAATCATGTAATTTGTATTTGTAAACTTGTTAATGTGTTATTTATTCATACTGACTAGCTGGATTTCGTTTAAAGATAGTAAAACATAGTTGTTCGTTATACTTGTCTCTCATGTTATTCATTCATACGTAGAACGCATTTGAAATATATTTCGTTTAAAGACTCTGCCTTGTGTAATATCATACTAACTAGCTGAATTTTGTTTAGTCAGTTTGCACTTGTCGACATCAGAAGTTATTCACGTAGTTAAAATTCTGTTTCGTGTAAATTATAATTGTAAGCTCGAGACTCACATTACGTTTAAGACTCACGTAATTCCACTTATTATTCACATAGTCATTTGAAATTTCCGATTCGATGCGTGTAATTTTTTCATACGTTTTTTCGGACGAATTTCTGTTGTGTGTTAAATATATTCGTAAAAATCGCCTTTCTATCACCAATGTCCCTACAAACACATCAAAATGAGAAAAAAAATAAAAATAATTACACTTAGGCCACTTTTGCACTCAACTCAACACCTATATAGCACATTGCCATCCACCACTCTGGTTAGTCGTAATCAGGGTTTGCTGGGAGTACTCGGCTTCCCTTACAGAAAAATAGCCTTCGCCTAAAATATTTTGATGGTTGTGAGAGGAGGAGGGGGTTAGCTTCTCCTTTCTCCTGCATTGCACATGAGAACCGCGCCCGGGCTACCCCTGCTCTGAGCTTCGGCAGTGATTAGAAATGGCGTTGGCGGCTGGTTAGTCGCCTCCAGACCACCGCACCGTCAACATCGTACAGAGCTCACCATAGCAGGAAAGAAAGAAAGAAAATCAAGAAAAAATTTACAAAATTTAATCCGATTAACAATTAACCCTTTTTGATTAATCCCTTTTCCATTAACTCTTTTTGATCAACCCTTTCAATTAAATTTAACCCTTTCTGCTTTAGATCGGATTAAGGATTAACCCTTTCAATGAAATCTATAATCCATCAATTAATCTCAGGTGAAATTAAACCTGTGCGCCTCTACTACTGCCGCCGGGTAAAAATAACTACCAGTGTTAGCTTGCACGAAGATATTCTTGCCCTATAATTAGGGACATGTGAAATTAGCGTTATTATTCGGCACCGGGATAAACTTCACAGTACTGTCTGGAGCCGGCGTAGTTTCTCCATTGGCTGCTGCATAAATGTGAAGCCCCGCCCTTCTGAATGAACTGCACCTGATTGGGGTACACAGTGCTGAAGTGTTCATTCATTGGCGCAGAGTTACCTAGGGCGTGTAAGATTAAGTATGATCCAATGACTAATGTGTGGCAAAGGTACGGGTGTTAAAGTTTAACTAGTCCCCAAATAATAACGCGAATTTTGCCCGTCTCTCCACATAATATATGCCATCAAATATTCAATTATACTATAAAATGACGCTGGTGTAAATTTTGACGTGTTTTCCCTTGAGACAAGTACGGAGTAACCAAGACGTCTGCCTCAGGGGGTGGGGGTGGGGGGAATTGGACAATATTTACTAAATATTTGCGTTAAATTTCTTATTTATGTCATAACCCTAACGGGGACTTCAACTGTTACATATAGCAAAAGAATTTCTTTGAAACTGAAAAATATCCCCCACCCTACACCCTCGATTATTATTTTTTAATTTGCAAATTGAAACGGAGAAACTGTGTCCCCCCCCCCCCCTGGATTGATTTCAATGGTAACTAAAGCGTCAGAACACTTTTGTTTTTTAACTCTCTCGCAAATTTGAATTCCTGCAAATGGTAGTAAATAAATAAGAATCCTTCAGAGTGGCATTGATGGTTTCTCTAAGATGCTGACACCTCATGTAGTTACACAACCACACTATTTTTTTTCTTTCTCTATCACTCTGACAGTTTCTGAATTGACTACTTTGAATGTTAGTATTTAGGATTGTTCGGTTCGTAATTCGTAGATAGTCAGTTGTTAAGCGAAGGTACATAAAAAAAATGTAAATACTCAAATACCAAGTACGTCATCGTTTTAGTCTACTAATTCGGGGTCACGTGACCGTTTAGTAAACTAAAAGTGCAAATTGGAACAAGCCCTCTCTTTTTCTCTTTTCCTATATTTCTCTCTATCTCTCTCTCTCTCTCCCTCTCGCTCGCTGGAAAGAAAAGCAAACCAGAATGGAGTATATTTGTTGTTTCGTGGACGGATACGAGAGATAATGGTCAAAGGAATAATTGTAATTATATATTCCCGCCCTTCCCAAACTCTTATGTGGCCAAATCGGCTCTACAGAAAAGGCAAGAGGCGAAGCGCTATCAAATAAATTCTCACGTCTAATGTTGCAAATTATTGTCTTGTTGTACTAGGCCGTGTCCGAAATTAAAAATTTGTTATTTTGTAATTTGTTATTTCGTAAGTTTCAATTCGGACGTTGTCGACAGTCAATTTTTTAACACTCGCGGCAACATATAATTACATTAACAGTGAAAATTATTTTTATCTAAATTTAATGCATTAAAAGGACGTGATATTTCTACAATCATTACTGGAATGCAGCGAATATGTTAATAAATAAGAAAATAATTTTTCATGTAATAACGATTTAAAAAAAATTGTTGCGAAATACATAAACAGAGCACAACACTTACTTGCTTTTAAAACATGTCTAAGGTGTTTTATGAACACTTAATTGTTAAAATAAAAAAATAAAAAAATAAAAAAATAAAAAAATAAATAAATAAAGTTTTATTTACGCATCCGCGTATGTATTTTGAACGTAAAAACCAAAATGGCGCTGATTTTGTCATTTCGTATTTTTTTTGCTAGTATCCGCTAGATACAAAATATGAAATACCAAATACGTCACAATTTTTGTATACAAAATCGGGTCACGTGATAATTTCGTAAACAAAATCCGCCATTTCGGACACGGCCTTGTGCTGTGATTTTTCAAACCTATACGTTTCAAGAATATTACTATTGTAACTCAGGCCGCGGTGGTGTAGTGGTTAGACTACTTGCTTCCTACATAGGCGAACCGGGTTCGATTCTAAGACTAAAGATGAGGTAGGCCGCTTATTTGTCTTCTGCGCATGTACCTTACATTGACCGACCCCAGTCATCCACAAATGTCAAAGTCACTTGGCCAACAGTGATGAACGTGTTTGTTTACATCTTAATTTTTAAATGACAAGTACTATTATATTACTTCAATACCTTTACCATTTTGAATAATCAAAAAGCATTACAAACTGGTTAGAGGAAGTATAAAAACATCTCTAAGTGCTTGTTTACAAATGAGTTTTCTAACCTAAAATTCAAACCACGCCGTTTTCTGTAGACATGTTGGCAGAAAAGCGGGTCAGTGTTTTGAAACGGAGATTGGTTGTGCGCAGCTAGCGAGATCGGTCTACCTCGTCTTTAGTATATGTTTGGTTCCCGGCGGGATCGTTTGCGGAAGATCTTTGCACGCGGGAATCGCGCCGGACGATGCCGCTGGTCGGCGGGAATTCTCCGGGATCTCCCGTTTTCCGCCGCCCTTTCATTCCGGCGCTGCTCCATGCTCACCTCAATCACCCTCTCAAGACCTCGTAGTTAAGAAGAAGTGTGTGGTACTCCACCTACAAACAAGCTGGCAACACCGGATGGGTAGTAGCGTGACGGTAGCAGTAATGACGTGCCGATTACGCTAATAAGGATCGTTTCCGCTGGTGGTTGCCTGTGTTTTTGCAGCGCCGTCGAGATGTTGCGTCGTACAAGGATCACGTGGAGGAGGGTTGGCAGAGGAGTGTAAGTGGAAAAAAAAAAAAAAACGACGAGCGAGGCTGAGATTTTGGGAGTCGAGCGGGAGAGGCTATCTCGGCGCCATGATGTCGTGCGACAAGCGCTGAGTGAAACAGGAACCCCTGAGCCCTGGCTGCGGTCGCCTAGCCGCGAGCCAAACACCTGCGACAGTCGTCCTCTCTCGAGCCGCTCCGGCCTCGCTAAGGTCAGTCGCCCGCCCCACACAGCCTCTCTCCAGACTTCTGCAGCTTGACCCGCATTCGCGCCACCCCCCCCCCTCCCGCGAGGCGCCTTTCCCCCCCACACGTACACCTTCCCCCTTACGTAACCTACGTGCAGCTCTTTTCCGCGTTCGAGGCGCACGTGCGAGAAGGGCGACACTCCCTGGCGCATCAAGTATGCCCATTGCCACTAAGGCCGTGTCCGAATTCAGGTATAGAGAATGTTTCGTAACTTATGTTACATACTTTGGGAGGAGATTACTTACGTAAAAACTTTACGAAAATGCCGATTGACTTATGTCCGGAAACGATGTCTAACGGTAGAAAACACCCACGAAAGTTGGGGTTTAAAAATCGTCTTCATTTAATATAATGAAAAAAAAAAAAAAAAGTAATACTAAGTTAAAGTATTTAAATGCCTTAACTTATTATTAATTTGCCTCCATTTTATTAAATAAAAACTATTTTTAAAGCCCAACTTTCAGGAATGTTTTCTACCCTTAGACATCGTTTCCGGACATACGTCAATCTGCATTTTCGTAATTTTTTTGTCAGGAATCGCCTCCCAAACTCTGTAACATAAGTTATGAAACACTCTGATACTGGCGTACTTGCATCCTTGCATGCTTCACTTACCCTTGACACAAAGCTTGATGAATTCCGATATGCAGTCTTGTTGGCTTCGGCAACAGTTATTAGCCAGCTAATCACTTTTAATGTACGTGTATTCCTACTAAGAATTTTATAGTTTTACTGTCCAGTTTTAGGGGTAAAATCAAGTATTAAATAAAATTTAAATTTGATTTACACAACATTTAATATCTTGCATTATTGTATGTGAGTGCATTTTTTATGTTAGTTTCTGTAGGTTAGGAAAATAGGCATATACGAATTTATTGTTTACACCTTTTTTTAAGGCGAACCTTGTAATAATTATTAACTTTGTTTAAAATACTATGCCTACGAAGTAATAATGTTGCCCTATTAAACTTTAACTAAAATAATTATGTCGGTAATCAATTTTAACCTACAAATTACTTCTCAAAATGACGGCACACCTTCCGTAAGTACGAGAGAAGTATACATTTTCGTTCACTTGTATACTAGCGCACTTCACTTGCAATTCGGACAGCACTTACGATGTCACTTCCAGAGACAGGTACGCACAAGCATGTACTTCAGGCGAATTCGGACACAGCTTAAGCACAAGACTCAGAACTGACGTGCAGTGTTCTCGTCGCACTGCGTTTGCCTATGGGACTTTCAGCGGTGAATCTATTATTTTATTGGTGTAAAGTCTGTAGGAATGTTCAGTGAAGGGCCATTGAGTAGTTTCGAATTTATCTGACGCGTATATTTTCAGATACATCGCTTTGACAAGGCCGGTTTGAACCGGTATTGGAGTGCTCTGAAAAGGTGTTTATGACGCGCGTGACACCTTGAAAGCACTAGTTGTTTGCAGTAGTGGTTGCACTTTTTACAATTTACTCCGAGAGCCACAGTCACCGAAAGGCTTATTTGGCCGACCATGTTCCGTACCAGGACTTCATTCAGTACTATAGGCAGCCTGGCAAGTATCCTTGAAATACGGAAAATTAATGTGTTCCAGCCGAGAGGAACTGAAAGTGCTGTCTCGAGGTATTCCGACTTTTTCCCACATAATGTTAACTTTATGACAAAAATTTCTTAACTTACTTTTTAGGCACTTGAAGTAACTTTCAGAATGTTCACTATTTACCATTTCTTCTAGAACGCGAGCAAATAATGCATCCAGTTTCGATTTCTTCTGCTTTTCAAGCCATACTTCAAAAAGTGCCATCCGGGAAATGGAATGCGAAATATTAGTAGCGTTTTTTTTGTATATAATTTAGATTATCTACCTTCAAAGTCCATATAAACACAACGCCCAACTCGATGACACTCTGAACTAAAATCTTATGTGAAGTTAGACAATAGAGTTTAAACCAATCAAATTTTACTCACGTTTTCAAGGGGCTGTTGCTCGACGACAAAAATAATTTTTTTGCCACACTACTAGCACTATAAATCCGAGGAAACTATAAGCAGCAGTATTTCATATTGCATAAAGCTCTGCGTATTACTTCATGCGTACGCAGATGAACCGCACAATCTGTACTGAGGATAGGGAAATGGCGAAATTCGTGCAAGTTCGTACAGCTTCAAAGGCGCACTACCCGCAGCGCGTGTACAGTATGTGGGGTAAAGGCTGTGCACGGTAAATTTAGCACTTTTGAAATCCCTGCTTGAGATCTACTTGCATGTACATTGTGTATATATTCTTCCGCCTTATGTAAAACTAACATTGCCATGGACCTCATCACTTTATTCATACTTCTGTCAAGTGAAACTGTGACATTATTAGAAAAGTAAATTACTTACAAATATGGTTATTTTTACACTGCCTAAGCTTTAAAAAACAGAAAGCGAAAGAATTATTTTATGGTATCACAAATGGCTACCTAACATATTTTTATTCGACGTTAAGATACGGAACTACTTGCCAACCATCGTTACCAACTTTACTAAGCGCATGTCACTCAGGGCACCCGTTGAAATATGCGCATGCAAGGGTAGTGACATTTTTCTAATGTTGATTTCAAAAGTACTCGCTTTATCGTGAACAGCCTTTTAGAAAACTACGTTATCATGTACTGTGGACATTCAACGACTGAAATATAAAACAGACGAGAATATCTGGAAAAGTTGAAAATGTGAATTTTTTTTCGGCTATTGCCAAAATTAACACACTGCTGCGCGACTGTGGATTTGTAAGGGAGACATTTTTTAACTTGTCACTGGGTGTTTGTCAGTTACATCGAATGTTTATGATTATCGGACAGTACACTTACAGTGCACGAGAGTATAGGCTGTCCACGATAAAATTAGCACTTTTGAAAGCCCTGCTTAAGATCTACTTGTGTGCACGTTGTGTATTCTTCCTCCTTATGTAAAATTAACATTGCCATGGGTCTCATCACTTTATTCATGCGTCGGTGAAGCGAAACTGTGAACTTGTTAGAAAAATAAATCTTTTACGAATCAGCTCATTTTTACACGTCGATACATTAAAAAAGAAAACATAAACCGAAACAAATAATTTAAGTTGTCAGAAATAGTTATCAAACACCTTTTATTCGACCTTAATGAGTCACTGTAAACAGATCCGGAAAAGGTGAAATCAGTGGTAAATATCCTGTAGCCTAAAAATGTACGAGGAGTGAAAATATTTTTAGGTATGGTAGCATTTTATAGTAAGTTTATTCCGAATTTTTCCGATCTTGCAGAGCCGTTAAATAAATTTATAAGAAAAAACGCGCCGTTTCATTGGAACGAAGACCAGGAAAATGCTTTCCAAAAATTGAAAGATACGTTAGCAAATCCTTTTGTTTTGCATTTACTGAATTTTTCCGAAGAACTATTTTTGCACTCCGATGCCATTTCTGTAGTAATAAGAGCATATTTAAATCATAAGACAGATGGTCATTTTGTACCGATAGCGTACGTCAGTAAATTATGGACTCAATCAGAACGCAAATTTACTATTTCTGAAAAAGAATGCTTAAGTTGTATTTGGGCTATGAAAAAGTTTGCAGATTATTTGGATCACGCACCGTTCACGTTGTACACGGACAGCCAAGTGCTCAGCTGGTTATCAAAATCGCAAAAGCCTGCAGGCAGGTTGGCATATTGGTTGGTAAGATTGGCCCGTTTCAAATTTAATGTGTAACACATTCGCGGGGTCGATACTTCGGCAGCAGACGCGTTGTCGCGCATGTATTCCGCCGAAGAGTTTGAGCAAGGCGACGAGCAGGTGAAGAACGGGGCACCTGTAGAGAGTGTAGCGAGCGTCGATAGTCAGCTGTCAAGGCCAGCAGTCGGAGACACAGAAGTTACAGAATTAAATACGTTACAAAAATTTCCAAGTGTGTTCACTGACATTAAACAATACCAAAATGCTGATCAGGAATGTAAGGAGATTTTGTCTGAAATGAAGAATGGAACTTCGCCAAATGTTATCCATAAAGGTTTTCTAGGTGAATGGACGAGACGAGGAAAATTCAGAGGTTTTGTACTTGAAAATTTGAGTGCGATGGTGTTTAAATATTACCGCGAATCTGTCGCGTGTTAGAAATTTTTACGTGGCCGGGAGTTCGCACCGACCTTGAAAACTGGGTAAAGGGTTGTTACTCGTGCCAACAAGCTAAACCGAAAAATAAAACCAGAAGACCAGTATGCGGGTACGGTAGCCACGTATCCTTGGGAACGTGTGTATTTAGACGTCGTGGGTTCGTTGCCTTGGAGTACATCGGGTTATGTCTATGACCTAGTAATAATAGATAGTTTCAGCAAATTTGGTCTTTTCTTCCCTTTACGCACCATCAAGGCTGTTGAAATCTGTAAAGTGGTGATGCAACGGTTGTATAGTGTTTATGGCGCACCCGTATATGTAGTAACAGATAACGCTACTTATTTTTTGTACCAAGAATTCAGATATTTGAATTTTGTATGGGGAGTAAATATGGTTCAAACTGCCCCGTACCATCCACAGGCAAATTTAGTAGAACGTGTTAATCGTAACATGAAGATTACCTTACGCATTTTCAGTCAGATACGCAATGTCACTGGGATGACGTATTATACCTTTTGTTTTTCAATAATTTGACTCATAGTGCACACAAGTATGAACCAGATGAAGTGTTTTTGGGGCGGAGATTGATGCACTCTTCAATAAATGTGTGGTCACTCAACGGTATTTGTTTGGAAAACGTGAATAATAAAAAAACTTTAAGAAATATGGGCGGATGTGACACGCAATTTAATTGCGTATCACCAGAAAATGCAACAAAAAAGTAACTTATCTCACAAAGATGTAACTTTGAAACCTGGTGATCTAATTTTAGTCGAGGCTCACCACCTCAGTTCAAAAATTGTTTATTTTAGTGCTAAGTTGGCGGTGAAATGGAGAGGGCGGTTTCAGATAGTGAGGTTCCTTTTGCCTATGACAGTATTTATCGAAGATCCACATTCTCCGAACACATACGAAAAGGTTCATATATGTAAAAGATATCATGTACCCACGACATAAGATGGCTGACCCCGCGCTTCCCTTTTGTGAAATCCACACTGTTTTCATTGAAGGATGTAAAACTGTTTTATTAAGCATCCTAAGATTTTAATATTTTTGTTTTTTTTTTTTTATACAGATATTTTAGTTTTCCAGTGTGTTCGATATTTAAAAGAGAGCGAGTATTAAAGTTTTGTAAGCAAGTAAAAATATTCAATATGTAAAGTCATACATATTTAAAATGTATACCTGTATATAATGAGTGAAGTATTAAGTCATAAATATTTTGAAAGTTATACCTGTATATATAATGAGTGAAGTATTAGAGATTTTATATGTAATTGGAAAAATGGTAAAAATTAAACAAGCCTACCCAAAGTTAAATTTGAAAAGGAGGTATGATTTGTTCTACATCTTCGAGTGAGCCCTGGTGCCTGTCTGTTTTATGGCTAGTGCTAACAACGTGACCCGTGTCCCACGCTGAAAGGAGTCTGGGGTAAGGGCCTGGTCAGCTGGACGCGTGTGCGACACCGACTTCGTGGGTATTTCTTCAGGGGAGGAGGGACGTGAGGCTATTCCCGCACATCGAACGAAAGTTAAAATCGACGGTGGCATATGAAGTTGTGAAAATGTTGTCCTTTTGGGACGGCTTACCTTCGCAGCGACGGGGGTGTGTTTGACGAGCTCCACGCCTCACGTCTGCTGGGCGGGCTTGCTGGTCTGCAAGTATGGGCGCCGCGGGGCCACTGCCGCCCACGAAGCCTATGACTGCCTTCCCCTCCCTCGTACATCACCTTGGCCACGTGACGCCTGCCAGCCGGTCATGTACCACCAGGGTGCCCTTCCAGGACTTCTGGATGTCGACGGAGTGAAGATCATTTTGTAATGTTCTAGATGATTTCAAAATAAAATATAAATGCAGGTGTCTCGCCCAGGTTCGGGGAGACAGCACAGGGTTTTCACTTGGGCAGGAACTGCTGTTCCGTCAATATTTTTAAGAGGGGGAGGCCTTTTGCTGCCATTTTAGTTAAGTATATTTTTATAGCTTTATAAACCTGCATATAGCTGGAAAGAGATGTAATTTTGTAAAAATTTAAATTTTGGGGGAAGTTTTAAACAGAATTATTTTTTATACTAACTTTTATACCAAGTGTAATGTGGGAAATGTATATTTTTATTTAAAGTATGTTCTTTGTGATCTTGGGGGGAAAATATTGTAAATGATTTGAAATCATAATATACACACAAGGCAACGAATATTTCCAAACATTTTCACTGGAACCAACCCAAATCCCTTTTTTACATCATTGGGGGCTCTTAGCTGTTTTCCACCTTAAAACACCTATATTCAGGAAGCAGTTGAGACAAAGACCTCGTCCTGTGTGTGTTGGCAACACCGTGACAACATCTACAGCTGTCACTGGTACAACGTCCACTGACGTAGCGCAAGATTTCGATTTGGGAACCAATTGCGCGTGTCCTTGCACAAACTTGTAAACCGGGAATACCAAATTTTCTCGGGGAGAGAAAATGTGAAATTTTAAGGTAAAAGGGCCACAGAGAGTAAGCATTTTGACATACGGCTGCAACAACGTGCCGGCATGTGGGTTGTTTACAGTTATAGGCTATTCACGTTAAAATGAGCGCTTTTGAAAGTCTTCTCATTTGGAGAAATGGTCAATAAGTAGGGACATGCGAAATTCGCATTATTATTTGGCATTAGGCTGGAATTCACAGCACTGTATGCACTACAGCCGGTGTCGTTTCTGCATTGGCTGCTGCATAGATGTGAAAACACTTCCTCTCTGACAGAACTACACGTGTTTGGGAGAGACAATTGAAAAGTGTTCCTCTTTTGGTGCAGAGTCACCCAGGGTGTATCACTTAATGTATGGTCCAATGACAAACGTATTGCAAAGGTACATGTGTTTCAAGATTAACATGTCCCCAAATAAAAACGCGAATTTTGCAGATATCTATCAAAAAGTATATTTTATTTTAGCCTTAGGCTTTAACCTCCGAGTGCGGTGGAATATACATAATGTGTTTATTACTTACAAGGCAATATTTATTTAAAAAGGTGGTTGAAGGACAAAAAATGGCTGAGTGGAAAAGGTAACTAGGGTTTCAAGAGTGCTCACTTTACCGTGAACAGCCTGTAAACGATGATATTGGAAAGAATTGTTCTGACATCACGTTATCACGAAACCGGGAGCTATGATCTCATCCCCGACAGCAGATGTATGCAAAGTGCCGCCACAAGCTCTCTTGCTTTGAGACCAGAAGAAAGATGGTAAGGTTCGTCTTAATCTCCCCGCAGTCTTCATCATCCCGCACGCTGGTGTCTGCGCAACAAACTCAAACGTAGTCTGATGCGGGCGTTTCGGGTGGAGAGAGGACATGAAGGAGTCTATTCGCGGTTTCTTCACACTTTTTGTATCAAAATTTCCAAAAATCGCCCATTGTAGGACGTATTTAGTTATTTCCTGAAAATGTCATGTATCACGAGCGTTTAATACCGCTGTTAACATTAAAGTATCATATTTTCCGTTAGATTGAAGTTTTACCTGTAGTTTATTCTTATAAACTCTTACATTTCATTTGTAATAAATATGAACACGAACAGTGAGCAAACCTGTGTGTGGTTAGCGCCTGGGAAGAAACAGTTTCCATGCAAAATATTTAAGCTTAGTTTGTATAGGGCGGGGGAATATCCTGGAAGTGGAACTTTAGCAGGGCTTCGGAAAAGTGTGAAGTAACAGTAAATGTATTATTTATTTATTTATTTCGACTTTTTTTTATACCGGCGAAGTTAAGGCTTCAATACTTTCTCTTGCACCTAACCAGGTATAACATAGTGTACACATACTTTAACATAAAGAACAAAAAAAATTTACATTAACAAGAGTCGAAATAGAAATATGATAAATCAAATAGTATTAAACCTAAAAATAATCAGTGGTTTCAGTTATGTAGTACATATATTGAGCAGGACTAGAGACAAGGCAATGTTTAAAGAAATTAAATCGCACAATAATATTGATCTACGATAACACAAAATTTGTTTCATAATCTGCATTACCAATCATAAATACAAATGTGCATATCCTATAATGTACCTGTGTGGAAAATAACATGTTGAATTTCAGCTCATTAAAATAAATAAACAGATCTACATTAAGCACTTACATATGATGAAAATTGAATGCAGCAACACATTAAAATAAATTGACGAATGGACAGGAACAATTTACACATTGATCAAAGTGAATGTATAAATCACCAGGTGTAGGTAAAGTATAGAAACAGTTGTTCACCTCGGGAACAACTCATGTAGCCATGCATACGCCTTAACACACTGATTGCACCTTAAAATGCATAAGTTGTTCATTCCCCCCCCTTTCGAACACGAGGCTTACTGCCTTATGACGATACGCCACTGGTGACATATACGATTTCAGCAACTGCAGAAAATGTTTTCGTCCTTTCGAAACGATTCCGATTTGATTTGAGGTAAACAATGGGCAAGGGTTTATCCGAGTATTTTTCATCCGCTTTATCAATCCACCGACATTTCTCTGACATTAAGAGCTTGATAAATAAAATATACGTGAAAAAGAAATGTGTCAATGTTAAAGCACGTTCGGAATGGTGACTTACAGTCGGTGAATCACATCTGGTATACTTTGATTATCAAGTATTTCGTATATTGGTAAGATTTGACTTTAATATGATCTGCAAAGTAATAAATCTTATTCTGTTTTTCTTTTTACACAAATACAAAGTGTCACCTCTTATTGCATTCACAAAAAATGTTATTAGACGAGCGTTGACAACTTTTCTGATTTTTTTTTTCAATAAGAAAAACAACGATGTACACGAGAAAGCCTAAATCAACTTACTTACACCCGAAATATACAGTTAATAACTAAGTGTTATTAGAAAAAACTGCACAAGCGGATTCTCCGTGGAAAAAAAGTGGAAAGAGACGAATGAGTTATGCTTTAAACATATTCCAACGGACGATAAACCTTACTGAAAATTAGGCTGATCAGTTAGTTAATTTCTGATATTATAGAACATATTTAAGGTGATGCATTAACTGGTTTTATAATATTTAAATGTGAAAAGAAAGATATGGAACCACTGCAAATCTGTCTTTGACGTCAAATTATTTCGTGGTAAAATTGAGGTTGCCGTTTTAATTAGGAATATTGAGGGTTTGAGACAAGTATTGCAGATGATTTACGTTCTGCTACACTTAATCGTGTACCAACTTGAAGTGACGTTTTTCAGAAAGCTATTGGTTATGTGCCCCACCTTCATAGATTTATACTACTCTTAAGCCCGGTTGCACCAACATGTACCCCGATTCGTGATCGAATGATCCTAGTTCCAAACCAGGATTCAGTTTGACCTTGGTTCCATTGTAAAAGTGTTGCACCAACGAAATTGCACGAATCTGGATCCCCGATTAGTCGATCTTGGTTCCAAAGTGAGAGGTCGAGATTAAGTTTGAGACAAATTTTGCACGCACGTTTTTCGTTATTTTTAATGCCAATGTTATTGAAGAAGGTAGCAATATTTTATCTGTTTTAAGTGAATTATTGTTGTGCGAATTTTACTGAATAATATTCAAAGTGAATATAATGTTGTTTTGATTTACCAAGAAAATAATTGTAGTTAGTCCTATCTGTTGGCGTAAATTTCAAACGACATTTGTTGATGTTCTTTCGCGATCAAAAAAAATTCGATGTTATAGCGTATGCGGAAAATTAGTACACTTTACGATATTCTGAAAGGCTTTTCCAGTTTTACGTTGTGTTTGTTCAAAGAGGTAAGCATGGATTTCGTTCTCTCTTTACAAAACATTAATACATCTTTAATTAAATAAATGCATTTGAACTTCAACCTTTGTGACATGTCTCAATTAACATTTTACAACAGTAAACAACTACCGAATCCATTTTCAAACGATTTAACAATTGAAATGATTATTTCTAGTAAACAAGTCTATGGGTGCAACTGGCCATAAGTCATCCGCGTGATTTCAACTTATTTATGCCGGTATTATTCATTGCAGTGAAACACGCCTGCTGCAAAACTTCGCGAAGTGTGCGATACGGAGATCAACTGTGCGTGTTTTCATCTTTACAATTCTTCCATTCATTCGTTAAATCGCGATCTTCTGTAAATGGACTACGAAACTCGGTATGGCACTGCTTGTTACTTACTGACTTCTCACCTTGGCCGCATTTCTAAATTTATTGCCCAGCTCAGACTATACATCGTCGTAAGTGATGTTGTACTCACCGAAGGCAGTGATTATCTAACAAGTTGAAGCGCTGTTTCGGCTGAATCACAAAGCGAGTAAGATAAAGAGATGAAGCCCATTGTTATTTAGGTGGGCCATTATTTTCCTCTACGTTTGGACTATTAGGTAAAGGCTGTTCACGATAAAATGAGCACTATATAAATCAACCTTAGAAAAAAGTCACTGCCTCTGCTTGCACATATTTTAACGGACGCACCGACTGACATGCGCCCAGTAAAGTCTGCGATGATGGATGGAAAATAGTCCTACATCTTAAAGTCGAATATAAAGTGTTAGGTAATCATTTTTGATGTCTTAATTTATTCCTTTCGCATTCTGATTTTTCAATGCACGGAAGTGTAAAATAACCAGTTTTATATAAAAATTACTTTTCTAATAATTTCACAGTTTCACTTGACCGAAGCATGGATAAAGTGATGAGGCCCATGGCAATGTTAATTTTACATAAGGCGGAAAAATACACAACACGCATACAAGTAGATCTTAAGTAGGGCTTCCAAAAGTGCTCATTTTACCGTAAACCGCTTATAGAATTTGGTGCCAATATTACAACTCTTAAACATTATTATTTCAGTTCTCAGACAGACGTTTTAGTTGCTGCTAATAACAATTTTAAAAATGTTATAATTTAATGCTGTATTTACAAACGGTAACATGGAACTGAATATGTGTTTCTCAATTAATGTCAGAGAATACATAAGTTCGCTACTCTGTTAACTTCACAATTGTTTATTAAAATACTAATTATACACATTTTTTCTTTTAAAAAGGCATTGTCGCTGATATCAACAACTCTTGTAGAGGCTATTCACGGTAAAATGAGCACTTTTTAAGGCCCTGCAAAATTTTTCCTTTCAATTAATTTCTACTTTTCCGCCACTTTTTAATGTAAACATTGCAATATGACTAATAAACACAGTGCAAATATTTCATCACTCGCGAAAGTTAATGTCTGAGACTGCAATAAAATATATTTATTAGGGGTTAATGCCTTTTGGAAGGGCATTAAAAAGTGCTCACTTTACCGTGAACAGCCTATACAATTTATTCTTAGACAATCAGCATTTGAGCTTTAATAAAGCTCAATTCCTGCAATTGTTTGAAAACATCAACAACTCCTCCTCCAGCAACGATTATAACAACAGAAACAAAACAATTCAACACCCAGGAGCTCACAGTGCATGTCTGCATCAAAATTATATATTTTATGACTAATGATAAGAATAATTAAAATGAATTTACTTGTGACTTAAGTAAATTTAAAAATAAAATTATGTTATTTATAAAATATACAGCTTTCTTTATTAATGGCCATTATTATTTTCATTTTTCAACAGTTGGCGAAGTCATTCTACTCTATAACTAAGTGGTCCCCGAAACCCCTATACAGCTTCGACCCCCTGGGCTGAATGCCGAAATTCTTCTAAAGTTTTCCGTTTCTCCGAAAAGTGGCAATCTGAGCACGCGAGGAAAGCATATTTTTCTAATTGGGATCCAGCTTTAAAAAGCTCCGCATCGCTTCTTTGCCATGTCCCGCGCGAACGAGCGAAGCAGTACGTCAAGGGCTGAGCGAAAACCCGAAGAGTGCGCGGAGATTTACGAAGGCGCGCCGCTGTCGAGATAAGTTTATCGGGACCCGTGCCACCTTGTCATAGAGGGGGCATTGAATGTCTGCGGGTTGTAGTTTCAAGAATGTTCTGGTCATCCCCCCGCCTCTTTCTCAGCGAGACTCGAGGTGCGGGGAACACTCTGCGTCAGGCCAGCGACGGGCTTCCGAGCCAACAGTCTAAAGGCGATATTACACGATACCAGTTTCCGTAAAAGCTTGTGCAAAGTCCTCCACAGCGGCCGTTATACGGGCTAGTGTGGCACCCGCCATGGCGTTTCCCGCATTGTGCGACTAGATTTCGTACCAGGTTTGATAACTGGACACGTCCTATTTTTCGTGGCAGGTCCCATACCAGGTTTCGTACCTGGCCAATCACATCCCAGTTTCAGAGTGTAGGGCGATCCCCGTGGATACTACTTGAAACGAGTTGATGAAGAAACCGAAAAGGACGCCTCCATCTTCATTATACATCCGTGAGGATGAAACCTTTTCAGATAGATTTAAAATACCATAACAGCGAATAATATTGGTGGTGATAACTTTGAATTACTTTTTAAAACCGTTCTAAATACTTCAAACATTACTTACTGTATGAAAAAAAAATAATAATTGAAAATATCTACTGTATATGAATGCTTGAAACAATGTGTGAACTGGTAATACAATGGTATAGTCGTGGCGCTTACGGACAATATGCAACTCTTAGGTGTGAATTCGAAACTCCGGCGAACCCAATTTTTTTTTCATTAAATTTTTATATGTTTATAATAATATCCCGGTACGTAAAGTAAAAAACCATTTTTTGCAACCGGTCAGTAATTTTCGTCAAAATGAAAAATAACACAGTCTTACTCTAGTGACGAATTCATTTTCAAGAAAACGAATAGAACTATACTAGTAAGCAATCACTTTATGTTCAAGGCGAACAGTAATATAGCAATATTAAGATGTGCTAGCTAGTTTATTAATAGGCCTACGCAAGTTACTAACTGGTAGCAGTTCTACAAATGGGGTTCATATTTACTACAAACCACACACTGCGCTCCCACCGACGGTGCCAAATGTTAGTACGCGAACTGCTGTCGTGTAATATGAATCTGTCATGGCGGCTCTAAGAGTTTGGAGACCAGGTGTGCGAAGACGGCGAAGCGACCAATGGCGACGAAAGTGACCAGCGTTGGTACAGTGGAGAGTGAGAAAGACTGACGGTCGGGATTATTTTGTTGGATGCGTGAGTGACAGACGTTGGAATGATGACAATAGACAGAGTGGACATGAGTTAATACTGAGTGTGAAATAAATGATTGTATAAGTTGTTCACGGTAAAATGAGCACTTGTGAAAGCCCTGCCTAAGATCTACTTGTATAAAGTCCGTGTATTCTTCCGCATTATGTACAATTATCATTGCCATGCCACTTTATTCATGCGTCGGTCAAACGGATCTGTAAAATTATTAAGAAAGTAAATACTTTTCAAATCTGCTCATTTGTACAACTCGATGCATCAAAAAACCAGAGAGAGAGAGAGAGAGAGAGAGAGAGAGAGAGAGAGAGAGAGAGAGAGGGAGAGGGAGAGAGAGAGAGAGAGAGAATTTTCAAAGTTACCACAAATGATTACCTAACAATTTTTATTCGACGTTAAGATATGGAACTATTTTATATCCATCGTTACCAACTTTACTGGAAAATCCCGTACATGGATGGGAAAGTTACCTTATGACGCGTGCATCTCTTCAGCATTCTCAACAGCTAAGTGGGGGAACGGGCGAAAAAAAAAAAAAAAAAAAAAAACAATTCTTTAACACACGTGTTGTATTGGATAGCGCATCGGCCTCTTGTAATAGAGGACCATGGTTCGCGCTTACACACCAGCAAATATTGAGAATTTTGGTGTTGATATTTCGGTTTCATCAGAAGATAAATGTAATAATTAACATGTGCTAATAATGAGGGGGAATTTTTTAATGTAATTTTATTATACGATATAGTTAATTTGCCCTTGTATGGGATTTTTCCCCCACTTTTGTCAGGTACTTTCCCCGTACGATTAGGGAATCGTACATTACTTGTTATGTAAATTTACTCTACATTTAAGAGGTAATTTTAGCTTACATGTAGCGGTAATTACGGGCCGGTTTCACCACGCGAGATAATGATAGTTTATCGAGATTTACTGACAGAAATCTCCATTATCTGTATTTTGCATTTCACTACACACATTAATCTCGATTTTATCTGAATATCTCGATAAAATATTAACCCGCCAATTTTGGTGGTTTATCACATTATCTGGATTAAACTATAAAACATAAACAAATATTTTGGGAAGGTGACGAGAGGGCAAAATTATTTTATCAAGAATAAAGAGAAAATGGCTCAGGCAATGTACGATTTCAATCTTTGAAGAGGAAAGTGGTGAGGATTTTATTGTTTGTCGTCCGCGATGTTTACATTAAAGAATAAATTATTTGGAAATTTATAATGAAGAGTTTAAAGTGCACGTTCGCCTTATGTCAAACAGACTATATTGTTTTATTATTTTCCTTTACGACAACTATTCTGCATTAAAATTAGGTATGGATGTAAAATAAACAAATTACTTTTGTAGGCCTAATTCAAATCAAGAATGTGACAAACACCAGTAGTGTATTTAATTGAAAATGTCTTCAAATATACTCAAAAACAGATGTTGTGAACTAAACCACAACAGATAACACATTAGTTACTTAGTTTTGTTTTTAGTTTTAGGATTAGCAAAGTTAAGAGTTCTCTTTGAAGCTTCTCCTGTTTAGTTCTTTCTTCTTCCTGTTGTAACTTTAGTTGACGAATCTCTTTCATTGCCTCGTTTTCTTTAATTGCAAACTTTTTGTGAACTCAATTTTTGCTATATGCCGGCACTTACGTCAGCCAGCAGAGACTGTCCTCCAACCATCGGACCCAGTCGAGGTATAGTTATCTTAAGCATTTGCAGGGTTATTCATCTGAGCTGTGTTTATGACAACTAAGTCTCTAGTGGAATGACATTCCACTGACTTTACTGGTGACAGTATACAGTGATCTTGGGTGGCTAATTTGAGGACAGAACACACTGGACCACTTAGCATGGACACGTCTGTCTAGATAGGTTTTTCGCGTATGGTTTTATAGGTTATCCCACACCGCCTTAAAGTTGTCTGTTGTTCTGTAGTGATCACAGTATGTACAATTGAAACTATTCGCAATCGTTCGCAACTGTTTCGCTTTATTTTGTTGTGTCACAGCATCAGTTCGTTTATTTTCAATGTTATTGAAATGTTCTGTAACTAATTCTAACAAACTGTGTTTTTCATGGGATGAAAAAGTTCGGGTTCGCTGTTTCCTGACGACCACAATGCCTTCCCGACTTGCCATACTTTCTCAAAATGATTTCTCTGTACCAGCTGAAAGCAAAATCTCTAATGTTTACCAAGAGAAAATCGGGATTAAATCAGAATATCGAGATAATTTTTACGATATATTCTTTATAGACATTAAACGTGGTGAAACACGCTGAACATTATAGAGATTAAAATCGAAGCTAAACCTCTGATATGGATAAAATTATCTCGATATTCCGAAAAGTTGATCTTCGTTTGTGAAACCGGCCCTAACTTCCCTTACATGTAAGGTAATTTTACCTCGATATAATTTACAGTGCAGGTATAAGCGAGTAGCGGAGAAAGCAAGCAGGAGAGGAGCTTGACTGGAGCCGGAACAAGGACACAGGCTGGCAGGCAGGGGCCGCGCCCGGCCAGCTGGGCGGGCGGTGACCTTCGGCGGCAGCGACCTTGCGCTATCGAGCACGAGGACACTTCCTGCCGCGCGCCACTCAGCGTCCAGCCTCGTTGCCCCAACGTGCTGCTCCACCTGCTTCTACGGCACACAGACGTAGACCCGAGTCACACAGAAGGTAAATACACAGACGCGAAATGGGGCCGCGGTGTTGGACTGGTCAGACTACTCGCCTTACCACCCGGGCGAACAGGGTTCAATTCCCGGCCGGGTCACTCCCGGATTTTTGATGTGGGAATCGTTCCGGATGATACCGCTGGTCGGTGGGCTTTTCTCGGAGATCTCCCGTTTCCCCCGACCTCTCCTCACCGGCACTACTCCATACTCACCTCAAGCACCCTCATCGGCTCTCAAGACCGCGCTGTTAAGAGTCGCCCAAATCTCTTCAATCACCTTCTTTATCACCATTCCGGCCGTCTGTAGACGCATCGGTGCTGCTCTAAGGGTTAGTTTGCATCTGCCATAGGCGGGACAGCCTATGTGTACTGGCAAAGAGTACCGTAAGCACACAGAAATGGCGTAGCTGCTATTAACTGTATGAAACTCTGGGAATGGGACTTGTGTGTCATTGGCTACTTAGGCTGCTGCATGATACGAATAGTGATTACGCTATTATTTTATATATTATATAGATAATTGCATAAGGTTATATACATTTTATATATTATATATTATAGTTAATATTATATTACGTATATATATAATAAAATAAATATTATAAATTAGATATGATATATAATAAATTAGATTAATTATATATTAAATTAGATGAAATATAAAATACATTGAATAACATACATGTAATAAGTAACATAATAATATGTATTATATGTTATATATAATATTATATATTATATACATATTGGTTGGGCTGCCGGCTGGCATGTAGGTTACCAAGCTGACAGCAACAGTTTTAGAGTATGCTCGGGTGGAAGTTTCCACGAGGTTTGCTACCCGAGCGTGCAAGCAAGTAGGTACGGAGGGTTCTTTGGAATAACCTATCCAACGATACTTGTTGCCGCACAAGTAAAGACTAGTATATATATATTTTTTTAGATTTTACTTCAACTGTGCTTGTTCAGGAACAATCTTCACTCGCGATTTCAGCAGTATGCGGTTATGCACACAGCCTGATCGTTTTGTTCTTACAACGATTGTGACCATAATTTTTAAACAATGATTTTTTTTTTAGGATAAGCTGGCCTAAACATTTTTCGGGTATTTTTATTTTCTATTTACTCGTATTTAATAACTTTGCTCTCTTTCTCAAAACAAAATTAACAAAATGACTCTACCAAACTCTCTTTCATTGGTTAAAATTTCAACCTACTAGGAGGAAACCTTCCATTGAAAATTGCTAGGGACAGGTGTTTTTCACGAAACGATTTCAAGACCAGCTGTACTCCAAAGCACTTATGTTCATTATGCACTGTCGTGGTTGGATGATTTTTAATGTCACGTACCTTAAGTGTCTGTCTGCGAAACATGGACGTTCGGTTTCGGAGTACTTTATCGCGACTGGCCCAGTCTAATAGGAACATGTCTTCTCCCGTAGTCATGCGGCCAATAACTAAAGGAAGTTGTAGTTTTAAACATAGGATACTGAAGTATAGCATAACCATAAATATATTCGCGAAATACGCCTGTCTCTCAAATTGCACACGACCAATTACGAAAAACCACGAGAACGGCCAGCAGATGGCCAAATCCTCCGTGGAATCATCAATACAAGCGGCGATGCAACCTTGCATAGAATCTTCCAAGGGATCTTCTATCGTGGCATACACGCATTAGATATGCTTTCCTAGTGTGGCAAGGGATCTCAGGCATAACTGTTTTAATAATCCCTGGATAAAGATGTTTCGGACTAGAACCCCGGTTAAGGCATGCATGTGTGTGTGTCGTCCATGGTTAGTAGATGAAGTAAAACCTAGCGAAGTTATTATCCTTGCGCACACTAGTATATATGGTACTTTATTAATGGCATATTAGTCCAGCTTCAGTTTACGACTATTTTGCTGGTTATTCACATACATCCAATTAACTATTTAGCTATCTTGTGCAATTTTTTTACGATCCTATACTGTCAGAGGTTTTGTTTTCTTCTTTCATACCTTATTTATTTATATATTTATATTTATTTATTTATTTCGCCTCATTTTTCTGTGGGCGCAGTTAAGCCATAATTTGCCTTCTCTGCCACTGAATCAATTGTACACATACATACATCCTATATATAAAAACAATAATTGAAGTAAAAAAAAGAAGAAAATTACATAGATCAATATATCTTGCTGCCATGACTAACTGGCAATGTAATCTACACTACGCTAATATAACAATCCATAATACTAATCTAACTATAAATATTTCAACAATTGTATGTAAATTAATTAACTGGTTTCACTGTACAAATTAAGAAAGGTATCGTAATATTCAAAAATCCAGATATCAAAAACCTGTCACCATTAAGGCAGACTACTACTGCTACTATTGCTACTACTAATAACAATAATAATAATTCAGTTAATCGATACCTTAAAAAAAATTCTAAAGCTTTGCATACTAAACTTTGCACATTCTGTTCATAAACTTCGGATATAACATTACAACATGAGGTTATACATGCTATAAATATTGGTACTAAAATAACTGCGTAACATACAAAGTAAGACAAATTGATAGATCACAATCTCGTATTAAGCGCACGGTTCTGAACTGGCGTGCAGTGTTCGCGTCGCACGTTTATAGTCCATTCACAGTTTCTTTCGACTTTTTAACACATATCTTTAAAAAATCACGCCATCTATAACGTATTTAATTATTTCCTAAATTTGTCATGTATCAAGCGTTTCATACCTCTGTAGACACATACGTATCGTACATTTTTTTGTTAAATTGAAGTTTTACCTATATTTTATTTCTACATTATAATATTTCTTTTGTAATAAACAAGAATAAAAAGAGTGAGCAAAAATGTGTGTTAGTAGCGCGTAGTTATAAATAGTGCTCATGCAAAATAATATTACAACTGAGCGCGCAGGAAAGCGCTCTGGTGTGTTTTTCCAGACTTAGTTTAAGTTTAGCTTGCACGAGGCGGAGGAATATCTTGGAAGCAGAACTTAAGCAGGGCTTCAGAAAAGCGTGAAGCAACAGTGAAATGTTTATACGTAAGGGACTTTGAGCTGTGACTCTATTATTTGATTTGTGGAAAGTGTGTAGGAAGGTGCAGTACAGTGCCCTTGAGGAGTTTTGTAGTTTTGTAAGGAAACATATGCGTATATTTAGAGCTGCAGCGCTTTGAAAAGAAAAACCGTTGTTCGCCGGTTTCGAAGTACTTTGAAATTGAGTTTCTAACGTGCGTGACAATTTGTACGCACGCATTAGTTCTCGTTTGTAGTGTGCGTTCTTTCCGTAGATGAGCATACTGGACGCACGTCGTGCATTTATGCGTTTGTGCAAATATACTATATTCTTGCGTTTATATGGTGAATAGTTTGACTTAATAGCTAGCTGCCCGTTCATCTGTGTTTTATGGACTCTTTTAAACTTAATAATCACCACTGGAATTAAAGGATTTTTCAATACTTAAATATGCATGGCACTATTTAGTATTAAATACCTGTTCCATCGATGTCTAGTAATGACTATTGATTTTCTGTAGTGTTTGTTAATTTGTAAGTTCTATTATTTCTTTTTTTTATATATGTTCTAACCCGTAATAACCAAGTGTAAATTATAAAAGTGCCTTAACTGCGCCAAACAAAGACAATTTACTAATATTATTATTATCATCATCAATAATAATTTCGAGAAGAAACGTGTATTTCAAACAGTTTGCAGCGCATTTAAAACACGCTATACTCATTATAAAGTAGTATGACTGTAATGCCTACTACAATTAAACGAGTTCTGCGTGTTGTTTACAGTCCAGTACGATGTTCCGTTCTAAGACAGTGTCGTTCTACCACAGCGAAATGACGTGGCGTTTATTGTGATGTAAGCGAACTCGCTCGCCCATTGGCTGGGCGAAGCTGGGGAAACGGGCATCGAGTCCGATTGGCCAAGAAGCTGACTGTAGAACGAAGTCCCGTGATTGCCGGCCAGTGAGGCCGTTTGGCTGGACATTTCACAACTGTATAGGCTGTTCACGCTCAACTAAGCACTTTTGAAAGCCCTGCTAAAGATCTACTAAAGCAGATTGTGTACTCTTCCACCATATGTAGAAGTAACAATGTGATGGACCTGGTCATTTTAAAGTAAATATAAAAAATAAAAAAAACTAGCAAGCTCTTATTCCTATAAGCTCCAAGACAAAAAGAAAGCAAACGAAATAATTTCAGTAATCGCGTCGTTATAGGCTATTAACGGTAAAGTGACCATATCTTATATGTTAGCCCTAGACGTTAATTTCCGAGTGCGATGGAATCTACACACTGTGTTTATACTTACAGAGTAAAATTTATTGAAAAGGTGGTTGCAGAATAAAAAGTGTCTGGAATAAAAAAGTAACTAGGCCCTCAAAAGTGCTCACTTTACCGTGAACAGCCTATACTAGGGCGCACGCCACTAAGTTTGCCCGTCAAAATATATGCAGGCGTGAGCAGTGAGATTTTTCAGTGGTTCATTTCATTTCAGAAGTGCTAAAATAACCGTAAACATCCTTTACTTAAGCACTCTGTGATTCTACGTTATACCCAAACATCTGTCTGATGTAGTGATACGTAGGCGATGGTAAAATGGAAATGTGCGGTGAACCAGCCGGGGCGCCAAAAACGAAGTTTAAGTTGATCTCGCGGGAAAGGAATGGTGTATGTAGGTGGGTAAGACGAGTGCATATTGCCGGCAATTGTTTAATAGTCGGAGTGGCGAGAGGTAAGAGAAGGGCTGTAGAGGCAGAAAGGAAGAGAGAGAGAGAGAGAGAGAGAGAGAGAGAGGAGTGGTAGATACTGAGGGGGAGAGGTGTAGAATGGAGAATGGGCGCGCGGCGTAACGAGCCGACAAATCTGAGCTGGCGGGCGCCTTGCAGCGGCCACCTGTGCGCGCGTCGCTCGCCGCGCTGCATGGTGGCAGGGTGGGGAAGGAGGGGCGAGCCGTGGGACAATAACGTCGCAACTGCCACCCCGCCACCACACAGCTTCGAGCAACCGGACCTCGCGGGCGCCAAGAAAAAAATTATAGTCTATTCGCGGTTTCTTTACACTTATTGAATCAAACCTTTGAAAAATCACCCCATGTATAATGTGTTTAGTTATTTCCTAAACACACCATGTATCACAACCCTTTTATAGTTCTGTTAACGTAAAAGTATCTTATTTTTCCTTAAATTAAAGTTTTAACAATATTTTATTTATAATTATAATATTTTGTTAATAATAATTGTGAATAAAAACAGTGAGAAAATATGTGTGTTGGTAGCGCCCAGTAAGAAATAGTTCTCATGCTAAGTATTATTACAAATCGAGTGCGCATGAATTCGGTGTGTTGTCCTTTAGTATAATTTTCTAGTATTAGGCTGTTTCTGGATTCTCAGTGTATACTTGTGAAGCATATACATTTGCGTACGAGCAGTGATGTGTACTAGTTGTGTACTTGTTGAAACTATTCGGACCAGTACTCTCCTCGTCATGTTAAACTGGTCGCCCATTCTGGCGGAAATATCAGATACGATGTGACAACAGGAAATTTGATGCACAGTGTTATGAATACATTACGTCATCTATGGTTTTTGACAAAGTAAATAAATAACCACGAGGGCCAGCGCGGAAACATGCCTTTAAATAAACTAATAATAGGAGCAATAATAGGTGCGTATCATTTACTAATGAAGTTATGTTTCATTTGTTTCTTTGTAACTCTGTATCACATAATCACTTCAGCCGCACACTGCCATGCATGTGAAGCTGGATCATGTGTACTGCAGATGTGTTATAGACTCACATATTATTACTTCATACACGCAAACATTTTCTCCATTCAAGAAACGTATTTATGCTTTGCTTTCATGCTATAGAACAAATCCTGTAGCTATCTCGCATACAAGCAGTCTGTTACTAATGAAATGAACACCTTGGCAGTAACACTTAAGTGTTAACATTTCAATTATGAGCTCCTAGAAATAAATTTATTATTGTTTCATGTACACAACAAAGAAAACGGCAAGAGTAACACATTAATATTCATACCTAAAACTTGAATGCTATTACTTCACCAGCGCATTGCTACCAGATAATGGGTTTATTATATTGTTTTATTTCTTCATAATAATGATAATGCGATGTTTCTATTCTGCAAACATACTTTTAGGCTCCAATTAAGAAAGCAACAAATTAATAGATGTACTAGTGGAATATTTTGTAATGGCTTGTTACTACATGCTAAAATCTTATCCAAGAAATATAATTATATTGTATTGCTATTCTGTAAGGATGACTGGGTCACTTATATGACTGTCAAGTTGCCAGTTTTGTATCACACAAATCAGCCCTTATGGAAGGGTGTTGGGTGTTGCTGCAGAAATGGGGCTTTGCTGTCAAAGGCGCACCAGAATCTCGTCGTTCAGGAACTAATACTTTGCCTCTCAAAACGTCACACAAAACTCTTCGACGGTTTTCTGGACGCCCACGCATATATATATATATATATATATATATATATATATATATATATATATATATATATATATATATATATATATATATATATATATATAATAAAACAGTGCTCGCTTTAGGTACGTAGTATGCTTCACAAGTATACTATTTCAAATATTTACCAAGTACACTTCCTGTGTGTACTATACTGGGAATTTGAAAAACGCTAGTATACCCATGGTGATGTCACTTCCGGCAAAAAGTACCCTCAAGTATGCAATTTTTGAAAATTCTGAAACAGCCTTAGTTGAGCTTAGTTTGCACGAGGCGAAGAATATCCTGGAAGCAGAACTTTAGCAGTGCTTCATAAAAGTGTAAGGTAACTGCGAATGGATTATATTGTTTTAAAACCCGATTATTCTTTATTTCTGTTAGTTCTGTGAACTTCGAATACCACGCGATTCTCAAGTTAAGGCCGTTTCTCATTTTTAAATATTCATGGAAATCTATTACTTGATTTCAGTTTATAAATAAAACAGCCACTTCATTTGCCTTTCATTAAAAGTCACGTGGTTAACAGTTGTTTACATTTTTGTCTATCCTAGTTGCATTAAAACTAGTTTAGGTGAAGTGTACAGGCATCTCAAAGCACTCACTTAGGCTGTGTCCGAATCCGCCTGAAATGCATACTTGTGTGTACTTATCTCCGGAAGTGACATCATAAGTGCTGTCCGAATTGCAAGTGACGTATGCAAGTAAACGAGTACAAGAAGATGTATTCTTCTCGCGTACTTGCAGTACATGTGCCGCCATTTTAAGAAACAATTTTTAGGTTACTATTGATATGCGTGGTAATTATATTATTTAAATTTTAATAAGGTTACCTTACTACTTTGGAGTTTGTAATTTCGAATTGAGTTAATAATTGTCGTAAGGTCTAAACAATAAATTCGCATTAGGCCAATGTTCATAACCTACAAAAGCTACGGTAGAACACGGAATCAAAATTGCAAACTCATGAACAAACAGAGAGACTACAAAAGTTATGCATATCAAACTGAAATATTATTTAATCCTCTATTTAACCCTAAAGCATTCTGCAATTTTATAGTTATTTGTAGGAATACGCATTCATTAAAAGTGATCGGCTGGCTAATTGATGTCGCAGAAGCGAACCAGACTGCCTGTCCGAATTCATAAAGTTTGGTGCCAAGGGCGTGTAAAGTAGGCAAGGATGCGAGTACACAATTATATACCTGGATTCGGACACGGCCTTATATCATCGGTCAGTGTTCCAACCTCAAATCTTAATCACGTTGTTTATGATGGTGCTACCGGCAGAAAAGCAGTCCACTGTTGGTACACAGGAGTGCGTCTACTTCACTCCTCGTGTGAACACACTACATATAGGCTCTTCATGGTAAACTGAGACCTTTTGAAGCACACGTTTCCTGTGTGTTCCCCCGCAATATGTAAAATTTACATTGCAGTTGGTCTGATCACTTTGTTCGTCCGTCGGTCAAGTGAAACTGTGAAACTATTGACAAAGTAAATATTTCAGAAATTTGTCTCATTATTACATATACGTGCATTAAAAAAATACGGAAAGCAAAATATATAATTTTAATACTCACAAATATTTACCGAACACTTTTAATTCAGCGTTAAGACGTGGAACGACTTTCCCTTCATCTGTTTTATAGGCTGGTCACTGTAAAGTGAGCACTTTTGAAAGCCGTTCTTAAGATCTACTTGTACACAAGTTGTATATTCTTCCGCCTTATGTAAAATTAACACTGCCATGAGCCTTATCACTTTATTCATGCGTCGGTCGAGTGAAACTATGAAATTATTAGAAAAGTAAATATTCTACAAATCTGCTCATTTTTACACATCGCTACATTAAAATCACATTAGGCGAAATAAATAATTTTACTTATTACAAATGGTTGCCCAACACTTTTAATTCGACGTTAATATGTGGAACTACTTTCTCTCCAACGTTACCAACTAAACTAGACGCATATTAAGCAGTGCGCCCGTTAAAATATACAAAGGCAGGGGCAGTGACTTTTTCTAGGGTTGATTTCAAAAGTGCTCACTTTATCGTGAACTGCCTTTACCAACTTTACTGCGTGCATGCCAGTCAAGTGTGCCCATCGTAATGCATGCATTCATGGACAGTGGTGTCTCGAAGGTTGATTTCAGAAGTTCCAGGTTAACTGTGAACAGCCCATACGTATACACCATTTTCCCGCTACAAACGGACCCAAATTAGGTCTTCTCGGAGGAGTCACGGCCCAGCTGCGAAGAACGTCGCCCGATAGCTGGCAGCTGAGTCAACGAGGCTGACAAGAGTATTTCCCGGGAAGCTGCATGCGTACATCCTGAACATACAGCGTGTGTCCTCGGACAATCTTTCTTAACTCCCCCCCCCCCCCCCCCCTTTTCATAAAAAGCCTCCAGTTAACACGTAACACTTTTCCTCGTTCGCCTATGCCCATCGCATTACACATTCCTCTAGCCAGTTCTGTAACTCGTCATTTAAAAAAATTCCCCACTAGCAACTGCACACATAACGTAAAAGGGGCCGCGGTAGCTGGGTGGTTAGCGTGCTCGCCTCCCACCAAGGCGAACCGGGTTCAATCCCCGGCCGGGCCACTCCCTGACTTTCGCAAGTGGGAATCGTGACAGACGATGCCGCTGGTTGGTGGGCCTTCTCGGGGATCTCCCGTTTACCCCCGCCACTTCATTCCGGCGCTGCTCCATACTTACCTCGCCTCACCCTCATCGTAAAAGCCGGATAAAATATGCATTGTACGCTCTCGATGTTGGCAGTGAATTGAGATGTGACCATTTTATTAGAAGCGTCAAGTGCGAACATATTTTTTTCATAAACATTAAGGGAAATAATCATAATTGTAACATATTCATGTTTTCAACATGGCATTATTATTATTTTTATTTACATGTATGTGCACCGAATGATAGGCCTACATAATGGGCTAAAATAAAAAACATGCTTAGCTTCAACTTACTATAGCAGGATTGGGAGGTTCCCCTCTTTTATGAGTTATTTTTTTTAGCACACTGAAACTTAGGAAATGTTATTTATTTCCTTATTTTAGTTCACATGTATACATCATTACACTCGTAACGAATTAAATTAAGTTAGAAGCAAAATTCCGTGTTTCATTTTTTCTCATTGTTGTGCACAGAAAGTCTCGGAAAAATAAGTCTCCTGAAAATTTCCGGTTTCCCTTATGCCCAATTTTTTTTACTTTGTGACACCATTTGAAACAGTCTAGCATTTGAAAGTACGTACAAATTATACCTGCATACTTGTTAATGCGATATATATGTAATCCAATATATTCTAATTCACTAACCTAAAAATTTCTAACACTGTCATAATTGTTATGCCCAATATTTTTATATCACAATATAACAGTGTACTATATGCTTTAGTAACTTCAAAGTCGTGTTTATTACTTTTTACGACAGCAAAACGCAAATAGATTTTTTTACGTGTTGGCTTCAAGTTTACAAAACATTTTTTTTAACGTAATTTCATTTGGAACAATCTGTCTATATATTTTTAATTCAGTTTAGTAATAGTTTAATGCTATATTTCGTTCTCTTAATGCCTATGTTTGCTCGATGGTTTCAGTTGCACAGAAGTCAAGCACTATCTTTAACTTCTCCCCACATAACGCACCAGAATAGATAAACAGATAATATAAAGAAATATATGAAACTGTAGATACATAAACAGAAGATAGGTATATAAACATACATATAAATAGAATACATAGATATAAGAACACACTATATTAGATAACCTATAGTTAAAATACAAATCTTTACTACAGTGACCATGTGTACATTTAATTATAATACAGATATATATATATATAAATGCCTAATATACATAAATAGCTAGTACAAATCTGCTTGTTGCTGTTATTTCAGACAAGGCGAATACGGACCAAGAGAAGCCAGCTTCAAATGGGTCCGGCTACCACATCCGAGGGACACACCTTCCGTTCCTGTCAGTGAGAAATGGAAGAGGCGAGGGATGAAATGGGGATGGAGCAGCAACGAACTGAGGACGGGGCAAGAAGCGGGAGAACCCCGAGAAAATACTCACACCACGGTACTGTCCGTCAAACTCCCCACATCAGAATCCCTTTTCTCAAATTTTCCGCCCGTAGAGAACTGGGATCGAACAGGGAACTCAGTCAGTACGAGGCTAGAGTCCAAGCCTTTTTTTTTTTATTTGAACTTTTGTTTATTTATTTGAAATATGACTAATGCAGAGTAGACAAGACGATTGTAAATTCACACTCAACAATTAATTGCCCAGGAACCGAACCCGGGACCCCTCGCGTTGTAAGCAGGAACGGAGGTGGCAGCACACCGAACTATTCCTGTTGCGAGCAAATTTTGTTAAAATCAAAATTAATTAGCGGATTTTAAAATTAATTACTGCATTGCTGCCATTCGACGTACTATTATACTTAGGACCGAATTTTGAAATTTTGTAAATGCATTCATTTAATGTATTTAATTGTAAGTAATGGCATGCCTTTGCATCCCTAATTGTTATTGCTCTTTTCCTAGAGAAACTAGTAAAAAGACAATTTGAAGTCAATCATAAAAAAAGAATAACAATTTGGGCCAAGCAATTAAAAACGATAGAAATACATTCTTATTATCATCATAAGTATTCGATACTCGTCAGAAGCTGATCTGCCTGCCGAAATGATTTAATTGCATGTGTCTTTGCCTGTAACTGTTTCGGGCGTATTTTATCTTCGCTGGAGTTAATTTCTTTAAATTTAAGTTCTGATGTCCAAGTTAACATTCAGTGTCATTTCCTTCTAAAATAGTTTCTGTATAAATTGTTGATTACCCATATACACGTGTCTCAGAGCAAGTTCTATGAAAGTGTGTATTTCTCAGGAAAATTATAACTCGTGTGTTTATGATTTAGATGTTTAAGTTTGACCTGTTATATAAATTCAGAAAAGAGATGTTCAATTAAAATATCTTTGCATGTCAGAGCTGCCCTGCGCTGTTTACATATTAGCAATAACAAAAAATACCAAGCGGCATCTGGAAATATCTTTCTTAAAATCGCGTATTACCAGTATTCTACACTGTTGAAGATCTAATTTGCGAGGAATTCAGCTACAGAGCACGTCAAAAGCCTTTTCCAGCTCGCCGTCGCATGCTGCATGCTAACGGCGTAACGTGACCTTGTCGTCTATAGTTCTATCCTTCAACTAATCTTCTGATTAAAAAAATGCGAAGAATCCGCGAAAAATTATACATAATATTGCATTATTGGGATTTCATATTCCTTAAACATCCACTCTTTATCTCTAGTCCTGCTCAACATATGTATGTACATTACCAGAAACAACAAATAATTTTTGCATTCAATCGGTTTGAGTTATAGGCCTATTTCTGTTTCGTCTCTATGTTAATTGAATTTTTTTTTCTTTTTATGTTTACGTATGCGTACAGAAAGTTATTCATGGTTAAGTGGTAGAGAAGGCATTGATGCCTAACTTCGCCAGTGTAAATAAAGCTGAAATAAATAAATAATTGTTCAGTGTGAGCGAAGACATGTGAGCCTTAACTGTGCACTAATAAAAACTATTTATTACTATCATTCTGGCAGGTTCTGCGTAAATGTATAGGCTATTCACGGTAAAGTGAGCACTTTTGAAAGCCCTCTAATTTGAAATATCAGCCAATAAAAAGACTTAATTTAGCGCTAGAAGTTAACTTCGTAGTGCAGTGGAACACACATAATGTGTTTATTACTTAAATGACAATATTTATTTTTTAAAAAGGTGGTTAAAGGATAAAAAAAATAGAAAGCAAAAAGTAACTAGGGCGTCAAAAGTGCTCACTTTACTTTGAACAGCCTATAGAGCGAAGTAGTAGTCGGAAACGGAACATTAGTGGTATAGGCTGTTCACGGTAAAATGAGCACTTTTGAAAGCCATGATTGAGATCTAATTGTATGCGCGTTATGTATTATTCATTAACATTGCCATGGGCCTCATCAGTTTATTCATGCATTGGTCAAGTAAATTGGCGAAATTTTTAGGAAAAAAATTTTTATACAAATCTGCTAAATTTCACATTTCGATGCATTACAAAAACAGAAACATTTAGAAATAATTTCAGTTATTACAAATGGTTGCCTAACACTTTTTATTCAACGTTGAGATGTGGAACTATTTTCCATTCATCGTTATAGAGCGTTCACGATAAAATGAGCAATTTTTGAAGCCCTAGTTCTTTATTTCTTTCAACCAATTTATATAATTCTACCACATGTGAATGTAAACCCTGCCATGTGAGTAATAAACACAGTTTATCCATTCACCATACCCAAAACCAAAAGTCCGAGGCCACAAAGAAATGTATTTATTGGTTGTTATGTCTGATGAAACACCTTCAAAAAGTGCTCACTTTACCGTGAACGGCCTACCAACATTACTGGGCAAATGTCACTCAGTGCGCCCATTAAAATATCTGCGTTCAGGAGCAGTGACTTTTTTCTAAGGTTCGTTTTGAAAGTGCTCAGTTTTTCGTGAACAGCTTGTAACACCGGACAACGGTCGCGAAGCGGGAAGATGCTCGGCGCGGCGTGGGCCGGGCGAGGGAGGTGCGTGTTAGACGGTTGCTGCCGCGATCGCAGGCCGAGGTTTGCCGAAGTGTCCCGGAGATGGAATGTGGAGCGGCGCCACCGAGTCTGGAGCCCACCTGCGCTCAGTCTGCGGCTTGGCGTGGTGTGGCGCGGTCTCTCTCTAGAGACCCTCCCTCCTCGCTCTCTTGTTCACCTCTCTCACACCTACCTGTTACCTCCCCTCCGTCTCCTTCACTCTAGTCTCGAGCCCGGAGATGAAACTCTCTCCCTGGGAAAGAATGCGACGCATGCCAGGTGGCAAATTGCAAATGTCAGGAGGCGCGGGCGCCAACGGCTTACGTACGACGACCGGCGCTGAAGATTTATCACCGGGGAAACTGCCTGCCTACTCGTCTACTATTAAGATACGAGGAAAAATAAGCAGTATATCGCGAGATCTGTATAACTCTGCGAGTGTTTTATCTCGTTAAATGAACTTTTACAGGGCATTACTAGAGCTACTGAAATCTGCTTCTTGCAGAGCCAGAAGTTTTCCTATAGCGTTTCGTCGATAGATGTTGGATTGTGGGGGGGGGGGGGGGGGGAGGTTATACCGGCATCAGTGCTCACAGAATATCTTTTGATTGAGACAAGTTCTAGAAGAAAACTACCCCACGGTATAATAAAATGCGCAACAGTAAACAGCGTTTGCATTTTTAAAAATCAAAATTAAAGGCTTATTAATCATTGCAACCCCAACCCCCCCCCCCCTTTTTTTTCAACAGCGTGGTTACGCCCCTGACTTTTTGGAACAGGTTTGAGCAGGGGCATAACTTACAACCCCGCAGATCATGCAATTCAGGGGGTCCCGAAGGCTGCGAATGAGGGGCGGGGGCGGTTATGCCAATATTTGCCTATTAAGTGTGCTTATTTTTACATATGTATGTTCAGAGTAGGGAACATGACCAACCACGAAACGAACAGTTTTCATACCACATTCCCAAAATTGCGTTATTTCTAGACTTTTGATCCCCTTAAATTTAATGACAGCAGAATTAGCTGACGATTTTAGATATCATATGAGTCCGGACTGTTATAGGACACTGGCGACTAAAAAAGTTAACTTCACAATGTGTTTTAAGTAATATCTGTTTTTTTTTTATTAAGAAAATTAGTGAATAAGTTTGTTTAGTCTTCTGTATTCACTTAATATGCTGCATTACAGTCTTCCCTTTCATTTCATTCTAGTCAGTGGTAGTCATAGTTATCGATAAACTATTTTCGAAAATTAAAATATAGTTCCACTGATATCGAAATAAAAAATGCTAGTGAATTATTACATTTATTACCCAAAAACACTTTAATTTTAAATGGCAGGGGGTCGAAAATAAGCTGGATGGCGTAACTAAAAAAGCTTTGCTGTTGAGTTCAACACTTCTTATGGTACAGTAAGGCATTAACATATCAAAATATAATTCAGCCAATCTACAAACATCCGGGTGTAAACGTAAACACCGTAACATAGATGTTTTTGTTAAATGTCATGCTTATTTTACTTGCGTTTGCGAATCGCAGGTATAGGCTATTCACGTTAAAGTGAGCATTTTTTAAAGTTCTCTCATTTGGAATAATATTCAATAAATGTATTTTATTTAAGCCTTAGACATGAATCGCCTAGTTTGGTGGAATATGTACTTTGTGATTATTACTTGCACAGCAATATTTATTATAACAGGTAGTTAAAGGATAAATAATCGCTAAAAAGAAAAAGTATCTAGTGCTTCAAAAGTGCTCACGTTACTGTGAATAGTGTATATCTACTGCGTCGCATGTTTTCCTTTTAATTTTTTAAACCAGCAGAAAAAAAACAAGGTTATTTGACTTTCATAACATCAAGTTGTTTAAGTCTCATTAATTTTATTTATTTGGACTTTCCCTACACATGCTAAGTTAGCACTTGAATGCACATACGTAAATATACAAAAAGTCCTAGAAAATTTCTTGAGTAACAAGAAGAGAAACATACATATACAATAACTTAAATAGACTAAACGCTTAAAAATTAGTTGTGATTTCTAATTATGTATGTCCATATCATGAGGAGGGCAATGGCAATAACATACATACTATAATCCGCATTTTCAAACACACATACACGCGTGCAGTACCTACAAAGAATCCAAGCGAAAAATAATGTCAAGTCGGACGTTTTTGTTCTTCGAAACAGCGTGCTGTAAAGTAACTGAGAGAGCGAAACTGGAATCGTCGCCGTTTATCATCACTGGGGCCGATATCCCGTGGCGCAGTCGGTTGGCGCGCCACAGATCTGGGGTGGGTGCGGGAGGCTCTGGGTTCGAATCCCGTGTAAGGCATGTATGTTAATTGAAGTTAGGTTATAAGTTAGTCTGTAAGTCTTCCCCTGCTAAGCTTTCAACCTTAAAACCGGGGGACGTTAAAAAAGCCCTTTATAAAAAAATCTTCACTGGAATATTACTCCCTCAATGCTGGGGAAGTATTAGCCCTTGTGGGGCTCTTGTCCTCTCATACGTATATCAAATCTAGTGCCCAGGTTGGGGACAGCTAGCCCATCCCGCCTGGCTGTCGATGCCCCGAGACTGGAATTCCTTGTCTGAAACACGAAGTATGCTGAAACCAAACGTTTTCAGGCAACGGCTGTTTGCGCTAGTGAGCAGTTTAGAAATCAACCAAAAAAAAAAAAAAAAAAAAAAAAAAAGTCACTGCCCCTACCTGCATATAGTTGAAAGGGCGCACTGAGTGAAATGAGCACAGTAAAGTTGGTAACGATGGATGGAAAGTAGTTACATATCGTAACGTCGAATAAAAAGTGTTAGGTAACCATTTGTGATGACATAAATTATTTATTTCGCTTTATATATTCTTGTATGCATCGAAGTGTAAAAATGAGCAGATTTGTAGAAAATTTTCTTTTATAATAATTTCACAGTTGCACTTGACCGACGCATGAATAAAGTGATGAGGCCGATGGTAATGTTAATTTGACATTAGGCGTACGAACACACAACGTGTATACAAGAAGATCTTAAGCAGTGCTTCCAAAAGGACCAATTGTGTCTTGAACAACGTACAGTAGGACTACATAGCTGTTATAGTTCCAGGTAGTGGAGGTGACGAAAGAGCAAGTGGAGCGTCTAACGGCACTGTGATTTACGAGCGCTGTTCCCGGAGACGTACTTGGGATCCCCACCGGCGTCCCTGGACAGTCAGGTGTGCATGGAGCCAGGTATACCGCACCTTCTACCTGCCCAGGGGGAAAGGGCAGCTCAACTCACCTGCTGTTTACCATTGCTGGAGCACACCTCGCTTTGTAGTCTCATCTGGCAAGAATGCGCTTTGGCTCCCACTCTTTCTGCCAGTGCAGTAAAACTGCCTCAGCAGAGACCCTACTTTTCTTGTCATGCGTCATGTCCTCCTTAAAACTAAACAAGAAATACGACAACAAAGTTTTTAATTTTTTAAATAAAATTGTATATTTCGTTGTTTAGCCAACGTTGGAGCCGTAGCTGGTGTATCTGGGCTTGTTTACCTTTCACTATAATAGCCTTCCAGGATGTCAAGCGTGGAGCTTTGAAAATCGCTTTCACATTTAAGCCATTCTCCATCTTCTATACCAGACAAAGCCAGACATATAGTCAACTCACAATAAACAGACATGTAGGTGTTACATAGGCATGGTTGGTCCTATTTTTCCCATTATACTCATATGTACATTTTGTATATAAAAATAAATGTGCACAAATTAATTTATCGAAATGTCATGACTCATTTGTAGTGTGGTGTACACTACGCTAATGTGCCTTTAATAATGTAACCATACATATTCTATCAATTTCAAGTAAGTCATCAAATGGTGTGACTGCAAAACTGACATGAATGAAAATATTAATAAATCATAATATACTTATTTTCATTCCTGTCTCATTTGTGTTATAGTCACGCCATTTTGATTAATTACCCCCTGCGGGAATCGAGCCTGATTCGCCGTGGTGGGGGAAGAGAGGCCTAACCACTGCGTCCTGCTAGTAATAATAAAAACAATATCGACAATCATTGTTTCGTTTCATGTACATAGAGGAATTGAACTGCCAACCAGTAATGCAATCTCTAACACGTAAGCATTTCGAAAGTTTTTAATAAAAAAGAACATCATTGTCATATGCGGAGAGCAGAGAAATGAAACAGCCTTCAGTACAGCCAACGTGCTCGAACCTCGACTTAAGGCCCTTGCACAATTGAAAACTTTAACATTTGACTTTACCATTTGACTTTAAGTACGATTGCTTTCCGTCATGTTGTTTCTTATGGAGCTTGACACAATGGAACTGTCAAAGGTAAAGTCAAGCACTCTTGACTTTACGATTTCGAATAGTTGAAGTTTAAAGTCAAAGTCAAGCAGCCATTTTGCTAAGAATCTAATATAGGTTATGTGAAAAGTGCGTTATTTTATTGTAGGGCGATATGAATCGGTATATTAAACAAAGCTCGCCTTAAATTAAATAAATGGCAAGTAAATATAATGTGAAGAGGAAATATATGGACATATTTTAATAAAGTACAAACATATTAGGGTCTTGTTTTGAAATAAACTTTTAATATAAATTTTAAGCCTATATTTATAAAAGGCGCGTAAAATGCATTCCTGGTTAATATCATAATTATTTACACAACAAGATACACATTTTTACGAAACTGGCATAACCGATGTACAATTGTCTAAACTCTGACCTTACAATTTATTGTGTATTGGTGGTTTCGTCAGAGGAAAGAAAACGTAATGTCAAATGCTGAAGTTTTTTCTTACGTAAGAAGCTTTAGGCACGATTTACAACTACCCGTCGCTTCCGTCCGTCATCCGCCTGTCAATCACGTGATCAACGGCCAATCAGAGGCAGCCATTAATTATATCACTCCGTCCGTAAAACCATTGACAAGCCTTAACTTTTGAAGGACGAACGGATGAAATTACAGCCTTCTAAACTTGCACGTTTTGTTATTCGTTCATACTGAGTTCTTTACAAGGCTGTGTAGTGCGTGCAGTGTTATGTTTTGGGTATCTTTGATTTTCATATTTTTGTATTATGTAACTGTAAAATGAGATTAAGTTACATTTTTCCTGAAAATTAATTGATAATTACTTTTAGGAACACGAGCTCCTTTTATTTAATAGGAAAAATAGTGAAATCAAGCTTTATATGCTATTTACATTTTATTACATCAATTCATTTCCGTTATGTACGTGTATGGTTGTTTTTGGTACTTAACTACATAACCGTAAAAAACTTATAATTTTTATCGATAGTTTTTTTCCTATTTGTACACAGTTTTGTTTTTATTAGTTTGCAACAATGAACTTACGACCGACATACGAAGTTTGTTTGTAAATCGCTCTGCTGGGAGACGTACGCGACGGGCTATTGTAAATCCTGCCTTACCGGACGTCAAGCCAGAGAGGCATGACGTCGGCAAACGGCTGCCCTGTTATATATCCCATTTACTGCTACTTCCTACTTTCCTGAAGCTATTCCCCAACCTCGTGCAAACAAAGCTTATTCAAGTTTATAAAATTGCACCAAAGGGTCAACTCATCGTGTTTGTGGACACACAGTTTAATATTTTGTATAACTATTTCTTACTACGCATTACCAACAAACCTATCGTCTCTCTCTTCTTTTTTTAAATTTAACCAAAAGGAAAATACTTGTATGTTAACCGCTCCTGATTGTGACTTTTTCAGGGAACAACCACACACGCCATACATGTTTTTTTTTTTTTTTTTATTCGTTTGCTTCACTAAGGACAAATATACTGAGAATAGACTTCCATAGTCTATTTATGGTTTCTACACACTTTTTAAACCAAAACTTTGAAAAATGGCCCATGTATGACGTGCTTGCTTGTACCTTAAATACGTTATGTATCACAAACTTTTATTTAGTTGTGTTAACGTAAAATTACCTTATTTATGGTTAAATTTGAATTTTACTTACATTTTATCTGTAAATTACAATATTTATAGCTGATCTGAATAAATACAAGAAGAAAATAGGTGTACTGGTAATGTTTAGTAAACGCTGTTCACGATAAAGTGAGCACTTTTGAAATCAAGTTTTTTAAAAATGTCACTGCCTCCCACTGCATGTATTTTGACGGGCGCACTGAGTGACATGCGCCCAGCAAAATTGGTAACGACAGATGGAAAATAGTTCCACACCTTAACGTCGAATAGAAAATGTTAGGTAACAAACTATTTCTTTCGCTTTCTGTCCCCCCCCCCCCCCCCCCGTGAATCTAAGAGCAAAAATTAGCAGATTTTTTAAATATTGACATTTATAATTTCACGGTTTCACTTGACTGTCGCATGAATGAAGATATGAAGCCAGTGACAATGTTAATATCTTAGATAAGGCGGAAGAATACACAACGTACATGCAATTAGATCTTAAGCAGGACTATAACCGTGAATGGGCTATAGTGAGGTGGATATGACAATGTGGCCACGGTCGGTTGTAGTCCGGATGTACGCGGCGTCACCGGAGTGAGGAATCACGGGCGGACATCTGGAGGCATTGTGGCGGCGCTGGCAAAGCACTAGTGCACCCACCGGGCCGGGGAAAACGCGCTGGGAATATTCCCACGCAACTTGTCTTGCCTCCACCGAGGAAGAAGGTCGGAAGGGGAAGGGAAGGTGGTCGGGTCGGGCGTGATTTCAGGTGGAAGCGACGGCGACGTGTAACAGATGTTGTGTGGATGTTGTGGCCGGGTGACGTCACGAGCCAGCGCCGCGCCGCGCCGTGCTAAACAGAACACCTGTGTGTACCCAGGGGCGGGCACGCGCGCGTGCAAGAGCGGCACAAGTTGCACGGCGCCGACCAAACATGACACGACAGACCGACATGACGTCAGAGATCGACGAAATCTGCCTGACAAGTGTGTTAATTGGGTGTTGGAAAATTATACAATTTTTAAAAACATGTAATAAAGTGAGTGGTAATTTTACTTTTGACAATATTTGAATTTACACGATATATATGGAAATTATATATAAAAAACACAACTGGAACGTTATTTTGGCAAGTTAGTTTATTGTTTACTACAGTAGGCAAATACGCACGAAATCTTGTTTTCTAATGTTGTATTTACATTTTGGGGGTTCACCGACGAGGGGTCCGACATCGGCGGGAAGTAGAAATAGAATCTACTTTTGTCGAGCTGTCGTGGCTGCGATTGTGTCGGACTGACGTCACGCTGACCTTGCATTTCGTTGGCTGCTACTCATATTTCGTCGTGTGGGGGTTCTCGTGCCGGTTTCGTCGGGGTGTTGTGACTCCTGCTTCAACCTGTTTGCGCCACACATCTCACACCGATTCTTCTCAAGCCAACGCACACCAGGGGTTATCAATACCATATACGTATTTTAAACCTGTTTACTCCGCGTTCCACGACCGAGGCGCCGAGAGAGAACCTTAGACCAAGCGGGGTGGCGCAGTGGCATAGGCTGTTCACAGTAAAATTAACACTTTTGATCCCCTGCTAAAGATCTACTTGTATACACATTGTGTATTCTTCCGCCTTATGTAAAATTAACATTGCCATGGGCCTCATCGCTTTGTTCATGTGTCGCTCAAGTTAAACTGTGAAATTATTAAGGAAGTGAATACTTTACAAATCTGGTACATTCTACACTTCACTGCATTAATAAAACTGAAAGCGAAAGAAATAATGTTAAGTTATCGCAACACTTTTTATTCGACGTTAAGATATAGAACTAAGCCTACTTTTCATCCATCGTTACCAACTTTATTGGGCGAATGTAACTCAGTGCGCCCATTCAAATCTGTGACTTTTTTCTAAGGTTCATTTCTAAAGTGCTCACTTGATCGTGAACAGTCTATAACCCACTGGACTCGCATTCGGGAGGACCCGGATTCCATTCCCGGGCCGGCCATCCTGTTTATGATTTTCCCGTGTTTTCCCGGAATACCTCCCCAGCCTGAATGCTGGTATGGCTGCTGTGGGGCGAAGAGGCTGGTTCCATCTGCGAGATGAAAGTACCAAGGGAAACTGGTTTCGCCCCGTGACGCTCTCCTGACTTACCCTCAGTAAATTTCCGTCCAATCCCGTCTGATTAGTCATTGCGTACTTCCCATTCTCAATTTCACTATACCTAACGTTGAAACGAGCGTAACTGATGGCAGTCTGGCTGTGGAAATGTTAACTAAGTTTTAGTAAAATTTTACGAAGAAGTAAATTGTTATTAAGACAACTTACAAGGTTTAGGACACACACCTGCTCTGACAGTCTGTCGTCATAAACACGGGAAATGCTGAAACTGTGTAATTTGAGATACTATTAACTACAGTAGTAAAAAATGGTCACATTCAGCAGGCCTACATTTTATGTAGAAAGATATAATTAAATACTACCTCAACAAATACTAAATACACTTAATTTTCAGTTGTTCGTATGTTCATTCAAGTAGGACCTACTCATAGTGCTTTTTTTTTTTTTAACTGGCATTATTGCTATAGGCTATTCACGGTAAAGTGAGCACTTGTGAAGGCCGCAACCTTTGGAATAATAGTTAGTCAATATATTTTATTTTACCCTTAGATGTTAACTTCCGAGTGCGGTGGAACATACACACTGTGTTTATTACTTACATAGCAATATTTATTTAAAAAGGTGTATAAAGGATATAAAATGACCGAATGAAAAAAGTAACAAAGGCCTCGAAAGTGCTCACTTTGCCGTGAAAAGTCTATAACAGCGAAATCTGTCTTCCTTTCAGCACAACATTAACAAGAAAAATGATAATACTGCTCGTAAATGGTAGTGCGCGTTACAAGCTTACCTAGGGGAAATCACGATCGCGTGTGTTTGGCCGTTATGTAATTTTATTTCCGGCCCGCAGTAGCTAACACACCATAGCATAGTGAATAGGACGCCGGGCCTCCGGTGATAGAATGCACGTTGTGGCTTGACTCGAACATTTCTGAGCACCGAGTTACTCTTTTTGGGTCAGTGGCATAGAGCACGTATTTATTTTCCAGTGGGAATCCAGCTTCACAATTTACTCTCTCCCCCCCCCCCCCCCGCCCTTTTTTTCACACATCCATATCGGTTTCTACGTCAATGCACGCATGAGCGGTGGCGTTGCGTTTGCACTTCTTTCATTTGCCCTAAAGTTAGGCTAAACGAAGTTAGGCCAAACGAAATTAGGATAAACGCGGTTAGGATATTCGCAACTAGGCCAAACGCCGTTAGGACAAAAGCAGTTTCTGTCAAGAATATTAAAAAATTGACATTTTAAGGTAAATGAAGTTAGGTTGAACGCAGTTAGGCTAAACGAAATTAGGATAAACAAAGTTAGGTCAAGTGAAATTAGGTTAAACAAAGTTGGACTAAACGCATTTAGGATATACGCAGTAGGACAAACGGCATTAGGCCATTCGCTTTTAGGGTAACCGAAGTGTACTCGCATGAGTGAGCGAAGGAGGCTTCGTGCCCGATTTTTTATTTCAGATTTATCAAAAATAAATAAATTTTTCTTAAGGCACAATATCATTATTTGATTACCAAGGACTATTACCGTTAGACTACTGTATTCAACTACGATTGAGTTACGTTTTATAAATACAATACGCTTTAAATATTGTAGTCAACATTAGAAAACAATAATATTTGAGTTAGTCAACCATTTGAACTCTAAATTAATTTTTATTATCTAAACATAGAAATCTGATGAAAAGTTCCTCCTTCCACGTAAAATTAAATTTAAGGGGTATACTGTTAATTTATATAATACCTACTTCTTGCGTCGAATGTCTACTGCGTATTGTTCTCATACTGTGTATGTCAATAGCGTCTCTATCTTATATGTGTACATATATATGTATATTTATGTGTAATAGAGCTTGTAAACGTAATTTTGTATCAGCTCGAGGGATTAATAGTGTAAATACTATTTTGTGTAACTTAGTATTTGTCAAGGTAATGCAAGAATGTGATCTACAAATGGTCCTACTTTGTACGTACATAGTTAATTTAGTACCTAATTTATTATTATTATTAGTCTACCTTTAGGGTGACATGTTTTTGATACTTGATTCGTGAATGCTACCATTCTATTAAACCCTACGTAGGTTACATGGAGTTACCACCTTTCAATGGTAACACGGGGTTATGTATAACCCCAGATATTTTGTGAGTTTAAAAAATACAGTTTCAGAATTTAAAAGCATTTTCCCATCATTTATGTATATTACTAGCACTTACTTATTAGAATGTATTCAATTTGAATTGAATGTAACAAAGAATATCACCTAAAGAGGAAAACCGTGTCATACTGCAAAAATCATTACAGTGAAATAGAGCGTATGCTTTTTTAAAGCAAAGGGCTCTTGTATTGAGAACAATTTTTAAAAAATGTTACAAACAACAAAAGTGAATAGAAAAATATGTTTGTAAGCACTTGCCGTTGTTGGTTAGGTCCTATAACGAAGGAAGTAAACTTCAGAGAATTTTCTTCTTTTTGGTATTGACATACAATATAGCAATGTGTTATAATAAAATAACAAGGAGGTTTTATAACGATAATTGATGTAAAAAAAACATAGCTACTCAGTATCATGGCAATTTTGAGATTCTTCCACCTTACATGCAGCTTTCGCAGACATCTTTTCGGTGCTCCTTGCAGGTGGCCTCCTTACACATCGCACACACGGTTTTAACTTTCTTGTCCTTCGATCGGGAACACAGCTTGCATCTCGACTGCTTAGCCAACTTCGATGGTCGTTCAGTTGCAACGTCTTGAGTTCCAATCCCGAGAATGGACATTATGGTTGTCCTGAGTTCATTCGGGAGATTCTTGTCGAGACGGTCCTTCATGTGAGGTGTAGCAAGCTGTTGGCCGAGATCTTTTAGAAACCGCCTTCTTAAAAACTTGTTTGGTCTCTTTACGTGAGTGAAGAGCGCCATAGCATTGATTGCAGCCTGATTAAGAACCCCATAGAACATTCGCAAAGGCCAACGGCGGGTAGCTCTTGAAACAGCATAGGCGTGAACCATCTTATCGAAAGTGTCAACACCCCCTTTCGTAGAATTGTAAAAATGTATCACCTCATGTTTGAAGCTGATTTAATTTATTTCAGGTGCATAATGCATGGTGGATAGCAACAAAACTCACTTGCCCTTTTTTGGTGTGAATGATGTCAACATCTTTTTACGATCATATGCAAATTGTGAGGTCAACAATGGTTTGTTTCGATTTGGCAGAAATGATGGAGGAATTTCTGCCTTATTTTTACGTAGGGTGCCTACAATCGTCAAGTTATGATCGTTCAGCGTTTTTCCTGCTAATGGAATGGAAGTAAACCAATTATTACATGTTATGTTCCGTCCACTTCCATGAATTGTTTCAGAGAGAGTCTTGACATAATGTGTAGGAAGACTCACTTTTGTGTTTCGCTCTTCTTTGCCAATGTAGGGAATTGCGTTTGCCATATAGTAGGTTACGGGCATCACACATGGTAACAATGTTTATCCGATATCTGTCGGATTTTGAAGAAATATAAACACGAAAAGGACACTTTCCTCGAAACCCCAACAACTGTCCATCAATTGTAACGTACGCGTGGGGTTCATAGTTGACTTTGCAGTTTGACACGAATAATGATCACAGCTCATATAATTAAGCAAATTTAGTGGCACGATTTCGGCTATCCTCGTCATCAAATCGCATGCATGTAGAGGAATCGAAACCTTTGTTCGCTTATAATACCTCTATAAACTGAAGCACCGTACGGGACCACATTTTTGAGGTTCTGAGATGGCTGTATTTTTGACTACCAAATATGTACAAAAGTCCAATTAGCGCAAGAATTTCGGAAGAGTCAGTGTCATTCAAAAATCTCTGATCACACTGATGAGAAGTCCTTGGTCGAGCAATCCCTTGGTTTGTGTATTTTACCACGATGTCAATTATGGACTGATCTAATAGTAACTCAAAGGGATCTTTTTCAGTTTCAAGTAATAGAGCATTATTTTTTGCACGGGGTATTCGCACGACATTTCGAGCTGCAGTCTTTGTCATGGGCGGAGGAACAATTGCCCACACATGTCCATTTTTTCCTTTCACTGTAGGTCCTATTTGCTGGTCATCTTCAGTGTCGGAAACACCTGTTTCAATTTCCGAGTCTTCTTCTGAAAGAACGTAAACATTATCTTCACAAGAGTAAGTGTCATTTTCATCACTGCACTCTGTATCTTCACTCAATATGTGACCTTCATCTTGACTTCAGGACATTAAATGACCTTGAAAACAAAATCTCGAGAAAAATGCATAAAAGTCAGCATGCATATTGCGTTACTGACTACTAGCACCATATCGCATACATGTGACCTTAACCTCGACCCAACGACCTCGAAAAAAACTTGAAAAAAATAATGACTTCAACAAGCATATTACGTTACTGACTACCCCCGCCATATTGGATATAGATGACCTCGATATTGACCCCATGACCTTCGATGATCTTTAAACCAAAATCTCGAGAAAAATACATAAAAGTCAGCAAGCATATTACATTACAGACTACTTTCACCATATTGGATGCAGGTGACCTTGATCTTGTCCCCATAACCTTGAATGATCTTGAAAACAAAAATTTGAGAAAAAATACATCAAATTCAGCATCCATATTACCTTACAGACATTAAAGCGCAGGAGTTTTTATAAAATAAATAAAAGGCAACATATTTTTATTTACAAAAGTTTACATGCAAACATTTATTTGCGATGATTTTTTCGACGGGAAGAAGAGGACACCACATTATTTCGATAGAGGTTGATATGCACTTGTTCTAAGCTGCAGATGATCCGCCAAATCGAGTGTCCAGCCCGAACCCTTCATCATTTCTTCTTTCACATAACATATATTTTGTATATTATCATCTGCACTCTTTTCGCTGTCATGTACATACATTACCGATGGGTATATTATGGGCCTTGAATGTAATTTTGCACTGTTCGTCCTGGTTCGGTTCTGGTTTCGAGTAGATGCAGTCTAGCCATACATTATATTTTAGAGGCCTTTGTTTGTCAATCTCTTCTGTAAGTTGGTTTATTAAATTTTGTTTCATACTTGACAGGAACGAGCAAACATCTTTCGGCGAAGCTGTCAGATTCGAAGCAGTGTAATCTTCCAGAAAGCCACTGAATGCAGATTGCTTCAGAAAAAAACCATTGTCATAGATTTGCCTGGAACATGGACAGGTTTTCGAGCATGAGGGTTACACTGTTTGGCATATCATAGTTTTCTATAATGGTTATGTACTTCACATCGCACGTTACCTGGAATGCCTGTTACATCATAACACGTGAACTAACGACCATACTTATGACAGACAAGAGACAAATAAGCCCATCCTGTCTTCTTCCTGCATTTACCATTCTTCTTGTGCCTACATGCATTGATACTTTTACTGTACGTCTCACCTCAGTAGCGACACTATCGACACGATATCGACGGCGAATTGTCCATACCGTCCACATACACATCCTCACTTACCGATGGTAGCGCCATTGCTTCATCACTTACTGTACAAGGTAGCGATGGCATGTATACATCGTCATTGCACATGGCAGTACTTGTAAGTCCATCACAGTTTTGTGGCGAAGACAATACATCTTTCTGTTTTGCTGGTGGAGGAACAAGTCCTGCACATATTTTCAAATGTTGGCATAGATTGTCAGGACGAGAAAACAGACGAAGGCACTTCTCACACTTATATGCCACTAGGAGCGGGTTCGTCTTACATTTACGCTTTTCGTGTCTCTAACATTGCTGCTATTTGCAAAGACTTTATCACAGTACATGCATCGAAGTCTTGACACTGTTGGCTTGGGTCGTTTTGGTGATGGAGCTGCTGTAGGTGACCCAGCCGAAGAATTCGATGACGCTGTTGACGTCATGCCTGAAGTCGTCTATGGCTGCACTGCTGTAGGTGATCGACCCGAAGAAGTCGTTGGTACAGTCAGCACCATGTCTGAAGAAGTCGATGGCACTGCCGTAGCTATCATTAGCTCTGGAGTACCCGAAGACATCGCAGATGCAGAATAATACTTAGATGCGAAGACGCAGAAGCTAGCCGAGACGATGGAAGCTGCTGTCAAACGAAACCTCTTAGCTAAGCTGCCTTCTGCTTATAATATGAATATGCGTGTATGCAAGCCCTATGACGTCCTATTATCTTTGAATAAATCGTACAACACCATTAATACATTGTTCGGACACCGACCAGCCAATCAGCGAGTTGCCACGTCGAAAATTCGCTGACCATGTGCATGTGTGGATGCAATATTGTTCTCTGGCTTATTCAAGGCACTCGGTGGCCATGCAAGCTGAAATTCGTCCTGGCGATGATTCGAGTTCATGTGCATGCAATGACTCAGTTAATGGGCACCAAGTCCAGAACCCATTAGGTCTTTCGCTATAAAAATATTCAGTGAGTGCAGCTGCCAAACTGAAATAAGGTTGCAAAAGTTTAATACAGTTTGTCATGTAATTCGCGGATACGGACTGCACCACACGAATCTGTGATCAAAGCTAAGAAGAAAATACTCTTGTAAAAATACTTAAGATGCTTAGTTTACAAGAAAAACGACATGAAAGGTCCAAACACCATTGCAGCAAACATGTGGTAGGCTATTCCAATTAGATAAAGGTAAAATGATGGGGCAATGCTGGAAATAATGTGGTATTCCAATTATATAATGGTAAGGTGATGGGGCAATGCTGCAACTCATTTGTCGGTCGTAAGGCATACGGCAAGGGATCGATCTGAGCTCATTAGTGCCAAAGAGGTCATGGAGTTCACACGCAGTGAGTACTGGGATATGGCAATGGCCATGGGTGCATCCGGCGGCCAATATCCGTGTATGCTGTGAGCATCCAACGTGCGGATAAGTGCATTGCTATAGGGAGAGCAAACTTGGAACACTTGTTATGACGTTTCGATGTTTTATATGCTAATGCTATATGCTGTGCTTAAGATGAAATGAAGTTGTTTTATCTAATTAATACCGTTTTTCTCGTAAACTAAGGGTCATACGCTTTTTTTTACCAAATAATATTTTCTACTTAGTTTCAATCACCGATTCGTGTGGTGCAGTCCGTATCCTCGAATTGCCTAACAACCTTTATATGATGTATCAAGTGTGAATCAGCAACATTTTCAGAGATTATGAAGTAAATTGTCTGACAGTTTCTCATAATTCTGAATACACCTATTCATTTCCCAAAGTAAAGGTAAACGAAACACAACGAGCTTATGAAAATGTGTAATCTCAGTGACTGATCGCAGATCCTCGAGAGCGACCCATGGATTCCATCTGGCTAGGCGCCTACATCGATAAGGAGATCCGGTCGTGTTCAGTCTTCCTCTGCGAGAAGGATCGATGTAAAGCACACTCGATCACTTTTCTGTGGTGCAACCACCGTGCAGAGTGGATGCAGCTACAAGACAGCTACAGGAGACCTGAGCATATTTGTAAGTTTTTTTCTTTTGGACGAAGAAAAATGTGTTGGCAAAAACATCAATATATATTTTAAAAGAGGTTCAGCATACCAGTACCCGAGTACTCACTGTTTAATATCTTTGACAATTAACATGTCTGCCGTATTCCGAAATGTTCGGCTTTTCGGTGCTATATTATGAAAACTATTATCATTTGGCTACAAATATTTGCATTTTTGTGGTCCTTATATAAATAATATCTTTCAGATAATGAGAGGAAATATTACCTTGAAGGTGGTCGCCTGGATCGACCGCCGAACGGTGTGCCGAGCTCCAGCAGAAAACATTTTACTTAAAAAAGTCCAACGTGTCTAAGTGAGGTCTGCTTACGAATAACATTTAAGAAACGCTATGCGTCTGTATTCGTTTTTCAGTTCATTTCTCTCTAAAGCATGTTCTTGTGATAGTGAAAATGGCTCAAACGGGTGTTTTCAAGGTCATTTTTAGGCATGAACATTCCGGTGCAAAACATTAAAAAAGGAATAGAGACGTGCATTAATCCTTTGTTTTTATTATTACGTCATAAAATTGTAGGGTCTCCGCTAAAAGTCTCATAGAGACGCGTTATCGACGGCAAGACTACGCCTGTTCAGTGCTTTGCGCGTAGAGGCGATGAGAGAGTAGATGCGCATGTCTTGGTCGCCCTTAGTGCCCCCACTCTTTCAGGCCTTTTGAAAGCCCTCTCGTTTGGAATAGTAGTCAATAAATATATTCTATTTCAGCCTTAGATGTTAACTTTAGAGTGTGGTGAAATCTACACACTGTGTTTATTACTGACTTGCAACACGCCCTGGCCTCGCTCGGGTGTAATTTACAAATATGGCGTTGTTGAGTGTAATTAATAAATCTGTGCTAGCTCCTAAAATGACATAATAATTTAAAATACAAAAATGGTTACTGTGTGATATCCCTAAAAGATAACCATATCCTATCGCGGACTTTTTGTAGATTTTTGAGATCTACAATTCTGTAGTTCATTAATTTGGTGTGTATCATGGTTTAGTCAGCGTAAGCCAGGTAAGCGGCCGAAAAGCGGCTTTTCCGACTTAATTAGAAAACGTCGACTTTTCTCTACTATCCTTGTATAAATATTAATGTATTACACACCTAAACTTTCGTCAAGTTATTCTGTAAATGATGGTGAAAACCGCACCAGAATCCATCAAGTAGTTTAGAAGTAGTGATGGGTAGTTCACGAACTACCAGTTCATTTTGAACTGGTCTTGAAAAAGAACTAGGTGCATAGTTCACCGCGACATAAAATAACTAGTCTCTTGTGATATCGGTCAGTCATTCTCTTAGTACCAGCAACTACACCAGGCGCTCCACAGTGCGCCACTGCGCATGCTCCGTCGTTCGTCGCTCCCTGAAGCTCCCCCCCCCCCCCCCCCCCCCCCCGCCGCCAGACTTACCCGCTCATCGTGACTGGCCACATCGCAACGTGCATACTTCTTATCACTCAGCCTCCGCCTATCGGTAACTTTATTTTAGCTCGTTCAGAACTGCCTCGAACTGTAGGGATCGTAGAGCAGACCTACCTAGTTCAATAGTGACATGAGTCGCAAATCGGTCGGGAACTACACACAATAAAGCACTAATTCTTTAGCAATTAATTAACAAACATCACGTATTTGCTTCTCTTTCCGTTTCAAGCTTGCTTAGATTCTTCTGGGGAGGGGAAATGGAACTGTGAAAGAGGAAACAGAGAAAGACCTATACAGTTCTCGGGCCGAGATTACACTTGCGCTCTGCAGTTCCCCAGTACGCGTGATCATTCAACTGTGACCTATATAGTTCAAAAGAACGGTTCAAAATGAACTGTTCTTAAATGTGATTAGTTCGGAACGACCTAGTTCATTCTAGTGGACTATATTTCCCATCACTATTTAGAAGCCTTTGCCGAATACACAGACACATGCGGCCGGGCTACTATATTTTGTACTATGTATAGATACGGCAGTATTTATTTGAAAAAAGTAGTTAAAGGATAAAAAATTGCTGAAAGTAAAAAGTAACTATAGCCTCAGAAGTGCTCTCTTCACCGCGAACAGGCTATAGGTGTGGGTGGTTGTGCTGCTGCTGTTGCCCGCCGCGGAGACGTGCCGCCTGCGCAGCGCGAGCTTTCTCCGGTAAGCACCGACGGTGCTGCTTGCTTGCTGTTACGCAACTTCCCCGCCCGAGGAAGAAAGACGAGAGGGGAAGCGAGCGACGTAAAAATAATACCGCTCTGTGCTCCTCAATGGCCCGCCCCGCCGCGGCGTTCGCATCTGCCCCGCGAACCCCGAGCCGTGCACACGCCTCGTCCTTGCCGCCATACGGGAGGCACGGCGCCTCGCGGGTAGGGCTTTTTGATATATCGATAACTATCGATATGAAACATAATCAATCGAGCGATATGTAACTGAAAAAGATCGATATATCGATGTTTCGATATTATCGAAGTTTTCGGTATTACCGAAAATCTCGGTATTATAGAAATTTTCGGTATTAACGATATATAAAAAAGACCGAGTAACTGTCCGGGAAAATATCGATATTAAATGTATATGATATCAAACAGCTCTTCATTCGCGACTCTCTGCAGGTCGACCTTACCGCCGCCATCTTCTGTTCGTGACGCATCACCGTTGCCAGTCAAACCACTCACGCTACTTCCTCCTTTGGTGAAGCCCTGCTAGAGTTCTACTTCCAGGATATCCCTCCGCCTCATGCTAACAAAGCTTAACGTAGTATAGGAAATTACACCACAGGGACAACGTAACACATTCATGCGCACTCACTGTAATAATATTTTGCATAAATACTTTTTCTTACTAGGCATACCAACACACCTGTTATCTCTATTTTTTTTTTGCTCATAGTAATCACAAATGAATATTATAATTTATATATAAATATAAATTCAGCATAACTAAAAATAAGGTACTTTATGTTTACACAAGTATAAACCACTTATAATACATGACATTTTTAGGAAACAAACAAACACATAATACATAGGATCATTTTTCAAAGATTCGATTCAAAAAGTGTGAAGAAAACGCGAATAGACTATATTGTTAAGGTTACTCCTGCTGTAGGCTAGGGGAGATAAATTTTAAAAGGTTAGCAAAAGGGAAATTTTCGCCACTAGGTAAGCGCTATTGTCGGTAATGTACCAGATTTTCTCTATTTTTTACATTAAAAACAGGATAATTACAATAATCGAGGCATTTCCTGGACCGAGGCACTTCACGACCAAGAGAGCAGCTGGCAGTTCCTAGCTGTCAAATGTGTACTGCTTAGAAGTGCTAAATAATATCTGTTCACACGCGATGCGTACCGTGTTCTCATTTTATCCGCTTGCCCTCGCGCTAGAGTAGCTCGGTAGCTGCAGTGCTGACCCCGACGTGATCAGGGCAAGCACGAGTAGCAGCAGTGTAGGCTGGCTATTGTGAGGGAATTTATTATATTATTACAGTAGTTTATGATGAAATAAGAGATCATAAACATAGTTTTCTTATACAAATTTGCTTCGAACAATGTAGTTCGTAAATCACGTATAGGTAGCGCTAAACTGTAAATAATTTTTGGTGATTTACAACGAAATTACTTTCTCTTGAATATAATTGAGAGAAAGTTCATATACTGATATTAATACAATCCACAAGAAACACGATATCGTCTAGTTTGTTCATCGCTTATTTTATAATCCTGGTATTATAAGTAACAGGAAAATGGTTGTTCAAAGATAGTATGCAGACAGACAGTAAAATGGTCATTGAGAAAAATTTTCGGGCATGTGTAACAAGTAAAGTTCTATCTGCTCTCTTGTATCGGCGTACATGAGAGTCTATTTGAACTCGGTGCAAACGAAATTAAAGCGTATTTATGTGTAATATTTCACACATCAAGCCGAGTTACAAAATAGTAAGATATCGTCAGGAAATTTGACACACTTGACGAACGAAATATACCTTTTTCCTAAAACACATTATGTATTTAATACTAATATTTAAAACACGCCGAAAGCAAACAAAATATTTTAAGTGCTTTACTGCTTTGGTTTAGTAATGTTTTTATTCTTAATTGTTCATAATTTACAAACAAAGTCACATAAACAGTTAAAGTTCATGTGCATAGTGTTGCCACCCTGCATTCGCTAACGAAAACCCGAACATTGCCGAAGTCTCGGAGGGCTGTAACGAATAATGACTTCGAATACCAAATTGCCTTTCTCGAAGATTATCTTCGTTTCGAGAGTCTTTCAAAACGAAATGAATACGAAAAATTAACGAATAACTTAGAATAAGCTCTCTGAACTTACGATCATGACAACACCCAAGAAAGGTAATTTTGTACGTCATTTCCAAAAAAAATAAAATAAAATGTTTATCAGAAAAACTCGTGGTCAGCTGCATGTAACAGCCTTAAAAAAAAACTGTTTTGCTGGCCATGTTTATTGTTTTAAAAGGATGTCAACTTGTGGACTGCAACTGGGTATTGTGACCTTAACGATGTGTGACAATGCTGTTCAAAAACACGAGCGTTCTGAAGTTCACATAAATTCGTTTTTGTCTCTAAAAGAATTTGGTAAAAATAGAGTTGATTTCAGCCTAGATAGATCCAAACACTTAAGCATACCATGACGTAACGAAAAAGTTAAAAGAAACAGAGAAATTTTGAAGCTTTTAATAGATGTTTGTTTCTTGGGAGTACAGGAACTGCCTTTCCGTGGCCATGATGAGACAACAGAATCAGAAAACTGTGGCAATTATGTTGAGTTACTTGCTTTAATTGGACAAGGTTCTGGGTTTGATGAAAGTTTCTTTGTAATATTTTTCACCCGGGAAAATTTTATGTTAAAAAATATTAATATTTTTACAAAAGGTGTATTTTATATTTAGGTACGAAAAAATGTTTAAATGGCACTATTTTGCACCTTGAAATCCAAATTTTCCCGGGGAGGACTTCCGGATCTCCCTCCCCATTTATTGGGGAGCTACTGTGTGCCCCCTGTACACAGTAGCTTGCCCATGGAATTATAGCACGCATCGCCACTGTGCTGAACCCATCGATGCTTTGGTTATGAGGCGCGGAAATGTACTATGCCCTGTAATTACTCCATGGGAAACTACCAAGGGACTCACTGATTGCGGCCAGCTACCTCGCTCAAACTTCTGGTAGCCGCATTTTCGTCATGGACATAGGGACGAAAGTTACAGTTTGTAGTCGACACAGGTGTGGACATTTGTGTTTTTCCATGTGTTCAGTTACTAGGAGGGCATCCGAAGTCTAACTACTCTCTGTTTGCAGAAAATGGCTCAACCATCGGAATGTAGGGCTTTGTGACATTAAAGCTTGACTTCGGACTCAGGCGAGATCTGGTGTGGCTTTTGTGGTAGCCAATGTGACTAAGCTGATTATTGGAGCGCATTTTTTCCACCATTATGTTCTCCTGGTGGCTATGAGAAACCAGTGTTTTGTTGACAGCAACACATCTTTGGTTGCAGACTTCTGCAAGGCCACGAGTGATATCAGCAGTATCAGGACACTACATCAGTCAATGCGCTAATGTTATTTGCTCAAAAGTTATGCATCACTGGCCCATCGGCCACATTGAAGTTCACCCAGCATACAACAGTTCACCACATCAATTCCACCACTGGGCAACCCGAGTACAGCAGGCCACGACATTTAGCTCAGATAAGCTGCAAATTGCGAAAAAAGAGTTCGAAGCTATGCTCAGGCTTGGAACAATTCGTGCTTCTGACAGCTCATTGTCTTAACCCCTGCATACGATACCCATAAAAGGTGAGGAATGGAGGCCTTGTGGGGACTACCACATGCCCAATGCTCGTACAATTCCAGGCTTATCCAATTCCACACATCCAGGACTTCTCCCACACTCTCCATGGTAAGGCTATATTTTACAAGGCCTACAGCCAAATTCCTGTTGCCGAGGTAGATATCCACAAGATAGCAATCACTGTGCCATTTGGTCTCTATGAATCTCCCTTCATGTCTCATGGGCTTCGTAATGGCACACAGACATTTCAGAGATTCATAGATGAAGTTCTCAGAGGCCTAGACTTTTGCGTATTCTACCTTGACGATATCCTAGTGGCTTCACGTAACAAAGCAGAACATGAGCAGCATCTAGAGGAGCTCTTCAAACACCTCAGTATGTATGGTATCCTTATCAACCCTTCTAAGTGTGTTTCCGGGGAACCACAAGTGACATTCTTAGGGCACAGAATCTCTGTTGATGTCACCAAACCTCATACAGAGAAAATAGAATCTATCCTGTACTACAACAGACCCACAACTGCGAATCAGCTGTGTAAATTTACTGGCATGCTCAGTTTCTACCATCGCTTCATCCCAAATTCTGCTGTGACACAGGTTCCCTTGCACGAGCTACTCAAAGGTGGCTTGAAGGGCTGTGCTATACTGATATGGACACCCACCACCAGTGAAAAGGTATTTGAAGAATGCAACACCAGTGTTGCTAAAGCTGCCCTCCTAACTTATCCCATCCCGACTGTCCCCTTGACAATGATGACAGATGCTTCGGACTTTGTAATCGGGGCAGTGCTCCAGCAGCATGTACCAGGGGGTTGACAACCCTTAGTCATCGTCTCGAAGAAGCTCAGCCCTCGTCAGCAGAAATATGGGACTTATGATCAGGAGCTTCTCGCCATCTATTTTGGAATTCACCAGTTTTGCCACATGGTCGAGGGGAGAGATTCCATTGTTTTTACAGACCACAAGCCCATCATTTTCGCATCTTCACAGAACCATTCAGGTGCACACCTTGTCGATCCCACCATTTGGAGTTCATTAGCAAATTCACGACCAATATTCGGCCACATTGTAGGTTCAGCAAATGTTATCGCTGATACCTTGTCGAGGGTTGATGCTGTCACTGCTACACTCGATTACCAGGCGCTTGTTGCTTCACAGGCAGTGAACGAAAAATTAAAGCAGTTCCTGAGGAAGTATTATGGTCTGCAGTTAAGGAAGTTAAGCCTGCAAGAGTCGCCATTCAAGGTCTACTATGATTTATCCACCCTGACTGTGAGACTTTACATAACTACACTTTTTTCCCAGACAGCCTTCAATATGGCTAATCAGCTGGCGTACCCAGGCAACAAAGATACTACCAGGTTAGTCACTCAATGCTTTGCATGGCCATCAGTTAAGTCTGACTACCGGCGATGGGCACGTTCCTGCCTTTCATGTTAGCATGCAAAAATTTCTCGTCATATCTCAACACCTGTGGGCTCATTCCTGCCCCCTTCAGTTAATTTCGACCATGTCCATCTCGACCTAGCTGGTCCCATGCTGGTTTCACAGGGATTCCAATATTACATGACGATCATTGACTACTTCAGAAGTTAGCCAGAAGCAATGTTTGTGGAGAACATCGAAGCCTCAACAGTGGCCCGATAATTCTACACCACTTGGCTAGCTCGCCTTGGCAAGCCACTACAGATCACAACTGATCAGGGTATGCAGTTCAAGTCTACAATTTGCATGGCTCTCAGCAACCTGATAGGCATGACTCGTTTGAGGACCACAGCATTCCATCCTGCTGCTAATGGCATGGTTGAGCGCATGCATCGGTAGCTCAAGGCGGCCATATGCTGCCACATGACAGAGCACTGGGTGGACATTTTACCCACCATTCTCCTGGGAATCAGAGCAGCCTGGAGAGATGACATGCGCATATCTTCTGCTGACATGGTGTATGGGCAACCACTGCTGCTTCGCGGAGAATTCCTAGTAAATCACTGCAGTTCAAACATACGGATGCCACAGGTCTTATCAGAGATTTATAGAAATGCTTCAGTGACCTCCGACCTGTTGGTGGCTCTCGGCATGGTGGACGAAAGCCATTTGTCTTCGAGGACCTAGCAACAACAACAGAAGTCTACATCTGTCGCGAGGTGCCAAAGGGATGTCTTTAGTCTCCTGTGAAGGCCTCTTCCCAGTGCTGCATCAGATGTCTAAGACTGCAATCCTCCAGATGAATGGCCGACAGGTCACAGTCTTTATCGATCGCCTCAAGCCATCACAGACCACAAATGAAGATTGCCCGACGATCTTGCCACGCCCAACCCACTCATAGGACTGGGGACATCTACGCCTCCCCAGATCGCCGATAGCAAACCTCTGCCTCTTCTACCAGCTACAAGGTCCGGTCGACGCGTCCATTTTCCCGACCACCTTCAGGGTGTTTTTTTGAGATGTGGGTCCATCACTGTCAAGGGGATGATGTGGTGGCACGCTGCCATGACCAGTGGGCAGGTGACTGTAAGCTGTTGGCTAATGACTGTGGCGAGGGCACTAACGGACAGTGGCGACAACGTGGTTGTGTGCGTGCATGTGCGACAAGCACCATTAAGCCGGCGAGGGATTTCCTGGCCCAAGGCACTTCACGCCCAAGAGAGAAGCTGACAGTTCCTAGTTGCCACTGGAGCAGAACAGTTGTGCTTGTGTACTGTTTAGAAGTGCTAAATAAAATATGTACACACGCTATGCAAACTGTGTTTTTATTGTCTCCCTTGCGTGTCCTTGTGCTAGAGTAGCTGGTAGCAGCAATAATCATAAATCAAATATTACATAACATCATAGCTAAGTAAAATCGTTCTCTTTTATATTTCGTGAAGCTTAAAAATTAATTTAAATTATACTCAAAGTTACCTTTTGGAACACTACGCACCTAGTGGCGGAAAATTTCCGTATGCCAAACTCTCCCGCAAGAAATTTCGTTTTGTTTCAAACTTGAGTACAATTAACTTTAGTATAGGCTATTCGCGATTTTTACACATTTTATGAATCAAACCTTTTAAAAAACACGCCATGTATAACGTATTTGGTTGTTTCATAAATATGACATATATCACAAGTATGTTATACTTCGTGTTAATATAATATACATAATTTTTGGTTAAATTGAACTTTTACTTATATTTTATTGTTAAGTTTATTATTTAATTTATAATTACTATGAATAGAACAGGGAGAAAACAGGCGTATTGATAATGCCTAGTACGAAATAGTTATTACACAAAATATTATTAAAGTTAGTGCGCACGAATGTGGTGAACTGTCCCTTTGGTGTAATTTTTGTAGACTGATTGAAGTTTTTATGGATGAATCGGAGGAATATCCTGGAAGTAGATATTTAGCATGGCACCAGAAAGTGTGAAATATCCGTGAATGGACTATGTTTTATATTTGCAGGAAATATCATTCAAATTGCATAAATTACTTGTAATTACTATTTCCTGGCATAGAAAATTTTTAAATTTCATAATTTTTTCATCGCGGCATTTCAAAATCATAATTTTGGTATTTTTGGGACGTATAAATAAATCAAACGAAAATTATTTTTAAAAAAATTAACGATGCTAACTGAAAGTTCCTATTTTAAGGAATGCTCAACAAAATTTATTTGACAAAATGTAATAGACTGGCAGAAATAAAAAAATATGCAAAATTTTTAAAATTTTTGCGAAAAATTTCACTCCGGGTTTCTAAATATTTCTTACAGTAAGGTAAGGCATCTTGTTTCAGCCTGAATGAATTTCATTTCGGTGAATTACTTTGTGTTATTTGTACATCCCCAAAACACTAAAATATTGATTTTGGCATAGATTTACGCAAAAAGTTGCTGTCAGTTCTTGTTTAAAGTAAACAAGTCGAGTAAGTACATCGGAACGAGTTTTCTTCTGTCTTTCGCTCTCATTCGCTGCTGAGAAGTAAATAGAAAGCATAATTCAAATGAATGCATTTAGCTGGAATTGCTGCATTCGTTGAAATAACTTGTAAGCCAGGTCAAAAAAAAAAAAAAAAAAGGATTCGCTATACTGTTACAATTACAATAAGGCAAGTTCTGTTAAAATTTATAAAATACCCAACCTTAGTAAGTAATAGAAGCGATCATAAGAAATCACGGGAGCATGTTTTTGAGGTTAGGATTTCCTCTTGTTTGCTTACAGGTACACCCACTGAAACAAGTTCCGTTCGCAAACATGTTCAAATATGGCTGCCGAGCGAATGTACTACAATAAACACGTTCAGACCACTCGGTGTGACCACGGCCTTAATTATCCTGAACTACTTCCTGTGCCCGACTGTCCGTGCACAGCATCCCGAGAGGTCCCGGCATCGTCCTCCGTTATTACTCATTTCCGGTCACGAAAGCGTTCAGGCGATTATAGACTCCACATTTCAACGCCTTTGTATAGGCGGTTCACGATAAAGTGAGCACTTTTGAAATCAACCTTAGAAAAAAGACACTGCCCCTACCTGCGTATACAGAAAGTGTCTAAATTCCCATTACACGTTGTAAGGGCTTGTAGTGGGAACCAAGACGGTTACGTTTTGCTATGTGCGGAAACGTACAGTTTCCCCGCAACAAACAAAACACCACCACATCACATGTTGACCTCTCCCACGTCTGCAACATACTGTACGTTGTTTTTCTTCTGGGTCAACTTACAAGAAGGGCTTGATGTGACGACCAGTGACATCTACACAAACACGGTACCTACGTACTATGTTCTGGCACACACGACCACCAATACCTGGAAGTCCAAGATCCGCCGCAGCTATAATCGGCGCCAGCAGTTCTTTCTCTGATTCCACAGAGGTCTGGTAAATCAAGCCCTTCATGTGGCCCCACAGGAAGTAGTCTACCGAAGTCAAGTCGGGTGAACGTGCAGGCCAAGCAATCGGACCACCTCGACCTATCCACTGTTGGTCAAAACGACTCCGGTAGACTACTTCCTGTGGGACTACATGAAGGGCTTGATTTACCAGACATATGTGGAATCAGAGGAAGAACTGTTAGCGCGGGTTATGGCTGCGGCGGATCTTGGACTTCCAGGTATTGGTGGTCGTGTGTACCAGAACATGGAATGTAGGTACCGTGTTTGTGTAGACGTCACTGGTCGTCACATCACGCCCATCTTGTCAGTAGACCTTGAATAAAAACAACGTAGAGTATGTTGCAGACGTGGGAGAGGTCAACATATGATACGGTGGTGTTTTGTTTGTCGTGTGAAATTGTACGTTTCCGCACATAAATTCCTATGCAAAACGTAACTGCCTTGGTCCCCACTACACGCCCTTACACTGTGTAATGGGAATTTAGACACATTCTGTATGTTAACGGGCGCATTGAATGACATGCGCCCAGTAAAGTTGCTAACGATGGATGGGCAGTAGTTCCATATCTCAACGTAGAATAAAAACTGCTAGGTAACCATTTGTTATAACTTAAATTACTTATTTCGGTATCTGTTTTTTTATTGCATCGAAGTGTAAAAGTTGGTAAATTTGTGAATTATTTACTTTTAGAATAATTTCATAGTTTCACTTGTCCGACGCATGAATAAAGTGATGAGGTCCATGGCAATATTAATTTTTATAAGGCGGAAGAACACACAACGTGCATACAAGTAGTTCATAAGCAGGGCTTTCAAAAGGGCTCATTTTACCGTGATCAGCCTATAGTTTCTTCCAACATGACCCTATAATATAAGTCACGCACTTGCGGTGTGGAACGGTTATGCTGGAAGGGGTGGATTAAGACTGAGGAGGGGGTAGTTGGAGTTGGGAGGTTTGGGCGTCTCCTTACATCGCGGTCCAGGGAGCCGATGAGGGAGAAGAGATGTGTGCATAGAGCAGCGCCGACATGAAAGGACGGGGGAAACGGGAGATCCCCGAAAAAATCCGTTAAACAGCTGCGCCATTCGGCACGATTCCCATACACGAAAATCCGGGGGTGGCCTCGGCGAGAATCGAACCCGGCTTGCGTTCGTGGGAAGCTGGTGGTCTAGCCACTGCACCACCGCGGCGCGGATGGGAGGTAAAAACAGAAGAAGAGATTGGTAACTTGCTCTGCTCGCGTTATAGAGTATATTTCCGTTAATTCTTTTCCCCTGAAGCTTTTCAATAAATGTTGCCAGTTGCTTTCAACCTCTTGTGACAAATCTACCTCACAAAAACGTAATTTGGGTTAGAGGGTCAAGGAGATCCGTTCACGCATTTTATTTCTATGCGTATGAATACAAACACGCATACACACATTCACGCCTCATTACACACGTACATACATGCATAAATTTATATATACCTACATACATAATTAGATTTCGGTCACCTTTTCCTCCTAAGAATGTGTTAGTCTTTAACTGACTGTAATTCTATGTCTACTGAAGTTGCGTTCTAAAGTTTCAATACATTCTGCTGGTACATTTTTATCACATCGTTTTGCTGCCCTCCTTATTTTTCCTTTCTCTCCTCTTCTAAATAATTTTTACTTGTCAATTTTTTTTTAGACTTCAGTTATTTTAGGAGTGTCTTGAAAGCAGCGTGCCAAGGAAATTTCCCTTCTGATTTTTGCATTAAGGGTCGTTCTATTGTGCTCCCGTAAAAACGTTGCATACTTTTATTTTCCACATTCGTTCGAATTGCCGCAAGAATGTCTACTTTTCCTAATCGGTTACAACTATGTACACAATTTTTGGCATGAGCCCCGTATTCACACTAATAACTCTTGTTATAGGTTGTTTACGGTAGAGTGAGCGCTTTTGATGCCCTAGCTACTTCTTCCTTTCAGTCATTTTTTTATCCTATAACCACCTATTCATATAAATATTGCCATGTAAGTAATAAACACTGTGTGTATATTCCACCGCTCTCGGAAGTTAATGGGGTAGTATCCACTACATTTTTAAATTTTCTTACAAATCTTCGTAATGAAAATGTATGACTAGAAATAAAAAATCAGAGCTAGACATGACATGGACGACTACTTAACTAACTTTTTTTAATTTGTAGGGTTTCAAATATACCTGTATTTTCCTATGTGGGACTGAAATTATTAAATAATTAGATAATGTTTGATTACGGTTACAGATGTGACACTAAACATGTAAGAAAAATAAGTGGGATTTAGAAATAACTGTTAAAATTTTCCCCATGTCATGACTAGCTTGGTTTTTAAATATTGACTTCGAAAATTAAGTTAATGAGGAAAATACGTAAATCCAAGATAGCAAGGATACTTCCCCCTTAACGTTGTCAGGGTTTAATATAGAGCACAGAAGTATGTTTGTTTTCAGGTATGCAAATCAGCTACATATATGGGTTTGGACTCTAACACACGTTCAATTTTATATATATTTGGATGAATTTTAATTTCAACCCCTCCTATATTTATTGGCATTACAGTGAAATAACGCTAATATCTACATCGTAAACTACACGTCCATTTTTTAAATCATTCTATGATATTTTGTGTCGTATTCTGAGATATGATATTTATTATAATCTAAATATGTAAACTTTGACATATGTTAATTTTAGTTCTCAGTAATTATTTTTCAATTTTAAAATATAATTCTTTATTTCTTCGATTATTTCAGTTATGTTTAACATTTTTACTAGGCTAATATTTTTTTTCACCTGAAGTAGATCTCGTATTTTAGGTTAACTAGTTAGATAGTTGCCAGAAGCTTCTGGAGAGGGACCTTCAAAGTGTCTTTGGAGCGAGAGTTTTCTACAGGGGTTTGATCGCGGAAATGACTCAGCGCCGGCGTAATGCTAGGATAGCGTGTAGACCCCAGAAGATATAGTAAGGGTTTTCTGAGCCGGCGATGTAAAGAAGAGGGCTGAGACCCAGATATTTAGTTAAAATATATTAGTGGTTCCAGCTGGAGAAAAGACGTTGTCCAGTGGGGCGCCGACACTATACATAGTCGTGTCCGAAACGTCTACGAGACGATTATTTAGGTGACTAAATCGACCACGTGATCAAGTTTAGGCCCTAAATATTTGGGGTTTTAGGGTTGAAATTTACTGAGGTGAAGTAGCACACTAAATCCCCAAATAAACCCGTAAAATCGTCTGTTGTTGTTTATTTTCGTTTTATTTCCCGCGTTGTGGCGGAAACGTCGGTATTTACTGTTCTTGAAACAATGCACAATACATGCACGTGAAAAATGGAGAATTAGGGATCTACATGAAGTCATTTAAAAATAACAGTTCTTGTGTGGTATTAAATTGCTTAGAAAAAAAACGATCGATTGTTTGAAATGGGATTTTAATTGCAGGGCGCGAGGTAATAACGAGAAGCTTGATATTATCCAGAAAGAAATACGATCAGTTATTTAAAATACGTGAAAAATGATTAGGAGAAAGTTATTTATTGATAGTGTGACAAACAAAATAAAGTCCAAATTCCACAAGCCTGTAGTTACTAACTTTGTCACATGTAGCGCTGTTACAAGCCGTTCGAAACCATCCACCCTAAATTCCTAAACCCCAATTCCCCAAATTTGCCATTTCGGACACGGCTTATGATTCGGGCTATGAGTTTGGCCTACCTCCAGTTGACGCCAACGTCTTTCTAGAGTTTGAGGCGCACTTAATTACTATTATGTGCGATGTCTACACACCTCAAAGTGCCCAATTTATGAAATGAATGTTTGAAGAAAACATTAATGTGCTATTATGATGGATATTATGTTAATAACCAGTTGTCCAGCTTTACCACTCAGTGAGTCGCCGGAGCACATTTAAAGAACACGACATATTTTTATTTTAAACACTTTTCACTTTTTATTAAGAACAAATTTAATCTTTTGAGGTTTAGTGAGAAGGAAGGACATATTTCATTTGATTATGGGAAGTGAGAATTCATTTGCACGAAGTTTATAATGGAGCTCTTTTTAACTCTGCACCTTTTACTGACACGCGAATAAAACTACTTCTTGGTTAAAATAATTTAATTTTCTTATATTTTTAAAGTTTTAATTTTTTCATAGCACTAATTTATTTTATTTTATTTCTTAATTTTCTTTAAGATATCTACTGTGACGATGGTCGTATTTTCTATATTCCAGCAAATCTACTTGCAGTAAAGTTAATTGATTTTTCAAACATAACCTAACTGTAAAGTTTAATCTGTTTCTACACTATCAAGTATGTTTATTAGCAACCAAGTCATTTTAATAAATTATGAACATTTTCTTTTCAAATTTTTGGTATGAATAAAATGTTTTCATTTTACCTAAATTTTTCATTTAGTAGTTTTTGCAAATGTAATGTGTATTAGGGTAAATTGTAAATATATTTCAGAGTTCCTGAGTATACAAGGGTGTATGTCTCACTCCCATCACATCAGACAAAAACACCTTCCTTACTCAAACCTCAAACCTCGCTTTCTACGCACACATCAATTTGCCCATCAGTTGCATAAATTGTAAATGGTCAACCCCTACAACTATTACATAAAATGTTCCTTTCAGCAATTTTTTTATCCTATAGCCACCCCTTTATATAAATATTTCTATGTAAATAATAAACACAATGTGTATATTCCACGGCACTCGGAAGTTAACATCTAAGGTTAAAATAAAATATATTTATTGAGAAGGCTTTCAAAAGTGCTCACTTTACCATGAATAGCCAATTATTACTTTGTCCTCCGTCTTACAATATTATCTTCTTTAAATCAGCCCTTTGTCAATCCTAAAAAGTTAGACCTACGGCTTTCATAATTTGTGCTAGTTTCCTTGGCTAATTCTTTTTGCATGCTGTTATATACTGCCCCCCCTTTTTTTTTCCTTCCGACCCATTCTTTCATAACCACACCCCAATTACACGATCCGTTGTTTTTCCAATATCGTTTAGGCTTCGGTCTTCGTACTTAACTTGTAGCCAATCCTACTTGACCATTCCATTAGCAGAATATTTCTACACGCTCGCTGTTTTGCATCCCGCGCGAGTAAGTGGAATTGAAGGACAAAGTAGTTATATGATAGCGGCGGCGGCCAGTCAGTGGAATGTTTTGAATGACAGGCAAGCGAACAACGTATCTGTTACAAAAAAGCGAGCCGACACGATAATCCCTTTTGCGGCACGCGCTGCTGATCCTAGTTGTAATGAGTTTCTGCTTTCATCTGAAGAATTTTCTGGTGGTTTGCTGCCCTAGTGTCAGCTAGAATCGGGGTGCGGCAAACCTTCCAAGTCAAGGCCAACGGCTATAAAAGAGCGTCGGGCCTCCGAACCGGCAGTTTTTGAATGGATGAGTTTCAAGCGATAGATGACTAGCGTGGAGAGAAGCTCGCGGCGAGAGAAGTGACCAGCGGGTGGGAAATCTGCGACTGCGAACATCAGAGCAGTGAAGTGTAGGTACGACTGCAGGCTGGAATACTGGTCTGGATGCGTGAGTGAAAGACATCGCAAATGAAGGCAACAAGTAGACTGAATGTGTGTTAATGATGAGTACGAATTAATTGACAATAACCAAACAGAGACATAAGTGAAGGACGTTAATTAGAGTTGAAACAGACATTAAATATTGCGCTTACTGTGAAATAAAAAAAGGTAATATTGGAGACAAATAATTTAATGCTGTAAGTAACAGCTGTGTGAATAAATTTAGTTATTTTATTTTTATTAAGACCTCTATCCCTGGCGAACTTAGGGACGCCTCTAAGGTACTCTTTTAACACTTTTAGATGTTCTTTTTCACCAGGTTATATAGCCACACATTGCAATACTAAAAAAAAAAATCGCTATCTTAAACTGCATAAACGTTTCCACGAACACAGACTGGCCTGCTTTTTGAGGTCCCATTTTCTAGCTCTCGAATTTCCGTGGGCCTATTTGCATAGCCTATTCACCATTTATACACACTTTTTGAATCAAACTTCTGAGAAATCACCCTATGTATGAAGTGCTTGGTTGTTATCCAAATTTATTGTGTATCGCAAAGAATTTAAACTTATGTTTACTTTAAAGTACCTTATTTTTGGTTAAATAACATATAACTTATATTTTATTTATTATTAATATAAATAATAACAGGGAGAAAATAGACAGGTTGGTAATTACTAGTAAAAGCTGTTCACGATAAAGTGAGCACTTTTGAAATTATCCGCAAAAAAAGTAATTTCCCCTGCTGGCATATATTTTAATGGGCGCACCGAGTGACATTCGCCCAGTAAAGTTGATAACGATGGATGGAAAGAAGTTCAATAACTTAACGTCAAATAAAAAATGCAAGGTAACCATTTGTGACAACTTAAATTATTTATTTCGCTGTTTTTAAAATACATCGAAATGTAAAAAGTACCAGAGTTATAAAATACTTACCTTCCTCATAATTTCACATTTTTACTTGATTGACGTATGAATAAAGTGATGAGGCCTAAGGCAATGTTAATTTTATGCGTGACAGAAGAATACACAGAGTCCATACAGGTAGATCTTTAGCACGGTTTTCAAAGGTGCTCATTTTACCAAGAACAACCTATAAGAAATAGTACTTATTCAAAATATTATTAGATTGAGTGCGCGCGAATGCGGTGCATTGTGCTTGTGGTGTAATTTTCTAGACTTGGCTAAGCTTCGTTTGCATGAGGCGGAGAAATGAGAATATCCTGGAAGTGGAACTTTAGCAGGGGTTTGGAAAAAGTTAGAAATCACCGTGAATGGTCTATAGTTCTAAATTACTCGTGTATAGGCTATTCACAGCAAAATGAGAACTTATGAAAGCCCTGCTTAAGATCTACTTGTATTCACGTTGTGTATTCTTCCGCCTTATGTAAAATTAACATTGCCATGCGTCTTATCATTTTATTCATGCGTCGGTCAAGAGAAATTGTAGAATTTTGTTACAAAAGGAAATATTTTACAAATCTACTCGTTTTTACTCTTCGATGCATTAAAAAAATACAGAAAGCGAAAGAAATAACTTAAGTTATCAATAATGGTTACCCAATACTTTTTATTTGATGTTAAGATATGGAACTACTTTCCATCCACCGTAACCAACTTCACTGGACGCATGTCACTCAGTGCGTCCGTTAAAATATATGAAGGCGAGGGCAGTGACTTTTTTCGTTTAACGTTAATTGCTGGAAATATATCTCAAAACCATGTGACTGTTATATTAAATTGCTTAGGGGTTTAAAAAAATTCTTACAAATATCGCTATTATGATATAGAATTATAATAGTAAAGCTGAAACCACTTTCCTGATAACAAATTATTAAACACCGTAAATTTCTGATCAACTTTTCCCCCCCTTGTTACATACACCTACGGTAAAACTGGTTTCATGTTTTACTCTTAGCTTGCCTCTGGGTTCTTGCAAGTGACATTAAAAGAAAAAAACACCTGGAACGCCAGGTAATTTTATGTACAGCGAACGTATCACGAGGCTTATATCGGCTACTGGGTAGTATAAAAATATTCGAACGAAGTTATGTATTTGCATCATCTTTTATTCTGCTGATGGCAAGTCTTCATTACGTTCGCGTTCTGGTCGGTTTGCTACCTTGCTAAGGAACGGAAGCCATTTCATTTCTGCTTAAAGACTATATATATATATATATATATATATATATATATATATGTGTGTGTGTTTTACGCCGTGACATTCAGCTCTCTTTTCCATTATTTATTGTAATTATACCTATAATTTTTGCAGCATTCGACTACTGGATCGGTAAGTTTACTGCCGTCGTGCAGGTTATGCTTAAAACAGGTTCGAGGTTTTATTAGAGCAAATGCGATAGGTATTGGCCCCTTAGCGATAAGTTTCGTACGTAGCGAGACTTTGCCATCTTCGAAACGTAGGGAGAAAATACATGCGTTGGCAATGCCTAATAAGAAATAATAATAATAATAATAATTAATCATCTTATTTGGCGCAGTTAAGTCATATCTGCCTTCTCTTACACTGAACCATTTTTATAATTTACACTTCCTCATTATGGTTTAGAATGTAAAATATATATATATAGTGCTTACATATTAACAAACACTGCAGAAAATCAATAGTCGTTAATAGATATCGATGGAACAGGTAATTAATAATAAATATTGACATCCATATTTAAGTACTGAAAAATGTTTAAATTTCATTGGTGATTATTAAGTTTAAACAAGTCACAAAACACTGATGAACGGGCATGTATTAGGCCAAAATATTCACCATATACACGCAAGAATATAGTACATTAGCACGAACGCATAAATGCACAACTGGCCCACACGTACACACGTAACAATAGACCATTGCGTACATCAAATGATAAAATAGAACACTAGTTAGTTACAACAACAAAATATAATTAAAGGCTGTCCACGATAAAGTAAAATTTTTTGGAATCAACCTTAGGAAAAAGTCACTGTCTCTACCTGCATATATTTGAATGGCCGCAATGAGTGGCATGTGCCCAGTAAAGTTGGTAACGATGGATGGGAAGTAGTTCCATATTTTAGCATAGATCAAAAAGTGTTAGGTAACCATTTGTGATAAATTAGATTATTTATCTGGCTTTCTGTATTTTTAATGCACCGGAGTGTAAAAATGAGCAGATTTGTTAAATATTTACTTTAATAATAATTTCACAGTTTCACTTGACCGACGTATGAATAAAGTTATGAGGCCCATGTTAATGGTAATCTTACATAAGGCGGAAGAACACACAACGTGTATACAAGTAGATCTTAAGCAGGGCTTTCAATAAGTGCTCATTTTACCGTGAACCGCCTATACACTGAGTGCGCACGAATGCTGTTCGTGGTCCGTTCGGTGTAATTTTCTAAAATTGGTTAAAAACTGTTTGCTCGAGGCGGAGGAACACCCTAGAAGTCGAGAAGTCGAACTTTAGCAGGACTTCAGAAAAATTGAATGTGGCTGGGAGTGAAGCCATTTGTCGAACCATATGCAGTCACGGGCAGATATTATTATTCAGTGTCGCGGTTACTTCAGCCTTTCCTGAAGCCCTGCTAAAGCTCTACTTCCAGGGTATTCTTCCGCCTCGTGCAAACTAAGCTTAACTAAGACTACAAAATTTCACCTAAGGGACTGCACACTGAATTAGTGCTTACTCAGTGTGTAAACATATTTTGTATAATAACTATTTCTTATCAGGCGTTACCAAAACACGTGTTTACTCACTGTTTTTTTATTCAAATTATTTATAAATGAAGCATTATAATTTATAGATAAAATATGAACAACATTTCAATTTAACAGAAAAAAAGTTAGTCTTATGAACACAAGTATAAAACGCTTGTGAAATATCGCATATGTTGGAAGTAACTAAACACGTCATACATGGGGAGATTTTTCAAATGTTTGGTTCGAACAGGGCAAAGAAACTGCTAATGGACTATATATGTATACACGCTAGAATACAGTCGTCGTTCGCGACTCGGAGCTGGACAGAGCGCGCGAGGAGTGTCGCCAGCAGCCGGGGTAGATCGCCGCCAAGGCTGCGTGGTTGGCGACATCCAGTCCATGTGCGCGTGTACAAACCAGTTCGCAGTCGTGGCCGGCCGGCCGGCCTGACCTTGACACTTAACCAGGGGCACGCGCCCTGCGCGCACACACATGGGAATAGTACGGGTAGTGGTGGGATAACCGCATCATTTTGTAATTCGAATGAATCGGTATAGCCACAACCGTCTCATAAGAAATACGCCACACACATTCACTAACAACTATAAAATTTCCATTATAGTATCGGGAAATTTTTTTTTTCAAAGTTATTCGTGACGAATATCTCTCTTCACGCAGTTATTATTTTTTTATGTTTTGAAAGTTTATCAGGCCCGAATTCCTTTCACAATCTTAAGTTTTCCAATCGTTAAATTTTTGACATACTGCGTGCTCATTAATGTCAGCGTTAATCATTCATAAATAAGGGGTGAAAAAACCTCAACAAAAAAATTTTTTCACAAGGAAGACACTCAAAACATAGGCAATTGATACATTATTTATTGGTAAGGCCACCTGATTATCACGAAAAGATTTACGCGGGACCTAGTATACAATATCCTATGTGCACACTTGCAATCTTCATTTGGCGATTGGCCGCTTGTCTTTGTGTGAAGACAGTCTGTTATATGAGTAAGCCAATCAAAGCTAAGTTTCTCCGATACTGATCTTCCGTGATTCGCAGGCGGACAGATAAGACGCATAACAATTCAAATGACCCAGTTACGAAAATGGTTCTGAACTAAAGTACGTTGGAACACAACTTGTCCCGAAATCTTTTCGCGAAAAACAGGTTCCCCTAATAATTGGTAAAAATAATCGATTGTCTTGTTCTAATACACACATAAAAATTGAACGCAAATACAGTATATTTCTATAAATTTGTTTAATACTATTCTCACCTAAAATTTTTCTCTTTATTTTTATTAATTTCTGTTGTTTTGAAAATGTGTTGTTTCAAAATTGAATTTTATATGTTTAATAAATGTGAAATATTTGGGTATCTGTAGTGTTTTGTTTTGTTTAAGTAAAAACAGCTGAGATCGTGCGTAATCGAATTATTTTTTTAATAATAGGTGAATCGATTATAGTTAAATAATCGATTAATCGATTATTTTACAAGCGATGATCCCATCACTACATTACACAGAGGCGCCGTCATCGACGTGTGGTGTACTGTTGCAAGGTAAGCTGTATTCTGCACTTCACTATCGTGATTGAAAAACGGTTGCATACGTTGCAGGTTGTCTAAACACGAAAAGTATTAAGAAATGTTTCGTGGTCAAAGACAATTTTCAAGTTGTCATTTCAACTTCAAGGAATATATTTTTTTTTTGGCGTGAAAATATTCGAACTGAGTTTTATTCAGAATCAGCTTTAGCTATTTGTTTTTAGACAAGCATCGTATTTTTGTACTTATTAGTGTGCTGAGAAATGCAAGTCCATCGCTTAAAGTCACGTTCGGGCGGAAATGCTGCACGCTGGTTGAGTGCCTTGCGCGTAGAGGCGATGAGATAAGTGGCGAGTGGGCAAGAGTCAGCCTTATAGTTAGCGCGTTTCCATGTCTCGAAGGCACAAAATAGCTGCAGCCAGGCTGAAGCCGCAAGAGTCAGTAGTACCTTATACATATACAATGGTAGCAAGGGCGTATTTGCGGCTATAGTCTAATTGCGGTTTCTTCACACTTTTTGAATCAAACCTTAGAAAAATCACCCCATGTATTACGTGATTAGTTATTTCCTAGACATGTCATGTATCACAGCCGTTTTATACCTCTGTTAACATGAAACTTTTTTTCGTTAATTCAAAGTTTAACATATATTTTATCTATAAATTATAATATTTCATATATAATAAATAAAGATAAAATCGTTTAGAAAACAAGTGTGTTGGTTGCACGCGGTAACAAATAGTTCCCATGCAAAATGTTATTACAACTGACTGCGCACGAATTCGGTGCGTTGTCATTTGGTGTAATTTTCTAGACAAGCGTAGTTCATACGAGGCGGAGGAATATCCTGTAAGTACAACAATGGTACAACTTAAGCAGGGTTTCCGAATAGTGTGAAGTAACCGTTAATTGATTAAAGTTCTGTTGTTTGAGCGTTTACGCCTATCTCATCAAATAAATGCCCTGGGAATACGGCTTTTTGCCAGAGAAGATAAAAAAAAAAAAGCCCGCACAAATTTGTTTTCATGATATTAAATTTATGCGAAAATAAAAATAAAAATGTAAAAATGGATATATATATATATATATATATTATATATATATATATATATATATATATATATATATATAGCTTTCGTGTGCAGTTTCCTTAATAGGTAGGACAATAATAAACTTGTACAGTCGTAGTTCAATATGTGGGGGCTGTATTCGCGTGTAATAATATCTCATTTTCACAGGAAAGCGAAGCAGAGGTAGCAATGCACACTAGTTCAGCGCCTTGCACGCACGACACGACGGGGCGCTGGTCGCACGTCTTATTGTCGCCCGTATTCGCTGTCTCTCGAAAGCGATGGAGGAATTTTTTTTTTGGGTGGGGGGGGGGGGAGATCTCAGGAACATGTATTTTTTTTTAAGGGCGCCACTCTTCTGGAGCTTTTTTGCGCGTTTGTGGCACGAAACAAGGGAGAGATAAGTGCGGCATCGACACTCGCGCCTACTGCCACATCAAAAAAATGTTTTATCGAATCGAACAAAGTTTGTTCGGCGCAACCAAAATAATTGTTTATATAGGGACAACGAAATATTGTTTTTGTTAAAACCAAATTATTTTGTTCACCTCATTTGATAGCCCCAAACTAAGATTTGGCTGGTGGAACAAAATATTTGTTTGGCTCTACGTATATAAACCGTTTCGGTTGACATATAATAAATTGAAACCCGGCCGAAATTTAAAACCTAGATCGTTCACACCCTAGCGCTTCGCCTTAACCACACAGCTAAATGATGAAACTGGAATAGTTTCAATAGATACAATTTATATACTATGCAACGTGCGCATATATAAATATTTCTAGGTCTACAACTTTAATTTTCATTTTCCTGTTGAACTTGTTTTAATAAGATGTTCAGACTATACCGTTACTAAGCATCAGTACATGCACTAACAAACACAAACTCTCGATCTGTATTTTATAACGGAGGAAGTAAAAAGAGTGGCCAAACAATAATACACAGTTGATTCAACTAAATATCTTATTTTAAAAGTTCCATTTATTTTGACCCAACACAAAGGTGGTTTAGTTCATCCAAGCATGTGATTTGTTACAGGAACAAAAATTATTTTCGTTTCTTTTCAAAATTTGTTTACTAATATATACATATATATATATATATATATATATATATATATATATATATATATATATATATATATATATATATATATATATATATATTATAATGTAATAATCGATCATTTTACAAGCGATTATTAGATTATTTAATTATAATAGAGTTATCGATTATTTTAAAACAATTCGATTTTTCACGATTTTCAGCTGTTTAAACTTAAACAAAAAAAAAAAAATGCAGATACCTGTTTGTCTCACATTCGATAAAAACATAAAGTAATAATTTTGAAACAACAAATTTTTAAAATAACAGAAATTATTAAAAATAAATCGAAAAAAATTTTAAAAACAAATTTGTAGACATAAACAGTATTTGGGTCAATTTTTATGTACGGATTAGAACAGCATAATCGATTATTTTTACCGGTTAATTCGATAAAAAAATAATCGTAATCGATTAATTCTAATCACAATTGATGCGATATGCCCATCACTACTTTTAGCCACATTATTACTATCCCCAAAGCTCCGAACTGGTGTACTGTGTTCTCATCGTGCTGCGTCGAACTATTTTATTGATGAAATGTCTGCAAGAAAGCTCAGTGCAGATGCCTATAATACTTTTACATGTTTTCGACAAGTATATTTTGGAATACAGTAGTGCAAAAAAAGTTTTAAAGGCTGTTCACGATAAAGTGAGCATTATTGAAATCAACCTTAGAAAAAAGTCTCAAGGCCTGCCTGCATATATTTCAACGGGCGTCCTGAATGACATGCGCCCAGTAAATTTGGTAACGATGGATGGGAAGTAGTTCCGTATCTTCACGTAGAATAAAAATGTTAGTTAACCATTTCTGATAACTTAAGTTATTCCTTTCGTTTTCAGTTACTTTATAATGCGTCGAAGTGTGAAAATGAGCAGATTTGTTATTAAATATTTACTTTTATAATAATTTCACAGTTTCACTTTACCGATGCGTGAATAAAGTGATGAGGCCCAGGATAATGTTAATCTTACATAAGGCGGAATAATACACAACGTGCGTACACGTATATCTTAAGCAGGGCTTTCAAAAGCGCAAATTTTACCGTGAATAGCCTACACCCATGTCAGAGGGCTTGGGAATAGTATTTATAATGTGTGTGATGTATTTATAGAGTTATATTCGTCCCTTGTTTCCAGACGAAGTGTATTTTATGTGAGGTAGTTTAAGGGGGTTGTATCCATTCCATCTTATATTTTTCTTACAAATCTTCGTAGTGAAAATCTATAACCAGACATAAAAAATCAAAGCCAGACATGACATACAGGACTGCTTAAAGATCTTTTAAAAAAATTTTTAGGTTCTAATTATACCAGTATTTTCCCACGTGGGATTGAATAATTAAATTATTAGGTAGTGTTTGATTACAGTTACATGTGTTAAACTGATAATGTAAGGAAATTAAGTTGGACTTCGAAATAACTTTTAAGATATTCTCTATGCCCCGACTAGCTTGATTATTAAATATTGGCTCCGTAAATTAAGTTATGGACTGAAATAGGTAAATTCAAGAAAGGAAGGCTACTTCTCATTTAATCAACAGGTAGGGCGCTGGGCCGTGGGTGTAATTCGCGACGTAATAATGTGTGGTAGCGAAATTCCCAGTTACCCGTTCTAGGTACGCTCGCCTGCATCACAGCAGCGTGGCACAAGTTGCCTAACTACCCGGCTATTCGCACTCGTGAAGTATACGTTTGCCCCCGTAGCTTTCTGTTCCCGCCTCGAAGTGAAAGTGTTGAAAAAGTACTTGTCGCAAGGCATGCAGGAACGAATGATGAGGCTGCTAGTGAACTCTTTCGATGGGACGCCAAGTCCGCAACTTTATCTCCCCAAGATTTTAATGACGAACGATAAGTCAACGAACATCCTTACGGACGATTCTCCTGATTCTAATCCATATAGGCTGTTCACGGTAAGGTGATCACTTTTTAAGGCCTTCTAAAGTTTCCCTTTCATCCTATTTCCATCTTCCTGATACTTCTTAATATAAACTTGCTTTGTGACTAATAAACATAGTGTATATATTTCAGCACCCTCGAATTTAATGCCTGATGCTGCAATTATATATATATATATATAAGTAGTTAGAGCCTGCTGGGAGGACCTTAAAAGTGCTCACTTTACCGTGAACAGCCTATATGGTAAGCTACAGATTTATGCAGCGCTTAGCGTACAAAACAGTCATAAAAAAAAAAAAAACAAATTCGGAAACTTGTTGATATTTCAAATCACGGTGGTTCTATTATACTCAGATGAAATATGTAACGAGCATTATCTCACTCAGTAGACTGCACAAGCATACGAAAATGGATAACACGTTCACTTTGTCACTTTTCACGGTTACATGATCACAGGTTGGTTGCAATCGTAAGGACGTCACGGGATCATTTTTCGTAGTGTGGTTATCCATATATCTCCATTTAAAAAGTGAAATAACTGATTATTTTCTGCGTTCACATACAGGAAGAACCTCATGGTTGTAGTTGACTCCAACTCCCTGGTTAATGATTCGGTGGTAATAATAAATAAAAAAAACACCATGTCGGTGGTTGAGTTCGAATATTCCTTTGCGTGTACTGTATTGCAGAGACAATGGTTAACATCAGCGAAGAACTAGGTTATAAATATTGGCCTATTTTGCGACTACCGACTGTAATTTACTGTAATATTACTGTTTCGAACACTAGAGGTATCGGCTGTTTACAGTAAAATGAGCACTTTTGAAGATTAACATCTACTGGACTTGTGTATTTTTCCGCCTTATGTAAAACTAAAATTGCCATGGGCCTCATCACTTTATTCAAGTAAAAATGTGAAATTATTAGAAAAGTAAACATGTTATAAAACTGCTGCTTTTTAAACATTTATGCAGTAAAATAACAGAAAGCGAAGTAAATAATTTAAATTATCACAAATGGTTACCTAACACTTTTTATTCGACGTAAAGTTTTGGAAGTACTACCCATCTATCGTTACCAACTTTACCGGACGCATGTCACTCAGTGCGCCCGTTGAAGTATATGCAGGCATGGGCAGTGAGTTTTCTCTAGGGTTGATTTCAAAAGTGCTCACGTTATCGAGAACAGCCTCTAAGACGACACTGATAATTCAGCAAACTCCAGCTACTGCAGTCATCCTAGAGGAGCAATTTTCACCGATTTCTGCTCAAGTGGAGCAATTTATACAGCATCTTGGCTACCGAGGTTACAGATATCCCAGATCCAGGTCCTTCCTTTCCTTCTCTGTCCGTCTACCTGAAACTGTGTTGCTTTTCTTTTATTCCAGCCCCACAAAAGATAGGCAACTTACTCTAAAGGCGAAATTGACACGTGCGTCGAGTGCTCCTATCGCCTCAACAGGCAAGACCCTATACTGGAACATAGTTTCTCCATTGAGTGTTATGTAGGCACGTGACCTAAAGAAGTAAGTCTATAATTGAACTGTGGGAAGTTTGAGTGAAAATTAAATTGCAGCTACCTTTATTGTCTATGTAGACACTGACAACGTTTTCGAACGTAGCAGAGAAAAAATTACGTTTTTAGCGATTTATTGTTCAGCTGATGTCACGAATCGCATGTGAATGCCTTCCAACAACCAGCTTTTTTTTTTTTTGGAATGCATACGAAAGTTAAAATAAGTCACTATTACGCTCTTTATTCGAAACAAGGACACGAGTATATTTTGTCTAAATTTATTATATATAATGTTCAATTGCGAATAATTATAGGAATGTATATAATATATTTCAGCAATAACTGATGTAAAGTTTTAAAAATTATTTTCGTAACTTCGACTCTAATTACAGATACTTGTTCTGTAACGTAAGTATAAACACACATTTCTCAACATTTATTTTGATCTGATGTGATTTCAGAAAGAAAGTCTTACGTGACATAAATCAAACATCGAGATTCCTTCAAGACATTTCCCTTAAGTATATTTTCATTTTTTGCATGGTTACGAGAACTCGTTATTCTAAAATATCTTTTTCTAACATAGGCGTGTGTTTTTGCAACAGAGAAAAGAAATTTCCCTCTTACGTCCCGAAATCACTTTTTTATGGAGCTTAAAAACGGGTAAATGAATTATAATTTACAATCATTTTTAGATAGCTCCCATTTGAAGCTTGTTTAAAAAACAAAACCTGCGAGTACCCCTATAGCAAACTAGCAATTTAACTTAAATTGCAGTACAGACAAGACAAGGGGACTACGAACTCATGATTACCTCACAATGTTAATTGCGCCAAAATTTGGCTAAATTAATATTGTGACGTAGTACGAGTTCGTAATCCAGTCTTGAAGTCTGTACTGCTGTGTGAGGCCAATAGCTATAGGCTATTCACGGTAAAGTGAGCACTTTTTAAGACCTTTACATCATGCATTAACCATCAATAAATATATTTTATTGCTCCTTCAGGCGTTAACTTTGGAGAGCGGTGAGACGTATACTCTATGTTTGTTAGTCACACTGCAATTTTTATATTAAAAAGTGGCAGAAAGATAGAAATTGGCTGAAACGGAAAATTCTGCAGGGCCTTACAAAGGTGCTCACTTGATCGTGAATGGCCTGTAGTTGGGTATAGGGGTAGCTAAATTATTTTCTTTTATCAAAACATAGACAAAGTTGAAAACCAAGGATCCAATATGGCGGGGGAGCAATATTGGGAATGAAAGAAGGAAACTATTGTTTTGGCGTGTTTGCGGTAGGGCCATCACGTGTGCGAGTAATAATTGGAATGGTATCTATACATTAGAACATCAAATATTAAAAGTAAGCATTTTGATACTTATTGCTGGCTACCGTGTAAAAGTACGACAGTGAAGAAAAAAATAAATAATATATATATATGTATGTAATTTGGAAACACTAAAAATGTAAAATATATCTGCTTTTTGATTCTATCAGTTTCCCATCTCCTGAAGTCAGCTACAGCACATGGTCAGATTAATCAACAATATTAGATTTTCTCGTAATCAACAAGAATTCTATTTTCTCGTGGACTAGGGTAAACATAAAATAGAACAACAACGTTAGTGTCTACATAACCATAATTAACTACAATATTTCTTAACAAAAGGATATTATACAGTAAGGTTAATGTACAATTAGTTGTAATGTCAGTCTCGGTAATTATTACCTCACGCATCTTTATAGAGTAAATAAAGTAGGCTATTATTTTGATATTTTGAAAAGTCTGTTAATGTTTATATTAACTCGCGGCGAAAAGATACAGAGAGGCAAGAAACAAGTAGCTAATGAGGAATTTCAATATTGCCCAATTAACCTTTAAAAACTTACAGCGGTCCCGTCAGATTGGCCGCGGACAAAATATTTCGTCAGCAATTTTTTTTACTAAGATATATTTTGAATACATTTAATAATAAGAATAGTAATAATAATACATCCTGTTTATTTGGGGCAGTTAAGGTATATCTGCATTCTCTTACACTGAAACAATTTTATAATTTACACTTGCTTATTGCAGTTTAGAATAAAAATAATAAAATAATAATAATAGTGCTTACAAATTAACAAACACTGCAGAAAATCAATAGTTGTTACTAGACATTGATGGAACATTTAATTAATACTATATAGTGACATGCATGTTTGAGTACTGAAAAAATGTTTAAATTAAAGTGGTGATTATTAAGCTTAAACAAGTCCATAAAACACTGGTGAACGGACAGGTATTAGGCAAAAATATTCACCATATACACGCAAGAATATAGTACATTTGCACGAACGCATAAATGCACAACTGGCCCACATTTATACACACGAAACATTAGTCCCTGTAAATAGAATTATAAAATAGGACACTAGTTAGTTACAACAACAACATTGTAAGTACTTTGGTCCTTATAATTTAAATGCCTACGACAAACTCTGACAATTATAATAATCAGTACACAGATGCTTTAGGCTGGAAAAGCGTTTAGACTTCTATGTACATAAGAGTATAAAATTATCTAACTTAGTATCAATTGTAACAATCACTGGCGTAAAACTTATAATGGCATTATACTATACATAATTTCTCTTTATTAACAATGTATAAGCGATAAACATTTCGTCTAATAAGCGACTGTAGCCGGGTCAAGCATAGTAGGCTAATTATTTATATAGGCTGTTCACGGAAAATTCAGCACTTGCGAAACCTTTGGGGGGAAAAAAAAATACTTGTTTATAACGACTTCGTTACACACTCGCATGCATTTTCGTGGTTAAGTTGGCAGCGAACCAATAAAAAATAGTTCTTAACACTTGACCTTTTATTGCGAGTAAAATGTTGAAATTTGTCGCCACCAAAGGCCGCAGTATTTCTTATTTTACACACGCTGAGGTTTATACTATAGTGCATTCTCGAATAGTTCCAACTTTTCTGAAGCCCTGCAAGTTCTACTTCCAGGATATTTCTCCGCCTCAGGCAAACCAAGTCTAGAAAACTACACGAAAGGGGCCACGCACAGCATACGTGCGCACTCAGTGTAATAATGTAATAATATTTTGAATGAGAACTATTTCTTACTACGCATTACCAACATGCCTATTTTTGGCCTGTTTTATTCACATTAATTGTAAAGGAAATATTATAATTTATATATAAAATACAAGTGATAGTTCGATTTAGCCCAAAAATAAGGTACGTTTATGTTGACACAAGTATAAAATGCTTGTGATACTTTAGATATTTAGGAAAGAGCCACGCACATCATACATAGGGTGATTTTTCAAAGGTTTCGTTCATAAAAAATTGTGAAGAAACTGCTAATAGACAATAATAACGCATTTACATTCCTACATATTTTCTTGGCTGGCGCATGAATAAAGTGCTAGTTTTACCCGTGGTGGGAGGATACAAATTGAGAAGGAAAAATAGATGGTAAGCGGGTAAAAGCGGAGGAATACACAACGTGTAGCCAAGTGAATCTTAAGCAGGTCTTTCAAAAGTGCTCATTTTACCGTGGACAGCCTACACTTTAACCAGTAAGAAAAAAAAAATTGTCGTGCAGGTTATGCAATGGGCAGGAGGTGAACTCAAAATGCAGACATGTTGTTGCAGAATGGGAGGGTGGGATGATGTATGAATGGGAGACGAGATGTATTCGGTTTGTGAAGTCAGCACGGCGACAATGACGAGCTGTGGCTTAGTGGTGAGGCGGGGATCAATCAGTGCATGAAGAGGTTGAGGATTGGGGAGGGGGAGGGAGAGAGGCGGCCAGATGGTGGGTGCAGTTCCCCCCTCCCCCTGCGCGAGGGGGGCCCACTGACGGTCACACGGACTGGCGACAGACTGGCGGGGCTCGCACCTGCAGCCGGAGCTGGCCCGCGAGCAACACTGGCGCAACGCTCTCAACAGGTAGTCGCCACTCGCCACTCAGGCCGCCTTCACACCAGCCAGCCTCTCCGCTCCTCTCCTCAGCGCTCTTCATGTCCGTTTAAAACAACCGCTTTTCATGTAAAGACTGTTCACGATCAAGTGAGCACTTTTGAAAGCTCTCTCACTGAGAATAATAATCAATATATACATTTTATTTTAGCCTCATACATTAACTCGCGAGTGCGTTGGAATATACACACTGTGTTTATTACTTAAGTGGCAATCCTTATTTGAAAAGGTTGTTGATGGATAAAAAAATTGCCTTAAGAAAAAAGTAACTAGGGCTTCAAATGTGCTCACTTTACAGTGAACAGTCCATACCTGCATATACTGTATTTTAACGTGCGAACTGAGTGACATACCCCCGGTAAAGTTGGTAACGATGAATGTAAAGTAGTTCCATATCTTAAAGTCGAATAAAAAGTGTCATGTAACCATTTGTGATAACTTAAATTATTCCTTTCATTTTTTTAAATTTCATTTTTACGCATCGAAGTGTAAAAATGAGCAGATTAGCTAAGTATTTCCTTTTGTAATAATTTGGAATTTTCACTTGACCGAAGCATTAATAAAGTAGTGAGGACCATGGCAGTGTTAATTTGGCATACGGCGGGATAGTACACAACGTGCATACAAGTAGATCTTAAGCACGGTTTTCAAAAGTGCTCACTTTACTGTGAGCAATCTACATCAACCGACGTTCAAATAGCTTTTGAAAATACGAATCATGAACTTGCCCGAATACATAGTTGGTCTGTTCGAAACAACCTTATGTATTTATTTCTCCTTATTTTTCTGTGGGCGCAGATAAGGCATAATTTGCCTTCTCTACCCCACTGAACCAATAGTAAACATTAATACATCCTATATATTAAAGCAATAATGAAAGTAAAAAAAAAATTACATAAATCATGCTGTCATGACTAACTGGTAATGTAATGTACACTACGCTAATATAACAAACCATAATACTAATCTAACTATAAATATTTCAACAATTGCATGTAAATTAATTAACTGGTATCAGGGTATCACTGTACAATATTAAGAATGGTGTGGTAATATTCACAAATCGATATATTAAAAACACTTCATCCTAAAGGCAGACTAGTAATAATAATAATAATTCAATTAATCGATCCCTATAAAAAAAGAAAATTGTAATGTTCCACATATGAAATTTTTCACATTCTGGTAGTAAACTCCGCATATAACATAACAACATGATATAAATATTGGTACTAAATTGACTACGTAACATACAAAGTAAGACAAATTGATAGTACACAATCTGCTCGGACACAGTGCACCCTGATTGGTTCTCCAGCTATTGTATCCACTGTTATCCAATACGTCATTTCGGATTTTGTCTCCAATAGTAATAAGATTACTCTATCAAATACGGTTAAATGTTTAGGAGTCATAATTGATAAAAATATGTCTTGGGCCGCTCATGTTACTATCTTACGTAGAAAGGTGTACTACTCACTGCATTCTTTAAGTCTCTTAAAAAGACTACTGCCTGCTCGAATAAAAACCACTTTATTCCAATCTTTACTAATGTATATAACTGACTACTGCGATGTTGTTTATAACAATCTAAGTGAAAGCCACGTAACACGGCTGCAATTGTTTCAGACCTCGCTACCTTTACAAGCGGTTCTCCTACCTGAATGATCGCCACCCAGTAAACACGCGCTCTGAAGCCGACAATAGACTGTTAATACCGCTATACAAGAACAAATTATACTCGAGTTCCTTTACCACTGATGCGTCGAAGGCATGGAACAGCCTGCCGACTGAACACAGAAATATTGGAAGTTTCGGTAAATTTAAGAATACGGTCACCCCAGTGGATGAGGGAATAAAGTTGACATTTCGCGAAGTTGTGATATGCATGTGTGCATATGTGAATGATGAACGAGTGTGTAAGTGAATGAGTGAGAGAGAAATTAAACCGTATCATTAGTTTGTTTAATATTGAGTTACATACTCATAAATTTTAATAAGTAATTTCAATGTTTGAATTTCTAGCGAGTCAAGGTGTATATGTAACGGGTCCAGTGTAAGATAAGGCGACTATGCCGTAACTATGGCATTCAGCCGTTAATTAATTCCACTGCTCATTTATGTACATACATGTTTTAACGGGATCATTGACTGGTATACGCCCAGGAAAGTTGATAACGACGGAGGGAAAATAATTCCATGGCTTAAGGTGGCCGCCTGGTTGAAGGAATTTTGCACGCCTGAGGTCTACAAGCGTGGGAGCGCTAGGGGCGACCAAGACATGCGCATCAACTGTCTCATCGCCTCTACGGTGCAAAGCACTGAACTAGCGTGCAGTCTTGCCGTCGATAACGCACATCTATAAGACTTTCAGCGGAGACCCTATTATTATTTTATGACGTAATAATATAAATAAGGGTTTTATGCACTAGGCGGAGGAATATCCTGGAAGTAGAACATTAGCAGGGCTTCAGAAAAGTGCGAAACTGTGAAGTAACCGTGAATGGATTATATAAAGTATTATTACAGATAACTAAAGAATACGTAGACAAAAAAACCGCTAATGCCTTGAAACCCAGTCGCACACGCCAACTAAATGGCAGAACTGGCACCAACATTTCTGAACATCTGTTGGCCAATCAGCGCCTGGTAACCAACTAACTAGCCGGCATCCCAACCAATTTTACTTTTTTTTTTTTTTTTTTCGCATTAGGCAGACCAGGCAGTGGCCAATCAGACACAGTGCCCATTCCCGGAGTCCAGGGGCCGCGGAGGTGTAGCGGTCAGACTACCCGCCTCCCACCTCGGCAAACCGGGTTCGATTCCCGGCCGGGTCTCTCCCTGGATTTTCGCACAAGGGAATCGTTCCGGACGATGCTGCTGGACAGTGGATTTTCTCGGGGATCTCCCGTTTCCTCCGCCTTTGTATTCCGGCGCTGCTTCATACTCATCTCGCTTCACTCTCATCAGCTCTTAAGACCCCGATGTAACGAGCCGCCCAAATCCCTCTATTACACCCCTCCCCTCCTCAACCCGCCCAGAGATCAGAACAGCCTATCATAGAATGGGTACTTCCACATCAAAGGAACCGACACATCATATCGTGTCCGAGTACATACTCCGTGGTGCTGTTCAGACGCAGACATGTAATAAATAAGCGGAATAAAAATTTTCTTTAAAACTCTCACGTTTCTTTTATCTGCATTCTACATTTATCTACTTCACATCTTTTGTCATGTCGGCGCGAAGTGTTTTGGGGGGGGGGGGGAACGCCACCCGCTAGACGCGTACCCTGAATTCATAATGTTTCGTGCCGACACGACGGCATTGTGAAACCAGTTCACGAAAACGTTAGCCACGAAGGTGCCGGCAGGAGTCCTTCTAGGAAAGGATTCTTCCAAAACTGAAAATTATTGAATTGAGGCTAAAATGGCTTAAGGAAAAAAAAGCGACGTAGAGTGATTTTGGAAGAATGATATAATGCGCATGCACATGGTCGAAAAGGCGTTTCGTCAGGACCTAACGATACCAACTGCTGCACTCGCACACAACCCTTTCTAAGAACCAGGCAAAAATAGCCGCTCACATCTTACTCCATTCGGGTTACTTCCAACTTTTCTGAAGCCCTGCCAAAGGTCTACTTCCAGGATATTCCTCCACCTCATACAAACAAAGCTAAGAAAACTACGCCAGAGGGACTGCGCACCGAATACGTGCGCAGTCAGTGTAATAATGTTTTGCATAAGAACTATTTCTTACTAGGCATTATTAAAACTCCTATTTTCTCCCTATTATTATTATTATTTATAAATGAAGTACTGTAATCTATAGATAAAACATAACTAAAAGTTCAATTTAACAAAAAAAAAAAATTATTTTAACACAAGTATAAAACGCTTGTGATATGAAACAACCGAGCATGTCAAACATGGTGTGTTTTTTCAAATGTCTGATTCAATAAGTGTGAAGAAGCCGGTGATGAGACTGTAACTGAAGTTTTGTCTGTTATTGCTACGGGAATATTCTGGTTTTAACAGTCTTTTACCCTTACATCGTTTGGTCAAATAAACATCTTTAATGCCTATACTTAAAAGGGAAAGGGCTGAAACAGAAAACTTTTAGGGAAAACGCCTTTACGATGACTATAGCTTTTAGAGAAAACTATGTTTAGAGCCTAGCCTAATTAACTTCAATGGAAACAATTTGAAACAAATTTCCAGAATTAATGGTTATATAAAAGTTGGACTTAGGACAGGGGTTCTTAAACGTTGTGATTTCGAGAGGATACATTTGATATGATGCACATTTTACTGCAAAATCAATCGTTTCTTAATATATGTCAAGAAAATATTTGCATGTACATTTCTCAACATGTGTAAAAATCAGTTTCATTTGTCACAAAAAAAAGGCACACAGTTACGTTATAGTTACAACATTTTTATGAACAGTGAACTATGCTATTCACGGTAAAGTGAGAACTTTTGAAAGCCCCCTATTTTGGAATAATAGTCGATAAATATATTTTCTTGTAGCCTTAGACGTTAACTTCCGAGTGTGATGGAATATACACCCTGTGTTTATTACTTACATGGCAATATTTCTTTTAAAAAGGTGTATAAAGGATAAAAAATAGCTGAGCGAAAAAAGTAACTAGGACCTCTAAGGTGCTCACTTTACCGTGAACAGCCTATTATATTAGTTTAATTTTTAGGCCCCTGACTACAAACGCAATGTCCCCTTAGGGGTTTGTACACCCCCTTAGGGGTTTGTGTATTAGTGTAAATGTCTTCAGCTAAAACAATGTAGCTGGATAAACGAACTTACAACATTCTCATTTGGGTCAAACACCTGCCGGTAATTGCTTTTAGGGCACACGTTTTTGGGACAACACGACTTTAGGCCAAGAGTAAATATCAGATTTGTAAAAAAATTAGATGCAAAATCTTACAGTGCAGAACGTTTTTGGGGCGAATGCAACAGAGCTTATTAAAAGAGCATTTTACAAGTATTTATTTCCGATATCTGGGGAAAAATACTGATTTAGATAAAATATCGTTGAGATATATCGACATGAATTGTGGGAGAATATATGGATATGAATATGAATATATTTCGATACATAGAAATTTTTTCAACATCCCTTATTTTTACACGCCAAAGGCGTCGAGCGAGCGGTAGAGTTGGTGAGGAGGAAGAGGGGTGGTCGTCCCCCTGCCTACTTTCCAGCCAGCAGAGGTGTGGGCTACCTGGCTTACTACCTACACACAGGCACCGCACTTAGCACTGCAATCTTTCAATCTTTCACAATCAGTACTGCAATCTTTCAATCATTCACCATCAGCTCGGCGATCTTTCAATATTTCACAATCAGCACCACAATATTTCAATATTTCACGATCAGCACCACAATCATTCAATCTTTTACAATCAGCACTGCCATCTGTCATTTTGGAGTCAATTGTCTGCGAAGAACTTGCCTGGAAAAAAATTGTTGAAGAAATAACTGCATGGTAATGTGATTAATGAACTAGCATTTAAAGCCTGCCTACCTGCCCATGTGTGATGTCTCAATGCCTTCACGCGATTGGTCAGCTGCAATCACTTGGCAACTCGGCGATTGGCTGGTCGGTGTCCGAACAATGTATTAATGGTATAATAAGATTGGTTCAAAGTCAGTATGACATCACAGGGCTTGCATACTCGTACATTATAAGCAGTAGGCAAGTAAGCTGAGAGGCTTGGTTTGACAGCAGCTGCTGTGAAAGGTGGATCGTCTCGGCTAGCTTCTGTCTCTTCACATCGAAGTCTTACTCTGCGTCTGCGAAGTATTCGGGCACTCCAGAGCTAATGGTAGCTACGGCAGTGTCATCGACTTCTTCATGGAGTGATACCTCGAACATCATTGCTGGAGTTACCTGCTTCTTTAGCTTCAGCACCTACACCTCCAATAGGCCTGCTCTAGTCTTTGCCTGAACTACATCGTCATCAGTGTCACTTTTGTATAAGGTATTTACTTTTGATCATAATGTACGGCAACGTGAATGCTTTAATTGAGCCACGAACCCCTGTAGTATGTCATATTTGAGTGAAAGGTGCAGTAAGTAGTTCAGCCGTAGCGACAGTTTACTTAGATATGCGATGGCCTGTAAGGGAGAAGTGTATTTCTCGTTCTGTACCTTGGTACGAGGTTTACTGTAAGCAGGTCTCTCGTGATTTTTTCGAGTTTTTGTTTTCAATGTTTTCAAGGTCATAGAGTCAAGGTCAAGGTTACCTGCACCCAATATGGTGGTAGTAGTCAGTATCATAATATGCTAGTTGACTTTTATGGATTTTTTCTCGAGTTTTTGTTTTCAAGTAAATTCCAGGTAAGGTCAACGTCATCTGCATCCAATCTGGTGGTAGTAGTCTGTAATGTCATATGCTTGCGGTCTTTTATGTATTTTTTCTCGGGTTTTTGTTTTCTCGGTCTTTCAAGGTCATGGAGTCATAGTCAAGGTCACTGGCTTCCAAGATGGTGGTAGTAGTATGTAATATGCTTGTTGACTGTTATGTGTTTTGTTCGAGTATTTTTTTGTTTTTAAGCTCATTCAAAGTCATAAGGTAAAGGACGAGGTCGCTGGCTTACAATATGGTGTTAGTAATCTGTAAAATCATTTGCTTGCCTATTTTGATTCATTTTATTTCGAATTTTAGTTTTCAAGGTCATTCCAGGTCATGAGGTCAAGGTCACCTGCATTCAATACTGTGGCAGTAGTCTGTAACGTCACATACTTGCTGATTTTTATGGATTTTCTCCAGTTTTGGTTTTCATGGTCATTCAAGGTCATGGGGTTAAGGTCGAGGTTACCTGCATCATACATGGTTGTTACAATGGCTGACAGCACCAAGATGACTGATTGGATATAGGAGAGGGGGGGTTAAGGCCTGGTGATTAATTTGTATGGTGGTGGAGAGGTGGGATGTAGGGGGGTTAAAATGAAAACCTGAGGAAATTAAAATTTTAAAATAGATTGTTAATAATTTTATTAATTTGTTATAATATTTGTTTTTCATTTTCGGACTTTTTATTTTTTATTTTTAGGATTAACAGTCAAAGGTAAATGTCAAGGTCAAAGGTCCTGAGTCCAGCTCTCCTGACCCTGGGTCACTGATTCTGGGTGCTCCAGGAAAATGTACAATTTCTGGGGGTTCTTTTAAAATATTTTTTAAAATAATTTTCAAATGATAATTTTTCTGAATTTTTTAGATTTTCTAATTTTTTATTCTTTTATATTTTATTTTAATTTTTTTTTGTTCAAAGGTCAAATGTGAAGGTCATATGTATCCAAGATAGCGGACGGGGCACGAGAATGACAGAGCACCATGTCGGGCAGCAGTCATCTCCTGTGCACTAAGCCCCCAGCTCCGAGGTCCGTGCCCTGGTGCTCTTGTGCCCAGAACGGTTTCTCCCTACTACTAAGATGGTTGAAACGTCTTTACATTATCAAAAACTTTATTTATATCCGCTAGATGCAAGCTAGAGATGTGAAACTGGTTCCAAAATGTTGCAAAACTAACGAATTATTTTGTTGCATGTTTCAGTAACGTGGCTGTAGTGTAGCAGTCGCAGTGTCCAGGAAACCGGACACGTTCACAAATTAGGAAAAATATCAGCGTGTCCTCTGGTACCAGGAGACTCAGTTTCCAATAACAGTGCAGAGGACCTTTTAGTCAACATGTGGAAATACGCTGCCCTATGTCAAGAGCATTCGCCGGCCGTCAAGCTGAAAGGGTGGAAGCAATGAGACACTATTTTGTGCGATGTCCCATGTCAGTATCGCCTAGGGCCTCACGTGAATTACAGATGCCAAAAAGTTCTCTTCATGACATCTTACACAAATATTTATTATTTCGTGCATAGTGCAAACAGTTCAGGCTTTGTTGCACAATGACACCACAGATCGGTATGACTGTGCAGTCGAAATGTTATCACATGTTGACGGGGATAATGGCTATCTAAAACGTGTTGCTTTTTCTCTGGCGTGGCGACCTCTTTTGACAGTTATGTAGTGAACTGGTATAACATGCGTATTTGGAGTTCAGAGCCCCCCGGTGAGGTGTCACCTATCTTGATACGATTTTTCCTCGACGATGGATCGGTCGCTCTTCTCACATAACCCCGTTAGGTTTTTCCCATGGAGACAGTCAAGGACAATTTTTACAAGAACTCCCGTACGAGAACTTGCAACTCTGCAACAACAGATATCCACAAACATTGCATCAATCCCTCATGTGATGTCGGCTATTGTACGTACAGAAATTGGATGTCGACTAGATGTGCTACGTGCTACCAAGTGTGCTCACGTACAGCCTTACTCACGTGTGTTGTATCAAAAAACTTCATGGTCTTCATCAAGAGGACACAATATGAAAGGATGCGAAAACTGCCCCTGAGCCTTAACTTCGCCAAAGTAATAAAAGCCAAAAGTAAATAAATACCAAATGACTTAATTCTGTCTTGTAGACAAGACACTCTTATATTCCGCTGTAAATGAGATAACACAACATGTATCCATTAAGAAATGTAATATCAATACGATGTATTTTTTAAAATTGTTTACTTAACATCTTTGTATTCTTTACGCTTGATGGCTCGCCTGCATGATTGGGGGAAGGGCCTTAAATTTAAAGTTTAATTTTATCATTAAATTTGAATAGACTCAATGACCTACCCGGAATTCGATTCACAGCCACTCAAACTCTGGATCATAAAACGAGGTTAAACTAAATGAGGACGCTGGAGTTTGTTGAATATATTTTGTGGGTAAGTAGAGAAGGGGGAAGGGGGAGGGGGTAAAGTATGCCGCGGTGGCCTTTGGCAGTAGCGTGTGGACGAGAGTCAAGATGAGAGCGGCAGGTGAACCGCAATATGGCGGACGAGGTGGAGAGAACCGGCCGTGTGTGTGCCGAGTAAATGTCGGCTATTTTGAAAGGCATCTCCTGGCAAACTGCGCACCCATTGTGCGTCCCCAACGCGACAGGTGTTTGCAGTGAAAACAATAGCCTGTCTCTTCCCGAGCTATGTGGAAACCGCGCGGCGCGGCCTTCCTCCTTTCCTTTCTTCAGTCGCCTAGCCTCCATGCTATCGCAGCACGCGCTTGGCTAGTACTTCCTCGCCCGCCTGACGTTCGCCCAAGTAAATAGAGGCGCATTTTTTCCGCCAAAAGATTTCAGTACTAAGTGCCGCAGAAATTTAATTCTGATCGGCTCACTCATGTAACAGACTATCTTCACACAAAGACAAGCCGGCGAATAGTCAAACGAAGACCGCGAGTGTGCACATAGGACATTGAAGTCTAGCCTCAGCGCAAATAGTTACGCGAAAAAACGATGGCCATATATATATATGTAATATATATAATGCCGGTGTCACATAGTACCGACAAACACGGCACCACACGACATTATTCACAACCACGACAATTATATTTTCCATGTGACTGATTGCATTTACAACCCGACAGTTTACTCACGCGACACAAAGAGTAGAATTTTCGGAACCGTTTAAAAGGTGCTGATAGGCTAAGGTAGTTTCAAAGGCAGTGGGCAGACGGGAAATCTGTAAAAGATGATCGTAACAAAGATTGCAGATGTTGTAGCTAAGCCATGCGGAGGCAACATCTTCATAGTATGTTCCAGATTTTATTTATTTGCCTTTTAAGCCCTTTTTATATCAGTGTAGGGAAAGCTTGTCATAAAACTCAGTTTTGCAAGGGCTTTACGCTGTGTTTGTCGTGCCACATGACCGTATGTACTGGATAAGGGGTAGAGTGTGCGCCCGAGGTGCACAGTAGCCGCTTTGCGTGGAACATTGGATTGCTTTTCTGCCAACAGCGCTATCAATAACTGCGTGGACAATTTCTGAGTTTCGAACACTGTTTATGAAAGAAAAAAAAAGTGCTCCGAGGTTGTCGTGTACTTCCTCTAAACCAATCCAATTAGATTCAATTCAAATGGGTAAAAGTATTTCATTAATATAAAATGGCTTGTCTTTTGAAAACGTTCATGACTGTTGACCACATGACTTTGACAATTGTATTGGCGTGGGCTAGGTCAGTGTTGGGTACACGCAGAAAAGGCAAAAATCAGGCATATACTCCATTCACGGTTTCTTCACATGTTTTAACACAAACCTTTGAAAAATCACCCCATGTATTACGCATTTAGTTATTTCCTAAATATACCATGTATCAAGCATTTTATAACTCTGGAAATACAGACGTAGCCTATGTTTCGTCAAACTGAAGTTTTTTTTAAATTTTATTTATGCATTATAATATTTATTTCATAATAAACACAAATAAAAACAGTGAGAAAAAAACCTGTGTTGATAGCGCCTAGTAATAAATAGTTCTAATGTAAAATAATATTACAACTGAGTGCGCAAGAAAGCGGTGTGTTGTCCTCTGGTGTAATTCCCTGTACTTAGTTAAGTATGAGGCGGAGGAATATCCTGGAAGTAGAACTTTCGCAGGGCTTCAGAAAAGTGTGAAGTAACCGTGAATAGATTATATGTCTCATCCAGGGGGTGGCTATGTCCTATACCGTGCAGTGTTAACAAGTGAAGTCAGTTTATAGCGTGGAGTTAGGCGGTTGTTTTCCAGTAGAAAGGGTCACGTGATCAACAGTAGTCAAAAACATTGTATCGCCCTATCTTTCATGTGTATTTTGACGAGTATTAAAATCGATATAAATTAACATACAACTATTATTGACCTGAACTATAATATACATACAACGTAAGTGTGTTTGTCTCAGATAATTAGATATAAATTTCACCGTTAAATATGTAAATTTATTAATTATTTACGTTTAAATGGAAGTGCTGTATACGGTGTTTTGGTTAATTTGCTTCCCATTCGCTATATATTTGCCTTGAAAATATTCCAGGAATTAATTTTCTGACGACTATAGGAGCTTTTAAAAGTTATGAGAAAACTTTAACCGTACTAAAATAGAATATAATACGCTATTGAAGTCGTCTGCGAGTGCGTTACAATTGAAGCAGCCATGCGGGAGAGAGACAACTTTTTTTACATTGAAATTGAACAGCCTTGGGAGTGCTACAATAGTTGTTCTGAATTTTCTTTAAATTTGTTTTATTCGTGTGTTTGTGAAATGTGAATTTCGCATGTAAAGACGCCTTAAAACCATAATCTATTTTTTATTTATTTGGCGACCAACGAAAACTAATATTAATGTATGAAAATGCGTACGAGATTGTAAAGGAACAATTACAGTGTGTTTAATTTTTGCAAGTGCGGTTGCGAATACTAACGTGCCGTGGATTTAAGGTCTAACCTGTAAGTTGCGGACTCATTAGAGGTACAGGAACTTTTATAAAACTGCAGATAAGTATTTTTATAAGGGCTGATTTGCTATTTCAGGGTAGAAGTTTGTGAAATTCATTTGTTAGTAATGGCAAACCATCTCGTAAACCAATACAAAGCTACACCTTATGAAAACTCCACTCTTACAATTTTTTTTTCTCCCCAAGTCAGCAGACTTGCAGTCACAAACAAAAAAATAGGCTGTTTATCAATACAAGGATATAGGCCTACAAAGAAATCAGTTCTCATATTTTTAATAGCGACTGAATGTAGCCTTCATGATTTGCAATTCCCATGGTTTCTCGAACTCACTCCATGCAATTTCTGGGGTGACTCAAAGACAATTTGACCAATTCCTTCCTTGTATTCCCTTCATTGTGTTCTTGGTTTACCATTCTCTAATGAACCTGCTGTCAACAAGATGTTAAGTAAAATAAATAAAGTTTACTTGTGTGTTTAGATGGTTACGTATTTAACGATAGGCTATAATCATTACAGAAAATTACATGTTTATACATTTGGTCGTTTTCCAAAGGTAGTCAAAATAAGGAAAACTTAGATAAAATCAATATTTTCCTATAACTACACCATCTGCAATATAGAAAAACATCATGTGATTTTATTTCAACTCTATTTAACCCATCTTAATGATTTTTAAAATTCTAATTTTGAGGGTAACTAATTGGACATAAGCTTATTTTAATATTGGTAATGAATCAAGGATATTTATATGAAAATGTTAAATTTTTTAAAAGCCTACTTGTAAAAGAAAAATGGGATGATGATTATACATTGACTGAACCAAACATTGCCTGGAACAGTTTTATTAATACATTTCTTTGTCATATTTATCATGCCTTTCCACTCAAATCTGTAAAATGTAGCAGTAGCTCAAAAATAAAATGGATTAGTAAAGGTCTGACAGTCTCAGGAGAGAGGTTAAAACAATGCATCAAATGCTAAGAACCCAGGGGGAAAAAATAAAAGTTATACTGCAAGCAATACGAAAGATTATATAACAAGTTACTCGGAGTAGCAAAGCAGAGATACAATGGGGAAAAATAGCCTTCTCCTCAAATAAAATGAAAGCAATATGGAACATTATTAATAATGAATTGAAACCTAGGTAAGGACATGTTAAACTTTCCTTGAATGTTGATGGTATTAAAATTGAAAATAGCAAGGAAATATCTAATAGTTTTAATGACTATTTCACAAACATCCCACTAAAATTGCAAAATGTACACAGAGCTACAAATATTAGTCCTGCAAACACACCCGAAAGAACTAACACTTGGAATGCTAACATGCTGTTTTTCACACCTATCATTGAAGAAATCATAAATGTAATAAAAAATTTCAAAAGTAAAAGTTCCTGTGGAATAGATGAGGTACCTATGACTCAGCTAAAAAAAAAAAAAAAAGAAAAAAAAAGTGTTCTTATTTAATAAAACTGCCTTTGACTTACATTTTCAACGAATGTCTTGCCCAGGGAATTTTTCCTGATAGACTCGAATATGCAAAAGTAGTACCAATACATAAAAAAGTGACAAGGTATTGATGGATAACTAAAGGCATATTGCTCTTCTTACATCCTTTAAAAAAAATTAGAGAGATTGATAGCAAATAAACTGACACAATTCTTAATAAAAAAAACAAGGTTATTTCATTGCATCAGTATGGCTTTGTAGAGGGCAGATCCATAGAACAAGCTATTTACAGTTTTACTGAAAAAAATATTACCTTATTTTGATAAAAGACAATTCTCAACAGGTATATTCGCAGATCTTTCAAAAACTTGAACAGTGTGGAGTAAGAGGTGTAACCAATAATATGTTTAAACCATATATTGAAGACAGAAAACAGATCACCTCCATAAGATATTATGACAAAAATCACATTACAGATGTTATGTCCAATACCAGAACTACTCGAGTAGGAGTGCCACAGGGATCAATACTGGGTCCAATTGTATTCTTAATATTTAGTAATGATTTTCCAGGACAAATAACTAATGGCTCAGCTATAATGTTTGCAGACGACTCAGGTAACTAGTTCAAATAACACTGTCTTTGAAGAAAATATCAAACAAACAGTGACTGAGATGTCCAGTTGGTTCCAGTATAATAAATTAATACCTATTAAATGTAAACAACTATGTGCTCATGAATTTCATGCAGAGAAATAAACATGCAATGCAGGATGAAAGATGCACAATAGAAGAAGACAGGTTACAGACAGTAAATAGTACTAAATTTCCAGGGTTCATTGTAGACAGTAATTTAACATGGGATGAGCATGTTGATAGTGTCTGTAAAATATTGAGTTCATTGTATTTTGCGGTACATACCTTAAAAAAGATTTGTAATAATAATACAATACTTGCATACTATTTCTCAAATATTCAGTCCATAATCAATTATGGAATCATATTTTGGGGTAAATCGACAAAATGGAAAAAGGCTTTTAGATTACAGAAGAAAATAGTGATTAATAAGTAATAAGGAAAAAGAAGCCATTGTAAGCCGCTATTTATAAATACAAAATTCTCACTTCCATGCATGTATATGTACTGTAGTATTCTTTTTTACATGCAAAACATTAAAAAAAGTTAGAAATACACCATTACTACACCAGAAATGCTAATCATCTTCACCTATTCTCCTACAGAACCTCAATATTTATATCAAATCCATACTATGTTGGGACAAAACTAATAAATAACCTACCCAGTCATTTGAAGTAAATTAATAGTTTACAGAAATTAAAAAGAGCTGTTAAATTACACTTTTTAAATAAGGCCTTATATTCCGTAGTAGAATACTTACATAAATATGAATTGCTATAATGCAGAACAAGACTCATACAAGGAGACTTGATGTAATACCTTGTGTTTCAATCTAATGTAGACTTTACATATTTATACTGTAATATCTATCTGTACATGAATTGTAACAACTTGTGCTGCAACCAAATGTATAGTTAACATGTTTGTAGAGCTGCTAGAATTAATAAGTGTGTAAATGATATTATTAGTCTGTTATATACTATTTTTATGTTAATGTAATTGTGTGCAAATATCCATATTGCATAACAAAAAAAAAAAAAAATTGGCATGTCCTTTCCAAAGTGTATTGGATGTATATGGGATGCAAAAAAAATGTGTGCTTCGTGAAACAGCGAATACTCTAGCCGCTATACCACCATGGCCTCCATCATCTTAAAATGGGAGGAGTTGAGAGAGATTTGGTGGTTTGTAACAATCAAGGTATTAAGAGCCAATGAGGGTGAAATATGGCAGATATGGAGCAGCATTGAAATGCAATGGTGGGGAAAATGGGAAAACCTCGAGAAAACATGCCAGCCAGCAGCCTCAACCAGCACAATTACTATATGTGAAAATCTGTGAGTAACCTCACAGGAAAACCAACATGGATCACATTGGTGGAAGGTAAGGGTCCTACCACTACACCCACCAAAGCCCCCCCCCCCTTTTTTTGGAAGGGAGGAGAGGAACTTCATTTCTTCAGCGATTATGTTTTTCTTAGAGGAGTGTTTGTTTGTCAAGTTTCGCAGCGTGCTTCTTCTGAGATATTGAAACTGAATAGTTTTTAATGTATTCAGAGGAGAATTTCACACTAAAAATAATAATTGCACAAGTTGGTAGGTAACAACAAAGAAATTTTGTCACAAGTGTGTCTGTGGACTACTTTGGCAGTGGTTAGTATGTATGCGCTTGCTATCAATATCATTGTGGTTCATGCGTCTTTCAACCATTATAGTTCAACAATGTATCTTAATCTAATTAAACTACCCAAAGTAACCTAAAATGCTGGCGAATAAGTTTTCATACATTTTAAACCTAACCATAGGGTGGTTCCTTTAATATCCCTAAAAGTGTATTTATAGAAATAATATCCTATTGTAGTTTTCTCTCCCAATGTGAAATTTCTTAACATATTGGGCTGAATTAAAATTGTGGCCACTGACTGACTAAAGCCTACGCTACAATCACCATAGCGTTCCCATAACAAAATAACAGTGGCGTTACCATGGAAGTATAAAAATGAACTGGCTACGACCACAGTAAGAAAACTGATACCCGACTAATGAGAAACGAGTACAAAAAAAAAAAAAAAAAAAAGACAGACTGTACATATACCGCGGATATTTTCAAACAGTGTGTTGGCTAATCTGATATTTATTTTTGTTAATCTACTTGTGATGAAAAAAATTTCGCCGGAATCGTGTTTCGGGATATTTAAAGTGTGGTATACATGTCAATAATTACGTTGACTATTTAAATAAACGGAAATCTGAACTGTACCGCAAAATTCATATAATAACTATGTTCTTGTTATAGGCCTGCATTGCACTGACACTCGTGGTTGGAAATGTTGCCTCGTGATTGGCCGGCGTAGAACTCGGCGTAAAAGAATTGAAAGTATTCAATCCTCTTAACGGCGCTACCACGAGCAGGTCGCCATCTTATGGCATTATGTTGTGATGTAGCTGGTGCCATATACAAGTGTGGATTCAATTTTTTATTGTTAATTCTTATGGTGATTGTAGCCGGGGCTTTAGCCCTTGGTACTAAATTGCACTTTTGGAGAAAGATGTAACACAATTCTTGTAGATATAGGGAATAAAATTATCCATAAATGTCTTCGGTACCTCCTCTCTTTTTTTCCTTCTGAAAAATTTCAAAAATTGATGGTCCAGTGCAGACAATTCAGTAAAAATTTTAATTTATGTGTTTTAACTATGTACCAAGGGTAACTTAACCCTGTCCAATATTGTAGATGCAAGAAACAAAATTGTACCCTACAATAAGGGACAAATAAGAATAAAACTGTATCATAACAGAGAACTAATGTAATGTAAAGAGAGGGAATAACTAAAACGGGATTTGAATTTATTTACCAGAAACCATTTACTATATTGACGTGAAATATGAATAAAGGAGATGAAGTCATATTGGAAACAAACCTCTCGAGTCATTGTCAGTGTTAGGAATTTAAATATAAATGCCAGCAAATAATTATTTATTCGTGGCTCAGGAACATGTGAACTTTGCCTTCCAGAAATTCAGCTAGGCTGCTGGTCGCCGTTTTGTTGCACTCATTACTGATACGCAACCTGGTATACATTACACGACAACGGTAGCACGCTTGTTATACTTTATTTAATAATTTATTCAGAAAATAGTTTTCCACAAATCCTGATATATGAGCACTATAACTAAAACACGTGCTTATTGTCGCACATGACCCAATACTGGTCCCGTAGTACACACACTCACGATCGGTAGTTTTATGAGGAAATTATTTGATTGCACAACTAACACAAGCCAATAATAAACTAGTAAAACTTCCCACGTGAATTGTATATATATATATATATATATATATATATATATATATATTTATTTATTTATTTATTTATTCATCAGCTTCTTTGTTGAACAGGAAATGCTTCGAATGTAACCTTTCTCTGAATGTCATTCTAATGTAAACACAATGTTTTTGGTTTTGTCAAGATGGCGACTAGAGTCCGTAGTAAAACCACCTATCTCCAGCGGCTTCACCTACTTCACAGCATGCCATCTCCTGTATACTCCTAACACCATGGTGTCATTACGAAGGCCGCTTTTTGACAGCTTGGCGGCAGGCCAAAAGTAATAGGACAGGGCTCATAAAGACCATTTCCTGTCAGTTCAACGAAACAAACACAAACGGCATGGCTTTCATGCGTCACAGCAGCTCAGGTGAAAGGATACGTCATCAAAACCACGACACTGGTGCTACTTTATAACCGTCGAAAAGTAACTTCCTTAACTGAGTCAGAGCGCACACCTGATGCGTCAAGACACGGAACAGTCAAGACAAGTGTGTCTGAAACGTGTCGCAAGGTAAGGAACATAATGCAAACAGCGGGGATTTTCAGAAATTGTCGCACACCTATCCGAGTCGTGATGCTGACGTCAGCGTCACGACTCGGACATACCTGAAGAGAAACGGCGTGCTCCATTTCCGCGCGTCACGCTTCAGACTTTAGTAGTGATTTGGAAGGCACTGAAGGTAAACATGAGTGAAGATGATGTAATTAAACTTGTGCAAAGTGGTGGAGAAATTTCCGTTGGCGAGTAATTTCTGAAGAAATCGACTTAAAAGTGAGTAAAATACGTTATTTGTTATTTCCGAAATAGTCTCGTCATGTTTAGTAAGAAACCATTTATTATTGCTGAAGGTAACAACATAAAAACAATACGTAGCTACCATTGTGTTATTAGATCAGTAAGGTACAGTTATCTGTCGTGGTGGAACTGTCAATGCACGCAAAGTTCTCTGCAACAATGCTTTCGTAACAGCAACATTTGCCAGATAGCTTTTATTTATTGTGAATAAATACCGGCAACATCATATTCATTTTATACAATATAAACCGTAATTAATATTGAAAAGAGATGTTAATGTTAACCAACATGAAAATAAAAATATTGTTAAGTAAATAGATAAATGCGACTAAACATCTGGTAATGAACATGAGTACATTGTAGTTTCAGCCTTTATTCCGTAGTTAAAGTGGTCATTATATTATTAAAAACATTTATTCTTATTGTATGTAGTATTGTATGTAAGATATGTTATAACATTGAAACATAAGTTTTAATCTGTGTTTCTATTTTAATATCTGTTGCAGTGAATGTTTGTAAAGAAAAACGGAGGAATTGTCGGAACTGTTGGGCAAGACACATGAGACAGACTCAGGTTAGTCGTTCTGTTGCAAAAAGAAAAAGCCGTATTATCTGGCGGAATACTTGTCTTTCCTGACACCTTTTACAAAATCAAGAAGGTAGGGTATTTATACAGAAACGGTTTTACATGTGACCTAAATAAAAATGTAACTGTAGGCCTATCACTGAGAGAGTTGGAATGTTTTTTATATGATTATAGGCAGTCGGGTAACTTGGCAGCTGCTAACGACAATGACAACCCATCTCCATTCCAGTCTGAAGATGAAGAATCTCATGTCAATGAAAGGAGTAGCGAAGACAGCGTGACCATGCCCCCACCAGATCAAACGGAAACACAAAATAAGAGGAGGAAAGAAGAAAAATCAAATTCCGTAGACAATGCATTTGTTTCACATTTAGAGGCAAGGAAGATATGTTGTGAAGCTAAGCCAGAAAATCCAGATTTGCTTTTTCTAAAAAGTCTGTTACCTGATATTGCAAACTTGTCACACTCTCAGAAAAGCTCCTTTAAAATAAGCGTTCAGCAAAAGCTCCACAGCATGGTGCATGAATCATCAGCTAGTGGTCAGTATCCAAAAGAACCAGGGCATTCAACGTCCAGTTATCAGTTCATTGGTATTGACCAGTCTGGCTCATTTTCTAATGGATCTTCCATAATGCCTTTTTCAAACAGTGGAAACATTACCAGTGTCTTTTATTAACTGTGAATAGTTTATATACAGTTAGTTTCAGTGAATTTAAATTTAAACTGGATGTGTGTGACAGAGCATTGTAAACATCTAAATACTTGCTATGAAAATTACAATACAATGGAATTAATAGTAATGATTACATATAGGCCTAATAGTAATGTTAACTTGATAAGTGACTATCTTTAAATGTATTTCATGTGTTTTCCTTGCTTTAAGAAATAAAATAACTACTATGATAGAAAATTTGTACAGATGTTTATTTACTACTTCGTTGCTATTATTTTCTGCCTAATTATTTACATTGTCAAATATAAATTCGGCAACAAGATACTTTTTCTATAACAACAAAGGTTTCAGCTATATTGTTGCTCACAACCCAAATGAAATTGTAGAGTAGAGACATATATCATATCAATTGAATCATTTATTACAAATTGTCAAGTAAACGAATACTTGTTTTGCCATGGAAGGGCAACATTTAGTTTGAGAAAATATGCCCACAAACGATTTCTCAGTTCTTCAGCTTCAGTCGTTACTCGTCTACAGCAAGGTTGCAAATTATGCGGATTGTCAAAGGAAGTGTCGGGTACACCGCAACTATTCTCGTTCCCTAAACTTGGTTCAGTAACTTTTCCGTCTTTTAATTTGATGGAATTGTGTAGGACACAAGTCCCTCGTACTATGTGGTATATTGTGCCTGGTTTGCATGCTATTGTTGTTTTCAGAACTCTGGATTTGGAGGCTAGCATACCGAAGGCACATTCAACAATTTTTCTTACCCTGCTAAGGCTATAGTTGCATATTCCTTTTGCGTTTGTAAGTTCTCTTCTTGGATATGGCCTAATTAAATGTTTCTGTAAAGGGAAGGCTACATCGCCAACAAAAAAAAAATGGAAATGGCGCCCTCCTATACTTATCGTCAGGTAACTTTGTGGACTCCGGGATGTGTAGTTGATCATTGTTTAGCTTTCGACCAAGTGCAGATGACTGTAAAACACCACCACCGTCACTAGTTCGTCCACATTCACCTACATTTACAGAGATGAAATGACTGTCGGCGTCGGCTAACGCTAACAGAACAATGGAAAAATATCCCTTATAGCTACAAAATGATGACCCACTTTTACTGGGACATTGAATACGGATGTGTTTTCCGTCAAGAGAACCGATACAGTCTGGTATATTCCAAAGTTCCAAATACCTGTCAAAAATTCGTTTCCACGTCTCTTTTGTGGGTACTGGCATAAATTCCGGCTGAAGCGCAGACCATATTGCTGTACAAACATCCTTCACAATCTTTCCGATGGTTGTTTCACCTCTCAGGAAATGGAAACTCAAATCCCTGAAGCTGCTCCCAGTCACAAGATACCTGAAAACACATTATATTCTATATTTTATATGACGCTTTTTTAAGGTGAGTGCATTCTGAGACTAACTGAGAATGTGAGGCAAAACCAGGCTAGTGATATTGCTATGGTGAAAATTACTAGAAATAATCAGTATTTCAGTTACCATACACTCAGTGTGGTACAGTACACTAAACATATACATATTTACCTTAATGTGATAAGCAACTTCTCATCTGCTGTAATAGCCTTTCTGTACTTAGTGTCTTGTTTCCTCAGCAATGGGAAAAGTCTGTGATAGAGTTCTTGATGTGTATCACGACACATTCGATAAAAACTGCGGAACTTGATTGGATCATCCAACAAATCACGAGCTAAGACGTATGCTCCATGTTGCACACACGATAAGTTAAAATCGTGAACCCATAGTTCGCGCCAGATATACCTTAATATATCGTTTTCACTCGAAGAAGTCATCTCGTCTACTGGTTAAACAACACCTGTCGCAGACACAATGTTTTTTCTGTTTTGCGGACGTGTGTCTGAATCTTGACTTACAAGTTCTTCCATGTCTTGTTGTCTTTGTCTTGACGCATCAGGTGTGCGGTCTCCCTAAGGCGGGCTCGTTGTTTACAGGAATATGTGTTTCGAAACGTTAGTGTAATTGCTGTGGCCAAGATTTAAGGCGAAAGGAGGTTGGTTCCCGTGGTGCACTGCAGCCGAGTGCACAAACTACGCAACTCACCAAAAAGTAGTACACAAACTGCCAAAATTGCCAGGAAAGTGTATGTATTTTGTAACACTGTAAAATATTTTGCTACAACTTACTTACCTAAATAAAAAAAAAACGTATGTGAGTTTCCACAACGAATGCTTTAGGAAACATATTTTGCGGAAAAGAATGAAGCCAAGATAGACCACCATATTAATTAATCCGATTGTAAGTAATAAAAAATTATTAATAATATTAAGAAATATTTTTAGTAATTGATTGTATGCACATCCATTTCGGCCATGAAATCTATAATTTTTATAATTACAATGATGCACATCAAATCAATGATTAAAATATATTTTAACTTACAACCAATATTTTCTTACATACAACAATAGTCGACTTAACGGTAGTTTATGAAATTAAGTTAAACTCTCCCAAGGACGTTAAACATAAGAAACACGATTTTCCGGGCACATTAAATATTAGCCCTGCGATTTGACTGTAGCTGTACTCCATGCAGCTATAGGCTGCCTACCGCCGGTTGTAATATTCTTTGTTGATCGTTTTTCCTGTAAATGTTATAGCAATATTAAGCGTTAAAAAAATCACACTTTTTTTCTCCTCTGCTATCGAAACATATGCCTACTGCCATGCCCAGAGACATAATAGAAGTATGACCTCGGGCCACTTTGTGAAATAGTTTTGTGCTACCATAAGGTACCTATTGCCCCTCTCAGTGATAGGTAGTGGTCCTAGAATGCCCACTACCATCCTCTCGAATGGGGCCCCAACATTGTACTTCTGATGGGGACCTCGTTCCTTAACCGCTGAACCTTTCCTCGCGGTACATGTATCACACAGACGGCACCACTTATCAACATCCTGCCGACAATGCAGCCAATAGAATGTCATTCGAACTCTGTCAAGGGTCTTATTTACACCGAAGTGACCACCTGCTGCAGTGTTGTGCAGTTCTCTTACCACTTCTGGGATTCGGCACTCTGGTAGGACCAATTGTAAATGACTCTGTCTCCCATCGTTACTTTCCCAGTTCATGTAAAGTACACCACACCATTCCTTATTCCTTGGCCGACGTCCGGTTTCCTTCCACTCCAATATTGGACGTAAGGTGGGGTCACTTAGCTGAGTCTAGAAAACTATACCGAAGGACAACGCACCGTTGTAATACTAATTTGCATGAGAACTATTCTTTACTAGGCGCTACCAACACAGACGTTTTGTCTCTGTTTTTATTCAGATTTATAAAAAATAAAATATTGTTATTTTTATATAATAAAATCTAGGCAAACCTACAGTTTAACGAGAAATAATATACTTTTATGTTAATAGAGATATAAAACGCTTGCGATACTTGTCATATTAAGAAGTAACTAAACCCGTCATACATCGGATGATTTTTCAAAGCTTTGAAAAAAAAAAAAAGTGCCAAGAAACCCCGAACAGACTATAGTATAGTTGTGGCCACGAGGTTTATAGGGACGGATTTTCAGGCTTTCCTTCTATTCGCCCGGGGCAGAAATTGCAATCCCCCCCCCTCCCACCCGCTCCGGGTGCAATCCCCTTATCCAGAACATCAGCAATAAACGTACCTTGCATAATTTGTTCTGTGTCCATGTGCATTATAATGTAAAAATTCAAGTTAAAATTTTTTAAACCCGTGTACCTATACATACACGCTTATTAGCCATTTCATTTTACAGTTTTAGTGGTCTGATAAAAATTCGGTCCATCCGGCGCCACCTCTTATCCGGCGGCCGGGCCAGGCTACCCCCTGCAAAAAACCCATCCCCCCTTCCCCACTCTTCGGTGGCTTAGCGATTAGCACGCTCGCCTCCCACCAAGGCGAACTGGGTTCAATTCCCGGTCGGGTCACCGTATTTCTGCAAGTGGGAATCGTGTCGGACGATGTCGTAGGTCGGCGGGTTTTCTCGGGGATCTCCCGTTTCCTCCGCGCCGCTCCATATTCACTTCAATCACCCTCATCGGCTCTCAAGATCTCGCTGTTAAGAGCCATCCAAATCTCGTCACTCATGCCACCCCCTCCCCCCAACGGCAAATCCTTAGATTCATCAGTGGTGGTTTGTGACAGTTCTGGGGTGGTGAAGCAGTGTAACGCTGGCTGGAACATGGACGGAGGTTGGCCACCTCGCAGTGGGCATGCGCACTCTGCCACGTATCACGTCTCACAGTTGCAGCGGCGTGGGCGTGCTCGGCGGCGCGTGATGGCCTGGCGTCACGTATCGCGGTGGGTGGGCCGCCTCAGCGCCGTGAGAACTCCTCGCCGAGGTGTGAAGATGTACGTGGAGGGTAAGCGAGGGGTAGTTGTGCCCTTGCTGCGTGCAGCCGGACCGGGCCGTACCTGTCCACACGGCGAGTCGAGCACAACGATGCCCGTTGTCTGCGGGCCTTTCCCTCTCCCCTCATGCTTTTGTGTGGCACGGCGCTAGGGGTATGGAATGCAGGAGGGGGTGAGAACGCTGCTAGATCTCCGGCCGACCGTCCTGGTGCCGCCCGAATTGTGATTTACCTGCTGCTGGTGATGCTGGAGCTGATAAACAAATGTCTGTTGAAGGGCGACTGCTGGCTTGAGCGCCGCCCGTCCTCCCAGTCTATATTATCCATTCACGGTTAATTCACACTTTTCTGAAGCCCTGCTAAAATTCTACTTCCAGGATATTCCTTCGCCTTAGAACAGCTGTTCACAATAAAGTGAGCACTTTTTTAGAAATGAACCGTAGAAATAGTCACTGCCCCTACCTGCACATATTTTAACGAGCGCACTGAGTGACATTCACCCAGAAAAGTTGGTAACGATGGCTGAAAAGTAGTTCTATATTTTAACGTCGAATAAAAAGTGTTAGGTAACCATTTGTGATAACCTAAAATTATTTCTTTCGCTTCCTATTTTTTTTATGCACGGAGGTGTAAAAATAAGCAAATATGTAAAGTATTTACTTTCTTAATAATTTCGCAGTTTCATTTGACCGACGCATGAATAAAGCGATGAGGCCAACGGCAATGTTAATTTTACATAAGGCGGAGGAATACACGACGTGCATAAAAGTAGATCATAGGCAGGGCTTTCGAAAGTGCTCACGTTACCGTGAACAGTTTATACAAACGAATCTTAACCCAGTCTAGAACATTACACCAAAGGACAATGCATCGAATTCATGCCCATTCAGTTTTAATGATATTTTGTATGAGAGTTCTTTCTTACTTGGCGCTACCAATGCACACGTTTTCTCACTATTTTGTTCATATTTATTATAAATGAAATATTACAATTTATAAATAAAATACAGGTAAAGCTTTCATTTAATGAAAAATAAGATTCTTTTATGTTAACAAACATATAAACTCTTGTGATACATGGCATATTTAGGAAATAACTTAATACGTCATACATGGTGTCATTTTGCAAAGGTTCGATTGAAAAAGTGCGAAGAAACCCCGCGAATGTCAAGAAGCAAGGAGCGATACGGGCGACACTTATATGCACTTCTAGCGCCTCATCGCTCCTACGCGCAAGGCGTGCAGTGTTTCCGGAGTGACGCTGTACTGTGTAAATTAGATCTGTAACACAGGAGTTTTAATACACGCGATGAAACACCACAGATTAAACAACGCCTCTATCTTTGTACTTTTCTCTTACTGCTTAAGGAAACTGCATAGGTAAGCTTTAATAAAACGATATTTTTCCATTTGCACGATTTTTTTCTCCATGAATATACTTAATATGATTAAAGTAAAAAGATAGGGACATAACTATTGTATTTTTTTCTGGTAAAAATTCGCATTTCCATCCATTTTATTCACCGAGATACGCGTATTCGCGCAAACAACCATGTCACAGAAAATGTTTTCGTAAAACATAACCGTCTTAGCGTGGTTCACAATTGAAACCATAGCCAGTAACAGTATAACATGGGTCGTGTGGACAAAAAATTAACGCTGTGTTTTCGAATCTATTGATTTACAGCTGTGCGCATGAGAGGCCCTGACTTAGTACGTAAAGAAAATGGTTATAACTTATTTCATTTGTTGTGCGGGCACATGGGTCAACAACTTAAGGCTGATCACGAGAAAGTGATCACTTTGGAAATGAACCTTGAAGAACGTTACTGCCCCTGCATGCATATATTTTAATGGGCGTACTGAGTAGCATTCGGCCAGTAAAGATCGTAACGATCGATGGAAAGTAGTTCCATAACAAAAGTCGAAAAAAAGTGTTAGGTAACCATTTAAGATAAGATTAAATAATTTCTTCCGCTTTATTATTTTTTTTATTGTATCGAAGTGTAAAAATGAGCAGATTTGTAGAACATTTACTTTTCTATTAATTTCACAGTTTCACTCCACCTACGCATGAATAAAGCGATGAGACCAACGGCAATACTAATTTTACATGTCGCTCCCGTATTTTCGTACGTGAGAATCGTGCCGGACAACGCAGCTGGGGAAGGGGGGGGGGTGGTGCTTTTCTCGGGGATCTCCCTTTTCCCCGCCATTGCATTCCGTCGCTTCTCCACCACTCTAGTCTCTGGATTGAGCTTCACATCTGACAGTTGGCGCCCTACCCATTCCCGATGTATCACGTGCGACTATGGGGAAACCTGAAATAAATAACATTTTGATTCTCCTACGCTTAGTTTCAACACTGTTCCTGTGCTGTATGTCGTACGGGAAGCATTTATATTCTCTCACTTTTAACCCGTTCGGCCACGCATTAATTTGTGAGCAGAAGTATTGCAACCGTATAATAATTTGGCGTTGACTGTACTTGTGTCTACTGTCCATTTGACAACCAATGAACAAAGTGCTGTGTTACAATATAAGTTACCATCATCCATTCATAAACGAGATGCGTGGAAACGTTCACAAATCACATGACCCGTTACAAGAGACTAAAGACATAAGGTACTGATTACTTCCTCGCTGTGTAACGAGCCGGCTATAAGTACCCTACTTATGCTACATGTCCACCATTGTGGACACACTCACTGAACGAGTAATATATTATACAGCCATGTACGCCAAGCAGTTTTATTATGAAAACTAATGAGCAAGGAGCATAAGATGACAAATTTCCCCTTTAAAATATGCCACAGGTCAGAAAGGCACCACTCGACTATAACGTGCGTGATGGTGCATGATAAACTGACAAACGCTATTTATTTTGTTCAGCTGTTTTTAAAGCTGGACGTGAATATACGTGAACATTGAGGGCGATTAACAACTAAAGGCTGTTCACGATAATGTGAGCACTTTTGAAATCAACCTCAGAAAAAAGTCACTGCCCCATCATGCATATATTTTAACAGGCGTGCTGAGTGACATGCGCCCGATAAAGTTGGTAATGATGGAGAGAAAGTAGTTCCATATATTAACGTCGCATGAAAAATGTTAGGTAGCCATTTGTGATAGCTTTAATTATTTCTTACTATTTCTGTTCTTTGAACGCCTCAGTGTGTGAAGTAAAAAATAGCAGATTTATAAAATTTTTACTTTTCTAATATCTTGCCATTTTCACTTGACCGACACATGAATGAAGTGATGTGGTCCATGGTAATGTTAATTTTACAAGAGGCGTAAGAATACACAACGTGCATGTAAGTAGGAACTAAGCAAGGATTTCAAAAGTGCTCATTTTACCGTGAGCAGTCTATATTTATCGGTACGCATAATGAGCTCTCTGTGAAATACAAGGCGAAAGCTAATAACCAACGGCAAATTAAAATTTTCAATTCTTCACAGACACATGCAGATATTTCACATACAGCGTGTTGCAACTGGTTGTTCCGCTGCGTAATTTCGCCGAGTGTTGAAAATATCAACGTATTTGTATTTGAGGTTTCCCAGAAATAGTTCGTCTAGCTCCATGGGGGCTGCACTTTTCAACTGCATTAATTTCTTTGCTAAATAAAATCATACGATAATAAGAAAGTTCTTGTTGGCCTTACATTCGGTCGAAAAAACAGTCACGTACCCCATTTATATGAATGATTATGTAATTATAATCCATTCACGGTTACTTGATACTTTTCTGAAACCAGGCTAAAATTATACTTCCAGGATATTCCTTCACCTCGTGCAACTAAGCTTAACTAAGTCTGAAAAATAACATCAAAGGAGAATGCGCCGAATTCGTGCGCACTCAGTTGTAATAATATTTTGCATGAGAACTATTTCTTATTAGGTGTTATCAACAAACATATTTTCTCACTGTTACATCCATATTATTTATGAATGAAGCATTAAAATTTATAGATAAAAATATTTTAATTTAACAAAATAAAAGTATTTAATGGACAGAAGTATAAAATGTTTGTGGTACATGGCGTGTATTTAGGAAATAACTAAACACGTCATACATGAGGTAATTTTTCAAAGACTTCGAACATACTATAGACGCTTTAATACAGGCCATCAGTCACAGGTTAATAACAGCAATTTTGAAGATAGAAACCCGATAAAAATGGCATGTTCAAGATGAAAAAAACAGCTCTAACGTTGGTGTAATTTGTGTAAACGTTCTGGCGGCCAATTAACATTTTTGGGTGTGCATCAGGCTTACACGGGATTGTCGGGGGTGATTTCCAGGAAGATAAATGTGCTCGTTCTTCGAAAGACAGCTACCATGTGAGCCGGGAAATAGCGCCTCGTACAGACAACCTTCTTACCGGAAAGGTTTGGGGGATTTTAGATGATTGGTGCATGAAAGCTGCATATTTACCTCATTTTAGAAGTTTGACATAAGACATGATTAATAATCTCGAACTCCTTATATTGTTAAGCATTGAAGGATAAGAAAAATGTATTATTTCTTATTTTCCACCAGTGTTTCGAGAGTAATAAAGTCAGTGAATTTCTAACAATATAAGGTGTTAAAAATGTATTATTTATATCTTGTACAAAAAATGTCGACAAACCCTTTGGAAAACTACTTATGACACAAATCGTGTAAAAATACTGCTTTTGTACATAATTCCCCTACAAGGCCTCCCAATCCCAAACAGCGTGCACAGCTAAGATCGCATAATTGTGTTTTAAAAGCTTTTGAATATCATTTAGCGGTGCCTGCTTGCAAATAGCATTTAAATAATGTTTGCATCTGAACGACATTTTTTTTTTTTTTTTTTGTTTTAGCGTCTAATGTGTATTCTTTTAAAATGAAAAATGGATAATCGAGAGTTTCACAATCATTTTTAGGTATTAAACTTACGGTGCTGGCTACTAAACATAGCGTAAGTACGTGCAGAACATATTGTGTTTATTTTCACACCATGAAACGACAGGGTCACAACTGAAAGTCACATAGAGGTGAGTTGACGAGATAAAAGACCGAGGGCAAGTTTAATGCAATGCGCGTAAAGGCAACCGGGCACTCGATACGCGTTCCTAGGTCGTCTCCAGCACCCTCACGCGGCGCTGCCCGAATATAGTCTGTTCACGATAAAGTGAGCACTTTTCAAATCAACCTTATGAAAAAGTCACTGCCTTTACCTTCGTATGTTTCAACGGGCACGTTGAGTGACATACGCCCAGTAAAGTTGGTAACGATGGGTGGAAAATAGTTCCATATCTTAGCGTCGAATAAAAAGTGCTAGGTCACCATTTGTGATAACTTAAATTATTTATTTCGTTTTTTGTTTTATTTTATGAATCGACGTATAAAAAATGAGCAGAGTTGTAAAATATTTACTATTGTAATAATTTCAAAGTTTCGCTTGACCTACGCATGAATAAAGTGATGAGGCCCATGGCAATGTCAATTTTACAGAAGGCGGAAGAATACATATCGTGCATACAAGTGCTCATTTCACCAGGAACATCCTATACTTCAGCTCACTGCATTCCATAGCTGCTAACTGCACTTGTCACTGTTGTGTAGAGCAATAGAGCTACGACTACTCAACTGATAAACAATTATTTCCGTCAGTCTGAGTTAAATTATCCCTCCGAAAGAGCGCACAGTTGTCTGACATATCTCCAAATACATATCTACTGTTTTTCTCTGAGACAGGCGAATCACATCCACAACTATCGTGAACAGTAAGCCACAATTTATCTGTTATCTGCAACCCGTTCACTAGCAGTGCTTGTGTTGTATAACTCCAAGAGCTTATTCGAAAATTTACCATACCTGTAAGAAAGCGGGCATGGTAATATTTTCTCCTATGCATTCATTGTAGCGTTAAATTTGCTCAGGAAACATCAAATGCTTAGGGAAATTCCAAATTTACAATGTAAAGGTTAAAAACTTCCATTATAGTTTAGGAATCTTACCATAACAATTTTTACAGTATAATGGTGATAGTAGGTGTAGAATGCTGGTTCTGGCTAAGTATTGGTTCAAGTAAAATGGTTCGAAAAAAGACAAAACAAATTAGTAACATCGGGGGCGTGGTTTAGAGTCTCATGGCGTATTCCAATTGACTGCTCTGGGTGCGCACTAAAAATATATAAAGTACATGTGTCACGTGATCGCCAGACACGAGTGTATATTATTTATGCACCGACAACTAAAACACGCCGCGAAAATGTGCAAAACATTTGCGACAAAATATAATCGTTTCGAGAAGATGCTTGAACTAAACTGTTGATAAAAGGATTTAAATTTAAATTTAAGAAATTCCGTATATTAATTGTCTTCGAATTCTCTTTTATATTTTTTCGACAAATGTATGCCCGAGTCACTGGGTGAAATTTACCTCATCGCCGCTGTTATGACAAACGATATTGCCAATATAACAAGATCATATTTATTCCATATTAATTATTATGTATTATTTAGCTGCCAATATGTAATATATTGTAGAATTTCCAACATTGCAATAATTTTCTTGTTGTTTACATAACCACAAGTCGCCGCCATATTGCTGTGAAACTGCCGCACTGGCCCCAGACCATAGACTAAATATGAGGTAGACCGATCTCTTTAGCTGCTCAGAACCAATCTCCGTGTCCCAACATTGAACCGCTTTTCTGACAACACGTCTTGCTAAAACCGATTGGTTTGGAGGTTAGGTTAGAAAACTGATTTATTAACAAATATTTTGAGATGTATGTATAGGCCTACTTCCTCTAACCCATTTGTAAGGCAGTTCGATTAAATTCAAATTGATACAAGTATTTTATTCATAATATAGTACTTGTCATTTAAAATTTAACTCATAAAAACACTTTCATCACTGTTGACCATGTGACTTTGACAGTTGTGTTCTTTTGGGGTAGGTCAATGTTTGGTACATGCGCAGATGACGAACAAGTCGTCTACCTCATATTTATTCTATGCTCCAGACAAGGTACGGGAAAAATTGCTCTCAGTGCGCTCTCTTTCAGTGTAGCTCGCCATTGGAACACGCGGCACTCGGCCAGTGCGCATCGAGTGCAGTCCAGAGCAGTAATTTGAATACGCTAACAGAGTCATCGTAGTTTATTTAGTGACGATAATGATAAAAGTGTAACATCTGGGAATTCGTGTATGCTTGTTTTACCTGTATCAGTAATTTAAGTTATTGTTATGAAGAGACTTCAGTACAGAAATCCCTACAGGCACCTGGCCTAATACTTTCAGTAAATCAGGACGCCAGGAATTGCGACAACTTATTGCAGTAATCACAGGGCGAGGCCGCTTGCAGAAACCTCCTCCACCAGCCAGCGATTGGGGACATAGACGTCTAAACGACGCACCGATATAGGCCACTGCAAGGCAGGGCCCGACGCCTTTCCACGTCCGGCCAGCAGCCAGGGAAGGGCCGAAGAATGGGTGTTTCCGGCCGTCTCTAACCGATCTACAAGATGACGCAGCCTCTGGCATCAAGTTTAAGGCGAGGACAGTCCATAACAGATAATAAAGAAAAAGGCGTGAAGCATCCATAATAATAATGCACACTGTAAAAAATAATTGTGCGAATGTACGTGGCAGCACAATCTCCATACATGTTCGTGTATCTTTACATGTACACGTGTACGCGTACTTTTACGGTGTCTCCCATGTATACTTACAGATACAATGCCAGTGCAATTTTACTATACTTGTTCTTTTTACTAAACATTATGTTGAACCACACGTACTCTGTATGTGTCATTTTAATTTTTTTGTTACCAATATCAAGTCACATAATGTAAATTTACACACACATTGTTAGTGTAATTTTATCATACCTGTCAGTTTCTTTTACTAATCATCACATTAAATCACATGTCCTTTGTACATGTTATTTTACTATACTTGCTACTAATTTTCTACCACACGCTGTAAATTAACACAATCATGGTAATGGTAATTTTACTACACCGATCTGTTACTCTTTAAGGTTTATCATACCCAGTTACATGTACACTGTAGGTGTAATATTTACCATACCAGTCTATAATTTTCATTTATTACGATGTTAAATAACATTTTGTATGGGTATTTTTATAATTTTAATGTAATTTTACTCCGTTTTGTAGCTTGGTGGTTTAACAGAGTTGTAAAAAGTTATTTCCAAAATGTGGATAACTATTGAATACAGAAATAGAAAATCCAGCTTATTCCGTCAGTGGGAGTTAAGATTTCCTTTTGAACACACGAAACGAGTTCGAAGTAGTTCTACTCCCTACCGCTAGATTGCATGTTTTGAGCAAATACTTGTAGTTATATTTAAATTTATAGGAACGTTAGTGTAAAATTACAAATACTGTACTCGTTTTACGAAATTGCACATACAATTGTAAAGTTACCATAAATTTATACGCTCGGATACTTTCGAATTTGTAATTTTACACCCTAGTTAATGTCAATATACCAGTACATTTGTGTTTTTTTTTACTGTAAGACTGTACTAAATTTTGAGTCAAATAGGAAAATATGTAATTTTACACTGATGTACGAGTTGATACAAAATTGGCATGGTTGTAAAAACACACAGACTTGGTGTTTTAGTGCCATGAATTAGTGTACTTTTACACAAAAGTTCGCATTTGTAATTTTACGGCCTTTTTAATGTCAGTATACCAGTACATTTGTATTTTTGCATTAAGATTGTACTACCTAGTGAGTGAAATAGAAAAATATGTAATTTTACACTGATGTACGTGTTTTAATACAACATTGGTGGGGTTGTAAAAAAACACAAGCTTAGGGTTTAGTGCTTTGCATTAGTGTATTTTTACACATACTTTTGCGTGTGTAATCGTACACCCTTTTAAATTCAATATACCAGTATATTTTTGTTTTTTACAGTAAGATTGTACTACCTAGTGAGTGAAATATAAAATATACTTCTACACTGATGTACATGTTTCATTCAATACAACATTGGCGTAGTTTTAAAAATACACAGATTTGGGGTTTAATACTTCATGTTAGGGGATTTTTACACATACTTTCAAATTAGTAAATTTACATCCCTCTTATTGTTAATATATCAATACATTTGTGTTTTTCTTACAATATCATTGTACTATGTTATGAATAAAGTTGTACATTGCGGTAAATTCACACACACTGTACTTGTTTTTATAAATTACACACAGTAAATGTATAATCACCAAAAGGTTGTACGTGTATTTTTACACCTTTTTTACACTTTAGTTTAACATAATACATCAGTCCTGTTAGCTCCCCGTTACAGTTAATATTACAGTGTTATATTGTCTGTGTCACATAACATGATTAAAACCCCTCATTTACAGCAAGCTCTACCATATATCATTCATCTGCAACCCTTAATTTATGAATATGGCAGCAAGGCATTACTTATAAGAGTATGTTAATTATATTTCTTTTATTTCCTTTCTTGCCAACTAAGCAATTCAAATTAATATTTCAGGATATGTGTTACCAGCTGAATTTAATTACTGAAAAGACTTTAGTTTATGTGAATATTTCCATTTTACTAACTTTCTCCTTGCCAGTGAAACTTTTTCCAAAATATGTTATATGGCAATGTTAGAGATAATCTTATACCAAGAATTGATGTTTAACGATCTACATAATTGTCTGTGGTAGGTTGTTTGAAAGGAAACCACTTGTGTTTACTTGTAAAAGGAGCGACACTAATCGTGCCAATCATATCAGGGAAACTTGGAAGTTTTATCTGATAAGCACATTTTGTTTTCACTGTTTAGAACGTTTTAATGGCAATGAACACGAAAAAAATGCTATTAAGAATAAAAAAACATTAAAGGGTAGTCAAGAAGTCATAAGTAAGTGATGCTGAGCCCTTAATTTGTGATAAATTATTTTTCTGCAAGCTTGAAGTATGAATTCTGGACTGAATGATATCGCAACGAAAGAATATTATAATTATATTTCGTCAGCCAGGATTTAATGTCAGTCAGATTGTCAGGTCTACAGGATATCTACAGACTTCGCAGGATTTTGTTGCTGCCAACTAGTCTTCCAGCCTTTACGGGAGGTTTGTGTTTCTGGTGTATTTGGAGATAAAAAAAATAAAAAGATTATGGTGGAATCCAGGCTACATGTATTTGCTTAGTGAATGGGCCATAATAAGTTTTCTGATTTCTCTAATGCTTCATGATATCTTAATATTAATTATCTATTTGATTTTAGTATAGTTTTGCAGTTTTACTGTTGCTAAACTAGTTCAATTAAAAGAGAACACTGTATTTGAGTGTTGTATTGAGATGTCTTCTATGAGGTAACATTTCAAAGTCATGTTCCAAGGACCATGATATGAATGAGTTTCTTTTATTAAAATGGTTAGTCATCAATTGACTTGTTATTCGCTAATGACTCGATTAATGTTAGTTAGTAAAAAAAAAGGTATTTACTGTGAACTTGAAAATGTTCAGCTGCAGTCATCTTTCTAAGAGCAGCAGGATCCATTACATGGTGAATTTCCATGTACAAAGGTAAATAGGGGTGTGTGTGTGTGTGTGTGTGTATGTATATATATATACACACACACACACACACCCCTATTTACCTTTGTACATGGAAATTCACCATGTAATGGATCCTGCTGCTCTTAGAAAGATGACTGCAGCTGAACATTATATACATTATATATATATAATATTATATATATATATATATATATATATATATATATATATATATATATATATATATATATATATATAATGAGCTAGTTCGGAATTTCCGAATATACAATATTCTGTAATGCAAGGTGGTATTGCAGGGTTGTCTAGAGTTCTGCGACGTTAAGTCATTGCGTTAAGGAAATTTGGCACCCATGCGCCATATATTACAGACATATTTGACGTCTAACAGCGGAGCAAGTAAAAACATTTCAGTAAAACATGGCGTTACCAAAGGTTTGTTACTCTCTTTTATTTACTAATAACGGTTGTTTATCACATCACAAACTTCATAATTTTTTTTATTGCAGAATTTCCTTCATGTTCAACAAGTCACAACATTTTAACTTTTTTGTAACAATTTTAGTGCAGTCCATGAGAACTTGAGATTTTATAATTTTTACTTTTCAATTTTATATAAATTATTACATGAATTCACAAAAAAAATTGTTTTATAACCTTTTCTAACAAATATCATCGCTGTATCTAAAGTAAAAAAAATAAAAATATTAGTATAAACTATTTCATTGGGCAGTAATTTCAGGGTTATCAACAAACTAAAATTATATTTCCATGTTTAGAAATTCCAACTCTCGAAAACTGAAGAAGGGAAAACACTACAAGTGTTATGTATTGTATCATCTTTCGTCTGATTAAGTACTCGTGCCTTATTTTTACATGCACATATTGTCCATCAACAAAAGCACCATTCTGAGGAGAAAATTAATCTCTAATTGGAACATAAAACTCGACCCTACACTTATGCACAGAAATTTCAGTACGTCTGGTCTGTTACAATAAATATATATTTTTCAAAACTTTCTATTTGTTTAAAACTCGGTTTTTAAACTGAAAAGGACATTTTTAAACGTTATATATGTTCAAGAAAATATAAAAATTATCCATATAGAATATTTCTTTAAAAATATCCCTAAAAAATTCGGAATTTCAAAAGACAAATCAAGGCGATAGTAAACGATATAAAATAAAGTTTAACTTTTGTTTCACGAGTTTGGAAATATTGTATTTGGAAGTAGTCAGAAAATATAACCGAAGAACATAAACATTTAATTAAATCTTACATATCAATAAAAATTTACAATAATTAAAATTACCAAGTGGAAGAATTTTAATTACTAAACTATTTTGCAAACCATATGGGGGAAAAAATACAAAGTGGGGAAAGACATGACTATGCAAGTAGTAATGAATAATAATTCCGGGAATTTAGACTTACACGACCATAGACAATAAATCTACATGAAGAAATTTTGAAAAATTAAATACGCTTATTGCTAATCACTTTTATTTGATGAAAACAAATAATTTTTACATAGATAAAAATCACGTAATATAGATAATGATAAACCAGTTGTTATAAAAATTAAGAGTATGAATCTTGTGAGGAATTTGTTAGTCTATTAATAAAAAAAATATTTTGAAAATAATTATAAGGAGGAAAATTATGATAATTGTATTGAAATTATGTTATCAGCAAGTTTATAACTTCAAGATAAAACACGAAATAATAAAAGCACTAATAAGAGTTGAAAATATAAAGAAATACTTTAGCTTAACTTTTAAAAATATGTAGAAAGATCACCATCAAGGTCTTTACTGCATATATTTGGAATACCAATATTATAAATAAATTATACTTCAGGTATTAAAGATGTAATATTTTAGACAAATAATAAGTATGGATAATCTAGCAAATTAAATTCGCAAAAATTATATACGGCAACGAAAATACTGGCAATGTTGTTTGCAATAATAAACTAGAAATATTTTAAAAATAAACTTAATGAATTATTTACAACAATGCAGAGACATATCCATCTTCAGTAAGAAAGCTAGATGTAATTCTACATTTATTTGGAACTCTAAACATTATGGCAAATTAATAATAAATTGAGAATAATAAATAATTTGAATTTGGCAGGAATGCATCTTCTAGGATATAATTACTGCGGGTAGTGTGCAAACTTTGATGAAAGAGTAGAATACTTTGACAAAAATAAATTAGTAAATTAGATGATTTATGTAAACAACATAATGTTGATTACAGTGATAATAAATATCTTAAATCAATACATCAACATGGAAACATTGTTATTCTTCAGAAAAAAGGAAAAGAAATCATGTTGGATACAAATCTACTGTTGGTAAAAAATTGCAAATGATTTAGTTAACTTCAATGGTGTATACAGAGAGAAAATTAGATGGGATATAAATATGTGGATATTATAATTTTTTTAATTATTTCAATATAAATTAAATACGAAATTATATATATCAATTATTTAACTTATTTATATAGATATAAGATATTTAACAGAATAACTATTTGAAAAATCAAGAGAGGATGAGGAATTGTTGTAATATTAGTTTCACCATTTATATAAAAAATTATTGAAAGACAAAAATTGAAGTGGTTTAAAAATCTTTAGGGTGGATTTTTACCAATTGTGTAATAGCTGCCAAATTGACTGGTGGTGCAGTTTCTACAGATAACTCAGTCGAAGAATGAATACATTAAGCCAAGTTTCAACAACAAAAATTATGTTTTCTTAGCAACTGAAAATAAATCTGTTGTAGTCGATTAATAAGAAAAAGGGTAGACAATGTGCACCCAAGGGAAAAAAAAATCAATTTAAATCATTACAAAATTAAATACCATATATTTAAGATGTAATTAATAGATTACTTTATGAAATGTAGAATTGAATGAACTGAAGTGAATTTTTGCATATCTATGAATCTTGGGGTTTCTTACTTAAAAAATAATGACGAAAATCATTCACTTCATTTGATAGTAATATACGAACCTATTTGAAACAATGTTAAAGACAAAAGGGTATACCTTAAGGATAATAGTATATAAAATTTTAATTCAATTAAATGCAGCTATTTATATGTAATAATTTTAAATTGTTTCCCAATGGTATAAAAAACTTAAATAGTTTCTCAAATACTAAACAGTGTCTATTTTCAGAAATTCATTAATCGTGCCTTTAACTGCACAAAGTATTGCCTAGTAATTTGAATTTAAGCAATATAAAATAAATAGAATAGTGGATTTATTAATTTTGACAAATTCATATGTAATATATAATTGACGATTAAGTGAAAAATGTTACTACTATGTGATATAAACTCGGTGTCACAGTACATATCTACAAGTATCAGTGCATTAATTTAACTGGGAAGTTAAAAGCTGAAAAAGTAAGATTTTAAAATTTGTACCAACTGAAGTTATTTTTATTTCATTTTGATGAGAGAGTTGTCAAAATCAATACCAATATTCATGGTTGCTATCTTAAGAGCTGTATGAAAAAGAAACTATTTTAATGTTTTAAGTCATTTTTTCAGTAAAGTGGCAATCATATTACTTTTATATTGGTTAATTATATACAAACTGCTACACGAGTCGAAGTAAATGCATGTATGCTTTAAGTGTTAAAAAAATATAAACAGCGATGACTATACAAACATTTCTTTAGTTTTTAACACTAAATTAATAAAATGCTGTGCTTAAAGTGTCAAACTAAAACTTTGTGCACTGACATAATATTTGAAAAGCCCTTAGATTATTAACTAATAAAAATTAATTCTTCATGTTGAAGTCTAGAATATATGTATATAAAAACACTTGCAAATGTCTAAACAAAGAAGTTATATATAATCTCTGTTAGGAAGAATTTTTTTATATGAAGAATTATTACCTTTGGTACTTATGAATTATGGAAACCCAATTTGGTTGAGGTGAGTCTAGGTATATTAAAACATGTTTTTTGAAAAAAGTAGTGGTTGTAAATATGTATTAACATTCACGAAATTTTTCCAAAATATGACTGTAATTATGGAATTGATGAAAACAGTAAGTTTTAGAATGTATATTCAAAACATGAAAACTGACACACTTAACTACTGAAAATGTAAAATAATTTTATAGCAAAAATTTTAGTAAAAAAAGTGTAGTATTAAATATTATACAATTTTTTCAGAAAGTAAGATTTAAAAAAGGGTTTGCAGATACATACACATGAGTGTGTATATATGTGCGTATAATAATATATGTATATATGGGAACAACTCTATATATATGTATATATATACATATATATATATATACATATATTATATATATATATATATATATATATATATATATATATAATATATATATATATATATATATATATATAATATATATATATATATATATATATATATATATATATATATATATATAGTAATATTCAGAATATCTTATGTCTTTTTTCTCTGCAATAATCCACAGTTTTAGTCAATGACTTGTGCATAAATTGTATTTATTTTCTACTAATTATTTATTTGTACACAGCAATATTATAAGCCAGCATTTTCCTCCATTAAAAAAAATTAATAAGATCTTAAAACTTGTTTACCATATTTATTTTAATTTTTTGCATAATTCATATACTTAACTATATTTTGAGATTTGTTTATGATATTTCATGTTGGCTCGTATGGTTTTTCGCTAGTGTAGTTTATAAATACGATAACACTTTTATTTATGTTCACTTTTACACTGTTTATTTAGTAATGTTTATCCGTCACTTTCTTGTGTAATGAAAATAGATTAATATCTTTAGCTCCTTTATTTAGAAAAATTTTTGGGTTAAATATACTTCGTACATTACGTCATGTGATTTTCATTCGGTATGCAGGCGTGCGTGCATCTCTTTAATAGACAAAACATTTTTTTAACAGGTTATTCTAGATTGACTCGCACATTCTTTATATCCATGTGTTTATCTTGAGCATGGAAATAAGCATTTTACCTCTTGACAATAATTACTTCTTATTATATTTTATTTAAAAAAATAATTGAACTTCATTTGGTACAGTTACATGATTAACAGAAAACATTTTTTTTTTTTTTTTTTTTTCAAATATGTATCTAGCACTAGCACGCAACACCTTGTTTTCATTTGTTTGGATAAACGCCTTTTTCTAATTCACTATAAAATTATTTAAAAACTACTATTACATGTTATACATATGTAAATGAAAAAAATCGAAAATTTATGTTTTTATTTTTAACCAGTTCTACTATATTTTATTATTTTATTTTCGTGTTGTCGAGTAGACGAGAAGAAATTTAAATGTCATAATCTTTAATTAACTCAATTGAACTTCCGTATTTTTAGGCAGTTGGGTTAGTGAAAAGTATTAATGTGACCAATTTTGATTAATATAACGTAGTTCTAGATATATTTCCTATTTTTTAAAAACTTTGTTGAACACTATAGCATTGATCCAAACTGAACCAGAATTGACATTTTCTATCCACTGATGGCGTTTGATAGTTCGTTATTGGAAATGAATTTGCCAATCGCGAAACAACTTTTATAACACTTCAGCATTCGAATGCTTTCCAATCGTTTTAAACCAAGAATCAAGAGTTCTCGAAAATCCACGCTGACCTTGGAGTATATGTCGAGAATTGTGATGTCACGTTTAGAAAATCGACCTTGTTTTCAAAAGATTTACGCAATAAGAGAGCGAGATAGTCGGTTGTCGCACCGCGAATTCAGGGAACTATCTTCGGCTAACGACTCGTCTCGTCTCCCGCTCATTGGCCACAGCGGACATCAGGCATCTCTCCTGGCTTTAATGACCACACTGAGTGTTCCATAAACCCGCAGTTAGCGTTCCATTAGTGGTGGCTGCCTGTGTTACACCTGCACGCTACTAACTTTCTACCAGAGATTGCGTCTAACCGGGGTGATTGCTTTCGAACCTGAAATCACTTCACTTACTGCTTTATGTCGTTACTTTGCTACATTCATAGTAAATTCAGTTATTTATCAGTTCACTAAATCATTTTTTGAATAAGGAAACAAGCATATTTTAAGATGAACGTGCCCACATCAGTATGGAGTTTATTAATTTCTCTCGCAAGCAATAACCATATCAAAGTTAGTTTTACATTTATTCTGTGGTTACGAAGAAGTTATTATAATTTTTTTTTGGAATCGAATGTGTTCAATAAATGTTGTAGCTGCAATTGCTTACAAATAATAAAAATACTACAAAATATATAATTGCGCAATAAATATTTTTATAAAAATTAATTTATGGGAGAATTATACTGGAAACTTTTAAATAGCTAGGCTATCCTACTACGTTATAACGTATACTAAATTTGCGATAGGGATTTGTAATCCAATACAAAAAATTAATTGAATAACAACACGCCAATTGAATGCGTTTCACATAAAGGGGCCCTGAAGGCTGAAGCGAAGGGAAATTAAGCCCTCACTTCCACCTAAGTTCTGATTATACCGTGTCATTCGTACGATTCATGGGAACAAGATTTGGGGAGTTAAATAGTTGCGGATGATCTCTGTAAAGTACACGGACTTCATTTTACGTACCACGTTACCACGATTGCATTTGGGAAGGGGTGAGAGGGGGTGGGCTGCGGGGGAGGGCAAGGGTTGGATTCGTCGTCCGGCCATCCTGATATGGGTTTTCCATGGTTACCCGAAATACTCCAGGTGAAGCTGGGACTGGTTCCTTGACCTATGGCTTCTCCGTAACTGCTTCCGTGAATAGCTTGTTGTGTCTCTAATAACCTATCGATTGTCCATGAATCAAGTTACATCAGTTATTTAAAAACTACGGGATGCGAGAGTGAAGACCAGATAAAAATCTTCTTTCTGACTTTGTGAGAAACGCAAGCGTAGTGGAATGGGAACGCAAGCGTAGTGGAACTTAAATAGCCTTGCAGCGAAGGTTACGGTAATTAATTTCAATAAATTTGTGATTTATTATAATAAATGTAGAGGATGTGCAGCTATTAAACTTTACGAGATGAACACATTGTTACATGCGTATGAGCATTGTCAAGTTCGTGGGGATGGAGGTCTTAATAGAATCTAAGAACTGAAATTAAATTTCTTAAATTTATTCACAATTCTACCGAAAAGAACATAATGAAACTATGATATTTTTTCATCCACTATCTACTGCAATTCACACAGTTACAATCCTCTTTGAAATCAATAAACTAGTACTGAGTATCTAATTAAATTAATCAATTTTGATAAGTAATTATTCCTTATGCTATAAACGACGTCTAAGTCTCTTAATCAGTCAACTTGCACAAATGTTACATCTCTCGTGAACTCCCACCTTTAGTTCATCGCTCCACTCTTCCGCGTCTGTAAGTTGTTGCTGTCAATTAGTCAGTTTATTTCAAGGAGTTGAACTCCATTCATTTTTCATTAATTTGTCAGTGGTCACTGTAAATTTTCCAATTTATTTCAATGAGTTGAGATTGAATCTCTTGTTATCCTCTTAGGTTCTTTATTGTACGTTTTGCACACTTATATTTATAATTGGTAATGTGAATTATGATACATATTATTGTGCTATTGTAATTTTAATTTCATTAAACATTCTTTCTTCTCTAGTCTTACTCAAGATATGTACTTAATTAGAAACCACAATTTTTAGCATTGAAACCTATTTCTGTTTGTTCTCTGGTTATTTTAGTAGGTTTTTTTTTCTTTGCGGGATGAGGGCTGTATTTACACTAGTTGCCTCCTACCCCATCACTTTTCTGGGTATTTCCGCACACACTGTTATTTACGAAGGCCCTGTTTTGCTAGTTCCAAGAAATTAGAGCCAGTGTTGTTGCTATGGTAATGTATCCCTTCGCCTCAGCTGTTCAACCACAAAAATAACCAGAGAAAAGGTAAAAATAAACAAACAGAGAGGACACAATGACAAAAACATGATGTATAGGCTTGCCTTTCCTCCAGGGGAGTGAGGGTGCACCTAAAGCCCGGTCTACATGCAAGGTTTTGTCCAACGTTGTGACTGCGCAGGTCAAACTGCGGACGAAACGGTAGAGTAAGGAAGTGTCCACACAGCACTGTTTTCAGCCCAGTTTTACTCGCGCTGTTCAGTGGAAGAAATCGAGGAAGTGGTGCTGTTGGCAATTTTAGCTATATCTATTGTAAAATGTAGGCAATATAAACGTTCCCGGCGTGTAAGATGGGGTCCAGGCATTGGCTACTTAAGATATGCAAATATTCACATGCGAAGTTGTTACGGGAGTTGCTTGCGGGACCGGAAGATTGGCGTAATTACATGCGAATGGACATTGAAACATACAATTATTTGTTGGAATTAGTCACCCCTGAAATAGTGAAGAAAAACACCTGCATGAGATGAGATGAGGCAAGCTATCCCACCGCACGAGACTGACATCAACGTTAAGGCTTTTAGCAAGGACAAAGTTACAAGGACTTAGAGTGCACAACGATTATGTCTAAGCAAACTCTGAGTGTACTCATCCCGGAAACTTGTAAAGCTATCTACAAGGTTCTGAAGAAGGATTACTTGAAGGTAAGCCAGGTGCATTCATTACTAATGTCACAAATACATGCAGTCAACATACAATACAAGGTATACAGTACATGGAAAAAAATGTCATTGTTATAGAAAGAAGTTGACTACAATTATTCATATATAGTACAAAGTGTTAGTGTAACCACTACTCTGCATGTTCGTCCTGAAATGATGTAAAATATTGCGTAAGACAGCCACCATCACCTGAAGTGACAGTCTGTGATGGAGGACTATGTATTTCTTGTCCATGTTGAGGGTAAACACATTGCTGTGGGATGTGCAAAGGCTGTTGTATAGGGTATGATAGGTTCTGCTGTCAGTTGTACGTGTAGCCACCTCCGGCGTAGGTTGGCTTGACTACCTTGTTCCCCAACATCCACTACTTTAAATGTTCGACTCAGCGATTCTATATCGGCTTCAAACAGGACGTCGTTTATGAGTTTTTGAGCAATCTTGTTCTGTTGGCTATTTACATTTCTCAGTTGGTTTGCCACATGCTTGCCAAACACATCGAAAGAGTCGTCTTTGCCTAAAGGTTGTAATCTTTCCCCGACCAATGTCATGACCTTCATTGTCTTGTCAACATTGGCAGACCTCTTCCTCTTTAGATGAAGAGGTCCACTTTAGAGAGGAAGATACAGAATGTGAGATGCTGCAGCTAGTTGGTCGATTTGTGGATCCAGACGCCCCTGATGCGGGAGTGATGGGTGTCGGGGGTGTAGCGGGATCATCGACACTTGCAGCATCCCCATCTGTGCTATCGGCATCGGCCCCAGGCTGAAACACATGGACCAAATAATGGTTTTATATGACCGATAACTATAGGAGGGACTACACATTGCTCATCACATGTTGACACATACAACATTACGTAACATTAACACACACTACCAAATCATAATGTTAGAGGGCATACAGTGATAAGAGTCGTCTTACATTTTGTTGCAGTTTCCAATGACTACGGCAGAATGGTTAGAGATCGCTGCTGATTTAGCAAGAAAGTGGCTGTTCTCTCACTGTTTAGGTGTTGTAGGCGGCATACACGTAAGGATTGTCCTACTAAAGTTGATATTACACGATACCTGCAGCGGTGATTGGTTCTTGTACAAACTTCTACAAGGCGTGGTGCACGAGCCGTTATACCAGCTGCTATATGAGCCGCCATGGAAGATTCTTATTACATGACAGCAGTTCGCGAACTAGCATTTGGTACCCTCGGTGGGAGCGCAGTGTGTGGTTTGTAGTAAATATTAACTCCAACCGTAGAACTGCTACCAGTTAGTAACTTGCGTAGGCCTATAGAAACTTACAATCACATCTTAATATTACTATATCACTGTTCGCCTTTTACATACATTTATTGCTTACTAGTAGTATAGTTGCATTTATTTTCTGAGAAATGGCGTGAAGTCACTTGAGTACGAGTGTGTTATTTTTAATTTTGACGAAAATTATTGACCGGTTGCAAAATATAGTTTTTTTCTTTACGTATCAGGATATTATCAGCACGTAAAATGTAATGATAAAAGAAGCTGGGTCCAGCAGAGTTTCGAACTCACATCCAAAAGTTATATAATTATTGCAGACGCCGCGACTTTACCACTGTACTACCGGTTCACACAATAGATGCCGAGTTTATACACTGTAGATATGATAAAGACTTTGAATACATTTTTCGTACAGTAAGTAATGTTTTAAGTATCCAGAACGGTTTTAAAATAGCAATTAAAAGTTGTCATAGCCAATATTATTCGTCGTCGTATTTTAAATCTATTTGAAAGAGTTTCAACCTCGCGGATGTAAAATCAAGATGGAGGAGTCCATTTCAGTTTCTTCATCAACTCGTTTCAAGTAGTAGCCACAGGGAGCGCCCTATGCTCTGAAACTGTAATGTGATTGGCCAGGTAAGAGAGCCGGTATGGAACCTGGCACGAAAAATATGACACGTCCAGTTACCAAACCTGGTACGAAATCTAGCCGTACAAAGCGGGAAATGCCATTCCGGGTGCCATACTAGCCCGTATACCGGTCGCTATGGCGGACCTTGCACAAGCTTTTACGGAATCTGGTATTGTGTAATATCGCCTTAAGAGAAGTGGATCTTATTTCTACAATTAGAATAAAACGCCATTCAGTACCTTGGCGGCCAACTTGTCAGCTAGTATGTAGTCGGCCATGTTGTCAGCCAGTTCGCTGTCTCTTCCTGCTCTTGCATTCGTCTCCGACAGCTTCCATCTTGGTTTTCACTTTCCGTTCTTACATTCCATCGTCGAGGGTTTCCTCGGGGTCCTCCCAAGTTTTCTTTCTTTTAAATTCCACTTTTTTGCTCTCGTTCTCTCTCCCTCTCTTTCATTCCCGGAGGGGGTTTTCTCCTTCCATCTCGTTTGTCGTTTGCTGGTGTCGGCCATCTTGTTTTGTAGTCGTCTGCTGGAGGCGGCCATCTTGTTTGCCATCCATCTTTGATTCCCACATCGGCCGCTAGAGTGTGTGCTTGCGGCCATCTTTGATTCTCGCACTCGCCACCAGAGTGAAGTTCCATTGGTGGCAGCTAGGAGCGCTGGCGGCCATCTTGTGTTCGCTCCTCGTCTGCCAGGAGCGCTGGTAATTTATTTTAAGTGTGAACTCAAAAAATGTTGATATTGTGCGGCTTCGTTCCGCCAACGATTAAGACGCCAGTCCGGTGTGCTAACCGAAAGACTACTATCGTATGTAGACCGATAGGAGTTGAAATAAGGCAGTTACCAGAGAGTGCGCGCTCGCCGGACAGACTTGTAATCGCGGAAAAACTATTATCATTGCGCGCACACCAACAAACCTACATGTACACACATACGCTCACAAGCCACTGAACTTCTTATACATACAAAATATATTATGTGATTAATTATATATATATATCAATTAATTTGCTTCACGGACTCTACAGTATCCTTAAAATCATTTTATTCACTAGATCTAGTAGTAGGATAAATTATTCTTACCTGGCTTCTCTCTCACACTTACCGTCTACATGGCATAACCATGCGGACGGCTCCCGGACTTGAGACCGGGGCAATACAGTACGCTCGCGACGCCACCACTATTGTTTACTGTTTTTTTTCTCCTTATATGCAAATAAGGAGGAAAAACATTGGCGGCGTCGAAATCGTAGTGTACAGGTGGTTTGAGAAGCAGAAAAATGAAAACTTCCCACATAAAGAACAAAAAAAAAAAAAAAAAAAACAAAGCGGATATTTGAACGCACAGAAAAGGTGAGACAGCCAAAGATCAAGAAAACAGAATAGATAGAGGAAGAGAAAAGATGGGGGTAGCGCAGTAACTAGAAGAAATACACGTATGATACGAACACACAGACTAACACAGTGCAGGTATGATATAAATACCATTTCACATCCATAACCCCGCTAGGATAAGCGTTGAGTCCCCCAGGAATTGGCTCTCACAGGTCGGAGACTCAACGTAGACGCCAAATCCTATGTGTGTGTGTGTGTGTGTGTAAAATCACCGACATGTACGAGTGAAATGACATAGATGTTGAGTATGTGTGTGAAATAGTACATGAATCATAGCAGTAATACGTCTAGCGATAACGTGTCACCGCCAATAGCAACTATTACATGTGCTACTGAATGGTAGTTTTTTCTGCGTGTGGTATCAGGCAGTCACCATATGTGGCATGTCAGTCACCATATTTTACTATGAATTATTGTATAAATAGGTTTGAACGACTGTAGAAATCAGTATGAAGGATTGTAGAAACCAATATGAGCGATTGTAGAAACCAGTATGATAGATTGTAGAACCAAGTATGATAGATTGTAGAAACATGCATTAACGAGTGTAGAAACGAATATGATTGTAGAAACGGATATGATTGTATAAACAAGTATAATAGATTGTAGAAACAGCTATAAACGATTGTAGAAACGTATAAATGATTGTAGAAACACACTCCCCTAGTCACACATTGTACCCCTCACCCCTTACCACCCAGCAAGCTACCGAAGTAGACTTCCCTGGAATAGTTGTCTGGATCATTGGAGAGTGAGAGCTAAGGGAATGTAGATTGTAGAAACAGCTATGAACGATTGTAGATTGATTGTAGAAACAGGTGTGAATAATTTTAGAAACATGTAGGTACGTTTGTGGAAACAAGTATATATGATTGTAAAAACAAGTATGATTGTAGAAACAAGTATGACTAATTGTAAAAACAAGTATGATTGATTTATAGAAACAACTAATACCGATGGAAGAACATGGTGACTGACTGACACGTGCTTACTAGTGTGAGGGTTAGGACTAGCAGACTACACATGCACACACACGCACATACATTCGTCGTGGGAGAGGGGTTTGGAAGCGCTTCAACTTTGACAATCCCGGGGCGAGAAACTACCTCCTGCTATTCATCCCGACCCGGTTGCTCTCCAGGGGACAAACACATACATAATGATACATGCCTGCCCCAGAGTGTGTATGTGTACGCATATTACTGAAGATAGCCGTATGGATAGATAGCCATGTGTATACCATCGGCTAGTATCGTTCGTTTATCGTCCATCCACGAGAGAGCTATTTTATTAGTACTCTGTGTATAAACGTCGTGATGGTACGATTGAATGCTATTGTCCTGGTCCCTCATTTCCTGCTGTTCCAGTAAGATGCGCCTATAGTCGTCGAATGTGATTTAATTTTTCACGACGCACATCTGTACCCCTTTGGCTCGCTTCACGACCTTATCGATGCATTTGTAAACGTACATCTTAGCCCTCAGCCCGACAAACTCCATCATATCGTTACCTCCGCACTCATCCTTGAATTTACCTATCACTTTGGCGTTGACGGGAGAGTAGCAGGGATGGGTGGGAGGGCAAATGTAGGCGTACGGTTATTTCCTCACCGCGGAAATTAATCAGACGATTGTCTTGGTCTACGACTGAGACAACTACTTCCTGTACGCTCTCTGTGGCGATGGGAACATAAATGGGTGTTTTCAGCACATCCACTAGCTTAGAGCCTGGTGGTACCATCGCGGAGAATTCATGTAGTGTTTGGCTAGGCTTGGCGTTGAGAGACGAACTGGTAACCAAGTTACAGTTGATTATTATAACATTCACTGTGAAAATATTTACCGGTAGTGTGGATACGTGTATTTTATTCGCATCGTACTTCACATTCTCGAATCCCAGTATTGTGGCGAGTGTATCGCTTTGCGTAAAGTCTATCTGAGCGGAACAATAAATCTCACTATGTAGAGTATTGGAATTAGCTCGCAGCGTCAACACTACTTCCGGCTCTAGTGCACGTTTAAGGACCTCGCCTATATCTGCAATATCATACGAGTCTGTAGGTATGCTCACCTCGCCTCTCTTACCGCCCTCCGTGACATATCGAAACATACAATTACGTTCATCTATGTTCGGCACAGAGAAATAAGTTTGAAAATCTATTAGTGCAACCGACCAAGAGCGAGCCTTCCAGGTTCAGCGGAGGGAAGTGCACGGAGCGTAATTGTGAGCTATTGCCCGACACGATCAACGTTACAGACATTACTGATTATTACATGTAGTGCATTCACGCTAAGTAGAGCCTACCTTGGAAGGAAGCGCTGGCAGAGGTGGCCATAGTTCGTTTCTCGTGGCAGTTGTTCTGTCTCATAGTTATAATATAATCTCACGCCTCTCAAGTGTGTTTTAAATTCCTGTGTGTTCGTAAATTACCATAACTGTCATAGTATTCAGCTGTATCTCCGCACTTTCGATATGTTACCCAATGACTTCCAGGTCCTCGACTATTATCTAGATTTATTATGCCACACTCCACTCGTCTCGGTCTATGTGGCAGTCTGTTGCACATAAACACATCCCGAAAATTAGATATTTTCAGTTTACGTAGACACTTTTCTATATCGAAGTTTGTGAGGGGGCGGTTGGACAGTGACCTTAAGACTGCTTCCTCCTCCTTCGCCTCCTTTGTTTCCCCCTCCTCCTACACGATATGGGCGAAGATACACGCCCCTGCCGTTTTTCCAATCATCTCCATATTTCTGCTGTGACGTATAGTTTCGCTCAATTGACTATTTCCTGTCTTAGCAGACTTCACTGTTCTCGCTATACCACTTGCACCAGCGATAAGGCTACCAAGAACGCACAGGGCTGGTAGGATAAATGGCAAGATACCTCCACGCTTCCCCCGAGGTTTCCTCCTCGGCTTCCTGGTTTTTTCATCTTCCTTCTAAACTGAAAACTCATACCCCGCTTGACATTCATTTTCATGATCTTGGACACTCCCTACACAGCTAGACGTTCACCGAGTTTAGACTGGGGCGAACTAACTAATGCTTTAGCTTTATCCGCAAGTACAGTATCGGTGGTGTGTGTCTATCTGTCAATTTACTACTGGTTGTGTACGCAATATCGTGCTGGCGGCACACCTCGTCCAACGAATTGATAGGAACGTCACCACGTTTCAATCTTCGTGCTAGTCTCGTGCCCGGCCCACAGAACTTATAACCGGGAATGTGAGCCTCGAAAGGAAGGTTGTTGATAAGCGTATTCAGCAGACCTCCTCCCCTCTCGCCTCCACGACGCATTACGACATACTAACGCAAAACTTGTGCGTCATGCATACTTTATACATGTGTGTGTGGCCGACTACATCACCCCAGTCTCGAACGTGGGCCTTAAGTATCCGTGTTTTTGCATTTACGTGTTAGTATAATGGAGATCGTTCCACAGAGCACTGCACTCCCCGTTCGCATCTATGCCGATGATCAAACTACTGCTCGCGAATCGCGCTATGGCAAGCTGCTGCCGTTGACTGTGCGTGGTATCATAGCGGGGCCGAGCAACTGTGGAAAGACATGTGTGTTTCTGAGCCTTCTGGTAGTGTTCAAAGGTCTTCGGTTCGAGAACGTCTACCTCTATTCGAAATCACTACAGTAGCCAAAGTAGTACGTACTGGCACGAATACTACAAGCAGTGGATGGACTAGACTATTTTCCATGTAGCGACAATGAAGCAGTTGTGCCGCCGAGTGAAGCTAGACCCAACTCTGTGTTTGTCTTTGACAACGTCGCATGCAAGAAGCAGCTGACAGTGCAACAATATTTCAGCATGTGAAGGCATGCAGCTGTGGACTCAATTTACTTGTGTCAAACATATTCACGCATGCCTAAGCAACTCCTCCGCGAAAATTGCAATTCTATCGTTCTTTTCCACATGGATGACTTAAATTTACGTCACGTATACTCTGAACATGTGAACACCGATATGACTTTTGACAGCTTTAAAAATACGTGTTCATGTTGCTGGTGTGAACCGCATGGGTTCCTTGTGATTACAAAGGATTTTCCACTTGATAAGGGACGTTATCGCGTAGATTTGATCAGTTTATTATCATACATCGGTGAAGGATGAGCTACGCAGTATCCAAGGTAGGCGGCTTGAAGCGTGCGCCCGACAGCTGTATTACAGCTACCGACGACAGTAACTGCAGCTTTGGTGGGAAGCGAGCCAAGAACCTCGGTGGCCCGAAGCATGATGGAGATGCAGCTACGGCGTCCTTTGTCTGCAAACTTCACTTCAGAGACATTGCGTCCATTGGCAGCACCGAACACGAAGACTGAGGCTTCCCTTCGCACTCTGTCGAGTCGGCTCACCGCTTTGGAGACAAAACTCAATGGTGTTGGAGATCGCATTACCGCCAAGGTTCTTCCAGCCATGGCTGCGAGTAGCGAGAGTGAACTGAAAGCATTGGCAGGGTGCGTATCAAAACTCACTGCCTTAGACAAGAAGCTCACTACTATGGATGATCGTCAAGTCTGGACGTCTGCGTTGTCTGTTTAATTGGACGGACAAGTTGGTGCATTGACTGGGGCGTCGAGCAAACTCTCCGCTTTCGCGAGTCGTCTCGAAACTATGAAAACAGACTATTAGCAAAGATTGTTAGTGCCTTGTCCGATACGAATTCAGATGATGAATTGTGGATTCATTGCAAACATATTCGAGACGCCATATCTCATCGGGTCAGCATGTCTGAAGCATATTTGGCGAACCTACTCAGACCGACGGGTGATACTCTGTCGGGCCCGATTCGGCCGCGAGGACGCCCATAAATACCAATTTCCTCTCGCTCACTGTTTTAGTACAATGACTGCCACTGTCGAAGATCTACAGCGTGTAATTGCAAGTGTGCGAGCCAAGTATTTACTGGCTAAGCGTGCTCTCATGGAGCGAGATGCAACCTTGGAAGAAGCCTTCCGACCAATTACGTCTCGTCTGGATCAACATCAACAAGCTGCTCTCCCTGCCGAACTGAAGACTGAACCTGACGTCGAATCTCGGACTGTGAGGAAGCGCAAGCCAAAGGCTGTCGATGATGAAGATTTATCTCTAGCAGATTGGAAACGTCAAAAGGAACGTTCTAATTCCCACTCCACGTCTGTTCGCAATTACCTACAGTCGTACACATCAAGATTCAATGACGCTACAAACGGAGTATATAGAAGCAATAGAAAATGGTATTTGGGAAACAAAGAAATATTTTTCCTGCCCAACGATTTTATATAAGTTGGTGATGAAGCTGTGTGCACAACTCCAGGTCTCTATGAACTACTGTTTAAACGTACGGCTGGAGAGTACTCGCACGAGGCGCTTCGTCAATATAAATACCTACTTAGTCTCACGAATACACATTTGACAGACAATGATCTTTCTGCTGATACATATAAGGATGAAACTCATCCTAAATTCGACATTATCAGTGATATGTTCCTTGATGCTTATGTGACAAGCGGCTCTGTTCTGACTTAGAAATTGGATGGGAGCAGTCAACTTGAATATGTATTCTGGAACGATGTCAATGAACATTTATCACGTCTACGCCTACTAGTTGCATCTCAGCAGGCGGGCAATACTTCACACGAAAACGAGATTGTTAATATTATGGAAGAGCTTCGGGAAGGAGGATACATTCGCTAAAATGTCCCATGCAGAGATCTCCGGTGAGCTTCACCGACCCGCACGACGCACTTATCCCAGACGAAATGTGGTTGTGTGTGGACTGAGAGACCTCTATCAAACGGACTTGGTAGAAATGCTGCCATAAGCTAAAGTTAATAAAGGATTCCGATATTTATTAACTGTCATCGACTGTTTCAGCAAATATGCTTGGCTGTACCTGTACGGCGGAAACGAGGGCTTGATGTCAGCAATGCTATGCAAATTGTCTTAGGTGATAAAGGCAATCCTACAAATATTCAGACTGATATCGGCAGAGAGTTCTATAATTCCAGTTTTCGTGCCCTCATGTCCACGAATAAGATCAGTCGTTATTCTATCTACAGCGGCATGAAAGCTTCAATTGCAGAACGTTTTAATAAAAAAAAAGATGGAATGTAAAATAATGAAAACTTGGGAGGACCCCGAGGAAATCCTCGCCGATGGAATGCAAGAATGGGAAGTGAAAACCAAGACTGACGCTGTCGGTGACGATAACACACTGAAAACATGGCCGACTACAGACTAGCTGGCAAGATGCATACTGGTTGACAAGATGGCCGCCGTCCTGCGGTAGGGGCCATTTGGCCCAGATCTGTACTTTTACAACTACTAACGCAGTGTTGTTCTACTGGCGATGGCTAACGCCAACTGTGAGTTTGTCTACTGTGATGTAGGAACTAACGATAGAGTCTCAGATGGAGGCGTACTGAATAATACGAAATTCTATGAGAAACTTGTTAACAAAGAGCTTAAACTTCCAGCCTCTCGCAGCCCCATTCAAACCAAGCTGTAGGATATGCTTTTGTAGGCGACGAAGCGTTAGCAATGCGGCCGGACCTTCTGAAATCCTACCGGCGAGACACATTAGATAAAGAGCAAAGAATTTTCAACTACCGTCTCTCACGAGCTCGGCGTGTTGTGAAAACACATTCGGCATTTTAACAGCAAGATTTAGAAGTTTTCATACATGTATTAATTTGCATTTGCATAATATTGATAGTGTAGTGCTCGCATGTTGCGTTTTGCACGATGTCTTACTCAATCTCCTCATACTTACACTCCTACTGACAGCATGGTTCGGGAACATTTTAAAGATGGTTCCATTGAACTTGGTGATAGGTGTGACCCCGACTTTGTTCACAACTTGGGACGTGGAATACAGGACAAATTCCGAAAAGTGCTACCAGTGCTAGAGATACATTGAAAGTGTATTTTAATATCGTGGGAGCTGTACCATGGCAGAATAAGTTTGTCACTCTAGGTGCATAAATTTGAGGCTTATGCCGTACAAATCGGTACCATTTGTGCATCTGTATGTAACTGTAGTCAGATGCATATGCGCAAAATATACTTGTACATGAAGTATTAGTTACAATGTAATGTATTCTTGGCCATCACCAATGTCGCAGACGGGGAAAGGAGTGGTTTCTCTAAAACGTATATATGTGTTCCCGTTTTGAGTTCTATTTATGCAAGCCCCCGACTTAAGCATCTTGCGATCTAAAAATTATTTTCTAAAATTATGATTTTTTTTCTTTTAAGCTTTAAAATTTTCTAAGTTCAAAATGGTGGCCAAAGGTCAAGGGTGGCATTAAGAATTCTGGTCGCCCTCCGCCAGCGCCCGCCACCAGCACTTGCCATTTTGCAAATGGATGTCGTCGTTGTACTGACCACCAACTAGGTCGCCGGCCCTTCTGGCCGCCCACCACCACCACCAGCAGTCACCATTATGCACATAGCTACTGGCTACCAACATGGCTGCCCGCCAATGTCAGGTCAATGGTAGCATTCAGACTTCTGGCCGCCCGCCACCAGTGGTCACCATTTTGCAAACGACTAAGTTTGAAATGGTGGTCACAGGCCAATGTCAAGGTCGCATGATGCCATCCAAGGTCAGGTCAAGGTCGCCCGCCACAGCGCCCATCATTGTGCAAATGGCTGCCGTCGTTGTACTGGCCACCAACATGGCCACTGGCCCTTATGGTCACCCACCACCACCACCAGCCGCCATTTAGCGAATAGCTGCTGGCCGACATCATGGCTGCCCGCCACAAGCGGCCGCCATTTATGCAAATGGCTGACATCGTTGTACTGGTTACCAACATGGCCACGCACTGGCCACTAACATGGTTGCCAGCCACCATCTGCCATTTTGTTAGACACTGCGATTTCCAAGATTCGGCATTTAGATTACACCCTTAAATCAAAACAATGGCAATCGATGGTGTACTGGCTGCCACAATGGCCACCCGCCACCAGCCGACATTTTGCAAATCGCCATCGTCGGTGCTCTGGCCGCCAACATGGCCGCCGCCCACCACCAGCCACCATTTTGCTAGACAGTGCGACTTCAAAGATGATATACCAGATTGACAGAGCAGGAAGTTCTGGTTCAAGCGTATACCGAGCATTCAATTAACAGTGGTCATACACCGACCTACACCTACTTACAGGCAGTCATACTCTATCTTCATGACCTACCCACATTTGTGTACCGAGCCTGCACACCGAACTATCATTGCATGAACTTAGATGTAGACTTTGCACACCCAAGTACTGAGCCTAGAGTCTTCCATGTCCGTAATTAATCTCAGTGTCATACTTTACCAAAGAACTCTGGTTACATGTGTGGGGAGCGTAGGTTCGAATCCAACACCTGACAAATATTTTCCCGCTTCCTTGCTGGTGTGTTACCCATGTTGAATAACGTTTTCGTGCGTGAGCATAAAACTACGGTATATGCACAGTCACACGTGCTCTGACAGACTTGAGACAACGACTGATGGGATATATAGTGCTCGTTGCTTGTGCAATACATGACGATTGTTAGGATGGGTCGCTATGGTATCGGTGGTACTAATGTGATTGGGTACTCTACTACAACATGACCAATGACTTACCATCTATAACATGCCAAGGGTTCCTGAAGGGTGGCTGTAAGCAATATAGTATCACTGTGTGGAAACGACATTATGCCGGCGTGAAAGTTGACATAACATGTTCCGCCCCCCCCCCCCCCAGCGAACAGCAGTCCAATCTGTTTACCTGAGGTGACAGCCTGTATACACACACCAAGTGTTGATCATCAGGAAGTGTGCACAGCAAGACACTGGCTAACACATAGCGGTAGGTACATTTCTTAGACGGTAGGAATTAAAACGACAAAAAAAATCATATTTATTGTTGATGTTTATATTTATTATATACATAACCAAATCGTACATGCATACTCACACACATACACATACGCAATGAAATAAACCATCATAGTCTATCAACTAGGTCATTGGGGTCTTCCGAGTAGTCAGACTTCACGTCACTCTTTGCAGAAGGTTTACGAAACATGGCTGCATCTATGTTCTTCTTCCAAGTTAAGTAAATCTCAGCAACATGCTTTCGCTTTGCAGATGTCCGCACATCATCACCAGTATACTTGGAGGGCACATGGTCGAGCTCAGCAGACGTGACGGTCACATTACCGTTCACAGAAGCAGACTTGGGTGTCACATTATACATGACCGCATCTATATTCTTCTTTTTCCATGTTGAGTAGGTCTCAGCACCACACTTTCGCTTTGCAGATGTCACGTCATCATCAGCAGACTTGGAGGTCACATCGTCGTTCTCAGAAGACTTGGAAGTCACATAATTGTTCTCAGCAGACTTGGGTTGCCCATTATCGTTCTCAGTGGATTTGGGGGTCACATTGTAGTTCTCAACAACATCCTGGCTAGCATCTTCGTTTTTCACTTTATATGATAGCTGTGCAGGAGTGTTGTTCACAGCTTCTGACGATCTGTACGTCCCATGCTCTGCACCACTCGTGGTCCCTTCTTCACTCATTGGTTTTGGGCACCATGCAGGTCCATGTAATGATATGGGTGCTCGAAGTAACATTAGTGTACATGACGAATCAGCAGGAAGACTGGACTTGATGTGCCTTCTTGTGTCAAGCAACAGTATGACACCTTTACATGCACCAGTATGTCTCTTTAGATTATCACCTCTACTGAATGTCACACCGCATATATAACATGTTCGTATTCTACATGTCGGTGCCTTTGTACAGTCGCTCTTTTCATGACGACGAGCATTGCAACTATTACTGAAGAACTTGTCGCACTATCTACATTGTTTACCATGTAATTGTTGATTGTTCTGGGAAGTTTCACGTTTAGGTGTACTCGATTGCATCCTTTTCAAGTATATGTGTGAACATACACATGTGTGCTACTACAAGGGTCTGTCTCCTTACGGATGACTCCTTAATGCTGACTACTCGCGAATGACTCTCTCAAGCATATGTGTGAACACAAACACACACACATATGTACTACTACATAGTGCTGACTCCTCACGGATGACTCCTTGATGCTGCTGCTACCACCTCTTGGATGACTCTTTGCAGTACCGATGTCATACAAGACAGTTTAGCAACTCTGTGTGAATGACTGTTGTTGGAGTAATTTATACCTCTTCTTCTAACAGATGAAGACGAAGTTATGGTGTCATCTCCGTAGTGAGGGAAAATCGGTATGTATCTATTTGTGAAGTGAACTGTACCCACTAGTTCTCAACTCTATAGCATTTACCGAAGCCAGGGGTCCAACCCAAGCCTTTGGACACCATTTCTTCTTCCTATTGACATATCTTCCATATACTATCAACAATCGCGTCTTCTGCTGCAGATGAATGAGACACAGCTACATCCAAAGTCTTGAAGGTTCTGGTACAATATTCACCGTCGCAAGGCTCTCCTTTAGAAAGTTTCAAATGACTACTTAAATCCGTATCATGTACATACCTTCTTCGACACTTGTCACACTGATATGCCCTATGAATGGCAATTCTCACACAAGTACTGCCCTCATGTTTCCTAGCATCATATGCACTTATAAATACAACGTAACAAAGTTGTATGGATGTATTGTCTGGAGCAACGAACTAGCTTCGATATTTGTAGATGAACCTGCATGTTTCTTTGTTAATCTTCGTTTGGCAGGCAGTGCAGGGCTGCCCTTACAGGTTGCAAGATATCGTATCAAGTTAGCATATCGGGCAACATGCGAACATTGTATGGTCTGGATTCATGTTGTCTGAAGTTGGTTATTGTAGAAAAGGTCTTCTTACAGTAGCAGCACAAATTACTTTCTTGTTCCATCATCGAATAAGAACATGTTACCCGCAGCCGATATTCTCTCTTCGAAGTCTCAACAACGACTCAGCTGTCCGGCCTATTCTGGATTGTTTTATACCACATTGCCATGGCATTCGGACAAGGGTACTATTAGTATTATCTTGAGAGCAAGTTTTTTTTTGTAACTTACAAAGTTTCTACTGCAGTGCTGTTGCAGTACATCATACCTACATTCTGCTGGTCAGAGATGAAACTATGCTGTAGTAGGGTGAGGAAAATCGGTATTTGCCTATTCGTTAAAGAGATAGTACCAACTCATTCCCAACTGTAGATGACTTACTAATTGTAGGGTCCATCACGAAGAAGACATAAACATTAGGCTTCCGAGGTTTGGAATAACATTGAGGTTGTTCATCATCAGCAGTCCCTGTATTATTTCTGTTACAAAGTTTCAAATGACTATTTAAATCGTTGACTGTGGCTTACACAGTTTAAAATGTCTTTTTAAAGTGTCAACTTGCACATACGTTCTTCGACACTTATCACGTCGATATGTCTTACGAATGGTACTCTTCTTACATGAATTTTTGTGCATGTCTCCTCGTATGGTATGCATATATAAATGTCTTGTTACAATATTTGCATGGATGGCATGGTGGTACCAAAGACATGCTCTCAGATGAGCCCTTACATGGAGCTGGTGATATATTCAGAAACCACTTGATAGGTGGTGCAGGGTGACCCTTACATGTTGCACGATGTCTTTTCAAGCTGCTATGTGGACCGAACTGAGATTTTTCACTTTTTACATGCGAACCTACTACGACCTGCATTCTGATAACAACCAGCTTCATGCTGTCTGTAGATGTTTTTCTTAGCAAATACTTGTTTACAGTAGCGACACAAATAACTTTCCTGTTCCATTGATGAATACGAGCAAATTATCCACAGCCGATGTTCACTCTTCGAAGTCTAGACGACAACTGAGCTGGCCAACCCTCTACTAAAACCATCATATCTGACCTTCATGAGTTCCTTAGGGATGGAAGAAGTGTTGGATACTTCTTCATCATTCTTCCGACATGCATTAAACTAACCCCTAGAATGTGGTGTGTCCATAACTGTAGTGCAACCTTGCAAACACTCCATACACGGGAGACAGTCGTGTATATCTTCATCCTGTTGTAAATATGTGGGTAGGTGTTTGTAGACATGCTGTATTTCGTGACGTGCATATGTCAGAAGGAATTCTTTAGGCAAATATGCGAGCTCAGTTTCTTTGTCGAGTGCTGCAAGTGAGTTATACTTCCATATGCCACAATGGCTGACAGAATATTCTGACCACTAGAACAGCATGCCATTATTTTCACTGTGTTCCACGACAATTTTGTTTGGTATAGCTATGGTACAAACTGCTGACCTGAAATGTTACACTCTCAGGTCTTCCGATCCCGAACGACAGACTAACTGCGAATGAGCCAGAGAGCTCGTGTGTCTGCGTATTTATACCCTCGTTTTATGAACACACAAAATCCTTATGTAACACGGGTAACACACACACACACCAACAAAGTCAGCGTAGACTGGAGAGTGAGTGTGCAAGCGTCTGTCTGTAGGGACCTGAGTTCACGACTTGCCACAACTTATTACTATGGGCACACACACACACAAATATCATCGCAGTTAGCACAGTGGAACGTTTGGGCTGCTGGATGGAAACTGTCTGTACATACACTCATTGAAAATTTGAGTGCAGGCAGGGTCGGCGGAGTATGACCGGTTTTACTTGGAAAGGTGTGGTACATGCAACGAAGGTTTGAGCATAGGCACGGCCAATAGAGTATGACTGCCTGTAATTGCAAGGGCTCGGTCGATACATGTGTGTTGGTGGGGTCATAACTGTTTGTAATTGTAAAGGTTGAGTACATGATTGTATTTCAGAGACAGAGTATGACTTTAATTACGAACATTTCATGCTAGTTTGCGATGTCTCGACTGCTGGCCGTGAGGTTGGGCTCTTTACACTCGTACACGATTAACTTAGTCTTCATACGAATACTTCCTGCTGTGTGCATACAAGGTAACACTTCCCCTGCACCATGTGATGGGTCTTCGTAACGTTTTTTGGCATTTAGGCCTTGATTCCCTCTGACGAACGATTGTCTGCTGGCGAACATGTAATCGGTAATGTATTGTATGTACGGGAAGGCAGGGCGGCCATTGCTTCCAGTGAGTTCACAACTATGGTATGTGCTCGCGACCTGCAGGTCTTCTGAAACAGCTACACTTGTTAAGGTAACACCTCTTCTCTGCATCGTCTAAGAGCAGAGTACATACATAGTTGATGTTTGCTAGTGTGTGCATGTGTGTGTGACAGTACCTCCTTACTCTGTTTGTGTATCGGGTTTTCACAGTGTGTTTGACCCATGACTGTAAGTATTTGTAATGAATATATACATTGCACGATATGCTCATTAGCCATTTTGTTTATAACTATTTTTTTCCATTGGTTCACTCTAGCGGGCGAAACTCGGCTGGGGAGAGCAAGCAGCTCTCTGTAGGGACCTAGGTTCGAGACTTGTCTCTATGGGTACACACAACATTGTAGTTATCATAGTGGTATGGCTAAAGATGTAATACTGGCCGGAATCCATCTAAGTGCATACATTAACGGTTCAGGAAGTGTCGATTGCTTGTAATTTCAAAGGCTTGGTGTATGATGTAAGTACATACATTGAAGGTTCGGGCAGGTTCGACAGAGTATGACTCCTTATAAATGCAAAGGCTTGCTACATGCATTGAAAGTTCGGGCAGGGCTGGCAGAGTATGACTTTCTGTGACTGTAAAAATGCTCGGTCGGTACACGAGTGCAGATAATGTCGTCAGAGTATGACTGTCTGTAGGTCGGGGATGGGGTATGATTGTCATGGGCGCTATGTGTCCGTCGTCATCATGGGCAGTGGAACCGACGATGAACGATTGTTTGCAGATGTGTCAGCATAAGTTTCAATGGGAATCGAACCTTCGATACCTTATTTTTTCAAGGGTTATACACTATCATCATCCTTGTCTAGCCATCGCTTGTGCAGCACACACGTGTCTCTGTGTGTGTATATGTGTGTAATGGGCTTGGTACATGCATGCAGGTCGGGGACTGATTGTCTATAATTACTAATATTGTTGTAGATAACATGCCAGCTTTTATGTCGACTTGTATTACCATTCTACAAGAAGCGAACCTGTGATACCTTGAGGTTGGTTCAGGGCACATGCATTGTTTCCTTTCAGTAGTATACCGGTAAGTACGTTGACAATGGGAGGTGGTGGTGGAGATGCAGTACTTTGTCGGTATCTACCGTGCACGGAAAGGCAGGACCGGTCATTGCGGTCTCGGCTTCCAGCGAGGTCACGCCGTCGAGGGGATGTGCTCGCAGCCTACAAGTATTTACTACTACCCCAGGTAAGGTAAGGGATAATCCGTTTCGTAATAATAAGCTTATTGTTGTGTATGTGTGTTCATATTACAAAGTAGGGTGACCCCTCCCTGTTATTATTATTACCTGCTTCGGTACACGAGTGCATGTCGGAGATACGGGTGAGTGTGTAGGCTCTTGTTATGATATTTGCTAGTTGTATCTCAAACGATTCAGAAGCGGTCGATGAGTACAGGTCGGCGACAGAGTATGACTGTCTGTAATTGCAAATGGGTCGGTACATGAGTGTAGGTAGGAGACAGAGTATGACTGTCGTGTTAGTCTCTCTTCATGGGCAGTGAGACCGACGATTGCCTGCATGTGCTTTCAATGAGATTAAAACCTACGATACCATATTTATTTGAATAGGTTCCAGAAACAAAAAATGTCAGGTGCAGGGAATTGAACCCACGCTCCTGTCTACTGGAACAAGAGCTTATATCAGTTGCCTTAGGCTGCTCGGCCAACGTGACAATTTGTATTAGTGATGGAATTACATGGCTTTTGTCGAATGCCATACGATGTATGGTCTTGTCTAGCCATTGCTATCCAGCGAGGTCACATTATCGACGAAGACGACGATGACGATGGTGAGATTCGTTCGTGGCCTATGTTTCACTGCTACACCTGTTAAGGTAGGGTATACTTCGTTATCGTAATAGGAAGCTTATTATTCTAGCATGTGTTGTGTGTGCAGGGAATCGGCAGTCTAGCGATGACTGTGTATTCATTGCGAGCAACATCTCATTACATATGTACATACAGTTATTGTCGACTCGGTATATGGCTCACAGGTGCAAGGCTGGTGGTACTGACTGACTGTCTGGAAGTAAGTACGCTGTTATACGAGTGCTTGGTGGCCGGGGGGGGGGGGGGTGGCATACAGCGAGTCACTGGCCGGGCGGTGGCGAAAGCTCGAGGATGTATGGTCAAGGGTGATGTAAGCAGGGGGCGGGGAGGACAAGTGATAGAGAGAGTGCGAGGATGAGTGAAAGGTCGCTGGCCGAGGTGCCGAGTGGACAGGAGAGAGACAGAGGTGAGTAAGAAGGAAGAGACCTGTAGGCCGACACATGTCCGCATGTCCTTCTTGTCATCAGGGGCATCCATGTATTATGATTTTTTGGTAGTTGTATCTCAAACACTTTGTAACTTACTGCCATCTATCATAGTCATGCTTGATGTCTATGTTATGAATTTGGCGATGGCGACTATTACTAAAACAGTTCGGAAATTACAGCCAACTATGCTTATAAGTTGGCATGGGGCATACGTGTCCCTGCGACACCTCTCCAAGTCATGGCAGATGTCTATGTTATGAATTTACCAACTATAACCCAAATGGTTTGGAAATTACACCCAGCTATGTTTGTACACTGACATAGGGCATACTTAACACCACGACCTGTCTCCTAGTCGTGGATGATGTCTATGGTATGGATATAACTCAAACTGTTCGGAAATTACACCCTCCTATGTTTATACACTGATGTATGGCATACCTGACCCTGCAACTCTTATCCTAGTCGAGGATGATGCCTATTTTATGAATGTGACATCTATAACTTAGATTCTTCTTAAACTATAGCCAATTGTGCTTATAAGTTAACATTAGTTATACTTGACCCCGTGACACTTCTCCTAGTCTTGGTTGATGCCTATGTTATAAATTTGACAACTCTAACTTAAATGGTTCAGAAATTACAGCCAACCTTGCTTATAAGTTAACGTGGGGCATGTTTTACCCTGCGACCCTTCTCCTAATCGGGGTGGATGCCTATGTTATGAATTTGACAACTATAACTTAAATGGTTCGGAAGCTATAGCCAACTATGCTTATAAGTTGACATTGGGCATACTTGACCCCCTGACCCTTCTCCTAGTCGTGGTTGATACCTATGTCACTTATTTTACGACTATAATTTATATGGTTCGGAAATTACACCCAACTATGCTTATAAGTTAACATGAGGCATATTTGACCCCTCGACCCTTCTCCTAGTCGGGGTGGATGTCTATATTATGAATTTGACAACTATAACTTAAACGGTTCGGAAATCATAACCAACTATGCTTATAAGTGTTATGTACACACACAGACTTTAGGAGACTGCTGTGTTACACGAGATCCGATCGTTCGCGACGCCTTGATGCCCAACCGCCGCCGCCGGCGAGGTGCTGGCCGCCAAAATGCTCGACATCCTCTGCAGGTCGACAATTGTCCTGGGTAGACATAGGTCGGCGATACCAAGATGGCAGCTGGGAATGACTTCTCAATTTGGCAGAGATTTCTCAATTTCCGACCGATTCCGCCACAGTGTGCAAACCACTGCTACACTGTGCAACCTGCCCAGATTATGCTAATTAGCACTGGTCGCCAAGATGTTCGTCGGCGGCGCTAGTGAAATTAAGGAAATTTTGAGTGAAAAGGGGGGAAAGTGACGTTTTTGTACGCGAAATCGACCGTTTTGGACGGGAAAAAAGGAAAAAAAAGGGAAATTCGGCGGTAACCAGTTCTCAGCCTGCAGCCTGAAATTATGCTAATTAGGGTGCTCCAGTGCTCAGTCTCCAGCGTGGTGTGCCATAACCGCCTTTTTATAATACTCACGTTCAATCTCGTCTCGTCTCATCCATTCTGTGGGTTGGCCGGAACGACAGGTCTCGGGTAGGACACGCTGCCTCTATAAGCGTCAGTACAGCCTCCTCATCCACACGTGACCCTGGGAACCACGTGTGGATTCTCATTTGACAGTCGCGTAATGGAACATGGAGCGCTGGAGTGGTTGTGGTAAAGGCTGTTCACGATTAAGTGAGCACTTTTGGAATCAACCTTAGAAATAAGTCACTGCCTCTGCCTGTATATATTTTAACGGGCTCACTGAGTGACATTGTGCCCAGTAAAGCTGGTAACATTGTAGGGAAAGTGGTTCTATATATCAACGCCAAATAAAAAGTGTTAGGCAACTATTTGTGATATTTTTAATGATTCATTTCGCTTTCTACGTTTTTAATGCATCGAGGTGTAAAAATGAGCAGATTTGTAAAATATTTACTTTTCGAATAATTTCACAATTTCACCTGACCAACGCATGAATAAAGTGATGAGGCCGATAGTAATGTTAATTTTACATAAGGCGGAATAATAGACAAAGTGCATACAAGTAGATACTAAGCAGTGCTTTCAAAAGTGCTCATTTTATGGTGAACATCATATAATTAACGCGTGTGTGTGCGTGTCTGTGTGTGTGGCGTCGGTGGTTGATGATGCAGGGGAGGGCCAGAAGTGCAGCAAGTCCGGAAGCGTCTGGTCCATGAGCGCGGATGTCGTTATCGGCGACTGTCGCCCTGGGGTTATCTCGCCGTCTCGAGTTTCCAAGGGGGACAGAGGGGGAAGGGAGGCCCGCGCCTTGTACCAGTGTGTAGGCGTCGCTATAAATACCCACTCCACACTCCAGCACCTCACTGGACGGGCGGTTGAGGGCCGTCTGCGACCTCTGACTCTCCCCTCGTTATCTCTCCACCACAGCCATCACAGATGTGTACGCCAGTGGTGGCAGGCGGGTTAGTGCCCCTCTCACAAGACGCTCTTTCCATTATATAAATAAATTCTTTTCAAATCTGTTGGTGCACACTGGACTTATATGCCACTGAAATGCAGCACATTATATTTATTTGAACATACCAAGTTGCATGACGTTTATTTTATTAATTTTACCATTTATTATTCTACAGAGAAAATTCTACATTTTGTCAGCTACAAATTTTTAACTGTAGAAATTATTATGTTATCTATTTTTAATAATTAAAGGACAAAGTGATAGTAATTACTCGAAATGCATGAAACCCGAGATGAAACCATATTTAGAAATTTATTTGTTGGATTTACTACAAAATTATTTTTGTAAAACCTTGTCCCAAACAAACAGTTGCGTATTTATGATCTGCGGTTATAATAACTACTAGGAAATAAACATCCATAAAAATAGGTCAACCTATTAAGTGGTATTTTTAATTTCATAGGCTTTTGGATTTGTTAAGACTTGATATGAAAATCTTGTTCAGTATGCCTAATGGACATTACAGTACGTAAGTGTACACGAACTTCTCATGTCTTCATGATTGTCTTACGAATGTATCTGGAACCGAGCTTCCGGTCTCTCTACTCGCTGTCCGGGTTGTAAGAGTAAATTTTACACTACTGTGATTATGTAATTAGAATATAACATGATTCCGAACTGTGGGCATTTTCACACTACAGTATATTTTCTGAGGAATAGTTGTTTGCGCGAATACTCGTATCTCGGTAAATAAATGTTCTGCAAATATGGCTTTTTGTAAGAAAAGATAAAAAAAAAACAATAATCAAGCCACTATTTTTTTACTTTTGTCACATTGAGTGTATTCTCGGGAGAAAACAATTCGTGAAAAAGGTCAAATATCTAATTTTTAAAGCCTGCCTATGCAGTTTCATTACGCGGCAAGAGAAAAGTACAAATATATACACGTAGTTTAATCTGTGGTCTTTCATCGCGTGAAATGAAACACCACTGTTATAGATCTAATTTGTACAGTACAGCGTCACGACGGAAACACTGCACGCCCTGCGCGTAGGAGCGATGAGGCACTAGGCGTACGTGTTAGTGTCGCCCGTATGGCTCCCTCGCTTCTTGACCTCGGACGCGAATCTCCATCCCACTATTAATGCGACTCCTTCTCGAGTAGTGCGTATTGTGACAAGGGTGTTAACGTATATATTTCTTCTTGATATACTAATGCGTTTGTGGAAATAGGTCTTGCTCCTGACACATAATATGTTTACTCCTATTTATAGATAATTTTATATATATATATCTTATAGAGTGCTCCCAATAGCGAAGTTATTATAATTTTTCGTGTAAAATTAACATTTTGGTATAAATTATGTCTCTGTTGTTTTACATAGTAGATTTTGAACATAAGGTCAAGATCCTATGTTGTCAACCAATGAAAACGTTAACACTTTTCATTATAATAAAACATTTTATGCAATTGTCAGGTTGGTTGAGTGGTTTAAGATGCTAGATTTAAGCTCTGGTTCCCCGTATGGGAGCATGGGTTCGAGTCCCACAACTGAAGAATAACTTTTAAGACATGTATTGAAATTGTTGAAAAGGATTTTTCGCCTTTTGTATCTTGTTCGACTAAGAGCTCTCTTTCTCTGAGTGCCACACAAACCAATTTTTCTGTTGTGAAAATAGTATATAAGCATACATCATGTAAAACGGACGTCATTTCGCCACCTACCGTGGTGGAAGGCGGATCGTTGCGAGTGGAATAATTTACTATGAACGTGTACTCTGCTAAAGACGACATCAATGACTAAGACATACCATCTGTAACACGGGCAGCAAGGATGTCTGAAGAGTCTGTGCAAGCAATACACTTTCAATGTTACAACTGTGATCGCCTACTCGTCTATAATATGCAGATGTCAAAGATTTACCATTCGATAGACTGTCAGCGACATCAAGTACCTCCGAAGAGTTGTTAGAATCATTATGGCACCAGTGTTGTTATTGTGGAAATACAAAGTTGTAATGCACGTCGTCATGAACGTAGTCATTGTTTTTTCAGTCCAGCATATAAGTCGTTCCACTGTGATAATTGCGATGCTTTGTTTACCCGTAGCAATAACCTGTATAGACATACCAAGCTATGTAAAGGTAATGCCTGTTGTTCATCGGGAATAGAGTGCAAGTATTGCGACAAGACATTCACGACTAGGTCTAGCGCCAGACGACACGAAGATAGTAACTGTCAATTTGCCGTTAGCTACAAGACCTACACATGTGTTAACTGCAATGCTGTATATGCGAATAAACATACCTTGACTGTTTACAATATGATTTCTACTATATAATAAGAGTACAGCATAACTACATTTTTTGAAATTGGAATATGATTGAGTGTATGTAAGTATTACTATTTTTTTTATAATTGTGTGAAATAAAGATAAAGTTTATGAAAGACTATTATTTTTATTCATTTTATCCCTTTCAACTTTTAAGTGTTACTATGAGCAATCGCTTATAAAGGTTAAGAGAATGATAAAAAAGACTTTAATATAAAAATGAATGGATAGTTGAATATCTACATAAACATTTATTCTACCGATATGTATAAATATTTGGAGACATTAGGTGAAACTTTTTCTTATATGTATGGATAGAGAGATCCTATAAACTCTTGGATTGGTAAATATTGTTAAAGATTGGTTGAAAGATTGATAAAGATTGGTAAGGACCGATGGAAATATTGGTAAATATTGGTAAGGATTGGTAAAGATTGTTAAAGATTGGTAAGAATTGATGGAAAGATTGGTAGAAATTGATAAAGAATGTGTGTGTAGGTACAGCATGATATAATGTTCGAACCTATGACCTTTCGAATATGGGGTATTTGTCTTAGCAGGGTAAACGCCTGATGTATAAAGATTGTTTATTTCTTGTGTGTGAGTTGTATACGGAGATAATTATTTTGAAGGGTTTTGTATAAATATTTTAAAAAGTTATGAAATATATATCTTATTGTTCTGTTTAATTATTCTGGGGTGGTTTTTAAATATAATATTTTCTTCCTTGTATGTTACTATGTTCACGAAAAGTGTTAATGGTTCGTGTGTTTAGGAATACCGGAGTGTTCGAACGCGATGTAGGTCTTAAATATTTACTTCATTCTGTGTGTATATTTTGGAGACGATTTTGGTAATTTTGGAACAATTTTCGGTTATTTCGGATCAATTCGGTTCAATAGGAGCAAGTCTTGGGTGTAGCGGGTTCGCCAATTGGAATATTTTAGATTCTTTGTGTGATAGTTTGTGTTACTCTGTGTGTGTGTTGGAATAGATCTATAGGCTGCTCACGGTAAAGTGAGCACTTTTTAAGGCCCTTATAAATTATTACTTTCATCCAATTTCCATATTCCTGCTGTTTTTTTTAAATATAAACATTGCAATGTGATCAATAAACACAATGCATACATTTCACCAGCACCAAAATTTAATGTCTTGGGCTGCAATAAGATACATTTACTAGCGGTTAATGCCTGTTGGGAGGGCCTTAAAAAGTGCTCACTTTATCGTGAACAGCCTATATGTATGTTTTGTTGTATTACGATAGCTTGTTAGATATGTTCTGTACCGTGAACGATAAAGCTGCTATTTGCATGGGTTGTATACTTTCCCTCGTGGGATCTTCTATTAGGTCTTTGTGATCTGCTCGGGTGTTGGGTAACAAATTTTTTGTCGTTGATACGCTTGTTATAGCGGAAAAGTTGTAAGTGTATTGGCTCTCATATCCTTGGTTTTGATTATTTTTAACATTAAATTTTCTTTAAAATTTTATTTTTCTATATTTGTATACATTAAATGTATCTGTTATACAGTTTGTGATTGTGTAGCCTTCCTATATAAGTCACTCACCTACATCTTTTCCTAGAGATCGTTGTTCTGCCTTATAGAGATGATGATAAACTAAGTGGGTATGGATAGCTATTCCTTTGTTAAATTACTAATGCTGTATGAGAGTTGAATATATAGTGAGCTAGTTAATGGAAAAAAACATATTGTTTAGATGTTTGTTGTGTAGTGCATTACAAGATGGCTCGTATATTAATTATACGTGGTATCATAAATATGTTAATCAGAATTCAGCTTTCGTTAAGTTAAGATGTGCACTTAGAGTGAAATTAATCTTGGTAGATAATCAATACATAAATACTATTTATAAGTATTCTTGACTTGCAATGAAGCAATGAGTATGTTCTCAAACCTATAGTTGTGTTCCATCCTTATTTATTTATTTTTTTGTTTATCATAGGTTGTTGAATTTTTGGTTTCAGATCAACACATTCATATATATATATATATATTACATTTGGATATTCATTACGCCAATACTTTGATTAATTTACTTGATACGCGATTAAAAGAAATATCTACTTACCCTATATGGTTCTTGAATCGCTATGTATGTACTACTTATTTCTAAATATTCTAGCTAAATATGTATTTTTGCTATGAGAATATACTTATTTTACTCTTGATGAATGACAATGTGTGTTATCAACTCTCCTGATGTAAGCCTAACCTAATATGATCGATACAATTGTTTTAAAGTTTCTCAAAATGTTAAACTGTATAGATAAAAATTAAACATTTTGTTCTTCGGAAGATTGCGAGAATTAGCTAGCCATTTGCAAAACATTCTTCCTAGAATAATTAAAAAAATATTAACATGTATTTGGTTATGATAGGATATACTTGGTAATTCATCGAATTGCATTATGTACTGTTGATGTTTGTGATGTAATGAGTACTTAGCATTTGTGTTGTTATACTATATTAAATTAACGTGTCTTTAACTTAAAGATAGATAAAAAGAGTGATAATTTTAAAGGATTATTTAATGTTTACGATGTGTGGGTTTAAACAAATATCGCATATAGTAATTCATATATCTGTATTTACCTCTTTGGGAATTGTAACAAAGCATATGTTAGTATAACTGTATATGTCTGCGTTTAGGTTGAAGTTTGACTAAATCAGTATGCATGCTTGAATTTTGACGCATTTCGAAGTACATAACTATAGTTACATTTATACAACACTTAATCTTCTCGTGTGATGAAAAAAGGTTTAATTGTGTAAATAATTGTTTCGCAGATAAGATCTAAGTATCCTATAATGATCGAATCAACTCTTTAAAAGAGCAGATATTAACAAATATCCTTTGATTATGGGTTTTTTAAAAATGTAATAAACATGTTTTGATTGTTGTATGTAGTATGGGATAGCATGATTTGAGTGCGAAAAGTGTTTTATTTGGATCTTAATTTGGTTATAAATTATGTTATATGTAGTAAATTAGAAAAACGGAATCTTGGTAAGGCTTTTTTCTTTTTGTTTATCATTATACTTTAGATTAAATATGTTTGATAATATGTATTGGAAGACAGATGATGGAGATTTGTTCATTTGTGTTGTATGATATGTTGATATATTTGTCAAGTATTTAGTTTTGCTTGTAAAGTTTGATGGTATGGGGTTTTACAATTACTTGGTATGGTATGTGCAAATGAGTTGCGTGAGTGTGTGTGTGTTTTATGAATTTTATACCTGCAGTTTTGGTATATGGGAAATTATGAGTTGGTATGTTTATAAAAGGGCTTTAGGTGTGATTGACCTTGTAGTCTTGTTTGTTGTTGGGGTTGATGTGCGTGTTATGAATTTGATGATTGTAGCTTTTGTATATGGGAAATTATGAGTTAGTATGCTTATAAAAGGGCTTTATGTGTGTTTGACCTTGTAGTCTTGTTTATTGTTGGGGTTGACGTGTGTGTGTTTTTTTGTTATTACATGATGAAATAGTTTATCAGAGTAATTCATTGAAATATTCGGGCTGTGGTTGTTGGTAGATGTTGAAACCGGATACACGATTGGTTTTTCTTGTTAGGGCTCGTTGACCTGATAGGAATAAAGCAGGAACTGTTTTCGCTTGAAAATATCCTATGAAAAATGTGATTACGGTAAGATTTTAGTCTTGAGCTGTAGTTCTTCGGGAGCTGACATATGCCTATCTACATTTCATGTGCATACTTGATAAGTGTGTATAGTGAATACTAGCATAGTGCAAGTGTAATACCATCCACACATAATAATAAAAATAATACTAATTGCAAATTCTGAAACAAATGAAAAGGTATATGACAGTCAAGTTTGGCTGTTTTGCTGAGAGGATATATTACTTTGGTAAATGTTAGGTTGATAATTATTCATGTGTGTACGTGCATACCTAGTAAATATTCATTGCATGCTTATGCGAGTATGGATTTTCACGATTATGATAATTACAAAAACACATAATATAATTCCATTCTCCACCATTCTCGGCCTTCGACAGTTGACATCGAACATATAACACTTGAGTTGAGCAGTATACACCGATCAGGTAATATGATAGACAGCATCTTAAGCGAATGCGTAAAAATGCATTTCTTGGATTTTTTTTTTAAAATTACTATGTGTACACCTTGGGAGTCGATATCGGTAATCCAAAATAAACATTACATTAATTACTATAAGGAGGAATATAAAACAACACTAAATCTTCGTTAAATTTGGATATAAAATAATATTAGGTGTTCTAACCGAGACTCGAACTAGATACTCCGAATTTACCATAACACTAAGTAAGCCTAGCACATACCCAAGTCAAAAACAAATTTTGGTTAAAATCAGAAATGAAATAATATTACGTGCCATGACCAAGAATCGAACTCCAAAATCCGAAGTTAACATTACATTAAGTAAGCCTAGCACCTACCCAAGTCTCAAAATATGGTTCAAATTAGAAATGAAATAATATTACGTGTGCTGAGCGAAAATCGAACTCCAAAATCCGAAATTAATATTACATTAATTACCCCTGCCACCTACCCAACTCACAAATAAAATTTGGTTAAAAACGGAAAAGAAATAATTTTTTTATGTACTCTGACCGAGGATAGAATTGCAAAATCCGAAATAAACATTACATTAATAATCCCTAGCATCTACCCAAGTCGCAAATAGAATTAGGTTAAAATCGGAAATGAAATAATATTATGTTGTTAAAGATGTCCTTGATGAGCATGTACTTGGTGAGTTTATGACTAACTATGTTTATAAAAGGGCTTAAATGCATTATTGACATTACCAGAAAGGGTTTAGGGCCTAAATGCCCTTACAATTATGCTGGACATCAGGTATGATGTCTATGATATGAATTTGATGACCATAGCGTCGATGTTTTGGAAATTATGACTATATTTACAAAAAGGCTTAACTAAAATTAAACGTTTGCCAAACGGTTTAGGGCCTAAATGACCGTAACATTATGTTGTATGTCGGGTACGGTGTCTACGTTATGAATTTGATGAGCATGGCATCAATGGTTGGGAAATTATGAGTACATTTATAAAAAGGGCTTAACTCAAAATTGACCTTGTCAGAAAGGCCATAGGGCTTAAATGCTCCTACCGCCGTGAAAGATATCGGATACGGTGTGTATGTTATGAAATTGAACCTTATAGTATCAACGGTTCCGAGTTTATGAATATATATATACAAAATGGCCTAAATCCATGATTGACCTTGCCAGAAAGGGCATAAGTCCAAAAAATGCCCTGTTGTAAGGTAGGCGACGCGTTGTATTTGATGGTCGGAGTGGTTACATAATTAGTTTCAAAATAAAATAAATATTGCTTCTATGTTTACTAAAATTCAAGATGGCAGCGGTTATGTTTGTTTTGAAAAAAATTAATAAATATATTTTAAATTAAAACCCAATAATCTTCTTAAACATTATGATAATCCTAACCCCAAAATGACCGAACCTAACCTCACTTTTTAGGTGATTGTCGATAAGGGTGATTGTCGATACCAACCTCACCTCCGACACCCTCTCCCCAGGTTAAACCTTACGGCACTACGCATGCCTATGTCGATAAGTTGGAGAAAACCCTTGGAATGAAAAATCGGTAAGACAGTGATAGCATTTGAAAAAACAACTTGGAATTAAAGAGCGTGAAAAAAAACAACTTGGAATGATAGAACGTGACAAATGGTGTACTGGCCACTAAAATTGAGTATTTCAAAATTGCGACTTACTGGCTACCAACATGGCCGCAGGAAACAGAGGGAGATAAGGGAAATTTTGAGGGGGAAAAAGGGAAATCCAAGATGGCGGCCCCGGATCCCCCCCCCCCCCTTTTCCCTGTTCCTGGAGATACTATATTATACTTACAGAAAACAAGAGAAAATTATTTCTTGAATTTGATTGACCGACATGACGTAACCTTTAAGTTATATTGAAGGTGGTTTAACTTTTCAAGTGGAAACTTTAACTTTACGTCACTGTTAATTTAATGTGAATGCATTATTATATGCACTACTATTATATTATACTATATGCGTTATATATTATATTTTTATATATTGTACTACTATAATATTATACAATTATATCGTTATACAACTATGCATACTGTTGTTATATTATACTACTAATCATATGATAATGCTATTAGGCCTATATAAACTACTATTATACTGTAAATACTATTATATACTACTGCGCCACCTGTTAGTTATCACTGTTTCCCTATCTAACATGAGAGAGCCAAAATGCGTAACTACTGTTTTGCGAAAGAAAAGGAGTGAAGGCTGTATGTACTTTATTCCAATGTTGCTGCAGAGATAAATATTGCCAGTGACAAATTGGAACCCGATATCTGACTAGTCTCTTCACAGTATGACTGCAGCAAAAACTAGGGCTGACTGTAATACGCAATTGTTAAGTTCAAAGAGAGCACTTAGAATTTATAACTGCTCCCATTAGTGGTTTATAATATCGAAATAACTTATGCTCGTGCAAAAGTATGCGTGCTATGCAGCTCTGAAATATTTTTATCGGAAATACGTAACAGATATAAATATTGTTATTATGTGATTGTTACAGTCGATTGCTTATGACGTGTGTGTTGGCAATCCAATTGTGTGCGCGGGCAGTCGGAGTAATACAACAAGCTGCCGTCACCTTGGAATTAACAGAGTATATAAATTGACATAATACTGTCACGTCTGGTTGCAGATCAACACATTCAGTCGCTGTGTCTACGTTTGTGTATATGTATGTAGCACATGAAGATTTCATTTGACGGGCTCCGTACAGAATGAGACTCAGTTCTCAGTTTCCAGTATGGTAATCGAAGTGGTACATGATTTGTAAGCCGTGCTGTACGTATAGGACCCAGGAAACAATGCCTTTATTTAACATGCAGTATGGCCAGAGTTAGCATATACCTGTATAATTGCATAATCTATTCACGGTAAAATGAACACCTTTGAAAGCCCTGCTTAAGATCTACTTGTATGAACGTTGTGTGTTCTTCCGTTCTATGTAAGATTAACATTGTTATGGGCCTCATCACTTTATTCATGCGTCGGTCAAGTGAAACTATGAAATTATTAGAAAAGTAAATATTTGACACATCTGCTAATTTTTACACTTCGATGCATTAAAATCACAGAAAGCGAAAGAAATTATTTATGTTATCAGAAATAGTTGCGTAACACTTTTTATATAACGTTAAGATACGGAACTACTTCTCATCCATTGTTACCAACTTTACTGGGCGCATATCACTCAGTGCGCTCGTTAAAACATATGCAGGGTGCAGTAACACTTTTTTTTAAAGGTTGATTACAAAAGTGCTCACTTTATCGCGAGCCTCCTTTATGTATCTGCGGTGCAATGAAACCAACAAATACAACGAAAAATACCGTGAGCCACTTTGTATTTAAATTTATACATGCCCAGTACCTCTGTAGCAATGACTATATTATTTTAGTGATACTGTCGAAGTTAAAACTTTTTTCTCTTAGTCCCGACTGTGCTGCCTACTGTTTAATTGTCTGTCACTGCATACTTGCTCCATGAATTTGGGTTGGGATATGCTTAGCTTCATTCTGATGATAGATAAGCCCTCATAGTCTGTAAGTTATACACTGAACGATCCACCCACTCTTCTTTTACAAGAAGGTCGAGTCTTATCTCGACAGATGTCCCAGGCAGTCCGTTGCCACCCTTCATGCATTGTGCTTGCGTCGGATCGAGGCTGTTTATATTTTCATTATTTCGCAGTGAAACGATGTTTATGACCAAACGTATAAACACTTTGAATGCGGAAGAGAATTACTGACAACTAAGACAAGCGAGAAGGAAGTCGCCCATGACTGCATGACCATCTGTTCTATTTCTCTCTGTATTCCCACTGACAACCGTCCTAGTTGAGTTGTTCACACGTTACCGGGCACGCTTGCTGTAATGCGCAACGTACATTACTGGCCGGGTGTCTGCCAGCATAATACCGAGTTGGAATTGTCTCCATTAACTGTTCTTTCCGACGTAGAGTAATATATAGTGCATCAAGTTCACTGCTGTTATTTAAATTTTTGCGTTGCGGAAAGAACCTCATGAAATTTTCTGTCGAAGTAATACTTACTCGTCCGTGTATTAGAAAAGGCTACGTTACATTACGTCATCACTGAAAAAGCAATAAAAATATGCATTCAAATTGTTTTTAATGATAAATTTGTGTTCGCCTTAAATATACATTTGTTCAGTCTTTTTTCATATGGTCAACAATAATATCGCCCTCGCCCTTATTCAAGTATCCCTAATAAACAGAATTACATTTTATTTCATTCTTCAAAGCCCTTTTCAGTAGGCTTAAGGGAAACCTTCACCGTCATTTTGGAATCTTGGTTTTCTAATTTGTTTAAATTAAGGAAAAAAAAAAAAAAAAAAAAAAAGAAATGTTTGGAAGCTCTCCTATACCAACTATACGCTGTTCACGGTAAAGTGAGCACTTTTGAGGCCCTAGTTAATTTTTCCTTTCAACAATTTTTTATCCTTCCACCACTTGTTAAAAATAAACATTGCCATGTAAGTAATAAACACGGTGTGCATATTCTACCGCACTCGGAAGTTAACGCCTAAGGCTAAAATAAAATTTATTTATTGGCTATTATTCCAAATGAAAGGTTTTTTTTAAAGTGCTCACTTTACAGCGAATAGCCTATAGCTGTCGACCTTATACAGCAGTACAGGCATTACGACTGAGCTATGAACTCATAATTACGTAACAAAATTAATTATACAAAAATTTTTGCAAAAATCTACATTGTGACGTAAGTACGAGTTAGTAGTGCAGTCGTTATGTCTGAACTACTTGCTGTGTAAGGTCATTAACTAATTGAGTATAGAGGTAGATACTTTAAAAAAAATGGCTGCATCGCTGTGGCAACTAATGGAAAACCGGTAACGATAAAAAAAAAAAAAAAAAAAAAAAACACATCTACTCGCAAAATTATTTTCAGAAGTTATTCAGTGTGACACGTGGCACTTGTGGTCGCTATATTCAAGTTGTCCTCTTTAAACAAACACGGTCTAGTTACAGAATTACAAAAGTGTCATTTTGGCAGCAGTGCGGACTATCAGGTGGTTATACAAGCGACTGGCTCACTTAGAGTGACGGCAGACAAATAGCTGCGAAGATAATTTGGCCAGGAAGCTAGAATTTACAAAACTAGGCACAAACTTATCCCCAGATTAGCTACCGGAATTTAATTATTGTTACATGTAGCACACTCCGTATCGTTTCCCTTGTCCACCCCCGTCAGGATGCGAAGCGTAGTGTTTCAAGGTATAGGTTGTCACGATTAACTGAGTACTTTTGAAATCAACCTTAGAAAAAAGTGACTGCCCCCGCCTACATATTGTTACAATTTCTCTCTCTAGAAATTAAGTGGGTTAAACAAAATTCGTTAAGGGATGGAGGTCTTACTCAAATAAAAGAATCAATTATAATTTTCTAATTTTATTTACAATAACTACGGCAAAATTCTCGAAACTCAAACTCTCAGAATAAATAGAAATCACTTATTGTTCACAATTGACACCAATTAATAAAATTCATAGTTGCAACAAGGAAATCAATTAAATTAAACAATTAAAGATCAGTCCCAATAGACAGTGTATCAACCAATTTAATTATTTTTATAATTTATGCATCCATATTTGACAGTTAGAATATTTACAATATAATCAGTATTACACTTCAATTCAGTCCAACCTCAGTTCAGCCCATGTTCCGCGAGTCGCAATGTTCTAGAGTCCTCCATGTGCCCTCACACACAGTAGGCTTCACTCGTCGGTTTCACACCTCTCGTCCATTCAAGCCATGACCACCTCACTCGCCGTCGTCCTGCAATCTCCAGCCGTCGTCTACACTTATCTTCGCTCGCGCACACTCGCCAGGCGGCCTCCGTCAAAGACTGCCGGCCACTGGGTTGCAGCAGTATATATAGTGTCTTAGGCCGCCATCTAGAATCTTCCCCAACTCGCGTGATGCGTCGCGGAGGGCTGCGGTGCCAGCCAGTCTCACCAGAACATTCTTACGTCGTCACTAAACGTATTGGAAACTCCAGCAGGCGAGAGGAGGTCTGTGACGCCAGCAAGTCTCGCTGCTTTCGGCATTCACGGGATTTTAAGAAGGTAGGCAGACAGCCACGAGCGCATCGTTCTCAAGAAGAGGGGAGGACGAGGTAGGTCTCCGAATATGGCGTGGGGCAGCGGAGTCCACGCCAGCTGCAGCACGTAACAATATATTTCAACGGGCACACTGTGAGTGACATGTGCCCAGTAAAGTTTGTAACGATGGAGGGAAAGTAGTTCCATATGTTAACGTCGAATAAAAAGTGATACGTAACCATTTGTAATAATTTAAATTATTTCTTTCGCTTTCTATTTTGATTAATGCTTCAAAGTGTAAAAATGAGTAGATTTGTAAAGTTTTTACTTTTCTAATTATTATGCAGTTCCACTTGACCGGTGCATGAATAAAGTGATGAGGTACATGGCAATGTTAATTTTACAAAAGGCGGAATAATACACAACGAGAATACAATTAAATTTTAAGCAGGACTTTCAAAAGTTCTCATTTTACCGTGAATAGCCTATAATCATAGGTAAGTTAGGAAGAACGCGCAGTTACAAATGGGCCGCCGCGTAGCACTGGACGCGTGCTACGGCAAGGCTGCCGGAACTCGTGCAGCTCCCCAGTCCTTAGAGGATTGAATGTCTTCTGGTGGTCATGCCTGATCATCGCCCCGCATCTTCCTCAGCGCCACCCGTGGTATAGAAGAACCTTTTGGGCCAGGACAATTGCGAGCTATATAAGCCGCGACGTGCCTCTGTGTCGAGAATAAAGCCGGTGTGCTATGATCCGAAATGCTTACTAGAAAGACATCTGTAACTACATATTGATTTGCGAAGGAATATGGGCAAGAGCCATTGCCTATCCGGCCTGCACGCTCGTGTGCACGTCATCACATGAACGTAACCCCTGAACACAGAACAGGTAAGGGCCGGGCTACAATTGACATATACTTAACACATTCACAGTTATAGCGATAAGCACATACAAAACACAACACAAGCACAGTGTCCTGGCTACAATTGATATAACGATAATAATATTAGGCCTACTTTGTTTATATTACTACATTTGTACTGAAGAAATTAAGGTCTGTATAGTTCGTAATTGTATTTTTAACTCTTTTCGATTGATCTGACATGTATTTAAAATGAGAAATTATTTTCATTTAAATTTTTACTTTTAGCATTACCTAATATCGTTACAAAACTTCCGTAGTTGCGATCATCCAGAAATAAACAAAAGAAAATATCTGCCCGAGGAATGAACTCAAAATACGCACTTTCTTGATTCGTAAATAAGTTTTTCATTTGAAAACGCAGTAAACGTGCAGGGGCTTCTGAATGGCTGAATATTGACTCACAGCGATAGTAACAAGGAAAGTAAAACCAACTTGAACTCGCCTGGTTACTATAAATGTGCTTAGGTAAGTGCTTCTCGCTATGCGTGATTGTAGACAGTCTAACTGAAAACAAGCAGTTTAATTGTGTTGTGTTAGTGATGTGCTTATAGCAATTGTAACCCGGCCTTAAGTATGCATAAGTGAAACCACGGGGTGGTCCCTTTGGCATGGGCTAACCGATCGCTGATTGGCTGCACGAAGCTCTGGGAACGGGTCTTGTGTCTGGATGGCTACCGCACGCTGCGAAAGATTCTCTGCCGGTTGACGAGTAAGTCATCGAGTGGTGGTTGGCGCCTTAGACTAAAGATGAGGCAGACCGATCTCGCTGGCTGGGAACAACCAATCTCCGTGTCCCAACAATGAACTGCTTTTCTGCCAATACACCTAACATAAATTGCGTTGATTTTATTTGAGGGTAGAGCACTGTTTAGTAAACAAGTGCTATTGAGATGTTCTTATACTTCCTCTAACCAATTTGTAACACTTTTCGATTAAATTCAAACTGGTAATAGTATTTGAATATAATAGTGCTTGTCATTTTAAAATTAAGATATAAACAAACATCACTGTTGACCATGTGACTTTGTCAGTTGTGTTCCTTCGGGATAGGTCAATGTTGGGTACATGCGCAGAAGACAAACAAGCGGTCTACCTCATCTTTATTCTATGGTTGGCGCACGGCGTTCCGTCGTTTTGCTGGCATTTGCGGCGATAGCGTGAACGGTTACCGAGGACCCTCTCCGATAAAGCACCAAGTTTGTGTATTGAGGAAGCTAAGACAGGGCGTTTGCACACGCACCGATATTATCGGAGCCCGATCCGATACCGATATCGGACGACATGAAAAGCAATGTATTTCAATGGGAGACTTGCACACAGCGCCCGGCAGTGTCGGCTCCGATATCATTATCGGTCCGACATCTGGTTGTCGGAGAGCACAGTACACTGGATCTCGACAGATCGGGTGTCGGCCCGATGTCCAACTGTCGAGAACAATATTTCGTAATGGGAGCTTGCACATGTCACCCGACATGTCGGAGCCGGCCACGACTTAGCAGTATGGTGGCCTGTGGTAGAGTGCGAGTATATGAGTGTTGTTGGTTGGTGCAACAAGTAATCTGCGCAAAAGTGCGATGAATAGAGTCAATTACGACGTATTGTCATTAATCGAGTTGATTGAGTGCAAGTCATGTTTGCGGGACAAAATGCAGATGAATACAAAGACAAAGTGGCGAAGCAGAAGGCCTGGAGTGAAATATCCTCAACGCTAGAAGAAGAATTCTACAAAATAGACAAGAAACAGCAACAGAAAATACGCACGACTAACAATAGTATAGTTTTATTTAAGTCACAGCCATACTAGCTCACTTGTCCATGCCTAACAGAGTATACAGTATGATCAGTACCAATCATCTACATTGAATGCTTACCATATGCCTGTAACACCAACACCTCCGCGCCTTTTTCACTCTGGTCCGCTGGAGTCACCAGGAAGTTCTAGTTGTTCGCAATTGTCATCGCATTCTACATTGGTATTGGAAACCCCTACAGGCGATATGCAACAGACTTCAATGTGTATGTCTAGAGACTCGCGGTCACACACTGCCTCAGTACTGGCCATGTGCAGGGTATGATATTTCGTACCTGGTTTTGTTGTACGAAAACAGTGTATTTTCTTAATGTAACAAAATATAACAATACAATCCTTGCTATTGTACACATTGTGATTTTGTTTGCCTTATCGTGACTGCCATAATTTCCCTAGGAGGCACACATGCTGCGTTGTAGTATCCTGATGCTTGATGACGTTACCTAACCGTTCCACTAGGTAATTGAGTGAGTGAAAAGATTTAGGCGGCTCTTAACAACGAGGTCTTGAGAGCCGATGAGGGTGATTGTAGTGAGTATCAAGCAGCACTGGAATGAAGGCGCGGGGGAAACGGGAGATCCTCAAGAAGACTCGCCGACTAATGGCATCGTCTGGCAAGATTCCCACTTGCGAAAATTCGGTGAACCGGCCGGGGATTAAGCCCGGTTCGCCTTGATGGGAGGCGAGAAGGGCTAATCGCTCAGCCACCGTGGCCTCCCATTAGGTAATTGATGGTTAATGTACTCATACGAAAATAAATGTAAAGCTTCGATTCATGCTTCCGCAATTTTTCAAACAGAGTGTAGAAAGAGCCCTCCGCATATACCACTTCAAGAATAGGATGCACCCAATATCGTCTTTCATTGTACTTCCTATATTTCCGCATGAGGTATAATAAATACAGAAGGTAGCGTCTTCTATTGAACATGGCACACATCTTGCTCGTCACGCTACCAAACTCAAACTAACCTCTGGCTCCGATAATATGTCACCGACACCGGTGTCGGATCGGAGCCCGATAAATGCCGGTGTGTGTGCAAACGCCCTACGGTTCGTGCCCGACCCACGTGAATATCAGTAACTCAGAATTTGAGTTGGTTATATTGTTCAGTACTAGCATCTCCTTACAAGGAATGGGAGGAAAAAATTGTGTACCAGTATTATGAGTACTTCACGAACATATTGTGTGGCAGTATGCCACAAGCATTTTCCGACTCGATTTTTTATGTGCAAAGAATTAGAATCCATTCAACATTACATTACTCCTAAATGACGTTATTGAATTTAATGAAATTTTAACACCTGAACTTACAGAACGTATTTTGATTTAAATAATTCCCAGACTACCGATTAGAGTTCTGGTTTTGTTTTAATTAGTTATGCATATTTAAATATCCCATTCGGAATAATTATGAACACATTTACGCTTTCTAAACAGGTTTCGGTTCTGTAGTAGCCGTTCTTGTTTAGAGGAAGTATAAAAACACCTCAAAGCACTTGTTTACTAAGCAGTGTTCTAACCTCAAATCGAATCCACACTGTTTTTGCTAGCTGTATTGGCAGAAAAGCAGTTGAGTGTTGGGACACGGAGATTGGTCGTGAGCAACAGCCAGCGAGATCGGTCTACCTCGTCTTCAGTCCATTGTTCGACGCAGTGGCGGAGTTAATCTGGCGAAGGAGCAGTGACCGGCGCGGCAGGTCGCGGCGACCCCGCGCACCCTCCCGCGTGGTCAACCGGGCGACAGTACGTGGCGCTGGTCGGGGTCACGTCTCCCGCGCCCAGATGAGATCTGCAGCATCACTACCACAGGCGCCGCACTGCTACGTCCTTCGCCTGCAAAACTGCGCGCTGCTCCGACGGTGCACCTGATCTCAGGCTGCGTCCGAGTTACCTCCAAGCATTCGCATGTCCGTACTTGGTCCCCTGCCTGTCACGTCAAAATGTATATACGTGCAGTGTCGGAATTCTCAGTATAGTACGCAGAAGCTCTATACTTGGCAGTGCACGAAGTTGCTTACTTGGCTTGGCGCACTTGCGTACTTACGGCAGTCTCAATATTGGTTTTCTTTGTCGGGTTGAGTGTTTGGAGATTATAAAGAACACCTATTTGAAAATTCGGCAATAATATAATTTGAAAGTTATTTATTTTGTACACAAATTTAGAAATTTCAGGTAAGAATAGAAGCACACTCGTGCCCGCCAGAATGTGTGACGAGTGTAGTATGAAAAAGCGATGATCCGTCCGAAAAGTCTGGACAAGTACATACATGGGCATGTTAGCGAATACAAATTGGCCTAAGGCGGCGTTCAAATGCAGGTATTATATAACATAACAGTATACTTGCATATTGGCCTACCTCACTTATCCTTGGCACCAAACTTCATGAATTCTCACACTTATGTACATTAAAAATAGAGACCAAAAGGAAAAAATGTCAGTATTCAGACATTTTACTTATAGGCTGTTCACTGTAAAATGAGCACTTTTGAAAGTCCTCTTATTTATAATAAAAGTCAATAAATATATTTTATTTTAGCCTTAGACGTTAACTTCTAAGTGTGGTGGAATATACCTACACACATGCATTCATTATTTGCATGTCATTAATTTTAAAATGTGGTTAAAGGATTAAAAAAAATGGCTGAAAGGTAAAAGTAATTAGGGCCTCAAAAATGCCCACTTTACCACGAACAGCCTATAATTCAGATACCTGCCGCTGTATTGCTGCTCTTTTCACGTGGCGCCATCGTGCAGCGCTACGCATACAAACCCCACACAATTTGTTTGCTACGTTCTTACGTTTGATCTGTCAGCCCTCTACGCATATCTGAGATCATCGTTAGTTTTCGAGACAGGCGAGTCTTATCGCGACATCTTATCCCAAGCTATTCGTTATGAATTATTCATCTGCGAATCTTTCACAAGCGAATGCCCGCGTTGCGGCGTCTGTGTTAGATGTTTTTGTTATTTCGCAATGAAATGTTACCTTCGTTTTATTCAACCATGGCCTATGTAGTGCAGTGCGGTGTAGTGTTGTGCAGAACTATACACTTCAGCTACATCAGAATTCTGTGTTCTGCTAACAAAACTGACTGAAAGGCGTTTGTGCAGTATTCGCACAGCTTTTGTCGGGATGAACGAAATGATAAATGAACGGTTAGTAGATTGTTTTTAAGTGATTGCAATGATTAATTCATAGGATAAAATCGCGCTTTATTCCTAAATTCCGTCGATTGTTCCTGAATATGTTTACTGTTGTAATTTTCTGAGAGCAATAGAAATATCCTAATACCTCAGCATGATACTTTAAATTTAACTTTTATACTTGTACCTCACCAAAATTACTACATCTTGGTTCCTTGTACCATTGCATCTGTTATATTGATATACTTTATCAAAACAAACTAATGGACCTAATTACGAAAACACACCGGATTTGCTTACACTACACCAGCAACACCTCCTCAAATGTTAATGCAATTTGCGCTACACAAAGTGCCTCAAAATAATTTGCACCGACGAAGAAAAACATTGCGCAAAAGGTGACTGTGCGGCTTTGTACATATTTTTGCAAGTTTGATAGTTAGCGAAAACAGGGGCAGCAGTGTAGTGGTAAGATCTCGTTCCTTACACCACGGTGTTTATTTGTTCGGTCCCCAGTGGGGTAAGTCACGGATTTTTGCACGCAGGAAACATTGCTTTCTCGCATTTGGCCCGTTTCCACTAACATTGCATTCCGCCTCTGTCCCATCTTCAAATCGCTTCACCTACATCGGAGCTGAAGACTTCTCCTGTTAGGCGCCGCTCAAATCTCGTAACATTCACTCACTACAAAGTTATGTTTAGTAAGCAGTTTAAAGAAGAAACGTAAGACATAGCAGTAACAAATTTTTACCATGTGGAAAATAGCTATTATTAACAAAGACAGAACATGTTTCAAAGAGGTTTTGAAAAACCCTGAGTCTGGGACAATATCAAATCGTCGACTTGATTTCAGGTTAAGTGTAGAAGGAGCAATTTTAGGCACGTGACTTTTAGAAATCGACGTAGGTCTTGATATCTAACATATTTAGAATCAGTAGACGTTCTTGCGTATAAATATTTTACTTCGAAAGAAAATACTTGAGATTCTAGGCGAGTGTTCAATAAGATTTACATGCCCATGTCATTTTGTTTCAAAAGAGAAAAAGATGTAGTGTTAGATGAGATTTTTTCCTTTGTTGAAGTGTCAGAATTAAGTATTATTTTATTGAGCATAATCTACTGAGGAAATGTAAAAATAACACCTATTGCTTATATTAAAAAATTTGTCGCTGGTGTAATGCGAGTATGCTTGTTTTATTAATATATAGTTGCCGAATATATGGGCCATATGCTCAGTCGTACGTGGGCAAGTGAAAGCGCTATTTAAAATTAAATACTTGTTTTAACAGCTTTCAAATACCAAAATGGACTTAACTTTAAGTTATACGTACATTCTTCTGCAAAATCTACTTTAAGTAAGAGAACGTACTCTGACTAAAATACAAATCAACCATTCATATTATCGTCGATATGACGAAGGAACGTAAGGGACAAAAGTTATATTTTCCAGTAGAGCTCTTTAAATAAAAACGAGTGCAAATGGAATAATCTGCTGCAAAAATGAGTCATGATATAATCTAACATTCTAACATTCACATACACTCTTTCCAAGAACTTAAGGTGTACGTTTCAAAATAGACGCCATCAAGGTCAAGTGTGGTTTCAATGGATGTTCGCCCCTTCGTCAGATTTTTAGTCCTAGCTTTCATGTTACTTACATCCTACGCTATGCAGTTAATATTATTATGAATGCTCTAATTTTCCTATAGTAGTAGGAATACCTTCCTTCGGGGACAGGTATCATGCATCGTATTCCGGATTACTCGCCTGCGATGACATCAAAGACATTAATTGTTTTACCAAAAAATTACTTTTTTCGCCTAAAAATTTCCAAACAAATGGAAAAATTAGGAAACTGGATCCGAAGCTCTTCGAAGCAAGAGCGCGAGAAAAAGTATTAGAGACTCTGAGAGACATTTAATCCTAAGAGCAGCACAGGATTCGCGACTCCGAGCCAGGTCGAATGGAGCGTGGAGGATCAGCAGACCAGGTCCCCTCCCCCTTACACAATCCTGCACCTACCACGTCGATACCCCTCTTACCTCCACCCCTACCCCGTCCCAACCCCTTCTTAACCCTCACCACTCCCTCTCCAACCCCAATCAATTGTTATAAAAAATCACAAAAAATATCTAAAATTCGGAAAATTACGGGGGAGAAAAAAAAACATGAGAAGAATATAATATTACCCTCACTAAACCCACCACCCTCACAACACACCCCTCCCCCCCTCGACTCAAGCAATTATAATAAAAAATCAACGAAAAATCCGAAATAGAAAAAGTTTCTAGCCCGATAAATTTCAATAAAAATTATACTTACAAAACCTGTGTATACAAAAAAAAAAAAAAAAAAAAAAAATTGATGATATAAGTCACGTGTCGTAATATTATTTGCCATAGATTTACACATAAAATGAAATAATTACATGCTATGTGTATTAACACTCATTAACTCGAGAAAAACTTAATTAACTCCGAGAATTGACAACCAGAAAATATTAACCGAATACAAAGAATTACATCATAAATTAAATGTAATATATTACCACCCAAACAATTGGAATGATTGCACAATAAATTGTACATCCATTCCCCATCCAGAGGTTTATAAAAAAAATAACACATCAAATATTATTTAAAATACTTTTATTTAGTATAAAACCAATTTACAAAACATTGTATTTCCATCTTTTAAGATCTTGATTCTTCACCCTAGAGTCGTGTGCTTTTCAAAAACCTCTCCATCGAACCAAGGACATATCTATTTTCCTTTTAATGATTTTATCAATCAAATATTCATTTGGAGAACTGACTTTATGCAATTCATATTCGTAAAAACCACCTCTTATGGGATGACCATTATAGGTTTCTAGATAATACACTCTGAGAAATTAATTTCTAATTGAAATAATTTGAAATGTTTTATATGACCAATTCATCATAATTTTTTTTCTCAAATATTACTTTCTGTTTCGAGATACGTATAAATTCGCCAATTGTGAACTTTAGATTTCTTTCATCGAAAAATTTAACATTATTGTACGCAGTTTTCATCAAACTATTGTCCGTAACTTTTTCGGATGCAATTTTGGTAGTTCTATGATATATGGAATTATAAAATCTAACTGTTTCAGGCAAAATGTCAACCCAGTTATAGGTGTCTTTCGATGTAAAATGCATATTTATTAATTGCTTAATCGATTTGTTATATCGTTCCACAACACTGGCTTTAAGCTCCGAATACATTGGGTAGTGATTAATACCATATTCGGTCATTAGTTTCCGGAATGGTGCACAAATAAAATTCAGACCTTCTGTCGGTTTGCAGACGGCCATCAATACTCAGAATAGTATCCCAACCTATAGACTGTTCGCGGTAATCTGAGCACTTTTGATAGCCCTGCTTAAGACCTACTTGTTGCACATTGTTTATTCTTACACTGTATCTGAAATTAACATTGCCGTGGACCTGATCACTTTAATCGTGTGTCGGTCAAGTGAAACATGTGAAACTATTAGAAAAGGGTATATTTTACATATTTGCAAGTTTTTACACTGATATGCGTGAATTGTAACTGAAAGAAAAATAAATCATTTCAGTATTGAAAAATGTTTACCTAAAATTTTTATTTAATGTTGAAATGTGAAACTATTGTCCATACGTCGTTGCCAACTTTACAGGGTGCTTGCTACTCAGTGTACAATACATACACTTAGGGACAGTGACATTTTCCAAGTGCTGAATTCAAAAATGCTCAGTAAACAGTGAACAGCCTATAACATGACTACATATACTAACCTAGGATAGTTAGGTCAATGTGCGTTTTGCTAAGCATACAATTGTAGCTTATTATGTGATTATATTGTTATTGATATAAATTATGTTTGTTAATTTGAATTGTCAATGTAATAATATAATGTGAAGTATCGTTTTAATCGCCATCAGGCATATAGTACAGGTATGATAGTAATTTCAAGTAGTTTCAGTCATCTATACATAGTATAGAACAGTCGCCCGGCCGGGTATGTTTTTATATTAGGCTAAGGTTTCTAAACTACTTGATGGATATTGATACGGTCTTCACCATCATTTAGAGAATTTATTGAGGAAGGTTTTAGTATGTAATATATTAATACTTCATATAAGGATAGCAGGAAAATGTCAACGTTTTCTAATCAAGTCGGAAAACACCGCTTTTCGGGTGCTTACATGGCTTACGCTGACTAAACCAGAAGGGATACACCAAATTAATGTACTACAGACTTGTAGATGGCAAAATGGTCTACAAGAATTTCACGATGGCATATGCTTATCGTTTAAAGAAGAACCTCAGTAACAATTTTTGTCTTTCACTTACGAAGACTATTTGAACAACACAGTATTAATCCTAAGTTAGTTACCTTTAGCATTTAGTGTATATGCTTACTGTAAACCTAAACAACGCTATATTTGTATGTCGCACTTGAGCGAGGCATTGAGATATTTCGTACCTGGTTTTGTTGTATGAATAGTAATAAATAAATGTAAAATTAGTGTTTGCTTAATTGGATGATGCATAGTATGGTAGACTGTGTCGGGGAGTGCCAGCTCAACACAAGATGTATTGTTTGGAAAAGAATGCAAGGGCTGTTTGTTTCCCCGATTTGATACGCCCACATCTTCTACAAAAATTTTGAACGCGGGCTTAGAACATCAGATAGAAGGTAGCTCACGGGATGACTCTATTGTGTTTAAAATGATCACCAGCGAGAAGGGCCCGCCTTCAAAGCGTTCTGGCCAGCCAATGAGAAGCCATAGAGACCATAAGGGAATTCCCTCAAGCCACACAATAGCGTATAATAAAATGTAGTACAATGTGATCTCGATGTGTGGCTTTTTAATTGAAATTTGTTATATGAGATTTTAAAGGATAAATGCCAGAAATTGTGCAAGGTTTATTTGATGTAGTAAATAAATGTAGGATTTTCCTTCTGTGGGTGTCTCTGCGGCGTTCCAAAACGTTACTCTCCGTGTAAACTTTACTCTTTGGCTGTCCCAAAACTCTTAGAGTGAATGTTTTACTCGCTCCTGGAAGTGACCCAAAACTGCAGAGTAATTTCTCTCAACATCTTACGAGAATAAATCTTCTACATGCACTGTTTCAGCGATTAACGAAAGGTAAAATGAAAATGGCGAGAAGTTAAGTAGAACTAAACAAACGGAAAGGAAATGTGGACATTCTGGTTACAGACACACACGAGAAAATTCAAATGACGAGTGGTAAAATTCGTATTTTATTTTTTTAAATTTAACAAATGCTGAATTTTCAAAAGTAATTTGTATGATTATCTTGTGGTAAGAAAATCTGTTTTGTATATTACTAATTTTTTCGAAATCAACAATTTGAGGAAAGTGATCATATATCTTTTGGAATTTAAATTGTTTGCTTATTAAGTGCATGTTTTTGTAAACACAGAATGCTATTTTCATTGTGCTCGTTTCAATACCACATCTAAAACTAAAATCAAATATATTTATTGAGTATTATTTCAAATGAGAGGGCTTTCAAAAGTGCTCACTTTACCGTAAAAAGCCTTTAGTATGGTGTGTAGGTCTTGTCCACTGTTCTAGCCATTTCTGCAGGAATTGGTCTTGGCAAAAGTCAGTCTTGTTGTAGAGTTACGTCTCTTCAGGAACCGATTGGGGTTTCGTTTAGTGAAGGAGCCGGGGAGGGGGAAGGGTTGGAGAATTGTGTGGTTGGTGGATGGTGAGGGGACGAGCTTTCGTTTGTTATTGGGGTTTATTTGGTGCAGGAGGGGGGGGGGGGGCGAGACAGTTGAAGGGCTGGTGGATGTTAATGGCGGCTGAGCTATGGTAAGTAAAACGGCGAAGGAAGTAATGCGATGTGAGGTATATTGGCGGTGGTGGTAATTGGGGAGATGGTATGCTATGTTTGCTCTTTGCGAGAATCGAACTTTTATGGTCACACAGATCCAACTTGGTTTTTCACATAAGGAGTTTAATTTTTTTACTGTTTCGTTATTTTTCTTCATTTTTTCTTGATTTTCAGAGTTCAAGGTCATTTGGGTTGAGTTTATGGTCACCAACATTCAACATGGTGGTTGGAGGAAGTAACGTGTTATGTGTGTAATATTTGTGTATCAAATGGTTTTGTAAGCGTAGTGCTTACCATTCCATTAATTACATTTTTAAATTTTCTAAATGCTTGTTTGTTCTAGTTTCCAGATTTTGTAGTATAGTTATCACATGATTGGTTTGTGGTGAACCTTACTTCAGACGGCAGAAGTTCGTCATGTGCGGTTATCTGTGTTCACATTTGCCAAGATTTCTGAAATACAACTAATATTAGAAGACACTTTTGTAATAGTTTCAATTATGTTTATTAATTTCTCTTGTATATTAGTCGATTGCAATTTAAATACGTTTAGTGTAATGGTGTTTAAGTCTTCCATATAACGTTTATTTACCTATCTTTCACAGCCATACCCACATTACCTAATATATGTCCATTCAAATCATAATTCCTATCCCAATTTCTCGCTAAACAGGTATTGTAATGATTGCATTTAATCTGCTAAGTCCGAACTTTGAAATACACATTATTCTTCGCTGGGAAGTAAAAAACTGTCAAATCCAGACCTATATATTTCTTTATATAAGGGAGGAGGTGGTATAATTACCAGAAAACCATACTTGTTTTTCCAACAGTAAAAACACATAACATTAAACTTTGTAAATGTCATATGGCCTAAAATTTGATCATTGTAAATATGTTGCAGATTCATATTGTCCATTTTAAACACAATTAACATATTTGCAATATTGTACAAATTATGTTTTTGTATACATGCGTAACTTTGTGATAGATAAAAACAATGGACATTTGAATGTCGACCAAAACTAAAGTATTGCTGTATTTCATCCTGCAGTTCACACCAAACATCGTCAAAAATATACATGGAATTGACTAATGCTTCATTCGGTGCTAAATTTTTTTCTTTATTTGTAAAAGGGAAATATCGCTTCTCGTTAATTAATGACAAAATGCTCGCTAATCATTGATATTTCTCTCGTTGTATTGTTTTTGAAAACACATGTATGTCTTCAAATTTATGTCCATTTGGATGTTCCAACAGTGACATAATAACACAAGTTTTTCCACATGAAGAAGGACCACTTATTGTACACTGTATATTTGGAGGTAAAAGATACCACATTTCTGTTCAATTACATTTTCTTTTGTATTTACAATTACCGGTAGGTGAACATTTTGTTTTATAACCTTCATTTCTATAGTATTAGGTAACATACTAACGTAAAATTATTAATGCAGGTCTATATATAGGTTCGTATTCAGTTGAAAACAATGCCACGTACTAAATGTATAAAAAAAGGACATGGTGTATTGAATACATTGATTAATAAATACAATTATTGCAGTCTTGGAACTAAGCTTGCAAAACGTTTGGATTACGCGTGTAAAGAACACAATATAGTTTATGATCGAGAAACGATTTGAAAGAAAGACATATAGCAGATACAGTTCTAGTCCATAAAGCAGCAAATATAAGGAAGAATCCATCTTCATCGACTGGTGAAAAGCTAGGAGCCTGGGTCGTTGACAAAGTTATGCGGGGGAAGGTGAAAAGAGGCTTGGGCATAAAACGCCAAGCTATACGAAAAACCAAGAAAGGTGGAATGTTACCATTCATATTTCCAGCATTTTCAGCTCTTGGAGCTTTAATAGGCGGCATTTTAGGCTCTGCTCTTGCTAAATCAAGTAAATCAAGTAGTAAACTCCAAACATGGAAAAAATGCAGAAAGACCTAAATAGTCTTTCAAAATGTGCATTAACAAACAAAGACATTAATATATTTGTAAAGAAACTGGATATTCCCTATTTATGAGGTGTGTATATGAGAGACTAATTCCCAAAGAAATCAAACCATTGTGAATGTATGAGTGATAATATAGATTCGAAACAAAACGAAGAGACACATTGGTTTGCATTAATTAAAAACGTATATCAATAATTGTTTTACTGCAGTTCTGGCTATTTACGTCCTCCAATTTAAATATGCAATTATTTGAAAACTATGCAATTAATATACAATTACAAAATTGAACAATTACCAAATACAATCGACTGTGGCAATTTATGTTTATGCTTTTTGACTAAAAATAGGATATATAAGTCAATGTATTAGTAAACCATTTAGTAATATGTCAATTACATTGACATTAAGTGGAAATGCGTCGCAATATTTCCCAGCTTTGGAGTTAGAAGGACAATGGCAAATAAGTCTAATCAAATTTGTCACTTACAACAGCATACCAAACATCATTATAGATAACCAATCATTTACGTTCAACAATGGTGAAAAACCGTATCAGATTGTGATACCGGTCGAATCCTATTAGGTGGAAAATTTGGAAACGGTCATTAAAACGACATTACCTGAAAATGTACAACTCTGATTATGTGGAAATCCAAATAAGTTAATGAGTATGATGTATAGTAATTTCGATATCGATTTCACAGAAGACTATTCAATTGTAAATATGTTAGGGTATAAAAGGAGACTATATTCAGCTAATCAATTTCATGAATCATCAAAACAGGTTAATATATTGTCTGTTAATGTATGTCATATAAATGTTAATATGGTAGGCGGATCATATTTGAATGGAAAACCGACAAATACAATACATGAAAACACGTGTGCTGTGGCACGAGGATACAAAATAATAGAAAAACTGAATTCGTTGATATATCTTCCAGTAATAGTTAATCGAGTGGATGAATTAGTTGTTAAAATTGTCGATCAAGATGGTAAACTGATTAATTTTAGAAACAAAGAAATTACCGTTCAGTTACATTAGAAATAAACTATATAAACATGTGCATTTATTGTTTATTTCAATCAAAATGGGTATTGTGTATAACAGTCAATACTCTAGTAAAGGAGGTGCTTAATTTAAAAACTTTGTTTCTAAAAAAAAATGTATTTCGAAGAAAGCAACTATTAAAAGACATAAACAGAAGAATAAAACAATCATTTCAAAACAAATTACCTGTAAAGTTAATACAGGCCAACAAATTGTTTTTAAAGGAATTAGGATATACCATTAATATAAATGAAAGTCATACTTATTGTTGAAGAACCAATCTCTTAAGAAAATGCAATCAACAATACCGAAATACATGTGTATGAACAATTCCGAGCAGGTCTGTACACATTTCCTTCGGAAATAAGGATTGCTATACAAAATCACAATATTTACACATTACCATCGAAATCATGTTTAAGGTTTAGAGGAACAATTACAAAGACAGCCGATACATATATTCCAGGAACTACAGGAATTATGAGAAGTGGAATACTTCATTTAATCGATAGAATTGCATATCTGCTCAATGGAGTGGAAATCGATCAAACACTAGATGTTGGAATTACTTCCATGAGAAAGAGCTTTCTCTTGGGAACTGTAAATGATCTTTATACAGGGCTTATGGCTGGATGGAGCAATGCTAATAATGTTACACTACAAATAAACCCAGTCAGATAATACAAAGGTGTTATATCATTAAGGATGGCTTTGGTTTTGCTAAAGACTATAAACATGTAATATTAAATGCTAAACATGAATTAGTTATTCTATTTGGTAACATGCATGTGAATGCTATACACAACATGGCTAACAATGAGGAAGGTGTAACATTTGAATTAAACAGTGTAGAATGGCTAATTCCACATATTGAAATTAATACTCGTAAACATGTAAAGTTTTTGAAACACATCGAAAAGGGAAGAATCTAGATTTTCGTACAGGTCGTGGGCTTTGGAGACATTTCGAGATCTACCGACATCACAAAAAGTAATTTGGAATGTGAAATCAAGTTTTTCATCTGATAAACCTCGATTTGTAGTTATTTGTTTTCAAATAAAGCGACAAAACAATTTAAAAACTGATATATCAGTATTAAATAATTGTGATATAAAAATATTAAACTGTATCTAAACAGTCAAGCTTATCCTTATACCGATTTAAATGTGACCTTTGGAAATGGGGAATTCCTTATTTGCTACAATATGTACTCAATGTTCCAGGAAATGTCTTATAACAAAATGAGCTCACCGATTCTAGAACCTGAATCATTTAAAGCGAGAGGAACGTTATTTGTATTTCATGTAAGCAAGCAAGATGATGCAATTACCAATACCATATTTGATTCACGAATTGAGAGCATTGCAAATACACCAATTTTGGCAAATATGCAAGCTTATATGTTGATAATTAACAATAGATTAGCGAGTTACAACATAAGAGATAAGCTAGTGAAGATAATGACTTGAGTCAGTAGGCAACAGGACATGATTCTGTCGAGATTTTTTGCAATGTGCAAGGATTTCAAGCCCCAGAAAAATGCATCATTAAAGAATTGGCTGTTACTGATATAGAAGAACACACAATGGTATTCAGCTTCAATATCACCATTCCACTGGAAATATCTATACAAAAAAAGAAATATATGGGTAAGCAAACACCACCATAGTTTAATCTGGGAAATTTGGTCTATGGAGTATAAGAATATTGAAGAAATTTGCAAGAAATACTTAAATTATTGTGAAATATATGTATGTAGAGTTGAGCAAATACATATTCAAAAACAATACAATTGCCCATCATTCAAACAATTATGTAAAACGTACGGATCTAATTCAACGTTTTTTTCTGCAGAGGAAAATTCTAAATTAATGCTAAAATGGTCATTGATGTCTGACTGGGTTGAATCAGATTATGATGATTCTCCCCTGAGTCACCAGTGTATATTATATGAGTGATATGTAATTATATGGGATGAGTGGAATTTAGTATGTAAAAGTACTTGGTTGTATGTAATACACTAGTTTGTATAGATGGATCAATACAAGAACGAGGTCATGTGCTCGTGCATACAGAAATAAACATGTAAAGTAAATATCAGCAAGTTATTAGCAGGTTGGAACAAACCATTTCTACTTTGTTCTGGAAAGTAACAGTTTTGTTGTTTTTGTAAACAAGTTTTTCCCCATTCAACTGCTATTTACGTCTGTGGAACTCTTGTTTGTTTGTTTCATTTCAAAAATATCCATTAGAGTGTGAAAAATTGTATTGAGTTAATACCTTATCCAGATCTAACAAAATGTTCTGTTTAACATCGAAGAAATGTTTTCGCCCTTTTACCAGAATTTATAATACTACTGAAAGACAATCAAATAGTTGGAAATACTACAAATATTTTCAAATGGAAGATATTATGTAAATGTGTGTTTTTGTAATAAAATATTTTTATAAAAACATACTTTGTAGCGAAATAAATGTTTTTAAACTACTTTTTTTGTGTTTTTCTGACTTTACAAATGCATTAATTGTAATATTCCCATATTCTGACTGTGTAATATTAGTTACATACATTTAGCAATAAAGTTTTGAAAGCGATTTAATACATAAATGTATTTACAATTCATAGAATTTAACTATTTCTTGCATTTTGCACTTCCTTTTATGTACCTATAAAAAGGTTGCAACCTTTCTGTTCCATTCTAGACTTGGAAGAGTATGGAAGCAATGGTGGCTTTGCTGTGTTGCGTTTGTGGTAAAACATTTCAGTTCTGAGGAACTTACAATGGCATGGACGAACGACTTGTGGAACAAAAAATTCAAGAATGCAGTTTCAGTGTGATTTCTGCTCGAAAAAGTTTTCTCGGAGTGATAATTTTATGAGACATCATAAATTTTGCAACACTGCATAACAATATGCTCCACAATCAGTTCAACAGAGTATACCACTAGCTCCTCACGCAGCTCCTCAGGTTCCTCAACAATTCCTTAGGCTCCTCACACAGATTCTCAGGCTCCTCACACAGATCCTCAGGCTGCTCACATAGCTCCTCAGGCTCCTCACACAGCTCCTCAGACAGCTCCTCATATAGATCCTCAATCAGCTCCACAGAAAGTTCCACAACCTGAGCCAACACCACACCTTGCTCCACCTGCTCCACAATCAGTTCAACAGTTGAAATTACTTTTTAACTGATAGAAAAATAGTTTGTCACCTCTCAATTATAAAAAACTAAGTACAGCTTTTCAAGGCAGACTGACAAACACTAGGATATGTAAAGACCAAACAGATACTGATATAGACTTTCAAAGATTTTTCTCAGGGTGTAGGAAGTCTCTGCTAGACTTAACTACAACATCGCCTCGACCAATATCTCTTAGTGTAAATATATCCTGTAAATATCTGAAATCCAATAGAGCGGAGGAATCCTCTACAGAAACTTTCTATTTTCAAACTAAATTTCTCCCTATCTACATTCCACAGATATTAGTGGCCTTTATATCTCTACCATAGTACCTTACTTAACATCCAGGCTTGAAGAATTTAGAGCTTGTGGTAAAGACTGGACTTTACAACTAATATAAAAAATGGTTGTGCATATCTCCCAATACCGACCGTTCACCGCTGGTCGGTAGTAATCCAACTTAGTGTCAATAAGAAGATGTGTAATCCAGCACTAGTACCTCACATCACCCTCATCAGATCTCAAGACCTCTCAAGCCATCAAATTCTCTTCACTCTGTAACATAATAAATTCAACTAAGATAACTTCAATAAGGGAGTCAACCCTCCAGTCGCCTCAGGAATGTGTGTATCTTCTAATCTAAGTCAGTGAATCACCGATTTATCTACAATAAAATTATTTCACATATTTGTGAGAATTCCAAGTTCGGCTCCCTGCATCATTAACTAAAATGTTAACACCAGCATCGTCTCCAGATATCAACTTCACTACATCATAGCATACTGCTTAAATGAATAAAGAAGATTGCTTGTTTATGTAAATAAATACTCTACGAAGAAATGTGATTTTTGTATACGTAAATAAATGTTATATTTGTTTGAAAAAATGGAATATAATAAATTGTATTTCAAACTGAAACTTCGTTTCATTTAAGAGACCATATATCTTAAAGAAATGAGTACATCATTGTTTACATAAAATTTATTACTTTATCAATCTATGGTCATAACTTTACAAAATGTTTGTGTGAGGAAGATGTAATTTGTTTGTAATAATTTTTTTTACATATTTATCTTGAAAAACCCATTACAAAAAAAATTACTTGGTATGTATTCCGTGATCAAAATACGTAATTTTCATTCACTCAGCCTAATGACTGCCATAATATCTTGTTCGACCAAACAATACTATTTTACTGTGAAATCAGTTAAGGGAATATAACTTATAACAAAATTTGTTAATATTTACCGCAGTAAATACTTGTGTAAATGGAGAATCGTCTTCCGCACAATAGTCTTTCCCATAGCCATGATGAGGTTTTTTTTTTTTTTTACAAAATATGGTTTGAACGTGCTTGTAGAAAGTCTCCTGGGTAGAGTCAAGTAGGTAGATTATGCGGGCGGCGAGACCATTGAGTAACAAACAGTGCTCACACAGCGGTGGCGAGGGAGTTGCATCGAGATGTCAATGTTTGAGTTTTGAGAGCGAGGGATGTTCACGAGGAGCAAGGCTGTCGGAACTGCATGAAATGAGTCGTGGGAGACCAGTGGACTCATGGAAGGAGATAACATGTGAAAGAGGCGAGTCGATAATGAACAGCGGGGTGAGGGAAGCATTGTCCAGCAAACCAGTGACATTTCTAGCCGAGCTCGTAAATTTTTTCCACTTCCCGACAGTCCGCTCCCTGCTGCACCGACAATTTCCCCGCTGAGGAGAGTGTGGGAATCCTTGTCCAGGACTAGCAGCATCAGTCACGTTCCCGCCCTTCCCCTTCACATAGACTTGGCCTAACAAAATGGTATGCCTTTCTTGCTCTGGATCTTACAATACAACCCAATATACGGAAATGTGTGTGGAGGGGATGGGTATTTCTGCGGAGAGGGTTCTGTGAGAGGGGATGAGTCTCGCTTGCTGCGTGTTTACCTGGGAGTTTGAAAATTAGTATATACAGAGGTTTAACCTTTACACCCCTCTAGTGTTTGACTTTAGTGTTCGTGGAAAGTATAACTTTTTTTTAATGCCGCAATTTTACCAAGAATACTTCAGAGGCTTGTCTACCCAAGCTCTCGAGGATGAGCTTCTGGAGTATGATTGGTTGAGTCTTGATGCTGTTCTGCTAACTCCATTGGCTTCTCCAAAGCCGTTAACATCTCCTACACCACCTCCAGTGAGAGCGACGATGTTGCCTCCAGCGAGAGCGATGATGTTATCGGCATCTCCAATGCCGCCCCCAGCACCGCCTCCGAGGACGGACTTGTTGCCTCCAGCGCCCTCTCCTGCGATGATGATCCCAGTGCTCCAGCGCCACCTCCGAGGACACACTTGATGCTTCCAGTGCCATCTCCTGGGATGACACTAACAGCACCTCCAGCGCCACCTCCGAGGATGGACTTGGTGCTTCCAGCGCCAAAAACTTTTCGATGACGGTCCCGGCGCTCCTAGCACCTCCCCCGAGGACAAACTTGGAGCTTCCAGCACCATTTTCTGTGATAATGATCCTGGCGCTCTAAGCGACGCCTCTGAGGACACACTTGATGCTTCCAGCACTATCTCCTGCGATGACGACTCCAGCACCTCCAGCCCCTTCAACACAGCTTCATGATTTACCTTCTACATCAAGGTATGCTGAAGTTCCAGATTTGCGAATGCCGAAAAAAGATAAACAATATGCAGAGAAGCAGAGGAAATGTTGTGAACTAATGGACTTGAGCTGTAGAAACTTACTTCTTCCGAAACTGTCGTTATTTTCTGAGCTTGCTGAATATTTGAACTTTTTCAGTGATGCACAATCACCTCCTCAACCATCTTTCACAGCATCTCCGCCGATAATATGTTACAGTCCTGTCACTCCTCCCTTTCGAAACACTTCATATCCTGGTATACCTTTTCCTGTTTTTCGTCCTCCTGTCCCGAAAAGACACTGTTTATCTTTAAATCCAAAGTTTAAAACAATTGAAAAGTTTTTTTCTAGAGAAGACTTACATATTTTCTTCTTTCTTTAAAGAAGACTTTGAATATTTGTGAAAGGTTGTGAGGAGTTGTGAGAAGTGATTTTAGTAAATATCAGATTGGTTTATTGTTATTTAAAGTCTTTTGTTTTAACAGTTTGTGAAGTTGTAATTATTTTTTTGTGAAAAGTTGTTCATTTAGATTTAGGGATTTAAAAAAAATTATTTAATTAAATTTTAATGGTAAAAGGGAATAGTCTGACTTGTTAATTAGTAGTTTGATTTCCTTTTGTCACATTTAAAAAATATTTTTTCCAGTTTGAGTAATTTTTTGGGCGAGATGATGTATTATTACACGACATGAACACCAACAAGTTTGAAAATGGAATTGGTTGGTTGAGAAATAAATCAATGAACTCTGAAAAGTAATAGAATGAGGGCGGATCTTGAGAAATTCTTGTGAATGAACTCTGAAAGGAATGAAGGGGGAGTTTGAAAGGTTATCTGAACTTGAAAAACATACACAATGGTGGAACAAGGTAAGGGGAAAGTGGTTTGGGACAACTTCAGGTAAATTTACTTTTGCCCCACAGAGCAAGTTGAAAGAGTGAATTGCTGGTAACAAAAAAAAAATATTAATTTTAACAAGTTTCTAAGGAAATACAAACTTGTGATTGTTTTTACTTTAACATACAAAAGAAAAAATACTATGGCTGAGGACTGCTGTGAAGATATATTCTTCTTCAAATATATGCTGAAATGGATGGTATACACAAAGTCTGTATATATTACAAAGAAAAGCTGAGACATACTCTTTACACCTAATTAAACACAAATATTTTTAAATTGTAACTGCTTGTAAACAAAACTTTGAAAGAAGTCTCTGAAACAGTTTTTATGGTGTAAACTAATGTCAATGTTATAACATGAAATGGGAGAAACTTGAGAAATCCTCATGAAAAATATGTTGATTATCCGGTAAGGGGATAAACCGCAACACTTAACACTCTGGCTGTTGGAAATGTACTTTTACAGTACTTAAAATATTTACTATATAATAAAGTCATCTACATATATATGTAAACATGTCTGTGTTTTATAAAATGAATTCCATTTTGATGTATTTGTCCTGTGCGGAAGTAATATTCGTTATTATACTTCTCGCAGTAATTTTTTTAGAAAGCAGGTTTTACAAATACGAGTTTGAATTGTGAAATTTTGTTTGAAACGTATGTGATTCCGTATAGTTTTTAGTAAGGAATACAGATTTTTTGGATTATGAACACTTTATTATAATTTCTTTGAAACTGTATTTTAACAATATTTTTAATGCAATGTTATAAGAATGTCAGTTAAGTATATAGTTCTTTAAATAACAACTTGTAGGTTACACTTCATAAAATATGTAACAGAATGTTGAGATGCATTTTTCAATTTCAGAAAATGATTTTGGTCTGAATTGTGTTATTAACATTGAATGTTCTGGATAATAAATTCCCTTTACATTTAACTTGGGCTGTTGCATTTGCAAGTTACTCGTCGAGGAGCCAACTCGCACTACCGTCTCCCTCCAGCTGTCTTGAGGCGTGAAATATTGGAGTGGCTCCTTTGACATTGTCGGGAGACTGCGTTGGTTGGTAACTTGCATGGTGTAAAGGGTGAGTCTCAAATTCTGCTTGGTTTTGGGAGAGATTAGTTCTATCCGAGCATGCGAGCTGCTTGGGTAACACAAGGCATTGAACGTTTCCTACCTAATACACTTCTCATTTTGTTTATAAAAGTCTGGCATGATCGGATAATTATTATGTTTTTATTTAATTCAAACATTATTATTAATTTACGGGAAATGTGTGCAATATGCTTTCAAGTTAGGCGAGCGTCGGCGCGACAGAGACGATCAACCGGCGAACACTTTTGTAAGAGCAGCAGTACTGTGTATTAACGTGTGATATAACAAAGTATAGTATGTGTATTGGGTTTTCGCAGTAGGCTTTCGCAATAGGCGAACGATTGTGATGGTCGTATGAGCTAATGAAAGACGCGTTTGTGAAATGATTATACTTACAGGTTTTTAAAAACAGATGTTTTGGTGAAGTATGTGTGACTTTGTGTATGTGTATGTCAAAGTTGGAGGGGATTTTTGTCAGGGGGAAATTTTTATGACACCTGGAGATTTGGGCTGCGTGGATCAGTGTGGGAGGTCATTAAATAATGGGGAGAATTTTAGCTTGCTTGGGCTTGTAGTTTTAATTTTGATTGTAAATCGTGTGTTTTTATTTATTTGTCAATTTATTACTTCTGCATTCGTGGGCGATAAGTGAGTAATTTAGCGTGCTACAGTTATTTCATTCCTGGATGAGAGTAAAATATATTTTCATGTGTTCATATTTAAATAATTTGTTGTAGGATTTAGTATGTTCAATCTAATTGCTAACAATTTTGCATATTTTGAATGAGTGAAATTCGTTTGGTGTAATTAACTTTGTTTTGTGTCATTTATTCAGGTGTTTGAAATATTAGTAAGGAATTTCGGTACAATATTAATATAAATTTTGTGCGACGTACTCGGAGTAAGTCATTTTAACGAATTTGTCTAGTGATTATCACAAGTAATTTTTGATATCTCTTGTCTATATTAATTTAATTTTATGTTGCGTGTGGTACTCCCATGATTAAAGTAATTTTTTAATGATCTGTACTTATTTCAGTTGTCTAATTTAACGTAGATCGTAGTGGTCCAGAAGTGACATGAGTGCCCTCGCTCATAATCGATTAATCGAACAATCGATTATCCGCTCCTCACTCACTAAGTGCACCAGAAGTTACACGCGAGCTCCAGCTCCATTCACACCTCACTCCCCTAGGTATCCCAGGAACATGCAGCGTGTTCTCGCTCCATCCACACCTCACTTACCAAGTGTCCCAGGAACCTGTCGCGTGTTCTCGCTCCATCCACACCTTACTCGTCTAGTGTCCCAGGAACCCGCCATGTGTTCTAGCTCCATCCAGAAACAAAAAATAAAAATATTACTTATACCACTCTTACACCAACATAAACACATATATAAACAATTACAACCCATCATTCTGGTTAGTCGACTCCAGTACGTCACACAGAACACATCGATGCTGCTCCACCAATATCACCCTTATGACATGAATAAGTTAATAAACATTCTTTGTATCAAAGAATTCCATAAAATTAAAAAATGATATTAAAACACAATTTAATTAATTACAAATATTATTTATCAAATTATTTAATCAAATTAATTAATTAGCTCCTAGTCGACCAGTCTATTAGCAACTAATCGACTATTCAATTAATCGATATGCATGCACATTTCGGTTAATCGAATAATCGATCAATCTATTATCCGCTCCATCCATATGTCACTCTACAGGTGCCCCAGGAGCCCGCCGCTGTCTCTACAATGTTCACCGCTATCTTTGAAGTTTGTATGACAACAAATAAGAAACACGAGTTGAGTGTTTGCATTTAATGTACCTTCTTCGTTTGACTGGTTGTTCCTTAGTTCTAACATTTATTCGAACTGAGGCCGTCCTTTTAAAGAAATAACCCAACAAATATCAATAATAAAATAATAAATACTACAGTTCTTTACCTTGCAGTTGTAACAGAGTTAAACACAGTCGCAGCAACATATTGATGTGCATTACGTGTAACGTGCTATGTCGTGGAAAACAAATATGTTAATTAAAATTAACCGTAAGAACTATCGTCAATTAAGGCATTTTTAAAACGTCATAAAGCTTACTTAAATAATGCTAGAGGTCTAAAACTGTGAATATTCGCACGGAATGGTTTTTGAAATAGGCCTATGACAATTTTTTTTATCAGGGAAATTGTGGGGTTAAAACGAGTGGAAAATATGTACTTCATATTAATATTAACACATGGAATTGTATGAATTGCCAAAAAGACAACCAAACCAATACAAACACCTAAATTGATAGTGGGGAGAACAATGAAGATCACGGAAATTATGGAGTAAAAAAATACAAAATATGTACATTTTCGTTATAAACTTTTACACCTCAATTTTCCTACAGTTCTTAGCCTTCCCTATCAGGTGAAATATCGATGCGCCTCATAAAATCTGTGTTCTGTATTAATAATAGAGTGGATTTATACAATTTTCCGGATTTTTTTTTCTTCAAAAAAGGCTCCTTTGCTTTACATTTCCTCGACGATATGTTTACGTTTTCCGAAACCTGCTTTCCGTGAGCACCCACAAAATATAATTTCCACGTCTGTCTCAATACGCGAAAATAATGATCTTGATTACGAGGTCAATCCCCCAACTTTGTGGTTTGATGCCAGACTGCTGTGGTGTACAAATTATTTGCATTGCAGTTTCGAGCCGAAACACCACAGCCCATTGCACCTTTAATATATCCGAGCACTCAAATGGATACATAAATCCCTTACATGCTCCCATGCATAGGCTTATACACTGCAATATCAAACATGCAGGCTGGTTCGATATTAACACAATTCTTCACAAAAATAACATTCACAACACAACACTACACAACTTCCCAGCGGTTTGTTTTATGCCATCTTTAACCTTTCAAAGCAAAATTCGCGAATTACACTTTATTTCCAGCCAGTAAGTGCATGAAAATGTCAAATTGTATTTTATTTGTCGATTATTTTGGGCATGTATGTGTGATATTCCTTAGTGCCACGCCCTACCACGGAACTCTGTTTTGACTGAAATGAAAATGGCGGACAGAGGTTCAAGTGGCCTCAGTCTGGAAACGCTTCTCCACTCTATGTTTACTATATACCTCGTGGGCACAGACTCTCGTATCACCACCTCTGGGGTTAACTACCTGAGATATAGGCTATTCACGGTAAATTGAGCACTTTTGAAAGCCCTCTTATTTGGGATAATAGTCAAAAAAATGTTTTTTTATTTTAGCCTTATATGTTAAATTTCGTATGCGATGGAATATAAACACTGCGGCTAAAAGAAAAAAGTAACTGGGGCCTCAAAAGTGCTCACTTTACCGTGAACAGCCTATACCAACATGTGGCGTCAAGACCACGGGGTAACTGCATTTGAAGGCGCTCGTGATCGCACTAGCCGCTGCAGCAGTCAGGAAATCTGCGGTTCCCGCTAAACTACCAACTATGGAGAACTAACTCCAGGAACGTTGTGATGTCTCCACACAGCGCCCAAGATTGGATGTGAACCGATGATGTGATCAACACTGTCGTCAAGATCAAGAGACTTACCTTATGCAAACTGCTGCTCGCTGCATGCAATGCATTTGTGGTTTCTAGACTTGAAACAGCATTCCAAATTGGAATGCGACAACTAACCTTGAACAGAATCAGCAGCACTGAAATTTGGTCGACTGTTTCGTTTGTATTAGTGCAAACATTTCTTTCCAAAAATAGTTACAGAGCGACCAGAATTTCACATCTCATTTAGGTTTTGGCGAATGTTTGCTTTATTGCCAAACGCATTTTCGTTTATGTCTTAATACATACACGTGTCTGGCTGAATGCCTGTCGTACGCGATTCTAATAAAGCGAAATGGGGAAAAATTCTGTTCATGGGTGAAATATAATACTAGATTTCAATCTGCTGCGTATTTGTTGTGATTGGAAGAGCCAGACTAGCACTTGCGTCTTTTTTACGCTGTATCAATCTGATCAAGCAAAAAATATATATATGTATTCTTACGTTAAGCAACTATGGTTTGTCCAATGTGCAATGCTAATTATGGGACAAGTTAGGTTCCGTAGCTTTAGTGCATGAAAATATACTCCACTTTATCCCGAGTGTCAGCATATCCATAGTGAACTCCCCGCTCTGTCCTACTAGTAATAGCTGTCCCATTCCCGTGGACACTGTATTTTGAAATAAGTATGCTGTCCACATTCTTTCTCGTCTGGACGGAGACGATGCTCCTTCTAGTGGGATGGAAATGGAGAGTACTTTCGCCCGAGTTAGGTGCGTGTCGGCAGAGCACCTGACTGCTGCCCTAAACAGGTTGCCTAACCTCCTGGCGACAATACTATGGCTTTGACATAGCTTTCACGCAATGGTACAGGCTGTTCACGATAGAGTACGCACTTTTTAAGGCTGTACTGGAAGTTCCTTTCTGCATATTTGTATCCTATCGTCAATGTTAATATACAGTAAAAATGACATGTGAATAATAAACACAGTGTACAGGCATACATTTTATAGCTCTCAAATGTTTACAACTGATGCCACAACAAAATATTTTTTGGTTATTCTGCCTGATGGGAGGACCTTAAAATGTGATCATTTAACCGTCAATAGCCTACAATCGATTTTTGACATAGTTTGGCTTGCACTATCGTCCCATACATAGATTCATCTTTGGCACTGTCGATTGATATGTTACATAAATATATTCTTTACTGCACGTAAAGGTAAAAAATCACGTAACTGGAGACAACACAGTACATTGCTAATTACAAATAGTTAATAAGCGGAAACATTTTCGAGCTCATTTGAAGGTAAGCTAACTTTGAAACCCTAGTAGGTTTGCGTTAAGTTTTGCAATTATATCGCGGTTTACTACACACACCTTGGAGGACTTTGACATGCTTGCAACAAAACCAGGACAGTAGATGGCGTAGCCTAGCTATACGTAGAACTGAATACTCACTGGAGAAACAGTAGGGGGCTGTAACAGTTAGGTATAAAAACTAGTTGAGTCCAGTCGACGGATCACCGAACTTACGAATCTGTCATGTCTCTGTTTATAACTCCTACAAACCATTATATCGCTAAAGTTTCCTTTAAGTACTCCTGGTAATAAATTTGAACTAAAGCTGTGAGTTATAAATGTCATTTGTTTGTCAGCACTGCGGTAAATGTATCAGTTTGCTGTTGGAATCCTGCAGAAAGCAGTGTTCATACTTGCGTCGTGTTGCGCGTTCACACTAAAGGCTAAAGACTGTTCACGATAAAGTGAGCACTTTTGAAATCAACCTTAGCAAAAAGTCACTGCCTCTGCCTGCATTACGAGTGCACCGAGTGACATGCACCCAGTCAAGTTGGTAACGATTGAGTAAAAATAGTTCCATATCTTAACGTCTAATAAAAAATGTTATGTAACCATTTGTGATAACTTAAAATATTTCTTTCTATTTCTGTTTTCTTTTTTAATGCATATAAGTGTAAGAATGACCAGATTTGTAACATATTTACTTTTCTAATAATTCCACATTTTCACCTGACCGACGCATGAACAAAGTGTGAGGTGCATGGCAATGTTGATTTTACATAAGGCGGAAGAATACACAACGTGCATACAAGTAGATCTTAAGCAGGACTTTCAAAAGTGCTCAGTTTACCGTGAACCACCTATACAAGCAATCACAGACATTTTTATCGTGAAAGTTGTGTTTGATATCTTTTGGTTAACCATGTCGATTAGACTCTTGTAATATCTTACAATGTTAGTCATAACAATAAACATACCCGATAGAAAAAAAAAGAAACTTAAATTTTCTTGTTTAACAAAAATTTAAAACAGTTTCATTTTTTTTTTATTATTATTTACCTACAAGGCAGATTTTTCCAAATTTTACACAAGCAATACTGAAGAACTAACTTGTGATATTTTGATTGTTAATCATTGCTGTACTAGGCAAGTTGTTTTTAAAAAAGTCTTAGGCCTATAGAAAGTAATTCTTAGTGGTTCCTTAAAATTTTAACTAACGCCTATTTTTGGAAATTAAAGGCGCATTTAAATAAATATTCATAAATAAATTACATATTTTAATGTTTTTACGTGATTGTATATTTAAGGCAATTTAACGATATTATTTTATAATTCTGTGTCTGTAGGTTATAAATTACAACAGTTAGATCAATTTTTAGTAATTTTTTGTACTAGCGACTTTTTATTTGTAAAATAATATATTGTGAAATCTTCAATGATATAGAATTTGAGCATTTTTTAATAACTGTGGGCCCCAGTAAAGTGTAGTCTTTGAATACTATAACACGCACATATTAGTTGTGTGTGTATGAATATGTGAGTGAATGCATGATCTTATTCCCTCCTTCCCTCTTTAGAAGTTCACAGCAATCTTTACGATATTGCCACACACAGGCTAAAATCTATTTTATAAATTTCTAGGAATAGGTGTGTTAGACCCCGATATTGTTTCAAGTGCTCTGAAACTATAGCAGTTCAAACTTTAGAAATAAATATCTAACTTTTTAAATGTTTTAATGTTTTATCATCCAAACAAATATTCTGCATTATGAATATATACGGTGTTAGTAGTCTGTAGCGTCTAGCCAGATTTTCAATAGAATTTCCACGGATATCTTTCCTTTTGCGTAATTCATATTATTTCTTTCTGCAGACGCGACGGTTTCAATCCACAAGTTTATGTTCTTTCTATTTTAACTTGTGTCAGTGCTTTTTTACTTGGTAATCACGGGTCGTTGTTTTACTTTATCAAGAGCGTATTTATTTATTATTATTTTCATAATGTGCAGTCGGAGATCCTTTCCATAAATCTCTTTTACCATCTATTATTCGTCACACACGCACACATGAACGGACGTGTGCTGCAATTTCAAGTTCGCGCCCTAGGTCTTTAGCAAATTTCCCTATTGTTTTCAGACTGAGGTATACAATAATATTTGCCTCATACATGTCTCGAATAAAGGCGACATAAGAAAAATACCTTAACACTTCCGTCTGTGACGTCTTGTGTGTCGTCATCCTTTTTCCCAGACACGCTGATCGAGTAGTTCAGCTACCCGCCGCTACTTACAGTTGGCGCCATCGCGCAGTGCTGCGGCTACTGAAATGCCGTATAATTGAATTCTTCATTCTGATGTTAGGTCATCCCATCTCAGACATAACATACACGCGTGATGTAGGCCTACTTTAAACGGTTCTTCAGTCGAGGTATTGACATATTTATTCATACAACAAAAGGTTTTATTATTTTTTGTTTCACCTCTAATTTGGCACGTGCCTCCTTTCCATTGTCAAGGCTACAGTTGTTTGGAAGGATTGATACTCTTATCTCCGTAGCTATCGCAAAAAATTCTTTACAGGGAGTTTATTATTTTTTAAAGGGACATTATGATCATATTTTCACGGTAAAGTGAGCACATTTAAGGCCGTTATAAATTTTTCCTTTCATCCAATTTCCACCTTCCTGCTGCTTTTTAATATAAACATTGCAATGTGATCAATAAACACAGTATATACATTTCACCACCTTCAAAATTTAATGTCTGAAGTTACAATAAGATATATTTGTTAGTGGTTAATACCTGTTGGGACTGTAGGGTTACCAGACACTGAGGATAAATATGGACATTCACCTCGCAAAAGGAGGACATTTCACTGAAAACGAGGACAATGAAAATTTTTCTGACCCTTAAATTAATTACATTGGAGGAAAATACATTACGTTATTTTGGTATTCAATAAGGTTTTAGTATTATTGAGAACCGCATAATAAGGTAGCGGGAATTTGAAGCAAAAGACCTTCAAAAGTTCAGTAAACTGAACAAAAAACGTTTATAGTGCTAGTTAAAATAAAATATTATGAAAGTTAAGAGCTTGTAACATTAACTTGAATGCTGAAATTTATTGTACGAAACAAAACGTTAGAGTACAGACACTGCAGTATATATAGTATTCTAATGAGAAATTACACAAAAAAAGTATACGTTACTTACATATAGTATATTAAAGAACACGCAATATTTTCATGTGAATAATCAAGCATATACATACTATCAAAGAATACATATTTTCATGAGATTAACATACTACATTAAAGAACACATATTTCTCTGTGGAGAACCAAGTATATAAATCTACATCAAAGATAACATATTTTGATGTGAATAATCAATGAATGTTGCACATACGGTTCTAAATTTTGTTACACAAACACCAATAATTATTACATAATTAGCAAACAAACATGTATTTTCAATATTTTTCAGATGAATTTATTTTGCTCAAGATTATAGGATTCTTAAGCAGATACGAATAAAAGTTTTCGCAAGTTATCGTCGTGCATGCGTGGCAGCAGCTCCATAAATAACAAATTCAGCATGCAGTTGTGTACAAGCAGAAATGGAGAATTAAAATAATTCATGTAGTATCTCATCCAGTTAAAAAGCCGGACATTTTTGAGTATCAAGGAAAATCCGGCCGGACGCAAAAAAATACCTAAAAAGGAGACATGTCCTCCTTTTGCCGCACGTCTGATAACCCTAGTTGGGAGGGCCTTAAAAAGTGTTCACTTTACCGTGAACAGCCTATAGACTTTAGTTAGAAATAGAAATAGGTTGACTTTGCGAACTGCTTAAACCCTTAGCACTGTGTCTTTGACAGGAACCAATATCACGTGTTTTTAATTTTGAATGAGTATAGACAGATTTTGTGGAATTACAATAGTTATCGAATATAAATTATATGGAATTAAAGAAAATATATTCAAATAATGGTTCATAATTTGTGAGGGCTAATTCGGAAAATGCTATGCTTACTCGTAATGTTCCGGGCCACATTATACGTATTTGCAAGGATATTTTTCTCAAGGAAGGCGTCTGGTTTTTCTCCCATCATTTTCACTTGTGTGAATTTTCTGCGTTGTTGCTTCACACGCGCCACGTACTGCAGGAACGATGACGCAACGTGCAAGTTACGCGCATGGAGGGGATAAGATGCAGGAGTGACAAAGACAGCAGAAGGAAACACACAGCCGGCAGGGGCATCAAGTCCATTGAGAAAGGCCATTCATGAAAGGTGCGCTTGCAGGAAGCAAGAAGGACCCATCTCCCACCAACGCACTCTTTTTGATCTAATATTATTCGTTTATTTACTTATCTGTTTATTATTTCTTCGAGAATAGCAAAGTTAAGGCATGTAGGTTTCACATCCATTTAACCATCACTGTACAATACGCCTTATAGTACAACATACGACAGAAAATTAGAAGCAGAAGAACAATAAGTATACTGCACAACTATTACAGTCGCTAGTATTGACCAGTTCTGCACATGCAGCTGCGCCAGGGCCCTTTTAGGCTATTCACGGTAAAGTGAGCACTTTTTAAGGCCGTGCGAAAAATCTCCTTTCAAATAATTTCTATATTTTCGCCACTTCTTAATATAAACGTTGCAGTATGACTAAGAAACACAGTGTATATACATTTCCACTCAAAATAAACGTCTGAGGCTGCAATAAAATATATTTATTAGGGGTTAATGCATTTTGGGAGGACTATAAAAAGTGCTCACTTTACCGTGAATGGCCTATAGTTAAAAGGGCTCCCGGCCCCGAAGAGAAGGTGATTTTGCTTCCATGAAGTCGCGGAATAAGAAATTTTAAATACTTACGTTAAATAACATGTTCCTTACTCGCGTCTACATTTTATATCGCTAAACCGGCCGCTATAAATTACGTAAAGGTTGTTCACGCTTAACTGAGTACTTTTGAAATCAATCTTTGGAAAATATCACTGCCCTTACCTGCATACATATTAACGGGCACTTTACGTGGATTCGCCCAGTAAAGTTGGCAACAGCGAAGGGGGAAGTAAGTCTTTTAACGCTGTTTGCTGTTTATTTTCTGCACGCAGGTGTAAAAACAAGCGTATCTGTAACATATTCACTTTAGTCATAATTTCATAGTATCGCTTGACCGACGCACGAACAAAGTAATTAGACCCCTTGCAATGATAATTTTGGCGGAAGAATATACAGCGGGCATACAAGTAGATAATATGCAGGACTTTCAAAATTGCTCAGTTTAGCGTGAACAGTCTTTAATCATTTAGACCCTCATATTTTCATACGCATGCATATTATTTGTAAAGGCTGTCCACGATAAAGTGAGGACTTAAGAAATGAACCTTAGAAAAAAAGTCACTGACCCTGCATCCATGTATTTTAATGGGCACACTGAGTGACATTCGCCCAGTAAAGTTGGCAACGATGGCTAGAAAGTAGTTCCATATCTCAGCGTCGAATAAAAAATGTTAGGTTACCATTTGCGACAACTTAAAATTATTTCTTTAGCTTTCGGTTTTTTCGAATACCTCGAAGTGTAAAAATGAGCAGATTTATAAAGTATTTACTTTCTTAATAATTTCACAGTTTCATGATCGACGCATGGATAAAGCGATGATGCCCATGACAATGTTAATTTTACATATGGCACAACGGGTTTACAAGTAGATCTTGAGCAATGCTTTCAAAATTGCTCATTTTACCGTGAACAGCCTATAGTATTATAGTTTCCCTAGCCTTGGAAGGGAGAAGAATCGATGTCAATGTTTGCATCTGCGCGGTGATTGTCCTCGTGCGTATAATTTGTGGGTAGGGATGGTTAGCTGTCGAGGTGATTTTGACCGCCTGTTGAAGTGATAATCGTCCCTAAAAAATTTCAACCTGGACGCCAAGTACTCAGGGACAGCATCGGGCGAAGACATAATTTTGTATGTAGACAATGATGTAAACGGTTCTCGTTCAGACAATGCCAATTTAGTTTTTATAAATATCCGGGTTCATGTTCTCGGAGCTTCAGACTACACACAAAACGAATACGTTAATTTCGAATATGTTGTCGTTTTGCTATTAAATTTTCGTTTTGAGTGTGCTGGTCACAGTAAAATTCATAAGCTCATATTTGTAGGAAATGCTGTTCAACTAACAGGCGTAACTTACGAGTATTTTTCCTTTGCATAAAATAATTTAGACGGTATAATCGTTACACATTGGCCTGTCAGAATCGCAGTTTTAGGGTTTTTGGGACCTGCAAATAATAAGCTAGCCAACCTAAACGAGATAATTAGCATTGTAAATAAGACACCATAAGTGACTTCAAGGAATTTCTTGAATCACGCTACGGAATGTTTTCGTAATTCTAAAAAATTTCTCGAAATAAGAAAATATTTGTATATTTTTTGTTTGTAGCAGTATATGATTTTTGTAAATCAAGTTTTGCTACGCATAACTTTAAATAAATTAAGACATGACCTTGCAGTCTTCCTAGCTGATTTTTTTTAATGATTCCGTTTATTTTATTTCTACGTCCCAAAAACATTATAATTGTGTGATTTTGACATACCATTATGCAAAGACTTTATGCGAGGAAAGATAACTTATAAGCATAGACGTGAAGAATTCGCAGATTCTATTTGAGACAAGCGAGAATTCAAAATATGTGCGTTTATATAACTTTAGCTATTGGTCCACACAGTGTTTTACACCTTCTGGAGAAAGGTAGTCCAATCGTCGCCTTCCACTGTGACAGCATACAACCAATCAACCAATGTGCAGTTGATATCGGCACATTTGTAGATAAGACTGTTCAGTCTAGCCTGCAGGCCATTCAACTCGCAAATTTTTCAGGTCTTTACTTATAAGTAGTGTCTACCAGTTGATAAGGGCTTCGTACGAATATAAAATTATTCTTTTTTTTGGCGTGCAACATTTTTGAGTCACCAACACTTCATCGCGGTATTCAAGTACAGGAAACAAAAGTGTCCGTATAAGTGTGACTTCCGTGAAGTGAGTTAAGAAAAGTTTGTTTCTGTCAATAGTACGTAGGATTGAATCAGAGAAACAGCATATATTTACGACATGTCCGGCCCATGAAATATCGTCACTGAGGATGAAGCCGATATCAGTCACCAAGTGGTTTGAATTGATGTATTTCATACTAGTTGTATGTATTTCAACTTATTTCCCTAATACGAATTCAGAAACTGATTATAGAAAATTATTTTAAAAAAGTCTTTACTCATTATATATTAAAATTACAAATAAAAGTAAATACTCTAATTATCATAATTATTTCGCAAAAAAGTGATTTTTGAAGTTTTCTACCTGTCCGCCATATTCAGCTTCCAGTGCACATACTTTTACGTTTCCCTATGTAAATGTGAATTATAATTGCCATAGATGCAACATTTCATTGCGAAGTATAAAAGTATCGACACATACCTTAATCATAGCTGCTGAAACAGCACTTCTAAATCATTTCTGGTAATTATTAATGTGTGATAGCTCACATAATCTCACAAACTGTAATTGAAAATGTGAACAAAATAACGCATATCTTTAATACTGACAAAAGAGAAACTGGATTCGAATTCTGGGTAAGGCATGGGTGTTAATTTAAGTTAGGTTATAAGTTAGTCTGTAAGCCGTCACTTGCTAAGCTTTCAAGCATAAAACCAAGGGACGGTAAGAAGTCCTTTACTATACCATAAATATTATATTTGCAGAAAGTAAAGATTGTATGTGTATGCAAATATAAATAAAAAAATTACTGCGAAGGTAAGAAGGTAAACCCTCTACTTCCGGTGTCTTTGATAAGCAGCTGATCGTTTTCTTTATTCGAGTTATTGGAGTCGGAATTAGTCTCTTCAAACAGTACGTGGTCGCTCTTTAGACTAAACTCTTTGTGCGTACATATTGTGTCTGCACAAAACATAGAACCTTAAAACTGAGACTAGATAGAGGCCATGAGACATTACATGTATTAAGGTAATACTGTGGTCGTAGATGCGCCAAAGTTAGTGCTTTTTACGCATGAATTCAGTAGAGCTAATACAATTCTAAAATGCAGAACACGGGGAAAAATATGCGTATAAGATGCTACAGTAAGCAAAAAATTCTGTATATTTGGACCACACTTCTCCATCATCCTAATAAACTAAATAGCATTGAAAAATTATCTTTGTCAACCAAAGTATGTAATTTTAAATATAAAAAGAAAAATTCAAACAGCGTGTGAACGTTAAAAAATTCTATTCCATTTCATGTTACTGCATCGTTTACGTGTATGGTAAGTTTGGAATGCCAAACATTATTGAACATTGTGAAAGTATAAGTATAGGACTACAAGGTGACAAACGCAGACCTCTTAAGGTGCGATGGGATATAGCTTGTGGAGTGAGGTAGCTGTTTATTAAACATGCTCCACATAGCCGACTGCCTGGATGATATATAATCGAAGCGCAGTGCGCCACCCCCCCCCCCCAATCAACCCTTCGTCATCAAACGCTCACTGCCGTGCAAGAAGTCAGTCAGTGTGATATTTATCGGAGTCGACGACGAAGAAGAGGGCATCGCTATCATCAGGCCTGGAGACGCTCTGGGCCATCGTACTGGTGTGATATATGGTGAGCATAAATCCGCGTGGCAGTTAGGCGTAACGCTATCTCTCGAATCCCCGTTACCCAGTCATCCTAAATGGTAATATCTCTGGCAAGGTTAGGCAGTTACATTTAAACTCTTGCGATTAAGAACAAATTGTAACTTCTTGTATGGTTATTGAAGAATTAATATTTATGCAATTCAATTTGTATTATTAACGTATATCTCAAACGTGTAGTATTTGTTCCAATAAAGGTGTTGTGTTTAAGGAGTTCAGGTTTATCAATCATTCATAGAGTTACGTACCCCATGAGTAGTCCCCGTCCTATAATGATGACTATAACGTATAATAACAGAGTTCAGTATCCGTGATAGCAGGCTGTAGACCAGTATTAAGGTTAGGCGGAAGGGGGGTTTGCTACAATTGGCAATTATTCCAGTAAATCAGAATTTATAGGTTCAATATTGCTCAATAATTACGTGTCACTATTACAGTTTTGCTGTTTTTCGCTACACACAAAATGTAGAACCAATCCACTTGTAGGAATTAATACTTTATATTAAATATAAAATAACTGAGAAATAAAGTATTAATATGTTAAAAGTTATTAGACTCATAATGATTATATACTTAAGTTTTGTGGCCAAAAAAATAAGTAAATAAGTTTACCAAAGTGTTACACTTTCGTCACCCAAAGTGCGTGGCTTGTAAGAAGACAAATAAGTTACACAAGGCAAGTTTATGGACTGTTCCTTCATTAACGACCCTTCTCCATTTAGTCATTTGTCCTTCAATTCTGCCCTTTCACTCGTTTCCTTCGTTCTGGACCAGGGATGTCATAATTGTAAGATGCTTTAAATATCAGCTTTTTTTTTATTTTATGAACAACGAAGACAGTAGTCTCGATTGCTGTGCCTCTCCTCATGGAGATCCGGGTTCGATGCCCGGTTGGCTCGGACCGGAATTTCCGCATGTGGTAAAGATGTTGTAAGTTGACGATGTCCGGTCGGTTTTCTTGTGGTGCTCCCAGTACCACTTTACTTCATTCATTCCTATATCCACCCACACCTCTCCAGGCTTCCCAGTCGAGAACGACGGGTTAATGTTCTTCGGATAGAGCTGCTGGCTTCACTAAGCATCAGCCATCTTTGATATTGCCCATGTTAATTTTCCATTTAGAAGTAGAAATAAATCTTAATAATAATTATTATTATAAATGCGAAAGTTTGTATGTTTGTTTGTTACTCCATAACGCGGTAACGGCTCGACGGATTTGGATGATATCTGGTACATAGGTAGATTATATTCTGGATTATTACATAGCGTATTTTTCATACCGGAAAATGAACAGTTTCTTAGGGAATATATAAAATATGCCACCAACCATTTGAGTAGGAGCTGGTTGATGGTCTGTTTTTTTATATTACTTTGCACGCGTGTGAAGCCGCGGGTAATAGCTAATATGTAATATAATAATAGACATAATATGGGTAATCACAGACAAAACTGTGGCTAATAATCACTGCAGAAGACAGAAACTTATCAATTCTCACGAAGTTTACAAACACATCAAACAGAATAATGTTAAACATATATAACTCAAAATGAACTTACTAAATGGAATTAGCAAAGAAAGCAATATTTATATATGTGTGTATATATATATAACATTTATTTTATGAAAATAATGGTACTGTTCATTATAATGAATCTTTCACTTATCTTGGAGGCTGCTACCTGGATAACTTCCCATATTCCGAACAAGTTAAAAAATTACTTGAATTTAGGTTGAAAAAAATTCGTTTTTATAAGGCATAAACGAAAAGGGACAAACTTGACTTTAAGCAGTTTCGTGCATAACAACATCTGTAATTATATTTTAACATTTTTGCGTGTGTGTTTCAAACGAAATATAGTACAGTTTATGTTACAGAAGTTAACGCCGTGATGGATTATGGAATTATCTCAAATATATCAGGCCTAAGAAAAGCCCTTAAACTGCAATATTTTGGAATTCTAAAATTACGTTAAATGCAATTTTTTTGCGAATAGAGCCGTATTTTAAATAATTTTTAGAAAATGTTGTTGTTGTGGTATGGCCTTAGCATTTCGTCGCTGAGCAAGCAGCCGATGCATATGCGCGGTTGTTGCCCGCAGCCAGGCAGCACTCGCAGAAAGGAAGCAGTAAGAAGCAACTTGTCTGCAGTTCTCCAGCCACGACTCCAGAGGCCATTCATCGCAGAGAGGCGAGGCCTGGCCTCAGCGGTAGAGCTCTGTGGCAGACGCCTGGCGAAGGCTTTTTGCCGAATTAGGTACCCGGTTATCGACTAGGCAAAGCTCGGAAAACCGCGTTTCGAGACGCCAGCTGCGATAGATTTTTAAAAAAGTCTGTACAAATGTTCAGCATGAAGGCTGGTTTCTGACGGTGTATAGCGAGTTTTTTTTTTTTACTGTGTAAGCAATATAATAGCCCCACAGACTTCAGAGTTTTAGATAGCATTTGCTAATGCCGTGCTGTGATTCCATCTTCAATTTCTACTGACAAAAGTAACTCCCAACATTGCTTACCCTCAAAATGTATTTACCGTTTTATAAACATTAGTTATAAAAACGGAGACGAAATTAATGTAATAATAATTAAAGTGAATATTATTTAGAGAGCATGTTACAAATTATAAGAAAACTCTCGTTTTCCCGAACACTTTCATCCCCTTTCCGAGGAAAAATGACTGGAGGACGCAAACAGAACGATTGCTTACCCTGCCGAAGGAACGCGGCAGGGTAACTCGCTTGCTAGTTTGATTCATCGCTAGTCACTCCCGTTTGTGGAAATAATTACGAGATAGCAGCACTGTACGTGTACAGTACGGGAGTAACAAGAACTCTGTTTCTTGAATCGGAAACGGGAAATTCAGATTCAAACGTGTTTAAATTTAAAGTTAAGGCGAAAACTATAACAGGTCAAACATTTCCAATATATATAGAGTAAGCATTTCCTAGCTTGCGTCTATGGAATAAACGCCACTGGTCTCTGACGTAGTTGTGGAGACGCGAGCTCATGCAAGTTGTGTAGAGACCCACCATCGTACAGCATATCTGCGAACAGAACTTCAAAAACCACGTAACTTGGTCAAATGATGAGCGAAATGTATCCGGTCCTTCATATCAAACATTATTAAAATGTGGTTTACATATCTGATGTGTGCGATATACAGTCATTGATAATAGGGACTCCTACATATTTTCTTTATACCTAGCAGCCTCTCCAAAAAAAAAAGTGATTAGTGTAAATTCCACGTGGGGAACGGGCCATGATGTATTTTTAATAGGGCGAAAGTCGTCCTATTATGTAGGGGCAAAGACATGTTCTAGCGTCTGAGGAAGGTGATAAAAATGTCTCCTGAAAGGTTACGTGATGTGGCATATACAGTCTCCTCCTGGTCAGGTGACCCTCTGCTACTATGCGTCAACTCCTAGCTTTAACTAAAAATGGCACTGAAGTTTGTTCCTCTTGTCGCTGGTATCAAGAAAAAATGAGTTTAGCCACGTGGCTTGGGCATATACTAAAGATGAGGTAAACCGATTATTGGTCTTCTGCGCATGTAACCAACATTGACCTTCACCAAACAACACTACTGTCAAAGTCACGTAGTCAAAACTGATGAAAGTGTTTGTTTTCAGCATTCACAAATGTTTACGTAGCACTTTAAACTCAACGTTAAGACACGGGAGTACAGCTCCCCCGTCGTTACCAACTTGACTAGGCGCATGCCAATCTTGTGTGCCCGTTAAAATACATGTAGGTATGGGCAGTGGCATTTTTCAAAGGCGGATTTTGAAAGTGCTCGAATAACCGTGTATACAGCCTATAACTACACTCAGTGCTTCATTTGAATAATGTGGGCTATTGAGGATCTCAGTCTACTGGAGTAGGACTTGCATTGTTTGTTATTTCCTGGAGTGAGGTGGGAAACCTCTTTCGGTAGGCTTTCGTCAACGAAGTCAGCCAGGATCAAGCCCACAAGCTGCCGAGTGTCAACCAGGTATGATGCCGCATAACCAAATGCGCTCACGATCAATGCGTAGACGAAGAGCATACAGTCCTAAATACAGAAATTATTTTTTTTTCCCCACTACTGGAAATCCCGAGCGACTTTATTCAATTGCAGTTTCCTTTATATCTCGTAATGGTTTCCGTTATGCGATTCTCGAGTTACAACAGCTTCAAGGAAATGATATTTTGCAACCTCCTTTGGCTACTAACAATAAATCAATAATTGCAGAAAATGTGATGGTATTGTTGTAAGAGTACAAAATATGTGTAAAAAAATTGTAAATAACAGAAAGTTCATATAACTTTTTGTGTTAAATTAAATATATACTGTGGATTAATTTTTGCTTATTCATAAGAAGTTATGGAGTGGACAAGAAGAAAATCTGCACTTTCTGTCGATGACACATAATTAATTACAATAAGTACGTTTGTTGCTTCATAATTATTTATTACGATATTGCATTTCCACTTTGATGGTATGATACCTAATCTCAAAATATACGAGCTACAAACACAATACGAGCATGCGGGCGCGAAACGAATTCTACACTGTAACACAAATCAGAGATATTATTCCCTAACATTATTATAACTGAAAACAAGTCAAAAGCTGTTATAATGGTATGGGAACCAGTAACTGGGTTATTGTTTATTGTCATGTCTGTAGAAATTTGCGTCTCTGTTACACTCGAGCAAGTATGTTAAATTAAAAGTATTTTTACCAGTATTAAAAAAGTATATTTTTATAATAAAATAAATTGTTAGAAATGTTTGGCATTGAACCTTTGCCTAAAAAACACACCACATCATGCTGCCCACTACTCTAAATCGATATTTGAAAGCGCGTGATTCCTTCGCTATCAGTAGTATTAGATTACTGATACTAAGCAAGTTTTTCACTTTGTACAAATATGTAATTTTTCACAAGTAAATGTGTATTCTATACATTTAAAGTGAAGTATTAAATATTAAGGTAGGCTGAGTTTCACGTGGAACACTTTGTATAATTCATAACATAATTTTAGTGGTTTTCTTTTTACAAGGGCAACACTGTTCAGAATTAACAGCAATTTTACAATGGTACGTAACTTAAAATTCACTGTATTCCAGTAACCGCAATATACAGGAAGCTGCTTGCCGTTTATATTGCGTTTCTGTATTCAATTTTATTCATTTTATCCGAGGTGCGTTCAGTGAGTTGAACAAAGGAGCTTTTCGTATCGCGTGTACGTTTTTCTCACTGCCTTGTAAACAAAAGATTGAGAAAAAATTTTTACTAAAAGGTTCTACATTCAGAAATTTTTACTCAAGATCAGCTGCTTTCGAAGTGAAATGTGGTTTCGAAATTCAAGCAGCTAAATTCACAGTTCCAAATAATCCGGCAACTTTTCAAGAATCTACCCCCAAGCTGCAAATCGAACTCACGGTATTTCTTCTACCACCAAGTAATCCCCATATGTCAACCAAACCGTTGAGCATGCTTCCACATGCAGTGATGAAATCTCCATGGAGGGAATCACTATGAAATAGTACCAAGATTGTTGTAGAAATGGTAAAAATATACAGAGATAGCATGACGTCACAGACTGGTAAGTATCGACCTCCAATAAGTTGAAATACTTCATTTGCGCATCTCTTCTGCGAGATGTACCAGTTTTTTTTTTTTTTTGCTGCGAAACGTTGATAAGTAGAGATTTGTTCTTTTAAACATTGATTACTGCACTCTGACACATTGTAGTGTAACGATAATATTCTCAATGCACCTGGTCCAAATAACGACCGGCTTTATATATATATATATATAACGCAAACCGTTGAATAAGCTACATGTTATACCCAACCCTTGTCTCCGTTTAATAAAATTATTCTTATTCTGTTTCAATTTACAAATTGATTCTTGAATTTTCTTGATTCCTTGTGTGATGGCAAGAACATCAAGACGAGCTGGGGAAAATTTCCTGAGGTTACGTTATATCAATAATTAATCTCTACTTCAGGGTATGATATGGCTTTGCAGCCTGAATGGGAATTTATTAATAAAATAGTTTGACCACCAGAGAAAAGCTAGTGTTATCGGGGGAACTTCGCTACGTAGCCAGACCCGCGCCTGCAACCAGACCCTGCTCCAAGTCACGATTTCAGGCGAACCGAGCTGTATGTCTGAACTGCGAGTCATTTCGTCAGAGACCATTCTCTTGCCGCGCTGTGGACCGCAGACAATCACGACCGGCAATGATGCAGCAATTAGCTCAACTGGGACAACATAATTAACAGTTCCTTATTAAGCCACTGATTCAACCATCTGATCTGCCTGACTGGCAGATCAGAGTCACGAACTTGATTGCCGATCGAGTGGGGAATTTTAGGAGTAGACTGTCTGAAGTACTGTCCTTTCAGTCTCATTCGCTTGCCTAGGGAACACTTCATTATAATTAATCTTCTCTACAGACAATTACTCCAAACACATCATACTTATTCTAATTATATCGCGCTCCGTAGTTGGGGCTGAAATAATAGGAATGCGTATAAAATCATTATAAACAAAGGGGGACTCTTTCAGTGTTGGCACTATGCCTACTATGAAACTTAGACGTTATAATAAACCCCTATTATATATATATATATATATATATATATATATATATATATATATATATATATATATATATATATATATACAAACACACACACTCTAAGCAACCTAAAACTCGACATTTAACTTTTTAAGTAATTTTAAGCGAGAATGCTGTAAAGCAACAAAAAATTATTCTAAAATGCAGGAGCGAAATAAGTTGTGAGCATTAGCAGACACTTTCTTGGGTGTATACTGGGAATACGTCATCTCCAGCTCGTTAAATTTGATCCCTGAATCACTAAACATTTAGGGGGACTTATGGACTATTTATTGGAAAATTAGAAAATGGCTGAAGTTTACAAGACACTAAACCTCTGTGTATACTGTACGCTTTCCACGATGTATGGGAACTCAACTATGATTATGAAATATGTTTTGATCATCAGACGCTATGACTGGTATTTTGTCAAACCTATAGAAGCGAACGTTATATTTTACCTTCTTCTTATGTTCCCTTAAAACATAAGGCGCATTATGCCGACTTACAACTAATAAATAGCAAAGGCGGTGTAAGAATGAATAATTTTTAATGTTTCAAAATTAAAACATATAGGATAATGTTCAATGTTAACATATAGAGAAGTGTTAGGTGTTAGATGGTAGGCAAAGCTTAATGTGTTTACAATAAATAGGACATTGTAGACGAAACCTGGTGCTCGAACAGTCAGAATTGTGTACGCAAGTAGCCATTACCTGTAACAAGGAATCATCTTAGCGTTTGGCTAGTGTGATTTCGGAAAACCACGGAAAACAGAAAGCGTGATGGCCGAACCGTGAATATACTGGAACTCAGATCCTCGCGAATGTGAGTACAGTATGTTACTACTGCGACACATGGCTTAAATCGAAATGAAGAGAAAAGTATTTAGTCTTTTTCTTTGATCGCCAGCTCAGCAAAGCTAGCATGTTACTACATACAAGTCTGAAAGTTTGACTTTATGAATAACAAAACGTTGTAGGTGGAGCATAACGTAAGCCATTCCTTGAACAAAACATATAATATGTGTGTGGGCGACTATTTGTCCACAGTCCACGAGCTCGTTTTTTGTTTCGTCATCTCCATTCACGTAAAAATAAAGCTGACTGATATCGGTAAAGGTACAATTCCATAAACCTTAAAACCATCAGCTTTAAACGCCAGGCAGTAATACAAAATACAGTATGTTGTCCCGTTATATCTCAGCCACCTGCAGTGATAGTTCTGTATCTAATGTGCGACCCAAGCACTAAGATGTACTAAGTCATTACAGACCTTAGCTTCAAGAGACCATTTTAGAAGGAATTTAGCCACACTCTGACTCACGAATGTCCTCGAGTTTTTAGACGTAGCTTTCATCGACTGCTGCATTACCAACACCACCTCACTAAACAAAAGTGCGACCCATTGTCCATAAACTAATCACAATACAATTTCGCTTCGTAATCCTTCTCTTTAAGCACTCAATATCAAAGGGCCATATGAAGATGTGCCCCTTTACTTCTACCTTAAGACTACCTTCTAGAAGGTAGTCCTTTACTTAAAGCACGTTGCAAAGACACGAAAATGTTTGATTGTTCCTTTCCTTACCGAAGGAAAGGCTTGCCTCGTCCTTTTAGCGAGGAAAACCGATCGTTTACCGAAGACACCCGAATCTTAGTGACGTCACGGAAACGTCATAGTTGACAGCCAATAGGAAGAAGTGCAATATTGTGTGTACCCTAACGTTCTTACATTGTCTATGGTGTTGATATATCTGAAAAATGGCTTCAGCTGGAAAGAATGAATGTTTTTCAAGCAAGGAACGAAGCATTTTATTTGGACTCTTTCTTACTTATGCGAATGCCATCGAAAAAAAGAAGACAGATTTCAGTAACTTGACTGCCAAAAACGACGCATGGACCCAAATAGAATGCCAATTCAATTCGCATCCGGACGTTATCAAAGTATGGAAGTATTGCATGTGAGTTGATTTGTTTGATACGCAATCTGTAATACAAATGAAAACTATTACAGACAACGGTAAACAGTGCATTGCTTGTACTTACGTGTGTTAGGGAAACGTTTCATGTTACGGTAATTGTATGATCCTAAATAAGTATGCGGTTGTATGTATACAATTAAGCACACTTGAAAGACTGAAGCCTGTTTACATCATGTAAGAAACCTTTGATGTATGTCAAATTTTATAATGTATATTGTACATTACAATGTACATTATTATTATTAATTGTGTACTATCCAATTGATCACATACTTATCATATGGGTAATTGTAAAGGATAGCGAATTTTCCGTAAACAAAAAAAAATCACGGAAAGTGGTACAATTCCACTCTACTAATTACACAGAACATGAATTTACTAGGGGCATCAACATATCACTACAAACTACAAATACGATAATGGGGAGGGCTATGAAGATCCGAGAAATTGTGGAGTAAAACATGTGTAAAATATGTACGTTATCATAATATTATTTTCATATGTATACATGTTAAATGCAAAAAGACCAAAGTCACAGAATGAACTGCAATAAAACACGTGTAACAGCACTAGTACATCACAAACCTGTACACAGTCAAATTCATGGTACTCTGAAATGGTGTCAATTTCTTGTAATACTACTGTGACGTTAACCAATTTCAATGCACATTTATTTCCTGCCTATGGGCATCAGTGATCACTGAATGTATTGTAATGTATCATGGCAATACACGTAAACTGTTGATTAACTTGACTTTATGTTACTATCTGTGAACATCTTTTTGTATGATCTACTATATATATATATATAATCCTAATACGCTATGTAGTACAATCCTGTCGTGAAGATAGAAAAAGTAAGCCTTAAGTAATTCAACAGAATTACACGATGTTCTGACACCATTTTCTGTTTTTTTTTTACATGTATAATCTTAGCTGCTCTGCATAAATATATCCTGTGAATGACGTATAAAATAAGGATTGGTTTCAAAAGATTTGTCGCATATAATACAATTTAGCGACCTCATATAAATACATTTGACATGCATTTTACATGTTGTACTACATAAACACCATACATACTGCAAATTACATGAAGCCCCACTAACATTTCTATTAAGTGTAATTAGTAATAACCATATATAACATATGCAGGTTTTATTGTCCCATTTATTGGAAAAGTAGCTATTCGTCATAATTACCACCATATGTTTGCTAAAGCTGGGGGGCTACAGTTGATTTAACACAGAAAATGGCACACACACACAGAAAGAAGAACGTGTACTTTATAAAACTCGCTATAAACATGATTTAGCGCATTTCCGTCTTGTATGTAATAATTGTTTTCAAGTAATGAGTAATGTACTATTTGTTACACTTTGCAGTGTACCACTGCCCAGTTGAAGAACTGCTGGGACAACAAGAAAACAAAGCGGAAGAAAGCCCTTGCTCTTGCCTCAAGACAGCGAATGGCCACTGTGGGGAGGACCTTTAGTGAAAGATCCTGAGCTGGAAACAGCTTTGGGCGGTGTGTTGCATTGTGTGGATGATGCGGTAGACTGTGACATAGCAGTCTGTAAACAAGGTGATGCTTGTGTTGAAACTGTTATGCTACAGTTTAGCTAGGAAGGCTGCATATATAATGCCTCTTGTGATGAATTTACTTCTGGCCAAACGCTGGTAGTGAGTGCACCAGAAGAAGCATCTCGGAGTGTTATTCCACCAACACCTGTATCTGGTCTGCGTGCTAGGCAAAGTTCTAGACGTAAACCAACCATAGATGTGCAGTTGGAATGTAGGGTTTCAAACCTTGAGCGTTCAGGTAGGCGTGCACGAAAAGTCCTGGCAATGCAACAGGCTGAACACAGGCTCCGAATGAGGGCAAGCAAGGCAGTGGTAGAGGCTGAGGAGCAGCGCCTTGCCAATGAAAAAGCAGAGGCAGCTCGGGCAGTGCAACGTGAGGAACAAGCAGTTCGATGCGAACTGCGAGCAAAAGAACGTAGGGCCGAGTTTCATGCGCAGCAGATGCGACATGCTGAGGAACTGCATGAGTTGCGCAAGAAGCTTCCCACAGAAGTAAATGATGCTGTATTGTAAAAACAATTTGTAGAGTTGTTTTTATGATTCAGCATTGTTTGCTTATCTTGTGACATGGTAATAGGCCTCCTGGGGAACTCGCCATGTAAAATGTTGAGTAACGCGTTGCCTGCCGTACCTCCAGATGTTTACCACAAGTGGTAGATCTCTAAGGTGATGTGGAAACTGGCACAGAATGAATACACCAATATAAGGTAAGTGCTTTCGTGCTTATTTTTGAGCTATTAAATGTGCATGACAGCAAATTAGCAAGTAGTTTGAATTCTACACATATATTTATTTTACTTGCAGTTGTTCAGTCTTGGTTTATGTTAGTGTGTAAAAATGTAAACAAATTTACTGTAGGAAACTTCAGTGATTGTGTAGACAGTGGCTAGCTGTATTGTACAATACACACACATACACACTTGGAAAAACAAAGTTTGTTTGCAAATTATTTTTTGTAATAGTGTTATATTGCGTGGGTGGGTTTGTAAACATCAATGTAGACACTGGTACTGCTATGTTCCTTGTTCTGCACTGTGGTAAACAAACACTTTGATATTTGATAAGTTTGGTGTCTGAAAATAGGCAGAGCCACTGTGACAGTTTGATAACACAATACCCCTCATAAGAATGCTGTGCACTGCAGACTGGTTATGATAACTTCCACCTACCAGTTGGTACATACTCTGTGCTTATACCCATTGACTCACGCTTTTGCAGCTCAAGTGTATGGTGTGTGTGCTGACTCACAGTTGTGCCTTCCATCAATAGTTATTTGTGTACAATATTTTTCTTTTCTTGTTTGTTTACATTTTTTTACGTATGTAATAAAGCATATATTTTTGTAAGTCTGCATATGTACCCATGTATTTGTGTATTTTAACACATATATTTGTATTTGGAATGTGCCTAAATTTATTTGAAGTCAATATTACCCATATTTTGATAGGCCTAAATGGTTTGTTTACATTTTTAACATAATGTGATAGAATGACAGATTTTAGGTTTGTTTACAATTTATAAAGTGTCATATTTGTGTTTAACGAATGTTTTTTATATATTTTTTATTATTTACGTTTCTGTTTTGAAACTTATAAACACTTAATTTTGCAGTCCTGATCCTAGCATAGCTTGTTTACCTTACACACCAAATAATATACTTTTATTCGCTCTCTCTGCCGCCATCATTGAAAGAGTCAACATTCATTCAAAAGTAGCCGCAGTAATCCACACGAAAAATTATGTGCGCCGGCTGAAAAAAAAAAGGTGATTTTTACTTGGCAGATTCTGTTCTTAGTAGTAGGACACTTTTCAGGCGAGATAAGAAGAGGCCTGGACCTTAATTATGGTTTGAGTGAAAACTAACTGTTGACCGACGCACACGTTGTGTGCTGCGGGACCCGGTGGCCGACGCATCTGTTAATTGGGTAACTTCCAGTTTAGTTATTTGCCGAACCAGATAAAATATTACTCTAAATGAACTGAGCAGTTAATTTAATTGGCAGTATCGCAACGAGCTAAGGTTTTATTTTTAAACAAACATTTAATCCCAGTGGTAAAAGGATAGAGTCACGTATTTTTGTGCAATCCTACCCCTGAAATATCGCCGAGTAAAGTAACTGGACACTATATTGGTCTGGGACAGTGTTAAGCTGAGCCAGATTAAAATGCCACATATGAATTTGTACACTAAGGTGATGTGTAGTAGTACCTGCCTGGTTTAGCGGGAATACATTCACAAATTACAAACCTTGCAGTAACACCGATACGTTTATTATAAATTGATTTTCACAGATAAATAATATTTTAATATATTTTTTATTAATTTTAATCTGAGTGAAGGGATTCTATAATTTTATTCGTGCATTTTATTCTAACGAATTTTGTCTTGTCTCTACATTCACCTACCTTGAATAAAACTTAAGAATTCTATTGAAACATTGAATTTATTTCCTGGTAGTCTTGCTTGTACGTGGATAGAGAAGCGCTTTATGTATTTGAGACACAAATTTCCAAATGAAAGTGTGAAATGCTCTATATAAAGCAAACGGGGAAATGGTGTTTGGATCAGTTTCAGTGAGAAGCTTGCTCAAATATACATGTCCTAATATTCCGGTAAGCACAATGTTTTTTTTTTTTTTTTTAAGTGTTAATTGTATCCAATGTCTAGCCAGTCTTCGATCCCTAGGCTAAGCTGAGTTTTCTGAATGAATATCACCTTCAAGTATAATTTTAAGTTTGTTCGAATGACGCGAGTGGCGTCCGTGTCACCTGCGCATGCGCCATTTCCCCTACCTTCCCCTCCATCCATTCATGAGGGCGCCGCCGTACGTATACAGTAATTGCTTCCCCCGTTCTTTATTATCTGACTCATTTACATAATATATAATACTAATGAATTGAAATTAAGATATCAGAGACTAATTGAACATATAAGTTGTTGTAGTGTAGTCGGACAGTAGAGCACAATATTTTCAGTTTAGAGTCTTTGAAAATAACGAAGTTTCGTACCCAATGTTTATGTTTTTTTATGAAGTTTGTAAATGATACGATTTGGAGGGAATTTGATATTCATCTATGTATGTTCTGTTGTTACCGCATTTTTTTTTTAATGTACGAATGATACTGGTCTTGAAAAGTTGCGGCGATTGTAATAAGTATTTATTTTATGAAATTGAGGTTGTAAATATTCTTGTCTGTTTTTTAAATACTGAAATTAATACTATAATCTGTTTTTAATATGTTTTATTCAGTTTTGCTATGATTTGTATGTTCAGCAAGCGCTACTGTAGTGTAGGCTGGCGCCGAGAAGGTAGGGTTTTTTTCTCCTTGAGACGTCAGGCCTGCACAGCTGACTTTGACAGTTCTGAATGTTGCCGTACTCCCGCTATTACAATCTCAGCACATTTTTGAATGAGAATGGACAGTGATTGGATACAGGAGTATCCAATCACTGGGAGGTTGTCGGTTTCAATCGACAACATTCTTCTTGGACTAGGCTTCTACGGAACAACAACTACTGAATGAGCTCTTGTGATAATGATGATTTTTGTGTGCCTAAGTATGGTAAATGTACGACGGTGTGGTGTAATATTTTTGGCGCAATATGAATATTGAAGGGCAAGCAAGAAGAGGCCCAAATATAGGATAGTTAATTTGATTTTCCAGAGTTTAGGTGTTAGGCCTAATTGTCCAGTGTAAGGTAGTACGCAACAACGGTCTAGCTTGGTATACCTAGACACAATTTGAAATTGATTAACTGAAATAAATATTTCCTTTATATTGATTAGTGTGGTATAACAGACTTTAAGGGGGAAGTATCCTTGCAATCTTGGATTTACGTATTTTCCTCATTAACTTAATTTTCGAAGTCAATATTTAAAAACCAAGCTAGTCATAACATAGGGAACATTTTAACAGTTATTTCGAAATCCCACTTATTTTTCTTCGAAGATGGAGTGGATACTACCCCCGTAAGTGTAGAAACAAGTGTTTATTTCTACTTCAGAACGTTTTCTCAACAGTGTCATAATTGTGCCATGTATTCGGACTTTGCTAACAACACAATTTTCAAACCAAATTTCTTTGATTTTAATATTTTGTGAGGAAAGATAATTTGACTGAATTTTAACATTATATTTGAAGAACACAGTTATGTTCAGTTTTAAGCACATACTCACTGATGCAACTAAATATAAGCCCATTTTGTAAGATCAAAAGTTGACAGTGTATTTTATTTGAGCTAGTCTGAATAATTTTGTTTTGCACCATGGTTAATTTTTCTTTCATTAAACAGTGAAGGACATTTTAATATATACATTTTTTTATTTCTGGCATTGCATCATCCCAGGAGTGATGAATGTTTTGTCTTGTTATTTCATTAGTATTGAAAGAATTTTATTTAGCTTGTCTGATACACAAATGTTTATGTGGGTCAAGTGTATTGCATATACCTACTCTCCACTTGAGAGTATCGCACAAAACTGAGTACATATTTAATGCAATGACCCAGTTCACTTATATTCTGCTGTCCTGCTGGGCTGAAGCCCAGTAATACAAGTGCTACCTGTGTTGTTTTGTTTATAGAGTGGAGACAGTACTTCATACCCACAAGGTAAATCTTTTCTCACAATCACACCTATGTCTATATGCTTCTACATTTGTTTTATTATATTTTCTTTCACTACCTACACAGTTGTATTTTATGTTACATGTACACACGGTAGGTAAATACCAGTTGTATACAAATAATAATTCTTTTAGTGGTTATCACAACTTGGTTGCAGAGGGTGTTTACAAACAAAATACTAAATAAACTAACCAACCAAGAAGATAAAGATTTCATGTGGTAGTGTCAGTACACTGTGTTTGCACTCAATAAGAACTTTGATCATACTGATTGCAGTAAACTGATTCTTACCGTTACCTGGAGAATTCCACAACCTTTCACACATTCAAAGAAAGTAATCTTACTTGTGAACTCAGCATGAAAAATAGCAGAAATTGTTTGAACAGTAAAACCGTAACACGATACAAGTTCTTGGGTTGTCTAACAGGAATTAACTGATTTACTAAAAGGAATACTAGCACCTCTCATTAAATCTGTTTAATTATATCCTTAAAATATACTGGGTTATTAATGCACACAAATTAAATACTGTTCCCAAAAATGTATTGCAAAGTGGCATTGCGTTCATGGCGTACTGAGCAACTGGAATTGATACTTGTCATACTTACAAAAGTTCTTGCAAAAATAAGAAAATCTTCATTCACAAAAGTCAATGAAATAGTTATGTTGGGCACTAGTTCTATCTGAGAGCAAAAGAAAACAAACTCTAGCTCAACTCAGGGTGCACTGTGAGCAGCACTACCTACCTAGCTGCTGTCTGTTAGTTTTGCTGGTACAGATGAACATTTAACAAAATGCTGTTTCACTTAAGTGAAATGGTCAGTTCACAGTCCCACACTTTACAGTGTAACATAACATATACCTGGGTTACCACTCATAGGCTTAAACACTCTGTATTGACGATAGAAAATGGCTCTCATGATTAGCGAATCTCTCCAAAATACACACATTATGGACCTCATATTCACCTGCCTTGTGACTGTATACACTTGTGCTCACTACTGGCGACATTATTTTTAACACTTTTATACTGCACTGGCACTTAAACATTTTCGGACGTGGAGAGCTCACTCATGTAGATGCTGAGCATAGTCCAATAAGAAAGTCACTGGCCTTAACCAGCAACTATCTACCTGGATTTTGGCGCAATACTCCCGTATCCAATTACAACCAGTTTCCTGTACGAAACTGGCTGAGATTGCAATACTGGGAGTACGACACTGTCTGGAGCTGTCAAAAACAGCTGTTCTACCCTAATGTCACAAGGAGAAAACAACAAAAAAAAAAACTACTCCTTGGTGCTAGCCTATCTATCTGTGGCATGCCATTGCCCCTTCAAACTCATTAAAATACATTTTTAACACAGAAAAACACTATTTTAAAATATAGTGCACCATTTCTACATGGGAATTAAACAATTCAAACATAACTGCATTAAAATATGACTTAAAATTACTGCCACTTTGCAAGACAACGACTATTCTAAATTATAAAATTTCAAAAAATTGCGTGAACATCGAGAAAAAGGGAACAGACATCAAATTCCCTCCTAAACTTATAAAAACCATAAACATTGGCAAAAAAATGTAAGAATTATTGCGAAAATAAACAGTTTACAAAATGTAAGCAAAGTTACTCCAACACATGAAAACACATTAAAAATACAAATAAACAAGCTTAAAAGGTGTTCAACCCAAATATATGTGTTGAAAATGGTAACTAAACACTGGACCTTGGCAAATAAACACACAGAGTACATAAACACATGAAAATGAACTAAACAATGTAAAATATAGGTAAAAAAAGTTGGTAAACAAGGGTGCAAGCTGTGACACAGCACATACTTTATTATTCTGTTGAAACAGTGTCTGTAATAGTGTGGGTGTAAATCTATTTGGCGTGAGTTGAGAGAAAGAATAATTATAATGATTTAATAGATTTTTGGGCTCCTTATTATTCGTGATGTGACCTTGGTCTTACCACACTGGAACCAGAAGCTCTCCGGCGATGCTGTAAACCTCGTGCAATAGAAAACACATTCCAACCTTCACAGTAATTCATTTAAATCAAACATGTGCAACCTTGATAATTAATTTATTAATGAAAAAAAAAAAGACATAAATAAACTCAGACCCAAACATGTGAATAATTTAACAAGATACAAAACTAAATATGTGTATGTGAGAGACATATTTTTACTCAAAAATGAAATTATACTGTATGATAATTAACATAAATGACATACCACCATCCAAGTAATAATAGAAATAAATCAGAATGCAAAATTAAAATAAAAGATTGAAAAATACTGCGAAACTTTAGAGCTGCTATACAAAAAAATTAATAAATCTTTTACTTGAGATTTCAGTTCAAAATATTAATCAGTTTCCACCGGAAGTAGCCTCCTCTGTATTTAAATTTCCAGAAAGTTTGGTAATCTCTTACTTGAATGCTTAAATTTCTTGGATCACACTCACTGATAATTTATTAAATGTTACAAATCAGTTCATCACTAATTATCTCAAATCTGATACGTCACCAAATAAAATTACTCTGGATTTATATTGAAAGTTCAAAATAAGTCTTTAATTCCTCATTCCATATTGCTCCGGCTATACTATATCATATGTGAAAGTTCGGGACTACTGGTTTAACATACTCATGGAACTCAGTCAAATCGTTGCAAAATTAAAATAGTAATTTTAATAAAATAAGTTCAGGTTCCTTGAAGTTCAATACTTAAAAAACAGTTCATGTACTTAAGCTTGCCATACGTTAAATTGCCTTGGCATCACCTAAGGTCCTCTGGCGCTATCTTGTTGCATGACGCCGGCGTCATAGTCTCGGCGTCCTTTTCGCCTCGTCAATTTAACACTCAAAATAATTATCTATGACTTAGCCTACAGCCTCTTCTTCAATATTGCTGTGGTGACTACCAAAAACTTAACTTCCAGGTGCATAATTTCTAAAATAAATTTATGATGGCGTTGAAATTTCAAAAGTAAAATTCCAACGAAAATTTAGACGCCTTACATGTTCAATGTCTTTCCCAGAAGTACTTTCTTCCGGCTTCCGACCAACCAACATCTAATCACGGCTCGCTTCCGGCTTTACCTTCACTTAATAAAATTAAGGCCTAAAATATTATGTCTTTAAATCCCAAAACAAATAAATAATTTAGCTTGAAAAATTATGAAACAATTACTGAAAATTAAATCAAACATATTAATGGAATAATAAAAATAGTGACATAACCATATGTAGAACTCAGAACAACGTGTGAAAATGATCATATAGTAGTGGACTGGTGGTTCACATATTTCGAAAAATTAAGGAAATTAAATGTTAACATTAGATATGATACACATGTGAAAAGAATTATATTAACATTCAAATAATATGTGACATTAATTAAATATTACTGTCCAAAACATATGTGTAGCTCAAATGCATGTAATAATTATAACCTTATGGTTCCATGTCCAGTCGATCCGTGACACTGTACATCCTGTATAAGCCATCACAGCACAAGGGACATGGAACAGATCAATACACTACACTATGCAGACATAACATAGTTAACAATAAATCAAACCATACACCAAAACAAAATACAATAGTTTTCAGCAAAATAATCCAATAAATAGAAAAAATTACAAAAACAAGCATGTGTAACCTTCTTAACCCTAATTCAATGCAACATTAGTGCTTCTTAAAGCCAAAATACACATGCGTAATTTACTACGTATTTAGTACGTTTACACACACATTCACAAAATCTTTCTACCTTTTCCTAAACTCAACATATTTGTGTAATATATCTAGAATATAACACAGATGAATACACACTCTTTAAATACACTAAACCAATCAAGTTACATATATACCCTGCTGCTGTTCTGCTTCCTAATTTTATTGTTACGCAAACAGTTCCTGAAAGTTATATTTCAATATATTTTTTAAGACTGCCATATTATTTATGTGGGTAGTTGATTATGGTACATAATTGAGACGAAGAGTACCTATATGGGCTGCTCTATGCTAACTGTATTGTCTTATATTATTTTATTTGAATTTATAGTGAGATGGTTATGAATTTCCAGCAAGTGTTTTTCTGCACTTTTATTTTACAATTCATAAGTGACAATATTTTCACTTGGTTGCATATAACATTGCAAATACTATTATAGTAAAATTAGCTGTGTCATGCTGGATTTACACTGGCGCAACGCGACAGGTGTGACGTCACTGTAAATTGTAGTTGTAATGAAAACACTGCGAAGCGACGCGACATCAAAAACACTATTTTGACCACTCGTGGCTGAAAATATAAAAATGGGTCAGAAGGTTATCTGTGTATTTACGAGAAGGAGTTAAGAATAACTTGAGACACAACCAACCACATGAGTGTTTATGTTTTATAGTTTTCAAATTCGAAATATAGTATGGGCCTAACCATATCAATGTAGGATATTATAGCAACGTTGGCGTTCCAACCTGTTTTACTTTTGCTTAATTACATTTGCATGAGTTCTGTTAATTTTATTTCGAGGGAAAAAATGAAACAGTGAGGGGATGGGGGCTTTAGTTTAACATCTTTCGTGAGAAGGCAGTGGCATTTTGAGTTGCATATTCTTTTGGTGGATTAGTGTAAGCGTTTACTCGTATAGAAATAACATTCAAATTATTGCAACTTCAAAAATTTGAACTTCAGTGAAAAAATAAAACGCGATATATACGTCACTGTTCGAATTCATACCGATGCAGCATTACACACACACAAACACACACACACACACACACTTTGTCCGAAGTTAACGTTACACTAGTTAAATGCATGATACAGGCAAATAAACAAATAATATTTACTCACTACAAGTGTTGAAAGTGCAGTATTTTCAGGCACTGTTTGTAAAATTTGCAACCCTTTGAAAACGTGTATTATTATGAAATCCTTACAAGTTTACTTCACTAAAATCACTCTTGTTCATCACTAACATTAAATAATTTATTTGCAGAATCGTTCCGTAAAATCAACTCTGCGCACGTTTCCTAAAACCACAGTTTTATGAAGTGCTAAACATGTGCCAATTAATATTACATTTCCCTCGAGAGAAAACACTACAGCGGTACCTAAAACCAACTATGCTTAAAGAAAGCAAATAATAAATAATTAACTACAGATTCCGTCGCACCGAGATTTCTGTCGCGTCGTGCTCGTTGCGTCGTGCCTGTCGCGCCAATGTAAATACAGCATCAAGCTGGTGTGACATACCATAAAAATGTTACAGTAGAAATTGTTTATTTCAGTTATATCTTTTTAGTCAATGAAGTACAATATGATACATTCTTATAAGGAAATAAACAAGAACGTAAAGTATTTTTAATAAGTACAATAGACACATATGTCGTTACAGTACATTACTTTTTTATGTATTTTCCTTGAGTTTGGTGTGCAAATATTAGGGCCAACTTCCACGTATGTAACCAAAATTACTATTTTTTAGATTTGTTTTCTTTATTTTTATAACAATCAGTTTCATTCATGTTAATAATTCAGAGATAATGATTACAAGTAGTCGTATTTCACCATGTAGTTAATATTAATCACAGTTATTCCTGTTTATTGTATTTATTATTGCAGATAGGCCTAAGAGGTTTTATCTTACACGCTTTATTTTCTTCAAAGTGTCATGGCAATCACGGATTTTAACTACGATTTGCGGATATAATTTTTGGTTTTTGGAAGTCTTGGAGTTAATAGAGGGACTCTGCTTCCGGCTTTAAGGATGGGCAGGTGCGTTTTGCTAGGGCGCAGGTGAATTAGATTAATTGTAATAATTATCTGCTACATCATTTGTGTAAAAAGAGCATGAGCGAGCAAAGAAGAGGCCCAAAAAAGAGCCTGAATTATAATTTTTTTTTAGTGTTATGATATTCCAACGCCAACAATGCCTGGATGCTGCATACACCTGACACCAAGCCGTAAGCATACATAAAAATTAACAGTGTGTTATTTGTATCTTCATTAATAGTTTGAAAATAAATGAAAATGTACAATGTTCATGAAATTTGTCAAATTATTTTCCTCGGACATCTAATCAGTGGTCCTAAACATAGAACTCTTAACTTACTCATTGCTAGCCCGGATGATTACTTTTCTTATCATTTAGTCTTAAAACTATAATGATGTTCTACAACTCATCTCTACAAGAAGTCATTTCTGGAATTACATATTTATTTTCTTATATATTGTAAGGGAGTTATGCCAAACAAAATACTAAATAATTTGAACCTAAAGAAGTGTTTAAAATGTGGATATTAATGTTATTTATTCCTTATGTCTTCATTCATTCTATTAATAAAACCATTCACTACTTACTTCAAATTGTTAGTGTTATGTTATCGTTCCATTGAATATTGTATTGAAGGGAAGACTTTTGGTAACTCGCAATGATGCTCTAACTTACCTTATACATGGGGTATCTCAGACTTATAAATTCTCCTTCATATGTGTAATGCATCTCTTCATACTGTATGGACGTAAGTACCATAAACCTCATATGGTATTAAGTGACTACAATAACTGTTCAGAAAGTACAGAGAAATAATTGAATTACAATAAAACAAAACAAATTCTATGTCTATAAAGTGAGACTTTACAGTATGGAATAATAGCATTAATCAATACAATAGAGTAACACACAACACACTCAAAATGTAACCTAGGATTATTTAGTGCATGATTGGTTGTCAGCATTGACGCAAGGGAAGTTGGTTACATTATCACAGTTTTATATTACCCTAGCATATATTAATGTTATCTATAATAATATAAAGGAGAGTGAGATTCATTGACATCTCTGTATGGTATTTAAGTGCTGTGGCTGTCGTACAATGTTCTGTTGTGTAACAGTTCATGTATATTACAAACAATCCCCTACACTACTACTTTTAAGCACAAATGTAAACAGCTATTTCAAACTACTCTATTGCATGCATTCCAGTACTTTATATATACAGTAAACACCTATTATAATGGACTAAATGGGGCTGAAGATTGTCCATTTTAATGGAAGTCCGGTTTATAACAAATAAGTTTTGAAAGATTGTATTTACACCAATGAAAGAATCAACATTGATATAAAACATGTTTATTTTACATGATAAAGGCATATCCATTTAAATTTACAAATTTAAAATAAAATAAAATACTAAAAAACTATGCTGCATTCTTATACAGTTGATCGAAATATAACTATATGTATTGTGCTTGACGACAACATTATAATGCGTGGAATTACAGACAATGTCGCTTGGCTGGCGGGCAACGTGAGTCATATGGCACAACCTTGACACAACTAAGCATGCGTTGTAATAAACTTCCACCTTAATAGGGTATGTTTGAATGGGGGTTTACTGTATACAAATAAATGGTTTTAAAAAGTAGTTTCCATCTGTATCATACATAACAAGATGAAAATTTACACACGATATACCCTACTAAAACAATTCTTCGAAAACATATACACACATATATAATCCAGGAATATAAACAAGAAAACACTTACCTGATTGTGTTTATCCATTCTGTGCCAGTTAACACATCACCTTAGAGATCTACCACTGGTGGTAAACATCTGGAGGTACAGCATGCAATGCGCTACTCAATATTTTACATGGCGAGTTCCCCAGGAGGCCTATTACCATGTCACAAATATGCACACAATGTTGAATCATAAAAACAACTTCACAAGTTGTTTTTAAAATACAGCATAATTTACTTACGTGAGAAAATGAGCATAGAAGGATGGAGTGATGAGATTCGGGCGGCTCTTAACAGCGAGGTCTTGAGAGCCGATGAAGGTGATTGAGGTGAGTATGGAGCAGCGCGGGGAAATTGCATACAAAACAATAGGGGTTCTCAGTTAAAGTTTCGCTGAATGAAAATAGCCCTGACTTCAGCTCCACGATTATTCCGTAGTGCAACATTCTCCACATGTACGGGAGGCATGAAATGATCCTCGTCAGCCGGTGGAGGTGATAGTGGTTCATCGTGAGCAACTGAAATGTTATGTAACACAGCACATACAGCGATGACCCTGCTGGTTGTATGGAGGTTTGTTCGTAGTCGATGGCCCAAGCATGCAAACCTTCGTTTCCATACTCGGAACAGCCTTTCCACAGTGTTCCTGGTCCTCTTATGTGTTGTGTTGTACCGGTTTTCTGCAGCTGTTGTTGGGACCAGTACCGGAGTGAAGAGAAATGACAGTTGAGGGTAGTTATTGTCTCCCAGCAGTATTCATGGCAGAGAGTGATTTTCAAAACGGGTCATCACCCTGCTATTGTTGAAAATCCTTGAGTCGTGAGTACTGCAGGGCTACCTAGTCATGATGTCCAGGATCTGTAGGTTAGGGCTTGAGACAACCTACAAATTAAATTTAACAATGTTACCAAACATTAATAATAAATGCAGACAAAGAGAAACATTTTAGTATTGGCATATTTAGAATTAATTGTATGGTATTAACAGTTTTGTATCCAATAAACATCACACATACAATCCTGTACATCAATTGTTGACATAAAACAATCATATGGTGCACATCCCAACAAACATACCTGAACATTGAGAGACATGCACCCTTTCCTATTACGGCACATCTCCGCAAACTGGCCACCTGGGCTTCTAATGCTAACGTGGGTGCAATCAATGCACCCACTTACACCAGGAAACCCACCATTCACGTAGAACAGCCTGTAATTTTCCTGAAGTTGTGGCTGTCCAGGAAAATGCACAAATTGCAACAAGTCCCCAGCCAGTTCAGAGGATACTACCTGTTACAAAAGTCAATACTTGTACAAAATGCCTCTGCCTTATTTACACAATTCAACTCAACTACACGTGAGAAATACTAGACGCCTTATTGCAGATATTACTGATTACCACACAAGCTTATTTTAAAATTGCATGTCAGGCATGTTGGGACGTATGTACTGATAGACACTACACATCACTACTGTGGTCACAGACATAATATTACATGTCTAACACAAGAAGATGGACTCGAGTGTGATGTGCTATATACATTGAATAGGAAAAATTCATTTTAACGTCAACTGATTTGCACTTGAGGTCGAAACACCATCTACCACAAGCACCACCACTTTACACAACATGACAAAACCATCAAGTAATAATAATAACCAACAAGAAACCGGACTTAGGCTACTGCTCGGTTGCGAGCTCTCTTACCTACCCTACCCGTCCAAACTCCTCTTCCACGCCCTTCTTAAACATCATACACTAACCTAACAACAAATTACTATGCAGATACAAAGGCATCTCCAAATATATTTCTAAGCATAATAATTATAAAAGAAACATTTGTAACCTTCATGGTATGTTGGCTGCATTAACTGACCACTAATATTACAGTACCCTCAAAGTCCAGGAACACGTAGGAATTATTCTAAATTACAGGGCACTTTAACTCTGCTTACAATACTAAATATGCAACATAAATTTTATATCCGTTCATATTTATTTACCTTTATAATCCTGCTCACTGTTGCCTGATTAACATGGCATAGGTCACCGCAAACTTTCTGCAACAAAACACATTTGTCATGGAGTTTGATTTAACCTATTCACATCTGACATGTCAAACACACCTCGCTGGCAATGACATGTTCAATTTGGTGTCAGCAGTGGTTCATTATGTACTAGTTCAAACATGTAATTAACCTAATTACGTCATGCCCCACTTAACTTACTAGCACGCGCGCACACACACACAGTACATGGTATGAAAATAAGTTCAACTTACATTGTTTTTAAAAAGCATACACTAAACATAATATATAAGCCTATTATATAATTTTTACATGTAAATGTAAAACATTTTGAGGTTACAAAATTGAAAATGAAATTGCAAATCTGTTTAGGCAGTAGATGAATATTTAAGTGACAAAAACAACAATTGACAACTAATAGAGTGATTTGTTGTTTTGTTCATGTATTTTTTCTGTATTTCATATTTTTCATATTTTGCTATCTTACACCTACATGTAGTATTCCATATATTGGTAACTAATAGATTGCTGTTATTTGTGTATGGAAATTATTAACATCGGACAGATTGCCCTATTTGCGTATGTGTTATATTTCATTAGTATTTAGTATATTTTTGACAGGTGAAAGTTTGTATTCTTGTATTTTTATCTTGACATCACACTCAACATGTAATGAGGTTAATGTGACGATTCATAAGTAAACACCATTTTTCAAAGGAGAATTTTGAGGTTAAAGTACTTTGTTTTCATTACAAATGCATATGAAAACCAAATAACACAGTACCTCTCTGGAAACTATTGCTGTCACAAAATCGCAGGGCGATTACATCCTTCAGGACAGGGAATACTGGCAATCCTCTTCTATCTTCGTTATCGGAGGCAACAATTGGCACAATAGCGTCCAAAACTGTTAGCTTCGTGAAACGAATACATTTCGCAAACTCTACGTCCGAAAAGTACTCGCACGGATTTTGGCTGTCGCGCATATACGTCCTCGTTCATTGCGTTGATGATTCTCGACGCGCTGAAGTAAATCCAAATGATCTTCATCAAATAACCTCGGCACTTGGTACTCCATCATAATATCACCGGTAAACACAACCAACGAAGCAAAACCCCTTCACAATATTAGGTTAGGTTAGACACTGAACGGAAATAAATATGAGATCACCACATTAATATTTAAGGGGTTAAAATATCCAGTGAAATTATTCCCGCGCTATAATTACAATAAATGTTCATCATTTACACTTTGCATACTTCACAATTGCACTTTAAGGACGCCTTCAACAAGAAGCAAATAAGGGATGTTCTTGCCTTGTAATGAAGGCTACCTTTTACATTTAAGGCCAATAGTAGGGATGTGCCGATTTCATTTCACTTTTGATTAATCGGATTATCGATTTGATATCAAATTAATTTAAATAGTTAATTAAATAGAGTTAATACTTAATCCGATTTTAATCCAATCAAAAATTCTTAATTCGAAATTAATCCGATAAAAAATTCAAAGGGTTAAATTTATTGGAAGGGTTAAATTTATTGAAAGGTTACATATATTTAAAGGGTTAAATTTTTTCTTGATTTTGTACGTCTTTCTTTCTTTTTGGGTGGGGGAGGGGGGTAGCAGGAGCTCTGTACGATGCTGACGGTGTGGTATCCTGGAGGCGACTGACCAGAGTGGTGGGTTGCAATGTATTATATAGGTGTAGAGTTCAGTTAACAGTATGCTAAGGCTAATTTTTATAATTTTTCTAATTCTGAGTTGTTTGTAGGGATGTTGGTGGTAGATAGTAGATTTTTACGAATATATTTAACACATGAGAGAAATTCAGAGCGTTTAAACGATTTCTAAGAGTGGGCTAAGTGTAAATTGTATGTTTTTTGATGGGGATGTTGCTTGTAGATGGTAGATAGGCGACTTTGAAAGATGAGATTTATGTGTTAAACGATCTGTCTTCGGAATGCAATTCAACACCAGAGAATTTCAGTATCTTCTAGATATGAATAAATTACACACATATAATCGTAAATTTCAAACAAACTACGTGAATAGTAAGTGGAATTATACGAGTCTTAAACATAATGCGACTCTCGAGCATAAAAATATAATTTACACAAGAGAGAATTTGAACTACGTGAACATCTTATGTCTACAAGTGCAAACTCACTAAACGAAATCCAGCTAGTCATTATGAATAAATAAAGATTTCCAAACTAGCATTTGAATTATACGATTTAAATTTTAAACAGACACGATATCGTAATAGAAATACACGTACAACACTTAATGCCTCACTCACATACATTGAGTATTTTTTGGAACACGTCAATTTGATGTGGTGTTTGATGTATTAATAAGTCTAGCATAGCAATTACGTGATCTTATAAGCTGTGTGTGTATGGAGAGCCTGATTATATACCTGTAGTGAAGCCGGCATCTTTAAGACAGATTAGTTGAAATTTACAAGAAAAACTCAGCATTCGTCCTACAACAGACAACAAAACGATAATTTTTTTAACTAAAATTTCACTATTTTCAGAATAATTCACTTTTAACACAAATTATTTCCGTCGAAGCGTAGGGACACTTGGAAGACGTGAAGAAGTACTTAATCCCACAAACAGTAACCGTGCAACACTTTATAGAGACGTACTACAAATTTCTGTCAAATCTGTGAAATTCACGTCACTTGGTAACAAAAAAAGGCGAGTTGAAAATGCTACGAAGTTCCGTCTACTTAACACAGAAATTGAAAATCTCATCGCAATATTGACTAAACACATGAAAAAAAGTTTCCCTATAAAATAGTTTTTATATTAAAACATTAATCTGCGGATGCCGAGCTGTGAGTAGATACGTCTAATGTGGCCGATAGACAACTGTGTTTTTAAAAATACGGTAAAAACTCGCAAATAAAGGAATTTTTTTTTTATGTTTATGAAATTCACTGCAATTGTTAACACAAACTGTATTTTTATTTACCGAACACAGAAATCAATTACTTATCACAAACACTATATATCGATCCGAAAAAAAAGTTAACACACGAAAATGTATATTTTCCCGCTAAAAGACTTTTATATTAAATCACAGGTAGCACTATAGAGATGAAGGTAGGTGCGATGGTCGCCGGTGCGGTAACCCCCGAGGGTGGCCTCGTCAGCCGCCAAGTGTCTAGAGGTGCGGTGTTTATGAAGGAGCTGACAAGGTCACGTCTGTCTCCCACAAGCGTTTAAGAGCGACTGAAAATAGCGGAAAGTGGATAGCTGAGATCACTTCATTCCAAAGCACCCTCCACCACCTTTCCCCTCACCACCAGACCGTGTATGGGTACCCTGAGGTCAAGAAACTGCTTGCACCCATTTTCCCCTCCCCACTTCTCCCGAGGCAGTTCGTGCTGCCCTGAGCTGCCCCCGATTGTCAAATGTTTTCGGTAATTTCTCAAAATGGCGTCAACTGCCAACTTGCAGTCACATTGGCAGGACCCTGCCTGCCACCCCCTCCCATCCCTGACCACAACCCTCAAAGCCGGTCCGACTCCACGATGCCAACTACCCCTATGCCCCCTACCTCCCTCCTCTGAGTGCAAGGTCCTGGAGGTCATCCACCTGGGCTGCCCATGATTGTCATTTTTTTCAGTACTGTGTCAAGAAGGCAACAACTCCCTGGTTGCATGAAGATCGGAGTAGGCAGCTCATAACAACCCTACCCTCCACCCCTCGCACGCAGAACCGGCTCGAGTCCAGGATGCCAAACACCCGCTCCCACAGAACATCTAGACCCCTCCAGCCTAGAGCGGGTGTCTTTTCCTGAGACAAAGACTGTTTGCCTGTCTAACTTACTCCCTCCACTCGTGCAGCGAAGTTTGGACTCTTACGAATGCGTTAACCTGTCTTATTTGCAGCGAATTAAAAATTTTACAAGTAGCGCCAATCAAAATTTATATCCCTGAAGCTAAATATTACCCGTAATCTTAATCCCCAGATGAAATTCCAACAAATTTGATATCGTAATCCAAGAAATTAATGTTAATCCAATAAACTTTATCCCATTTCCAGCAAACTTATTAAAATATTTCCAGGAAACTAAGTATATTTTTCGTACAAGAGATATTTTCACTTGCTAAAATTTTTATTTTAAAACAATGAAAGATCACTGTTTTTCAAACACGTATTTTTATTAAAGTTTTAACTACTCTGATGGAAGACACTACACATGCATACATATTCAAATTTTCAATCTGTTTTTAAATATATGTGTATATCAGAGAAAAATACATTTTTGACCTATAGACTTGTCTACGACACTAAAATTTACTTATAACCAAAGTTTCAATTCAAAAGCTTCCCAAACGATATTTTTAGATACACTATCTACCATAAAATTAGTATATACTTGAACTTATCTTAATTTCGATTTCCCTAGAAAAAAAATTTGAATGTAATATTGAAGAAATACTGTAAGGCTGTTCAAAGTAAAATTATCTTTTTTGAAAGCCCTTCTTAATATATACTCGTATGCACGTTGTATCTTCTTCCGCCTTATGTTATATTAATATTGCCACGAGCCTCAGCACTTTATTCAAGCATCAGTCAAGCGAAGCTGTAAAATTATCATGTAAGTAATTATTTAAAAACAGAAAGGGAATGAAATAAATTTAGGCTATCTCAAATGGTTACTTAACACTTTTTCTTCGACTTTAAGAAATGCAACTTCTATCCCTCCATCATTACCAACTTTACTGGGCGCATGACACTCAGTGCGCCTGTTAAAATATATCCAGGTAGGGGCAGTGATTTTTTTCAAAGGTAGATTTCAAAAGTTCTCACTTTATCGTGAATAGGCTTTATGAACAAGCGCAGTGTCTGGAAGTCCACCTTGCTCGTGTGCCAAACTGAGGTATATGAACACTCGCCACGTCGAATATGCTGACAACAGGCCCCCCTGTTACGAAATCCCCATCATTTCACATTGTTACGAAAAGGTCTCTGTTGAAACAACGAGCAGGTATCGAGGCTACAGCCCAGTTTACAAAACACGAAATAAAAAACAGAGCCGAAATTGCAATCCATAAACTACCAAAGAAATGCATCAAGAACGACGGAATATGTGGGTCCTGCAAACTAATTGATTTTTAGAAGTAAGCATAACAGTCCTCTGGCAAACTCCACCCACAGGGCACGGCGGGGACTAATCACAATAATTTACGTCAACAAATACACGTGGTGGGGCGAGAAGTGTCGACGGAGCCACGAGGTCCAGGGAAGTCAGAGTAGTTGTGACAGCGTACGGCGCGGCTTAGGGTCCAGGCAGCATAGGTAGCAAAGTGTCCAGGGTGCGAGACCTGGTGAGTCATTTCGACATGAATGATCTTCCTTTTATCCCTTCCCTCCACTGAGCATCTTTAATTATTCATATTGCAATTTTTATAGTGTTCAAGACTTTAGTAAACATTGCTCTAGCAAATTCTATTATAATTAATGTTCTCATTTAAAATTCACTTACTACAACTTCACATCCTTCTTTCCTCCCCGCTTATGATCCCCAAGTTGAGATCATAACACCCCGAAGATCCACCACGCTATTCTAATTCGATACGGGTACAGATTATCTTTACCTGTGAGCATGAACCCGACTTTACCGGTGTGGTTTCATTGCATCTTCGTAATCGGCATCTGTTCTTGTGGGAACTGTCGTAGCCATTGCTTTGCGGTTGCTTAGGACGAGACTTCTGAGTATACAGGGCCAAATGAAAGCTACCGCTCAGGCATACAAGGACGTAATCTGTAAAGTATCGCTATCTGTATTGGTGAACTAGAAGCCATGGGTTTTCTTTTCCACCGTGGCATGGTCGCATTGCCGACTGCCAGACGTGCAGTCCATCACGTCTCCTGGACGTACTATGAGATCGTGCTGATTGCCCAATGCACACGCATCTAACAGGCCCTTCTTTCTCCTGCACCCGGCCAAGTACAGCAAGTTGGCTCGGCGCGTGCTCATGAGATGCCGGCCAGCCTGCGTGTCCCGCAGCACACATACTGACTCGCGCACAAGTTGCGGGGATGGCGTTGCGTTTACCCTAATTTCGTTTACCCTAAAGTTAGGCTAAACGAAATTAGGGTAAATGAAAAATTAGGTCAAACGAAATTAGGATAGACGTAGTTAAGCTATTCACTATTAAGTCAAACGAATTTAGCACAAACGCAATTAGGCGAAATACAAGTTTCAGATGTTAGGATAAACTCAGTTAGGCTACTCGAAGTTAGGCAAAACGAAATTAGGCCAAACGCCGTTAGGAAAACGCAGTTTCTGTCAAGAATATTAAAAAATTGCCATTTTAGGGTAAACGAAAATAGGTTAAACGTACTTAGGACAAACGCAGTTAGGCTAAACGAAATTAGGATAAACGCAGTAGGACAAATAGCATTATGCCATTCGCTTTTAGAGTAAACGAAATGTACTCGCTGCGGGGACTTAGCCGGAGTAAATGCTAGTCAGTCGCCGCCTGCAGTCCCAGCATGACTACTCGAATAGTCCTGTTGCCTGTCATTGCCTTGCTACTGTACACACTTGGCTACTCCGTGCGCGCTGAGGATACTGAAATGGTAGGCAATTTGTTGCTCCTTCTTACGTTGGGTCAGTCCTCCTAAACATCACACACATGTAATGCGGATGCATTCCACTGCTCATCAATGTGGAGTTTTATCTCGAACTTCAACGCATCCCTTTCGAGAACAGTTCTGAAAGAGCCATTCGCAGGAACAAGATACCAGCATCCAGAAATGCTCAATATGTCTATTTTCAACTTGCTAGTACTGTACTCATGGAGTTTCTGACGAACGGACAGGACTTCACTAATGGAAGATTTATCCGAAAGGGCATTCAACGAGAATTGTAGGTGGAAACGTTTTCCTAATCATGTCTTAACACGAGATAGTGTTTCCTTATTTAAAAAATAATTGTTAAAAGAAAACTTTACTCAAATTCTCAGGTCTATTATTTGTACTTGGAGAACTCCTTCTGAGATACTGAATTACAAAAGATAAAACTGCATTCTACACACGTGTTACATTTTTCAAAAAATATTTGCACTGTTTTCGATCAAAAAGAAAAAAATTGATAGCAGTTTACAAAAATATGATCATATTCTCCAAAAATAAATTATTCTTTTGTAAAGAATTCTATTTGTTAATTCCTTATTTTGTTAACCATTTTTATTAGAAATTAAAACAGCAAACGATCTATACGGCTGTAAAGAAAAATAATTAAACACAGTTCACCATTCTTCAGTTCAAGGTAAATTTTTACTCTATCGCAGAACAGAGGAACAAAAAAGGATCTACACAGATAAAAAAATACATATAGACAATACAATGAAATGTTCATTAATTTTTTCTTGCAGATCAAGTTAAAGCATTAGTCCGAATTGAGCATAAGACGTTTTAAACAGCTCCCAAACTATCACAATTGTGGTAATGAATTCTAGTGAAGAATGCTATTTATCAAGTGTCATTGTTACACCAAGCCAAACATTCAGGGCTAAAACATTAACATGCACATGAAAACTTTTCGTAAACACTCTCACCAACACACAAAGTCAATGGCAGACCTATCTGACTAAAACATGTCCCACCAATTTGCGTGGCAGAAAAACCCGTATTTAGGTTCAATCAGAGGCAAATATTTAAAGAAATATCTCCGTAATTTTCAAAAACCTTATATGTGCATTATCTTCTGAACTCCATTTCTACTATAAAAAAAAGTGCCATACGCACAAGAAAACACGTTCCTTGTTACCCACTGGAGGTCCTTTCCATCAACCAAACCAAAACGAAGTACTTATATTAAAACTTCTTCATCCCTTCTCTCATCTGCATGATCCTCCGTAGGGAAACTGTGCAGTTTGACAACGCTGCATTCGGAATTCTTCACGTGAAATACCCCCTCTCCCAAATCCACAAAAAATTATCAGCATGTCACTGCAGATTAGACAACTGACGATTGGTGTCCCGCTCATGCGGAAAACTGCTTCAAGAATGCTTCAAAAGGCGAACTTTGAATTATTTTCTGCCAGGAGGATTTTTACGGTGCCCATAGCGGTTTTACCTTCGCTTTTCTTAGTCGCAGGTCAACTGTAGGTAGACTCAGGGAGGTGGTCATGGTCCCAATTGCGGCCATGCCTACCCAATCCCTCTCTGCCACAATGCACGTCTCCTTGCTTAAGGTGGAGTACTACTACTAGTTAGGAGCAGTCAACGATACTGACAGATGTCCGCATCTAGCTGCAAGTAGTTCAGCTTTCTTCCGCTAGATAGCAACATCATCGAAGCAGACATTTTGTGTTCTGGTGCCCAACACTATGGCCGTGGAACAAGGATATGTGCGCGGTGTGGGGTGGGAACTTCTCTACCTGCCTTTTCCTAATCCACTCAGACCACTCAGGGCCCATTAGTGAGTGTGGTCAGAGGACAGATAACAGGTCAGCATAGCGACTTCCGAGCGATACAGACTCTTCCTCGTGTTCGTTGCCGACCCCTGAGAAAGCGTTCCGTGCAAGCAGAGGGAAAACAGTGATTGCTTTACATAATGGCGAGCTCTAATCACTCACTTTTCGGTTTATGTAAAGAAATTGCTGTTTTCCCTGTGTTTGTACGGTACACTTACTCAGGGGTCGCAACTATAGCGGTGCGATAGTACTATGTCTATACTCGATTCTACGGGAGGCAATGAATTCACTCGTACAGTTAGATGTAAATTGGGAGCGATCAAGAGGGCTTGTCATAAAGTCAAATTTAAATAAAGAATTAACGTTAACTTTAAAATTAAAATTTTATTGTAACAGTAAAATAAACTATAAACTAGCTAGATTAAAAGTATATTAAAAAATCTACACTAAATGGATAAACAAATGAGGCCCAATGAATAATTTATGGTAATCGTGAGTGTGTGTCCCTTTCACACAAATGGTTGTTCAGTCCTTTATTTTATAGAACTTCTATCGCATTAAGGTTTCCCAGTTTTTTCTGGGTGTGAAGACCTTAGGGTCTGTCGCTATCAGCCAATTAGCGATGAGGCCCGTCCGAAGTTATACGTGTCGGCCGCCAAAAGCTCCCAATGTGTAAAAAAAAACCACATTACATTAAAAATTATACTACGACCCCACTGCCTTCAAACGGTAGACATAACGAAAACATCTGGAAAACTTTCTATGCCATAAAAAAACGTGTGCAAATGGGACAATATATACATATGCATTCACAAATATTATATGATCTTCGATCACATACTTTAAGTATTCACACCAAGAGAATGCTTATATAGCATTTAGTGTTTAAAAATTTTGCAAAACTTTTACGCACAGTTAGCGATGGTTTCCTCAAAATTTTATATGTTCATTTACCAGTTACGCAGTATTGTAAGTTAGTTACCATATTTAACTCAGTTATTTTATTTGATTTAAATAAAACATATATATTTTTTTTATCAAGAACCTCATTACTGACACAGAGCTGTAATGATACAACTACAACATATATTACAATTTTTCATTTTTATAAAAGCACATCATGTTACAAAGAAACAAACACGGAATTACTGTAACTATGCTAACTGTCAAGAGTTGCATAATGGAATAGATATACATATATTCCATTATGCAACTATAAATGCATATATATCCCATGCATTCAAAATTTTGCTGATATAGGCCTACAACTTAGTTGAAATGAAAGTGCACTGCGTTATAATGAAACATTAAACACTGTATAAACGTACGCCATAATGTATAAGTATGCAAAAATACTGCTCAATTATCAGTATCAACCAATAAAATGGTACTTTTGAGGCCTTAGTGAAAACTGACACCTCCCTTTACGTTTCAAGGCTACAAGTCAGAACAATGGGGAAAATGGTTATTTCATTAACAGTTGTTAACCGTGGATTCGCACGTTCGGAATTAAAAATTTCCATTGGATTAGTTTGGTGCAGAATAAAATAAAGCGAAGTCTTCGTCCACCACTTCGTCCGCATCGAAAATGAATATGCTGTTGATATTGGTAGGGGCACTTTATTTTTTCGAAAAAGAATTTCTGTCAAATGTATTTAAAAACATTTTAGTTCTGAACAACGTTCCTAACTGGATCGTTTTATCGGTTCCATGTCTTGGGTGCGTGCCCGCGAACCACAGATGTTTAGAAACACAGTAACCAAATTCAGATTGGATGAGCCACATTTCGCGAAATATTCTCTCAAGGATACGTGGTCAGTAACCAAAGAAAACTTCGGTGTACACGTAGCTTACCTAAACCAAGGCTGCTTAGAACTCTTTGCGAAAATCAGATATCTATAGATGTTGGCATTCGGAAGTTAGAAAATAAATTTCTTGCCCACGACAGTGCCCACTCGGAATTTAGATTTGTAGATGAATCAGGTAGATTGAAATTAAATACAGACTTTACCCAAAACCAAGCCCGACAGGTATTTGTTTTATTGTTTTTGGCATAACGGAAATAAATTGAATGAAGAAAAAAAATTAAAAATTAAAATAACCAAAGAAATGTAATTTAACTAATAGAAATATATAAATTAATTAATAAAAATAAATAAAATATAAATGAATAAATAAATAAACTATGGCTTTGCTCGTCGGAATAACTGTGTTTACTACGTCAAGTTATATACAGCAACCTGGTATTAACCAAAAACATAGTGGTCTAACTCACACTGCTGAGTTCATTTCTGACATCCCATGATTATATACACTTGGCCTTTAATCCATTAACATAACGAAACAGCTAATACAAGGACATGTGCAGAAAATTACGTGCTGGGAAGCAAAAATTCATACTAAAAATTAAAATCTTACTTGTCTTCCTTTTGATATAGGATGATACATATCAAAGTATTGGTTTAAGACTTACAACCCTCACAACGATTCTGGAAAATCCGCTCAGTAGTTTTTAGTTGATGCCAAAAAATACAGAAAACAATTTACGTTCTGTAGCTCAATTGTTGATGAATATGCTAGATATTTGCAAAGAAATCATTTATATTTAATACAATATTTTTGACAAAATCCTCAATCATCATCATTTATCTGCAAAGTTATTGTGTTACTAAACAACACTTTAGACTCACAGATACGTACGTATGTTTATTTGAACACATGAGTTACTGTTGGAATCATATATTATTAAGGCTGGGTATATATTAATCACGTGACTCCATTAGTGCTATCATGCGGAGTAATAAAGACGTATAGTTTATAATCAAAATGAACTGTGCCATTGACTGATCACTACAGCACACAATAAACTGTTCTGGCAAAAAACACGTTGCAACGAAAAATTCTATACATAGAAAGACAACATAAATGAAATTTCTCTCTCTTAACAAAGCCAAACTGTATGAATTTATACAAGCATCCGCGCCGACCTTCCGTGGCGCAGTCGGTTGATGCGCCGCCGATGCGGGAGCCTCTGGGCTCGAGCAAGGCACGGATGTTAATTTAAGTTAGGTTATAAGTTAGTCTGTAAGCCGTCCCCTACCACGCTTTGAAGCATAAAACCAAGGGACGTTAAAAAGCCCTTTAAAATACAATACAATACACGCACCCGCCGATTAAAAGGTTTAGCTGCAGGTTGTAATAAATTTGCTTAAAAAATAAATTTTACACTGAACAAAATTTTTTCTCTCGAACAATCTGATGTTTCTCCAAACATGCGAATGTCTTCCATTTAACCAAGCGAAACATTTAAACATAACTTGTTGAGTAGAATAATTATATAACTGCCCCAGCATCATTTAAACGCATTTATGGATACATACACAACTATTTTACATGTACATTCAAGTAATTAGTTTCGTTACCGACAAAATTATAAATATAATGGTAGTCAACTATCTTGTTTAAAGTTAATAAGTGTACGGTTAGCTAACAATCATATGTGTCCATTGTTTTAGAAGTTTTCGCGACAGCAAAATCAGTTTGGTGCAGTACTGACATGTATTTGGTTGGCTGTAGCACAACGAGTCAATTGAAAACCTTCGAATTTAAAGCTCGAGAAATCATTTGTAATTTTCCTGACTATAAGAAGTATTGCAATGTTTGTTAGTGTATTTATTGACGATTAACAGTATCAAAAACAACCCCAATGAAACGATTTAAACCCAAAAATCTGCATAACTTAACATTTATGCAAATATGTGTACATGCCATGATTTGAACTTTCTTTAAAAGTAATTAAATTGCCAAAAAATTTACGATGGCTGAGATTGCCAAGATACAGACTTCAACAGCAATGAATATAGGTTCGGAACCTTATCCTATTGGATCTTAAATTTATGACCGAATCTGTAGTTTATGGACACCCATAAAAATCTCCATTTGCACCAACTAAATGTTACGTGTTTGGGACGGCCAAAAACGAACAAAACATAGTACATTTCAGGAACAAAATATTTGGTTGCACAGATAGAAAAAAATTAATTTTACTGCACAAAACTATTTTCTTATCTTCAACATAATCGTCTTCACAGTGTAAAAAAAAAAAAAACATAATATTACCATTTCCTCAGCTAGCTTATGGTTCACAATCATTCAACAGGTGCACAGCGATGGCACAAATATGCACATATAGGCTAGTTCGGAATATTCATAAATTTTTTGGTGACACGCTAGACTTATAATATTTACATTTTAAAGCTAATTTTGCAATTGAGGTACCAATAATTTTATATAAGGGCTGCTATTCTATGCCGATTTAGGAATTACATCACAAACTAATTTTAGTGCAACCCAAAGCGGACTTCTTATAAATACATCTACACGACTGCAATGAGGATTGTTGGGTCTATTCTATAGGATAATTAATGCAAAGAATTTTCCAGTCGGTAATTATAGCTCTAGTAGGAATGTTTCCAGCAGCATCTAACGTTTAAATAAATAATATAATTTAACAAATTATTTCACTTTTCACACTTTAACGACTGGAAAATAGCTACCTAATTTACACGCAGAAGTCAGACATTTTGGTAGTAAACACAATATTTTTATCAGAAGATAATTTATTATTTTTATTAATATCTCATGTGATAGTGATTATTGTAATAGTTTTGCCTATAGTAAGGATAATTTGTTTTTGTATGTTTTGCAATTGTATAATGCTAATTTTAATCATGACTGTTTCTATTTGTTTGTGCATGGTAATTTTCGGTAAATTTTGTGAGCACGTTTAGGAGAGAAGGCCGTTGTCATGACAACCCATGTTTGTTGATTTGCTAAACGAAGTAGCCGCCATGTGAGCGGCATTTTCGGCTGGATTAATTTTCAAGTTAGCTGGTCTGTTCAGGTTTTAAGGACAGAGGAAGAAGAACGTTAGGCGGGGCGTAACTGTAGTCACGTGTCCGGTGGGGATTTATATTAGATATGAAGGGAAAGTGTTGCGAGTGTCGGGATTTGATATTTCAGCAAGCGTATTAACTATCGCGGATCATTTTAAGAAGAGAAGAAGAGGTCTGCAGTGTAAACGACTTACTTATTTTATTTTATTTAGTTCGCCACCCGCGATGCGTCAAAGGTAAATGATTGGACTGTTGCGAGTACCTAGGTCCGTGAACCTTAATTACGAAAGATTTCTGCTGACGTCCTGAGGCATTGCATTATCCCTACAGAGAGAGAGAGAGAGAGAGTGACATAATTTTTCTCTACCATTTATTCGCCCGCGTGAGTTCATTAACTACTGCTTCAGCTTCGACTTTTTAAGTATGGCCGACTTTTAACTTAATACCAGTATAGCGTCAGACGCCATCTTTAGTTCATAAACTGACGTCTAAAGTATTTGCAGTTGAATATTTTTATTTTAATCCAACGAAGTACAATTAAAAAGCCCTGCTCCCGGAAACGGTGTGAGCATAATATTTTATTGCTTAGAAGTAACATAACTATTTATAAAATTGCTATAATAAGAGCAGCATAAAATTAAGGCTTCATCACATGACATCTTGCTTAAGTTATGGACACTAGTATGGCATGAAGTATACATTTGCATAGGTTCATCAGGTTTTTTATTCATTATTCTGAATTTAATTATTGTGGTTCAGTAATTGACATTTTTTCTGGTTATGATTGTATGTTAATAAACGTATGATATTTTTTTATGAGAGTACTTTCCAAGTAGCTATCGTAGTAAATGTGTTTTGAATTGAAGGTAATATTTTGCCTCCCTGTGTTTTCTTATCAGTCGGTTCCAGTTGAGTCCAAGTGATTTAATGGTAAGTGTGTCAGTTGAAAGGTCTCCCATACACTTATGGTGTGTGTGGCTATTTCGTATTGCAAAAGTAATTTTAGTTCACAAAACCCCGAGAACATACCTACGCTCTACCTAGCTCACACACTTATTTACATACCTATTTCCACACACTGTCTACCACAATTCACTCGCTACATAAAAAGTAGCATATATCTGTTTGAGCGTTCCCTACTATGCTACAGAATTGACTCCCATACGTAGGGCTAGCTGTAAAGCAAAGTTTGCATTCCAACACATAATTTATTCTCTGCTGAATATACTTTGTATTTCTGTACAATATTGTAGCATAACGTGTTATCTTAATGTTTTCCTCACTGCTTTTTGGAATTATGATTTATGTTGATTATATTTGTGTATTATATTAATCGCCACAAAAATAATATATAGCTGCAATGCACGGAGTTATAAGTTTAATCAAAGTTTAAGTTTCATTACAATACAGGCTATACAATTACTAGAAACAATAATTAGTTTTGCAATTAAAATTTTAAAAATGCATTGCACATGTAAATGTTTGCAAACTAAATATTTTTGGGGACGAATTCGTTTTAACTTTTCTTTTCAATTATTCTCTTGAGTCAGCAATTTTTGGAGTCCTTCTTTTGACCACGCTATAGCTCACATCTAGAGTAAGCCGAACCAGTTATTCCTGGAAACCCACTACCAGGAAGACTCACGACTTTATCAAATGATTGGCATTAAAGTGATTTTGTCTGTACTAAAATAATTAAAATCACGACGTTCTGCCAATTTTAGATAACCTTTAGTAACCAGGGGAGGTAAATCTCAATGTTGCGCGAGTCCCTCTTACTAAATCTCTTCTCCCATTACAAAAAAAAATTAATAAGATAGTCTGCCCGGATTTGTGTTTGTATATTTTGAGAAAAAAATAAAAAAATAAAAAAAACCTAACTTCTTTCAAATGAAATGAGCAATGTACATTTTCGTAACAAAACATTTTGTAGTACTTTATCGTATTGCAAGTCCATGTAAATGATCCAAGTGTAGCAAAACAGAGCGCCGAGACTGCTCATATGTTACTATGCAGAACACAGCCTGTCATACCTGGAATCACAATAACGTGACAGACGCGACGCGGATAAAATCATTTTTCAGTAAATCAGGAGCGAGGCTTCTGTGATGCCAACGGGACGAAAATGGCCCGCGCGACAAGATTTCCGAATAGAAAATATTTCCAATTTATTCGTGTCGCGGGCGCGACAGGTATGTAAATCTGTCTAACCCGCCATATTTCTGGTGCTAAAGTTTTACGTTCTCTATTATTTACCGTATTAATACGCAAAGCAACGCATTTTAATGCCTAGATGTAATTACAGCCATATTTCCACACTCAAAGTACCAGCGGACATGGAAAGATTTTTTTTTTTAAGGATTGCAAAATAAGAAAATAATAAAAACATTAATGACCATCGTAAAAGAAACCATTTATAAAAAATATTTTACAATGTCGATTGCGAGGCGGTAAAATCTAGTGTGCGCATTAAATCGCCCTTCGTATCGCATCTGTTGCGTTATTGTGATTCCAGCATCAGTCTGGCTCGCGGACCAGCACAGCAGCAGAAACCCACAAACAGGTAGAATAAACATTCACTTTCAGACAGTAAGCAGATCAGAAGGAGAGATAACGAGCTGCATAAGTGGTTTCGCTCCTTCTTTTCTGCCCTAACCAAGAAGAAGTTCCAATACTCGCCACTGCCATCTTTTCTAGCAGCACTGCAATGAAGAAGAGAATTATATTTAAAACGACCAATTTTATGCTTCTAAATACACGTAGTTTGGCATTTTCGGACACGCCATTGATGTGTGGCAGCAATACAAATGCTGGTTATTGTTTTTTCTTTAGATGCTGTGGTTATAACCCTGACACACTGTGTATGTACGGAGTGGGGAACCATCTCCCCACGACCCTGCACTCATCGCCAGCCAAAATTTGACGCTTTTTTATACAATTAATTTGGCTTTCTCGGATGTTGTACAGGTGTTTTCTAGTCATACAATGCCAGCATAATTACTTCGAAAGTAGCATATCCTAGTTTTATCTGTATCCGAGTTTTGTATATTGTATAGTGAATTTCTCCGAAGTCTGCACATTGACCTTATGCAGAGGTGCAATTAAACATTATTTAATAACATAAATATTTTACTTACATAAACCAATTTTCATCACAACAAAGCAAAAGGTTGTGTGTTCTCATGATCAAAATCTCGTACACATATTTTCAACATGTCTCGTATAACGAAGAGACAGATTAATGAAATAGATGATTAAATATCTCTACTAAAATTAAAAAAAAAAAATAACAAAGTTAGTTATACACAATAAAAATAGCTTAGCAAAGTAGTGTACGAAATTTCATCGAGATCGGCCAACAAAACTGTAACTAATACTCCACCTTAATTCACTTCCGTGCAGGTATATGGGGCTCACCCCTGAGACGCGCTTAGTTCCGACTCTACCTTGGATACACACTTAGGCAGGATTTACAACCATAGACTAAAGACGAAGTAGACAGATCTGGCGGGCTGCGCGCAACCAATCCCCGCGTCCCAACATTGAACTGCTTTTCTGCCAATACGACGTGCAAAAATTGGGGTGGACTAGATTTGAGGTTAGAACACGGTTTAGTAAAATGTGCTTTGAGTGTATGTATACTTCCACTAACCAATATGCAATGCGTTTTGACTAAATTAGAATTGGTAAACGTATTTTATTCATACAAAAGTGTTTGTCATCTAGAAATTAAGATATAAACAAACACGGCCATCACTGTTGACCATGTGACTTAGACAGTTGTATGGGATTGGGGTAGGTCTATATTGGGTACATGCGCAGAAGACGAATAATCGGTCTACCTCATCTTTAGTCTATGTCTATGTTTACAACAGCCCGTCGCGTCCGTCCATCATACATTCGTCCGTCTCCCAGCCGATCAATTTACAACCAAACTTCGTACGTCCGTCGTAAGTTCATTGCTGCAGACTAATAAAAACAAAAATGTTTACAAATAGGAAAAGAATTCTCCATAAAAATTGAAATTTTTTAGCGATATTGTGGTTTTAAGTACCCAAAACGCACATACGCGTAGTTAACGAAAATTAATCGATGTAAAAAAATCAAATGGGATATAAAACATGATTTTATTACATTTCCTATTGCACAAAAGATACTCGTGTTTCCAAACGTAATTATCATTTAGTCTTCAGAATAAATAGCTACGTAAACAAACATACGAAAATAAAAGGCAACCAATACAAAACACTGCACACACTGTACAGCCCTGTAAAGGACTCGGGATGAACGAGTAAAAAACATGCAAGTTTAGAAGGCTGTAATTTCATCCGTTCGTCCGACAAAAGTTAAAGGTTGCAGGTTTTAACGGATGGACAGATTAAATTAATGGCCACCTCTGATTGGCTATTTGTCACATAATTTACGGACGGATGACGGACTGACAGATGCGACGGGTTGTTGTAAATCCTGCCTTAAGGGGAATGGTGCACGCAAATTGTATATTTGTGTAATTTTTGTCATAACTTTTAATACAGCGGATTTATCAAAAATTTTTGTCTCGACAAGACTTAAATAACAATTTTGAGCACTTTCTTACATTATTACAAATGCACCGTGTACGTTATTTTTGGAGAATTGTTTGAAGATAGAAAACAAACATTTTTTATTGCCCCCCCCCCCCCCCCCTTCCCAAGGGTAACAAACAACGGGCAGCCGCGGACGCAGGCCAGACTGTCACCGCTGCGCACGCGGCCCCTCAGCTGTGCGTGAAGGCTGCGCAGTGTCGGCGCCGGCCAGTCTGGCGCACACCTGTCAGCCAACAAGTGGCTGGACACTTGGCGGGTCGGAGGTCAGCGCTGTGGGTGGCTCGGGTCAAGGACTCTTCCTCCTCGCGGCTCCGTCTGCGAACTTTTTGAGAGCTCGCCACTTGCTCCGCAACCCATCCATCCTGCTTCAGCTTGCCGCTTCCCGGCCAGCCTTCGCACTTAGCCGCCTCGCTTCACCTCGCCCAGGAGCCTACACGCAGCGGCTGCCGTCTTCCTGTCTGCACACACGCCGGAGCGGTGCCTGAAGGATGCTAGGGAGGGGAAGGGGGGAGACACCCGAGAAAACTCGCCGACCAGCGTCATCGTCCGGCACGATTACCACGTGTGAATGAATACGTTCGTGAAGTTGTAAGATGCGGCGGCTGAGGCATACAGTTTATGCATGAGTGAGCGATACCGGTTATCAGCAAACGGCGATGTTTATAGCTGATTTCAGAAACTACGTTTTGCGATACATCGAGCTTCTTCGAATGAATTGTGCGTGGTTTACATGTACGCCGATTACGCCAAATAGACAGAGCAGGCAGAACCGATGGTTGTTCAAATGCAAGCAGAATTTCTGCGTATCTATTTTGCAGTTGAATTCGTGAAACTCCAAGATCCTAAAACATATATATAACAAACTAGATGCTATCGACTTTCTCCTCTAGTTTATTAATTCTATTATAGTGCGATTTATTTACGAAATGATTTTCAAAAGATTGTAATTTTATTTTTACATCCAAAATATTTTACTATTTGGTGCTATCTTTCGGCTAATTTTCTAACTACATTTATTTAATACAAATGTTACATAAAACTAACGTTTATATTCAGGTATTTCTTTATAAACACGCACATGCAACTGTCCTTTACATTTACATCAATACATGCCGATTATTGTAGAAATTAGTAACATAAAATATGTGAACCAGCTGATTTCCGCGGCAGAAAATATCGGCGTGAACTCAACTTCACTGTGTGACTCCCGCGGTTAGCGAGGGACGGCTTCTGATTGGCTGTTCTAGTCTTCCGCTTTGTCTGTTCTGCGTGATCGGCGTACATGTGAACCAGGCATTAGTTGTGAGAATTTGTCTACTCGCATGTTTCATCTTTCTTTCTTCTGTTTGTACCAACTGTTAATTTGCTCTTTACTAGCCACTTTGTTAAGTTAGAGACTACATTTCTCTGCTAGATTACCCGAAGCCCTGTGTCTCTCTCCGTCTGTCTCTTTTTGCTCATAACTCATGCATTTTGTCATTTTTAATATAGCTACTTTGTAATTAGATAATTCACTTAGAATTTGTGCTTCTGTAATTATTTACTATAGTGTGCCCGAGTACACTGCAATACATTATTGCTCTCGTTTGTTATACCTCTTTGTATTAACTCGCATTGTCTGTATTCCAAACGAAGTGCAGAAATGTTGTACCCTTAGTAGAGGATGAATTCTTTTCTGTGTCTTGTTTTTCATTTCGTACTCGTAGCAGTCGTCAATGTGTATGTGATAAACATCTTCCATTCAAGTTAAACTAAGAACTTGGAATTCAAAATAGATATAGCATTAATTCCTGCCAATCATACTGAATTCCTTGCAAACCATTTACTATTTTCAGAACTTCATTACCTGTTGTAAGTATAAATAATTTATAGAATCGTTCGAGTAGTCAGTCGAGTACAAGTAGATCAAAATGGGTTCTTTTGAATTGTTAAAATAATTCTATATAAGAGCAAGTAGAGTTTTATCACCATCATTATTAATTGATATTTTGCTTACAGATAGTCGTCTCGCTGACAGTACGGTCATTAGCGACGGAGCAAGTTGTTCGGACTATCCTAAACGTGAAAGGAAGAGGCCACGACCTGTTTTAAGCAACAATCCTAGCCTTCGCCTGGAATGATTTCGCAAAACCATAATACGGGTGGCCTGATTGGGATCGAACAAGTCCTTTAAATGCGAATCCAGCTATTTACCAATACGCCTACCCTCTCGGTACACAATATAATACTTGCTTAGTGACTATCCGAAAAAAGCAATAGATCTGTACAACGAGACAAGAAAACTACGCATAAACAACTGCACCACCTCCGATTTTGCTGCATGTTAGGATGTGTGCCCAAAATACACTGATGGACATGGAAATCGCTACACCTTCTTTCCTTACACTGTAAAAAAAATTCTGGTGAACTTCCTAAACGGTAATGGAAGTTTTTAACCTATACTGTGTATGTAGATAGTAATGTTACGCACTCTCTGCTTCGCATCCTGCCCGAGCGAGTGAAAGTGAAGAGCAGCAGTTATATGATAGTGGCGGCGGCAATTCAATGAAGTGTTTTGAATTACAGAAGCGCGCTAAACCAAGATCCACGTATCTATTACCAAAAAGCGAGCTGACACAATAATCCTTTTATGGTGAATGCTGCTGACTTTCGTTGTAATGAGTTTCTGTATTTATCTGAAGAATGTTCTAGTGGTTTGCTACCCTAGTTTCTTTAAGCGTGACACGGGGCGCATCGAAATTTCCAGGTCGAGGGATTTTATTTAAAGTTTTAAATGATTTTCTAATCCCATATTGGGAAATTGACATTTTTTATTTCTAAAAAGGGAAAATATATCAGAGTTTAGTAAGTATTTCTTTTTTGTGCAAACCCAAAGTAATTTTATGATACCCTTTGATGGCATACTAACCGGAGGGGGGGGGGGGTTCTCTATTACTTGAAAACGAACATCTTCCTGAGGAAACAAAGACGGAGTCTTATTTGCATGTGTCGGCTGAAACTGTCGTATCTAGATAGAGTAGAGATAGAAAAGTGTATGCCATAAATAACAGCTGTGTGAATAAATTAAAATCTAATTTAGTTTTTATTTTTATTTTTACTAAGACCTCCATTAGTCCCGAACTCAGAAACGTTCCTCAGGCATCCACGTAAAACTGTTATCAGAAGTAGGATGGAGGCAATTATTAATTAATCAATTGTAAATAAAGTTGGACTGCCAGCAAGTAGTTAGTGCTTTTAAAACAAATAAATTAATTGTAACAGCTGTGGGTGAATAAAATTATGACTCTTGTACAACCGTCACAGTGAATGTTAACTAGAAAATTGTCTGCAGAACTGGAAGTACTGCGAGCATTAATTAAGGGTCTATGTAGCCAGGTAGTTAATGTGAGCATAAGTGTAAATTGATTTAAATAATATGTAAATAGCTTGAAATAAGATGTAAATATCCAAATAAGTAATGTAGATAGCCAGATAACTAATGTAAGTGATATAGTAGATAAGAAAATAGACACTATAAATGACACTGCGGACAGGGAAAATAGACTCTGTATATGAAAATGTACACAGGAAAATAGAAGGTGTTAGCGAGTTATTGAATAAGAGAATTGAAAATGTGACAGTGTAAATGATAGGATGGAAAGTATCAGTGGGAGAATGGCCAGTGTCAGTGAAAGGGTGAACAGTGTCGATGATGAAGTGAAACAGAAGATAAGTGCATTAGAGAAAAAACTGCACGAATCTCTTCAGCAACGGAGCTCCAGTACCACCACATCGGCAGCCAAGAAGAGTGAAGAGGCAGTACATGTCGTAACCAATGCAGCAACCTCGGAGTACAGTCACCAGCTCTGCACCATTGGTGTCATGCAGCCAGAAGTAGAAATGGGGGTCTCAATTAAGCCCACCCCTTACGATGATCAGAATTCATTGTAGGAGTACCAGCATCAGTTTGAAATAGTCGCAACCCTGAATGGCTGGACAAACGAACAGCGGACTTACTACCTCGCGGCTGTACTGAGAGGTCCCTCGCTGAGCATACTTCAATCTATGCCACACTTGTGTCAGCCTTGGAGTTAAATTTCGGCTACCAGTACCTGCGACATACCCACCATGCACAGATGCGAAGCCGCACCCAATGACAAGAGGAGACACTGCAGGAGCTATAGCAAGGCATCGTGTGGCTGTCTCAACTATCTCTGGAAGGGTACCCCGAGGAGGCATGCTACAACATAGCAGTCGGCTTTTTCATCGATGCCATCGCCGACACTGATGTACGGCAAGCAGTACGTCTGGCTGCACCCCAAAACATGCAGGACACCCTAGCTCGAGTAGTGGAGGCGGAGTCAACAAGACAGGTGGCCACACCCAGATGTTCAGTACAGGCAGTAGTGCTGAATGAAGACAACGACATCAAGAGGACTCTGAAGGAGATGCAGACATTTATGAGGGACATCGCTTCCAGGGTTCATGCTACAGAGCTTCGCCATCCCCTACCTAAAAGGCTTGAGTGTTGGTCTTGTGGACAACTCGGGCTCCTGAGAGCCTACTGCCCACAACAATGGCAGCAAGAAAAACAGGCAGCGAGAGGCAGGTGAGAATACAACATATTCGGAAAACTTGTAAACACTGATTTTAGGGGACGAAGGTCGGTGATTCAGGAAAGGGAAGGTCCCAATGTTCTTAGATCTACTGTCGGATTATGTCTTTTGAGGCTTGATGTACTTTGTAGGCTAGAATGCTGAATCGATACTCGACTTGGAGTGCTATGGGTAGACAGCACGGAGTTAGTGGTGTCAACATGGAATGATTTGTTCTCCCCAATTAGCTCCCCAGAAGTGTGTGCCAGTGGGTGTGGTCAACCCACTATGCTGCCTGTTTCTAGTGCAGTTGTCATTACAGGCAGATGTCAAGGGAAGTTCGTGAGACGTTTGGAACTAATTGAGCTAGCAGAGAGTATTGGTGTCCTGCCAGGCAAAGTCGTTGTTGCAGGGACTTTGGTCTCTTCTGATTCTGATATTTTTTTCAGTTAGGATGATAAATTTGTCCGATAGTGCCATTCGTCTTGAGGAGGGAGCCATGATAGGTGTTTGCAAGAAGGTCACCCAGGTAATTCCAAAAGTTCCAGAAGCTTCTACACTAGAACAAATAGAATGTCCTCTACTAGAAGTACTGTATGATCTGCTAGTATGAATAAAAGAAAATCTTAACTGGCGACAGGAGAAGGCTGTCTCTGGATACTGCAGAGCAGTGGCGGCTGGTGACTTTTGAAACTGGGAGGGCTGTGGTGATCCTAACTCAGATCATTACAAATAGCATCTTTTAAATAGGCACAATGATAAGTATTTGTTTGAAGAAAAAATTATTATCGCTTGATTTGTAATGGTCAACATTCTGTGGCCACTGATTCAGAGCTAATCACTAGCACAGGTATTTGTTTATTTTAAATTTATGTAGGTTATATGCCTTCCAACCAGTACCTATGTGGTGTGGTACATCACACGAGCTGACGAGAGATAAGATGATAAATATACTTGTTTTACTATACTAATAATTATGATAACTTAAATATACTAAAACAAATATTTTTAAAAACAATACTAAATTACATACAGCACATACAAAATGCCTGTCAAATTTAAATTAGAGGATGAAAGTGGCATATCTTAATTAATATATTTGTAAACAAAATACATTCTTCAACCAGTACATGCTATCTAATTGGCAATGAATATTCACCTTACTAATCACTGAAAAATTTATACTTTTTTTACATGTTGTAAACCGGTTTAATGTCTTTTAACTTGTCTCCCAAATGTTTCAAATCGTTTACCCCATTGACAGTCCATACAAAATCATTAGGCTTCACTATCAAAAAAATTCAACAAACCAATGCATTTCTAACTTCACACCCGCATAGCCAGTCTGCAAAATTGTGTGTACTTACAATGAATTTTCGCGTATACGAACCAAAGCGTTTATCACCTTGACTTAGTTGTTTTGTTATATTTAACCGTGGCATTGCCAGTCACAAATTCTTAAGCTATAGTTTATTTTCGTAATTCAAATTCGTTGTCTTAAGGTTTAAAACGTTAATCACAGAATTATCCATTATTTACAAGTTTGCATAACACGACATTAACAACAATTCAACCCTGCTTCTGACCGATGCTCATGGCCCATCGTTAACAAAAAACTTATTCAAAATATTACACACTATATTTGAAGCTCACGCGAATTTGAACGATATCTATAAATAAAAACTAATCGAAATAAATACAAACATTGTTATGAAATATGTTTAACAACTGTACAAGAGCGAGCGCGAAAGTGTGCCTACAATACATGTAGTGTATAACTGTGGAACACATTCTGTTGAACAGTGGAATTCGAAGTTTCAGTATTGGTAGCCTTGTCAAGTTCCAGGAAACCGTTTTGTGTGAGAGCAGGGGTTGCGCCCTGCTCTCTCTGATTTACAGCATGTGATTGGCTGAAAAGTGGCGAGCCCCTAATGTCTCCCCTCCCTCCCTTCACACTCCTAGTCTATTGTTACGGTCATCTCTCTCTACTCGCTCCACCCACTTCGGGGTGAAGAATTTGTAGCCCCACCACTCGACATTTCCAAAAACCTTTCTCTTGTGACAAGAGTATCGTCCATCTCTAAAACATTATCTGCGAAGTAACCTCCATATTCATACGCAGTATTGTTTGCTGAGTAGCAGATAAGTAGAGGTCTGCGTTCTGAGATTTTATTAGGGGGGCTGCGCCCGCCCCGCAGCCCTCAGTCATCAGCAGCTATTACTGCAGAGAAATAGGGATACCTTCTACTGTGGACCGAAAGACCTTTAAAGTACTAATATGACCTGTCACCACATTGTTATAGTGATGCTAGGCCCATAAATCAGCCACCAAGACGAGTGCCACTAGCTTCACATGAGTCAGTTAAGGTAATTCTGAAGGAAGTGCAAAGTTAGCTGTGATAGAAACATCAGTTAGTCCATAGCCATCACCCATTATACTTGTTAAGAAGAAAGATGGCTGCCACTTGCTTTGGTGAAGGTGTAGTATGCAATGATTGTGCTGTGAGGTATCTCTACCCCGACAGTGAACTGCCAAATATGTTAGAAGAATTGATGATAGCCAGCCTTACTGAGGAGCTTGCAGAGGAACAGTGAAACAGAGTAATCGCCTTCAACTCACCAGACCTCATCAGGGAATCACTGTATGTTGGAAGGAGACCTGCTATGGAGACATTCACAACTTTATTTCCGAACAAGGAGGTGTTGTATTCCCATCAATGTGTAACATGTATGTGTGTGAAGTGGCTAATCAGAATAATGTTCTTGCTGATTTGCAAGTATGCATTTATTGAAAATGGTTTGTATCCTATAACTTATAGCATTGCATATTCACATGTTGTTAACGAAATGTGTGAGTCAGACATTCATTTTAAGTGTAAATACTGATCTGAATCTTTGTCAGCACGTAATAAGCAGTGAATTATTGATTCCAGTTTAACTAACTGGGACAGTTCGAAATGTTTTGTAAATCACTGTAGACCATACAGAGTAGATTGAAATCTCAAGGACAGGCATGTTGTAATAACATTTTGTGAGGATGAAGAATGTTTGAACCATCTCATCTACACAGGAGATAATGTTTTGCCATATCAGTATTTCAAAGAATGCGATAATGATATTCATATTTTATAACATCATCACATAAAGTTTGGTTACATATCGCATGATGGGAGTGTTTCTTCAAAATGTTACGTGCATCGAGCAATAAAATTGGCAAAAATAAAATTTTGTCCACAATCACGTTTTAACATTAAACATTAGAGAATTATTTATTCAATATACATACATTGGTCCTTACTAATTGTTCACAGTTGAGTATTGGATTGAAGAAGAGTAACATGTATTTTCATCCTGGAAACCATTACGTTAGTGTTAAACCAGGAAATTCTAATATAACCTACACACTATGGTGTAATGGTCTTCTCCATGAGTTTACAGAAACTTGCAATTGTATCTTTCATGAATTGGTTTAATGCAGTGATACGACCAAATGTCCTGTGTTTTACATGACTCCAACAACACCTCTTCAATTATGTCGAAGTATACCCAGACTTAGTTGAAAGTATCATTTTACATTTCCTGTATTGTTTTATATTCCCCTGAATGTAAAGGCGCTTGAGTTCAAACATACAGGATAAAGCCAGGGCGTAAAAACACTCCCTCCTTGAAGTAGAGTTCAAGAAGAGGACTTAGATACAATATTAAGAACATGTATGAAAACATTGTTTGCAGTAGCTGCTAATAGCTTATAATTTATCTTTAAAATGTTTTTGACTGTTTTAAAATACTTTTTGTATCTATGTTTCGAAAAATTAAAACAAATGTATATATTTCGAAACATCCTATAGTAAAAAGTGTTGTACGTACATCTGTGTAACACCTATACTCAATGGTGCTATGACTTGGAAATTAAGTTTGGATATGTTAAAAATGATGTTTTAATTTTTTTAACAACCTGTACTTGCTTGTGTATGTTTTAAAAGAATGTTGTAAATAAATTTGTGAAACAAACTGTATTTGAATATATTTTGGAAGAATGTGTCAATAAACCTATGTTTAAAATGAATTCCTTTGGTACGTTTATTTAACCTCATCTCTTTAAAAATTATGAAAGTAATAACATTGGTAAATAGAATGTTGCAATGAGTTAAAAGATGTTTGGTTTCTATTAAACTGTGTTCATTAACACGAACGAGTGTTGTAATGAAAATGCAATAGGAAAAAAATTCAGTAACAAACATACCTATTCGTTTGTCAAAATACTGGTTAAAAAAAACTAAAGATATTTGAAACAGTCTCCTTGGCAAAGATATGTGTTCGAAAACATACTATTATTTTACAACACACCATATGTACACAAAAAATAGTTTACTCTTTCTCCAGCCTCCATAGAGTAATTATATTGTGCTATATTACGAAGGCTCTGGGTTCGAATCCCAGGTAAGGCAAGTTAATTGCAATCTAGTTTATAGTTTCTGGGTTCGAATCCCACCTAAGATATGCATGATTGTAATTTAGTTTGCAGCTTCTGGGTTCGAATCCCGGCTAAGACATGTTTGTAAGTCAGTAATCGTTAAACATACTACAAGTTACATAATATTCCGTCAAGGAATAATAGACGAAACATTAAAATGATAATCGAAACAGAAATTAGCACATATATGTAAAAATGCATTAATCTCAGGGTTAAAAACTCGTGATGAAAAGGAAATTCATTGGTGATGAAATTGTAAAATAATAATGCAATTCAAATTACATATAATCGTTTAAAATCTAATAAATACATATATTCCACATTACATTTGAGGATGTGCACTCTGAAAGAAAAAAAAAGTTCGATTGTGAAATAATCCCTTTAATTTAGTAAATTCGGATAAATTTTACTTAAAACCATTAAAAATAATGTTCATTCTTCGATTGATATGGATTTGAGGTAAATAGCATCATATAAATTTTGCGACAAGGGAGGTTGTCTGGCCTATAAATAGGGAGTCTGGCCCGCACATCCTCATTTGCTAATAAGTCAGCATGGAGTAAGGATCTCCTCTCCAGGTGTGTCCACTCTGTTTACCAGTCTCACCTCACCTCCATCCACTGGACCTGCTGTCGAGTGTTCGCGATGGTGAATCGCTTGTGTTCGGGTAACCAGTCACGCTTTGCCTGGGTTTTGATGGCATCTCGCCCCGTGTCGTGGAGTCAAGGAACCTGTGGATACGACCTTCAGCTCCGTTGCCACCCTGGCGCTCGCCTGGGATTCCGGGTTCCCTGGCCAGACTGTCGGCTGCCTGAGCGGGGTCCGATCGGCCCTTCACCTACCTGAACTGGGTTCAGGTTTCATTCGACGACTACCACCTTTGGTACTAGACGTTATGTAAATAATTCTTATTAACATTTAGGGTCTTTTAAATTCTTTTTCGTGAATTGATTAAAAAAATTTATAGCAGGTTTCCTTCAGTTTGATTTTTCCCAGTAATAGTTTAAAATGTTTACTATTTTACTAGTATTTGCTTAAAACCTTTAGAATTGAACGAAATTCATTAAACTTTCTTTGCAAATCGTTAATTATTTTACAATTTTATCAGTATTTGCTTAAACATTGACAATTTGAATTAAACTCATTAAACGTTCTTTGCTAATCGTTAAACTTTTTTACAATTTGTTAAAATATTTAAGAATTTACTGGATTTTGATTTAAGTAGTTTTAAGACAATTTGGGTGGGTGGGTGTATGTGTGTTTGGGTGTGAGTTATGGAACAACTAAAACAAACAGAGAACTAAGGCACTTACCTGAGGCATAAGCAAAGGGTGCATAGCCCTGGCTCCTGAGTCTGCTCAGAATGTTGTTTGGAGAAGGGTGTAAGATTTATGAATAAATGGACCCGTGTATTATTAATGATTGTGGAATGGTTGAAAATAGGTAGTGTGGGAAGTTTAAAAAAAATTGTTTTTTTTTAAAGTAGTTTTAAGACAATCTGGGCAGGTGGGTTAATGTGTGTTTGGGTGTGAATTATGGAATGACTAAAACAAATGGAAAACTAAGCTGCTTACATGAGGCAACAGCAGAGGGTGTATAGCCCTGGCTGCTGAGTCTGTTCATAATGTTGTTATTTGGAGACGGATGTAAGATTGATGAATAAATGGACCTGAGAATTTCTAGTTATTGAGGAATGACTGAAAATAGGTAGGGTGGAGAGTTAAAATTTTTTTTGTTAGTTTTAAGTAATTTGTATGTTATTTGCTTATTTACTTGTAAAAGTATAAAATGTATGATTTTTTTTAAATTTAAGTATATATTTTAGTAGTAGTAAGTAGTAGTAGTAGTAGTAGTCATAGTAGAGTGTTTTAAATAATTAATTACTATGTAAGAGTGCAAAATAGTATTCCCCTTTGCTAAAACTTTCTAGACAAAAAACGTTAATAAATGTGTTTTTTTTATCTTGTAAAGTAAATTTACCTCAATTTATGAAATATTTTCTTTCTGAAGTTGAAAAACTGTAATTAACATGAAAGTTTCTCTTAATCAAATCATGTTCAAAACTCGCTTAACTTGAATACAATGTTGTGTTATGTTGTAAATGCAGTACACTCATCTAGGATGAAGAATATAGCTGGGAACAACAGAGTGTCCAGGTAGAATGTGTCACAACATGGTGAATTTTATACTGGAGTATTGACTAGGGACTTGGTTCACTGTGGGCTGGAGTCGGCAGAGTGGCGGTGGAGGGGAAGTGGCGGGCTTCCCTGTTAGCTGTACCGTGCATGCTACTGCAGTGCATGCACGGTGGTGATATGTAGGGAAGGGAAGCAGGCAGGGGAAGGGCGACATGTTTGTACCCTACCACCCTCTGCGGCAATTTGTTAAAACAAGTTCCAGTCTCTCATCTCGTTCTGGCGCACACGACAAAAGGTCTTGGCGCTATCCGCTTCCCCTATTGTCTCGTTACCTGGCTCTACCCACCTCCCGGTATGTTTTGTAAATAAATACCACGTGAGTGCGGAGCTTTTTAAACTCACACAACTTAGCTGCCTAAAAAATTTATATTTTCTAAATCCAATTTTTAAAAAAATTCATATATATATATAACCTCTGGCTAGGATGTTACTAACATAACATTTATTTCAGCTACATCGATATGTCGTCATAAGTCATTGATGAGTTCTTTTCTTTTTTCAGAACAACAAGGCATTTTACATTTATTGTGGTGTTGATTCTAGCTTTATCGGGAAACAAACATCTTTTTTTTAGGATGGAGTCAAAATGACTGAATGTAAGCAACAAAGCATTGGCAGTTTGTTGGAAGATCTCTTGTAAGCGATTCAGGGTATGAATAGCAGACTGAAAGACAGTCTAATACAAACTGTCAAGACATTGTCTCTTCGCCTAAGTGGAATTGATTCGATCTCTTGCTGAACGATCTCTACTTGAGTGATTCGAGCACGGAATCACTCACAGAAAGACAGTCAACAACAAAAGGTCGAATTGTATCTGCTTTCCCTAAACAACAACAAAAGGCCGATCTCTTGTTAGACAATCTTTACCTGTCTCACATGGAAAAGTCGTGTGATTTGGAAATAACTCCATCCATCTCACAGCCGACTTTCGAGTCAGTCAGAGAGATTTTATCTAGGGATATGGAAAATAACTTGTTTCCCGATTCCCCAGATTCAGTAGAGTCTTTGCCAGACATGATATACAAGCTATTGGCGATGGCGTTCGTGGGTAGATTGAGTGAAGTACAGATAGTTAATGATAGGGTCAATACTGATGCAGATATTTAATGTTCTTTTCTCGAGGTGTAAGGACCCTTTGTTAAATTAAGTATTGGCATCACCCCGACCTATTAGAATTTGCATTACCATAGGATGTAAGTATGTTAAATCCCCACGTTAGAGGAAATCACTATAGAAACTTTATATGATCAGAGAAAATCCCTCCCTATCCTGCATTCATCCAGTGTGAGTATAATCTACGATAAGACAACTAAACCTTACTTACCTAACAGATTTGAGGTGTTTAATGTGTGTAGTTCAGGCTGGAGTTTGCAACTGATATAATATATGGATGTCCATGTCTCACAATACAGGGCATTCGATGCTGCACACACTAAACAACAAAAGTTTATTGCTGATATGAAGACTTGTGTCGATGTGTACTGCCCGGAGGGAATGTGTTTGCACTACGCAGTCATAACATCTTTGTTTCCTGCCACACAACATGCCAAGAGAACTTCTTCATATCCAAAACCTCAAGAGGTTTTGAATACTGAAGGTCTGTCGACACCTGTAATCACACAGGATATGCATAACTTCCAGGAGAACTATTCTATTTCTATCAATGTCTACTGGGTGGTGAATGAAGATAGCAATACAAGTGCCGAAACTTGCAAAAAAGATGGGATTATCATACCAATGCATATTTCTCCTGTACATTATGCTCGCAACATAATTACTATCGCCATTCACACTAGTGGTAATGCTGCACATTTGCATTTTGAATGCATGAGAGATTTATCAAAGCTGGTTGGTGGTCAGCTGAATAAGATGAAGTGTAGAAAACATGTTTGCGATTGTTGTCTCCATTACTTTGTTAGTGAGGAGAAATTCGCAAGTCACACTGTTCTTTGCCACCAACAAACAGATGTTCGCAGTACTTTCCCTACTAGGGCTGACAAGTACTTGGAATGTAAGGATTACAGCAAACAGCAGAGATTGGATTTTGTTGCCTATTGTGACACTGAAAGTTGCCTGAAACCCTTGTCCACTTGCTTGCCTAATGATGACACGACTAATACAACTGCCATAAACCAACATGCTCCATATGCTTGTAGCATTTTGTTGGTTTGTTCAAACAATCCAAGTTTACCTAACTATTCGAGTTTGTGGGTGCTGGTTGTATATACGAATTAGTTGATAAATTACTTGAACATACATAGTGGGTTGCAGGTATCTACAGCGTGATTGTTCCGATAAAGCCAAAAACCCCTGCTGAATGAGCTAGGTTGGTGGCTAAGAAATGTTGTCACATTTGTAAGGAAGAGCTCGATACACATGATTTTGTGATAGATCATGACCATCTGATGGGCGAGATCAGAGGTCGCGCACATAACATGTACAACTTAAATTTCAGACTGCCCAAAATACAACTTGTCACTGTCTTTCATAACCTGCAAAATTATCATGCTCACTTTCTCATAAAGCCTTCGGTTGAACGTCATGTAACACAACCCGATGGAACCGTAATAATCGAAAACCCGAGTAAAATCCAGGTGATTGGAATGACCCTCGAGAAATATAAATCCATCACCATACAAATTCCCAATTGGGATTGATTTTAATAGAACTGCACAATATTCCAAATTATGTTTTATTAATTCATTCCAGTTCATGATCGCCTCTCTGGAAACTTTGGCAGGTAATTTATAACTTGCACAATTGAATATCACCCACTCGAGGTTTCCAGGCAACACCGAATTTGAATTGGCAAAACGAAAGGGTATTTTTCCTTATGAATTTGTTAAGTCGCCAGACAGTCTGATGAGTATTACACTCATGCTCAAGCCACGTGGGATGCATCCAACTGCGCAAACTTGTTGCAGTATGCAATTCACTATTTATGTGTGGACACTTGTTTGATGGCGGATATTTTTTAGAATTTCAGGACTGTATGTTTGGCTCATTATGGTCTTGACCCCGCCATGTATGTCACATCTCCGTCTCATTCATGGGATGCTTTATTGTCAGTGACATGTGCATGGCTAGAGTTGTTCATCAACCCAGACATGTATCTTTTTGTAGAATGTGGGGTTGGGGGCGGCATTACCCACGTTCCCAGAAGGTGTGCGGAAGCCAATAATATTTACATGGGTGAAGATTATGACACAAGTGTGATACCAAGATGTATATGTTATTTCGACGTAAATGGACTGTACAGTCACATGATGCAATCCAAGCTTCCAACTGGCAATTTTGAGTGGGTTGAGGCTGACAAAATTTCATCATGGGATTTTGCAAATGCAGTGAATGATGGTGACACACTGGTGTTGCCATTCTTGATTTTTCAAAATTAACCCTGTATGGATTTCACTATCAGTACATGTGTACCAAATTTCCTCTGCCAACCTTGCACCTCCTTTATTGCAATAACGATTCATTGGTCTATTCTGTTGCTTTTGATGATGTCTATAAATTAATTGCCACAGATTTAAGAGTGCAGTTTGATACATCTAACTATACACTTTATAACCTTCAAGGATTCTCCCAAGAGAACAAAGGCCATACCAGAGTTATGAAAGATGAATGTGCTGGCTGTATAGTCACACATTCCATAGGTTTATGCCCCAAGCTTTACGCATACATTGTTGCGAATGAGCAATGTATACATAAGGCGAAGGGTGTAAAATCTAACATCCTACAGAAGCTCCGATACGAGGATTATCGAGAGTCTCGAAAATTGCACCAGGGTTTTGTGTACCTAGTATAACTTTCATTCGCGTGGTCACAAAGTCTATACCGAACGCATGACCAAGGTAGTGTTGTCAGGTTTGGACGATAAGCACTACATTCAAGCAGATGGAGTATCGACCTTACCCTAGGGGCACTACTAAATCCCTAACTAATTTTTTTATATTTTTTCCCCCTTAAAATTAGTTTCAGCACCACAATAAATACAGCCCAGCCATCTACACCACAACTGCCAGTACCACACTGCCAATGATATCCATCTGCCAGCACCACACATAGCAACCCAGACTCCACAGCTGTCTGTAATCTCCACAACAACTTTCTGCAATATCTGCAGCTGTTTGCAGCATCTCTTACATAAACATTCCTCTCTCCACTCGAGAGTATTGGCTAACTACAGCCAACAAAATGCTCAATATTTTTTAGTTTAAAAGAACATTGTTCTTAATTTTGTATATAAAATTTTGTTCTTGTTTTTGGATATAATTATCATATTGCTCTTGTATAGAGTATGTAAAGAAGAAAGTTTTTTTTAATAATGTGTGATAATATTTTTGTATATATCTGTTCTTTCTTTTGCTGTATATATTGACTCGTTTTAGTAAAATATGAACATTTGTTTTAGTATATAAATATGAAATTTGTTTTAAACTTGTATGAAAATTGGAAACATAGTAATAAGAATTTCTTTAAATGTTTGTAAAATTTTAAAAATGTTTGTTGTAACCTTTGTATAAAATTGTAAATATATAGTTTTGAATGATGATTTCTGAAAAACAAATTGTTAAAAGGAATAATGTGTCTTGTTATTTAGTAGTTTTTTTTTTTAATTGCTCACATCGCTATTTAATATTTTGTGTATGAATGGAGATGAGTGTGTCTGAAGATGAAGAATTTGTGGAAGAATGAAGATGTAATTTTGATTGGATAATATGTTTATGATATTTAACTTTATATGACTGAAAGATGAATTAGATGAAATTATGAGAGAGTTTGTGAACAATGAAGTGATAGTTTCAACACGAAACTTTTATATTGCATTTAAAACTTGAATTTAAAAAATATTCTAGAAACAACTTTGAAAATTGATGGACAGAGGGAAATACATAAATAGTCAAGAAAATCATTCGAATGAATTTGAAAATGAATGAGGAAAGAGGAACTTGTAAAATTTCGAGAAAACCCTGTCGACACAGCTCAACTTGGAACTCAATAGTGAGACAGGATAAGCTTGTCAGGAAAGGGTAAAGTGGACTATAACATTATCCTTCCAGGTATACGAGGTCCTGTTCGCATGACTGCAGACTGCTGCTGCTACAAGATGTCCTTCGCCCCTACAGCATCGAGTGACGCGTGCATCGACTTTAGCTTGTAGCAATTACTCTATAAAACTTCATGAATTTTACTTCAAAACTTTTAAAATACAAAAAAAAAAAGACTACTGCTGGTAATCAACACAGAGAGGAATGTTGTTATAACACACACACACAAACTCGCACACACACATACACATGTACTGTATACAAACTCAGAAAAACCTTAACATATTTGTATGTTGTTTAAAATTTCTAGTGAAATAATTCGTTAGGCTTTATAAACCAGTGAATTCGTAAACAGGACATTTTTTATTGATTTGTAAAATATTTCAATATGTAAATTTTTGTGTGTCTACTAGCCTGTGCGTTTCGGTGTTGAGAGCTGATGAGGTGCTTAAGTTTATAACACCTAGCTTGGTAGGGAAATAGGATATCTTTTTGGCTTTGTTAATCACTTTGTTAGTAGGTTTGCGTATTTTGAATGTATGCTTACATCTTGGACATTAAGTTAAGATATCACAGCAGGACTACTGGGCGAGGTAAGCTCAGATGACTATAGGGAAATATTTGTTTCATCTAGTACGTGCGTAGTAAACATAACTTTTATCCATTTGTCACGTAGATGTGTGTATTTGGACGTAAGTCGTATTCACTCTTTTCAATAACTATTTCCTAACCATTTTATTTCGCCAAAATTCTTCCCACTTTTCGCGTATGTAGAGCTCAGTCGCCTACATCCCTCCCGACACACAGCTTGTAAGTCTCCACAAATCCTACACTGACGTCATTGCTACAGCAACCTCCCGATCGAACGGACATATATTAAAATCATTTAACATCGTAAGGTACCTATTTTCAAATCCCTTGTTAATGTGTTTAGGAGGACTGCCATTTAATTCAATTTATTATGTAATTTATTGTGTAATTTATTATGTCTTAAATTATATATTTGATAGTGAAATCGTACCTATAACTCATTACTTGATTTATTTATGACACCAGGATTGCTGGGGTCTCTAATTCGTCTGAAATTTGCGATTCGATGAGTCCTTCATGTAAATTATATTGCTAGCCTACAGGAAATCGTATTCACGTCTCTCTTCGTTTCATTCAATATGTATTTAATAATAATTTCATTAAATACGCCATAACCTCTGTCGCCTGCCAGACGATGGTCGAAGCAGACATGTCTTAGTCCTCATTCGCCTGACAGATGGGAAGGAACTCAGTAACATAAAAAAAAATATTAATATTACACAATACCTATATACATCCCTTCCCCAACACAGCCAACAACCTCAGTACGACAGACCTCCGAGAGTGAGGACGTACCATGCCGCTCTCCAAAAAAATTAAGACCCTCTACACATATATATCCCTTCCCCAACATATCACACCTCAATACAATGCCAGACCTCAGAGAGTGAGGACCTATCATGCTGCTCTCCAAAAATAAAAATTGTAAATTACCTTAGCACACACTTACACCAAATTAAACACTTATCAATTCACACGAAATTAAAAAAAAAAAGATTAATTAATTCAATTAAGTTAATTGGGTCAATCTTTTAAAATTATTTTATCGGGCTAAGATAGGATTTAAAAAACATTGTATTAAGATCTGATTAATAATTAATCCGATCAATCAATTTGATATAAATTTGATATCAAATTGATAATCCGATTAATCAATAGTGGGGTAAGATCCCCCGGCCCTACTACTGGTGGCTATTCACAAAGGATGTCGCGTGCCACTGCGATAAGCGTATCGCAACTCGCTCACTCCTGACCTTGCACAGATTCGGTTTATGGGGTTATCTGAAAGAATGTTCTGGTTCGTTGGCCTTGCCTATCTCAGCGTGACTCGTGATACTGGGAACCTTTCAGATCGGGGGACTGAATGATTTAAACTGTCGCGGGCCTCCGAGCCTACAGATTTAAGAGTTGAGCGTTTGGGGCGACTGTGCGACCTAAAGAGACAGGTGAGCGTCGAGTGGCGTCAAGAGTGACCAGCGGGAATGAAGTCTGCGACTGCGGTCATCGGTTCAGTGAAGAGTGAGACTGGCGAACGAGATTATTGAACTGGATACGTGAGTGTAAGACATTTGGAATTATGGCAATCGACAGACTGAACATGTGTGAATAATGAGCGTGAATTAAGTGACTATAAACAATATAAAGACATTGCACTGGCTGAGAGTAACACGTTAAAATGCTTATCGCTGCATTTTTGTTACCTTTAGTTACGTACTGTATTTTTCAACCATGATCAACTTTGTGCACATTGAAGAGGAGAAATTTGTTACAAGATAAGAAGTAGGAAAAACCACAAAGAGTTTGTGTTTCTGAGTGTTTTTGGTTTGTTCGGTATTGGTTTGGTAGAAGCGATTGTTTGCGATACTTCCACGAGAGAGGTGCCTGCGCTGTAGCAATGCCGCTTCCTGTGGTTTTCATTCTGCTATGAAATTTTGTGTTTATGGCAACCAATCACAGAAGAGAGTTTAATATTTCTCTCCTTCGCAAGAAAAGTGGCACGAGTAAACATGCAGAATCTTTATGGGATAGCATAAATAAGATTTTACTTAACATTGGCGTACCAGACATAGCAGAATTCCTACATTTTTCAGAAAAGTAAATATCATACCAGGAATTAAATCCACATTAACGCTATTAGCACTTATAAAGCTCGTGTATTCTAAAAAATTTCTGTTTCTGTCACTTTTCTTGCGAAGGAGCAGTTTTTTTTTTTTTTTTTTTTTTTTTTAGCAATACAATATTACTTGGCTAGAGCTCAATTTTGTTACCAGATATACACTCTAAGAAATTATTCGCAAATTTACCACACCAGTGTATAGATGCGGTGAGAGAGCGCGGCCTCAACCGCAAAGAAACACGGGAATTTAGCCCTTATCTGCGCCTCCTCAGCTTCTGCACGTGGGCTGGAAACTCAACAATGCTGCTGCTCGCTTCGCGCGGCCGAAAAAACGTTCAAACAAAACTCGTCGTCAATCGAAAAATATCCACTCTAATAATTTCAAAATTTTACTGGCAAATAACTTACAATGTATAACCATGACGCAGTCATAATATTTTCTTTACTGCGTGTATTTTCTACGTAAAAAATGGCAAAACAATGTTATGTTTTAATTATTTTTGTGGACGTTCACAGGAAGAAAAGTAGCAATACGAGAGACTTTTTTGTTTTGAGAGGTAGATGGGTGGTAAGCGTATGAAATGAAAAATAACCACGGAAGTGTATTTATGTCCCTTGTAAACCATTACCTTTTGTGATTTCCTTGTGAAGGTGTGTAGAATTTCGAAAATATTTCAACCGTATACAAGTGCGGCAGCTACGAACTTTCTGCTTTCTGTTCTCTTCATTATATTTCTCTAATACTGTATTGTCATAGAGTTAAAATAATATCGGTAATTATTAGTTGACAGGTATATACTCTGTAGCAAATATTATTATTAAAATCAACAATTACAAATAATACACAGTACCTAAGTATATTTCGTTACAGCAATAAACAAGTTACATTCGATTCCAAATTACACTTGCCTCACCCAATCATATCCACAAATCACAGTTTGCGAAGTTTGAGTTTATCATAGTTTGCGATAATTGTTGTCATTTAACAAACAGTCATAATATGCATGCACTCATTCCTCATTAATTCTTGCACATCTTAATAATCTTAATAATATTATAAATGCGAAAGTTTCTATGTTTGTTACTCAATGACGTCATAACGGCTCGACGGATTTGGATGAAATTTGGTGCAGGGGTAGATTATTTTCTGAATTATCACATAGGGTACTTTTAATCCCGAAAAAGGAGCAGTTTCTTGGGGAATATATAAAATATACCACCAACAATTTGAGTAGGGACTGGTTGGTGGTCTGTTTTTTATATTTTGCACGCGGGTGGAGCCGCGGATAACAGCTAGTCAAATATAGTTAACGGAGATGTTTTCTACATTTTAAATATTTAAATCAATTACTGATTATAACAACAATATTATTCATATGAGTTTGATTAGTGATTAAATAAACATGTGTACTATATTTTTGCATCTGCCCATAACTTTGATACATTCATACCCGGCGTCTACAATCTATACACAGTGTTACAATTTCTCTCTATATAAATATAGTGGGCTATACCAAGTTCGTTAATGGATGGGGGTCTTAATCAAATAAAATTATTAATTATAATTTTCTTATTTTATTTACAATAACTACAGCAGAATTCTCTCAACTCAAAATCTCACAATAAATTTATACCACTTACTGTTCACAACTAATGGCTCAAATTTATTACAATTTATAGTTACCACAAAAAATCAATTAAATTAAAAAATTAAAGATCAGTCCTAGTAGACCGTGTATCAACCTATTCAATTATTCTATAAAATATGTGTCCAAATTGACAGTTCGAATATTTATAGTAAAATCCGTATTACACTTCCATTCGTCCCACCTCAGTTCAGTCCATGTCCCGCCAGTCACAATGTTCTAGAGTCCTCCGAGCGCCCTCACTCACAGTAGGCTTCACTCGTCGGTTTCACACCTTCTCGTCCATTCACGCCACGAACACCTTGCTTGCCGTCATCCCGCAATCTCCTGTCGTCCACACTTCACTTCGCTCGCGCGCACTTGGCGAGGTAGCCTCCGTCAAAGACTGCCGGTCGCTGGGCCGCGGCAGTTAATATATCGTCTAGGCCGTCACCCAGAATATTCCCCAACTCGCGAGTTGCGCTGAGAAAGTTCGGGGAGCTGGCCAGTCTCACCAGAACATTCTTGCGTTGTCGCTAAACGTATCGGAATTTCTAGCAGGCGGGAGGAGGTCTGTGACGCCAGCAAGTCTCGCCGCTCTTGGTATTCACGGGATTCCCAGAAGGGAAGCAACAGGCCGCGAGCGCCTCGTTCCAGGAAGAGGGGAGGTAGAGATGGGTCACCTCCCACAGCGCCGGACAGCCGAGCCGGCGCCAGCTGCAGCAAGTAACAATAGTATAAAACAAAGTCTCTCTGCCGCGTGTGTCTGTGTGTTCGGCTAAGGCTTCTGAACTACTTGATGTGTTTTGATGCGGTTTCCACTATCATTTAGAGAATTTCTTGAGGAAGGTTTCGGTGTGTAAAATACATTAATATTTAATAAAGTAAGGATAGTAGATAAAGGTTGACGTTTTCTAATCAAGTCGGAAAAGCTTCTTTTCGGGCGCTTATATAGCTTACGCTAACTAAACCATGATAAATGCTACACCAAATTAGTGTACTACAGAATTGTAGATCTCAAAAAGGTCTACAAAAAATCCGCGATAGCATATGTTTATCTTTTAAGGATGACCCACATTTTTAAGCAATGCCATATTTGTAAATCCGAGGCGGGTCGCTTGTGGATAATAAACAAATGTGTTCATAAATATGTTGAGTTTTATATTTCGGAAAATCCCCTAACGTTTGGAGCGAATTTATGGGTTATGTTGGAGTTCTATTTTTATTTTTTTATTTTATTTATTTTTTCCAATAGGTGTTGGTGTACCAATTTGTTCCGTTCACCGAGCGATGTAGAAGTTATCTGCGGGAAGGGAAGCGGTCCAAAATAGAATGCATTCCGCGCCCGAGGCGGAACACGTGTGGCGACAGGAAAGCGGATTGTGTGTGGTGCCCGTTGCCCAGCCTACTTGTCACGCCGCGGCTAACAAGGAGAAACTTCTAGCAATAAACCCCAGCAACCCACCCGCCTACTCGGCCCCCTCAACAATTGGTGGCGCCCCGGCACCTCCAGCTATTGACGGAGTTTAAGAGTGGGATGGAGCCCCGAGTTTTTTGTCAAATGATTGTTTGCGTGAATACGCGTATCTCGGTAAATAAATGTTCTCCAAATACGACTTTTTGTCAGAAAAGATATAAAAAAATATATATATGCCCCTATTTTTTTACTTTTGTCATATTACAGCAAGTGTATTCTCGGAGAAAAAAATTCGTGAAAATGGTTAAATATCGCATACTTAAAGGTTGCCTATGCAGTTTCGTTAAGCGGCAAGAGAAAAGTACAAATATACGGGCGTAGCTTTTCTCTGTCGGCTTTCATCGTGTGTTTAAAAAAACCCACTGTTACAGATATCATTTGCACAGTACTGCGTCACAGCGGATACACTGCACACCTTGTGCGTAGGAGCGATGAGGCACTAGACATGCGTGTTAGTGTCGCCCGTATCGCTCCCTAGAACTCTGTTATCCGCGTTTGAGGCTGATACGCGAGGGGGTGATAAGGGCGACAGTGCCACGCACATCAAGTACGCCATCGTCACTAAGCCCAATCCTCTGAACTGGCGTACAGTATTCTCGTCGTGCTGCGTATACTAATGGTATTTCAAGCGGCGACCCTATAATTTTATTGGTGAGAAGTCTGAAGCAAAGTTCAGCGCGCTTGAGCATTTTTGTACGTATATGTTGCTTATAAAGGCTGTTCACGTTAAAGTGAGCACTTTTGAGGTTCTAGTTACACTTCTCTATCAGTCATATTTTATCCTTCCACCACTCTTTGAAATAAATTATGCCATGTAAGGAATAAATACAGTGTACATATTTCACCGGACTCGAAAGTTAATGTCTGAGGCTAAAATAAAATATTTTTATTGACTATTATTCCAGATGAGGGGCCATCAAAAAGTTCCCACTTTACCGTGAATAGCCTATATTTACAGATAATGTACAGTGCTTTGATAAAAAAAAAAACAACAAATTTTTAGCTAATTTAGAATGATCCGAAATGCCGTTTGTAATATGCATGACGTCTTACTTGGAAGCACTCAGCATTATAAGGGATGTTCTTTTCGTAGATCAGCACGGCTGCACGTTTAATAGTTTAGCTGGAAAACTTGTATTTCAAACACGCACTGAAGCGCAGTTTATGTGTGAGGTAGGCACAGAACCATGGGGCAGGGCAAGGGCAAAACTTCTTTTAGCTGGGCCCTCCTGCAAAATGGGTTTTGAGCCCCCTTCAACTAACTCTAAAGCGTTCCCGCATAATAAGTGTATTAATTCTTTCGTGTGTTCCTTGGCTCGAATATAATTCCACAACTAAGTTGAACTGGAAAAAACGGAAATGAATAGAATGGAAAGAAAATACAGTCGTTCACAAACGACAGCTAAGTGCAGAATGAAAATACTTGTGACGGTGTCACACATACAACCAGGTGTAAGCGCCTATAATTACTCGTCCTATTTGCTGTTGGTTTCTACATGAGCTACGTGGAAATCGTCTGTGTGGACTTGGCTTACATGTCTGCGAGCGGCCCGTCTGACTGCTGTCACTGCCAAGTGCTGGCTTGAGAGCTGACATTATACCAGGGCACAGGGATATTGTTAGATCACCAGTGCTCTGTCATGGTACGGGGCATTCAAAATAATGGTACACTGACACAAAATCACGGTTCATTTCTAACAAATGCGTAAAATCACAGTTTTGTGTTTGTTTTACTTCATTCCAAAACAGTTCTTTGAACGTTGTACTACTGGTATCAAATATGAAATACGAGCTCTAATTCACAGATCAATCATAGGGATTCGGCTTCCGACCTAAACCAAGCGCTACAAACTGATCATCTTTTATTATACTAGCTGCATATTCTTACTGTATGGTTCATTTGCGTACTATGACGACCTCGTAATGGTACACGGTATGCGAGGTCTAATTATGGTACAAGTACCACGAGAATGGTACGCCTACCATCACTGCTAGGATAACGGACGACGTGGGCTAGTTTGTGACGACACCGAGGCGCGCTCTATGCTACTTGGAACATCAGAAAACCTCCTAGAAAGGGGAGCAAATTGAATATAATACTTGTGTTCTCCCTCTGCGAGGAGACAGGGCCAGGAGTTGAAATAGAACAGAATTCTGTTCCATATCTGAGTGAGAAAGGGAAAAGTGGGATTGTTGCTGCTTAGAAAGATTTCAAAAGATAAGTTGTAATTGTATTCCTCGTTATAAAAGAGTCCTTTTTGTATCTGAGGAAATAATATTTAGAATAGAATTTTTATAACAAATTGGGGTGAAATTTTGCAATTCCCTTTGAGGTTAATTACATTGTATTTTTCTTTTGGGAATATTTTCAACGAACTGTATTTTGTAACAGGGAATCATTCGCTTTTATTTCTGTGCTAACCTGAAATGAAATCAAAAAACCTTTTTTGAGCCACACTAATGTCGGTGTCTGTGTTTCTTTGGGGAGAAACAAACCAGCTGAGGAAGTAGATACTGAGCTGCTGATTGCACGCGTCGGCTATAGAAACCATCACAGACTGTCACTAATTTTCTCCAGGAATCTTTATTTATTTATTTCGACTTGATTTATACTGGTGAAGTTAAGGCTTCAATGCCTTCTCTTACACTTAACCAGATATAACTCAGTGTACACATACGTAAATACATTGGCACCTTAACGCTTCCCATTACAGTGTCCTGTTTTAGTCCGGATGAGTGTATTATCTAAGGTCGCCGGTTGTTTCTGCCGTCGGTAATTGATACACAATGACAGTAAGGCGTTACGTAAAACTGCCCGTTGCGCGTGGCAAGTCGTGTACTGTGCTTTGCGCGCATTTTAAAATAAGCATTCATAATCTGCCAGAACTTGCAGGCTCCCCAACCTTCCCCTGCTCCTTCCCTACCCAGAAGGGGAGGTGCAGAACAAAGTGACTGGCATCTGGTGGCGGACTTCGGAACCCCGTGGAATGGTGATAAATCACTTGGCTTTACCTTCTGCGGGTAGAGGGGCAGAAGGTGTTTTTGCCTGAAGAATAAACTTCAGACTTTGCTCAGTTTTTTGGTACAAAACACTCACCTGAATAGTACTTTTCTTCTCAACAGAGCCATAAATTTCCGAAAAGAATGGTATTGGGAAGCAGGAAATGGAGAAATATTGACACGAATTTCGTTACTTTCATACGCCGAAACGTCCACGAAACTTACTGTGCTCGTACGCCACAAGGAAAATATCACCCAAATATTATATATATATATATATATATATTTATTAAATATTTAAAATTCCAATGAAAGCATGCATTTCATTGCCATTTACTGTAATAATCACATAACCACCTATGAACAACGAAGAGCAGGTTATGCCGAAGGCTTGTCTAAGTACGAAGGCGTAGAACTGTTAAAACTTTCAAAACAACACTTAATGTTATACTAGAAGTGACACCATTCTCACGAGGATTTTAGCACGTTAAGCGCGGCACAGATTTACTTATAATTAAGACAAGCTATAATAGAGTTGCGCGTATTCACGACTGCATAGCAATCAGCTCTCCTATTGGTTCTCACAACACCGCACACTATTGCTGTACTGAAACAGACCCATATGAAACACAGAAATCCTAGGTTAATACATAAAAAATTTATCAACAATTATAAAAAATAAAACGTGTACTTATTTAGTTGCTAAAATTATGTTTTGGCATAATTAGTTCAGCTGATTTTTGGAAGATATTTTCAGGAAAACCTATTATCACATTTCTTGTCGGCATATTATAGAAAGGTCGATTTCTCCTCGTGCACATTATAACCAATTCTGTGTAACATAATAATAAATGTTTTTTGGCGGGTGTGGAGAGAGCTAAGTACCTTATTACTTCTATGTAATAATAGTTATACTTCCATTTAGAACGGCTATTGAACTTGGCCTCCCTCCAAGGCTAACAGGATTCAATCCCCGGCCGGGTCACTCCCGGATTTTCGCAAGTGGTAATCGTGCCGGACGATGCCGCTGGTCGGCGGGTTTTCTCGGGGATCTCCCGTTTCCCCCAACCTTGAACCCCGGCCCTGCTCCTTTCTCATCTCATTGCATCCTCATCGGCTCTCAAGGCATTGTTGTTAAGAGCTGCCCTTATCTCTTGACTCAACTCACATATTAAACTTGGGACTGATATTTTAATTTGTAGGTGTTCTAATTGTTTGTTCCGTTGCTCAAATTCTTGGAATGTTACTCTCACTTCAACAGCCAACTAAGGTGGCGGATTGGCGTAAAATTATGTTATCGTTAGAATTTATAATTTATAACACAATCACTTCTTATAACAACATCTTTAATCGAATGCCACGAACACCCGCAATACGGATTTTTGTAGCCGTTTTCGCCGTAAATTAGCTATACAGGTGGATTCGTGACGATATGGTCGACCTGAAGGAGTTCATTACTCCGGCCAATAGGACAATGTAATATCTACGTCGTATAATTATTACGTGTGTATGCATGTGGGCCAAACGTGCATTTATGCGTTCGTGCAAATGTACTATATTCTTGCGTGTATATGGTGAATATTTTTGCCTAATACCTGCCCGTTCATCAGCGTTTCATGGACTCGGTTAAACTTAATAATCACCACTTTAATTTAGAGCTTTTTCGGTACTTAAAAATACATGCCCCTATTTTGTATTTATTACCTGTTCCATCGATGTCTGGTAACGGCTATTGATTTTCTGCAGTGTTTGTTAGTTTGTAAGCATTATTATTTTTTTCTAAACTGTAATAAGCAAGTGTAAATTATAAAAAAGGTTCAGTGTAAGAGAAGGTAGATATGCCTTAACTGTGCCAAATAACAACGATTAATTACTATTATTTTTAATATTATTATTATTCGTATTGCGTAATGTTGAAGTAACATCCGCATTGAGCTGAGCAGTATGCTCCTTCAGTTAGGCCATATCGTCACGAATCACCTTGTGTATTATGTATGTGTTTCTTACTGAAACATGTTCTCGATTTCTAAATTTATTGTATACGTATTATTTACATTCAGAATAAAATCCAACGAAGCAACCGACAAAAAAAACTAACCATGGATTTACCGGAATTTTCTATTGTCTAACATGTTAAAAACGCCACAGGTTAAGTGGGTACACAAGTCCTTGCATCTTCCATAGCGGGGTCTGCCGGAATGTACAACCCCCATAATATTTACCCATTTGAATTCAATCTAATTACTAGGGACCTGCAAAATTTGCGTTGTTATTTGACATCAGGCCAAACTTCACAATACTCTACATACTCGAGCCAGCGTCGTTTATCCATTGGTTACCGCCTAGACATGAAGTCACTCCTTTCTGACTGAACTGCACGTGATTGGGACTCACAATTGCGAAGTATCCATTTATTGGCGCAGGGTTACCTGGGGTGCGTCAATTAAAGTACGGTCCAATCACAAACGTATTGTAAAAGTACGCGTGTTTTAAGGTAATTGGGTCCCGAAATAATAACGCGAATTTTGCAGGTCTCTACAAATTACACTAAACATTGGTTAGAGGAAACATGCAAATATCTTAAAATATTCGGTTGCATAAACAGCGTTTTAAGCTCAAAATCTATACATGTCGTTTATTATAAGCGTATTGGCAGAAAACCGTCCAACGCGGGAACACGGAGGCTAGCTCTGCGCAGCCAGCCCAATCGCTCTACCCCCGTATTCGCTGTTCGGTTTTCAGTGACTTTGTTGGATTAGCATTTATGCGTTTGTGCACCTGTACTATATTCTTGCTTGTACATAGTGAATATTTTGGCCTAATACCCACCCATTCATCAGTGTTTTATGGACTGTTTTAAACTTAATAATCGTCACTTAAATTTAAAGAATTTCTAGTACTTAAATATACATGTCACTATTTAGTATTAATTACCCGTTAGATCGATGTCTAGTAACGACTGTTGATTTTCTGCAGTATTTGCTAGTTTGTAAGCACTATAATTTGTTATTATTCTAAACCGTAATAAGCAAGTGTAAATTATAATAATGGTCCAATGTAAGAGAAGGTCGATATTCCTCAACTGCCCCAAATAAACACGATTCATTATTATTATTATTATTAAGCACTTTGCTTATACGTGCAGGATAAATATTGAAAAGGAGAAACTGTTTAGTAAGGAACACATAATGTATAGTTGATTTATGGCAAAAACAGCTACGAAAGTGAATATTGCGCGTGTTTGTGGCACCTGTTTGAAGATGCTGTCACGTGAACGTGGATAGGATATGTTGTAATTGAATACTATTTAGGCGAGTGCATTTTCCTGTAAAACCGAAAAATACCGCCTCGAGTTAATGTTTTCCAGGTTAAAATGCCGTCCGCCACTGCACACGTAAAGGTACGTCTCGCAGATAAAGCCGAGTGGATGATCACCATTCCACGGGTTCCGAAATCCACCACTATAGTCTATTCAGGGTTTCTTCTCACTTTTTGAATGAAACATTTGGAACATCACCCCGAGTATGACGTGTTTTGTGGTTCCCTAATCATGTTACGTATCACAAGCGCCTTATACCTGTGTTAACATTCAGGTGTCTTAGTTTTGGTGAAATAAAATCTTATTTGTACATTATATGAATAAAAACAGTGAGAAACTGTGTGTGTTGTTAACGCCTAGTATATGCGATTTACGGTAAATTGGGCACTTTTTAAGACCCTGCTGAATTTTTATTTTCATCAGATTTCCATCTTCCTGTCACTTTTTAATATAAAGACTGCCATGTGACTTATAAACACAGTGTATACATTTCACCGCTCCTAAAAGGTAACGCCTAGAAATGCAATAAAATACATTTATTAGTGGTTAATGCCTGTTAAAAGGGCCATAAAAAGTGCTCACTTTACGGTGAACTGACTATGTGAAATAGTTCTTATACAAAATAATATTATGCAGTGCGTTTTTTTTTGTGTAATTTACTATACTTAGTTAAGCCTTGTTTGCATGAAGCGGAGGAATATCCTGGAAGTAGATCTTCGGCAGGGCTTCACAACAGTTGTCAGTAACCATGAACGGCCTATAGATGTCAACCTCTTTGTTTTGCTTCACACACAAGGAGCAAATACCGCGGGGCCCCGCCCATTGGGTTCACAGGTTGGTCGGTAATCCAGGCGGGAAGGCGCTGCCTGCCTCGCCGGCACAAAGAACAGCAACAGTGTCCAGTGGGAGCGAGAGGAGATGGGCTGTGAGAAAAGAAGTCGGCGGTGGATGTCGAGAGAGGGCCCCCAGGTAGCCGCCTACCTGCCCCGCGCGACGCCGTGGCGCCTGGGAACGCGATCCCCGCATTCCTCGCCGTGCCGCGCCGTCACCAGGCAGCGCTGCGGTCGCCTCATTCCCTCCCATCCCTCCACTGCCTTGTAAGGCGATACGGCACGCCACGCCTAACCCCCCCCCCCCCCTTTTCTCAAGCTCGTTGGCAAAAACCTCAAGGCAGCTCACGACAATGGTCGCTGTCACCTACAGCTCGTCCCACTCTAGTACAGGATCACGCTAGCTGCGCTAAACCAGTCTCCGTGTTCCAACACCAACCATAAAACAAAGATAAGGTAGATAGAATATTTGTCTTCTGCACACGAACCTAACATTGCCCTATCCTAAAACAACACAACTGTTAGCGTCACAGGGTCAACGGCGACAACTGTATTTGTTTATATCTTTATTTACAAAATGCAAGCCCTTTTGTATGTATAACATACATTTTAACAACTTGAATTATATCAAACTGCATTAAAATTTGGTTCGAGGAATTATATAAACAACTCAAAGCACTCGTTTGCTATAGGCTGTTCACCGTAAAATGAGCACTTTTGAAAGCGCTGCGTAAGATCTACTTGTATGCTCGTTGTGTATTCTTCCGTATTACGTAAAATATTTGCTTATATACGGTCAAAAATATATTTAGTCGCCCCATCAAAATATTTTGTTGAGTAAACAAAACTCAAAAAAGCAATAAAATTAGTATTGTTCATATAACAAAATCATATTGTCAATCAAATATTTGGGTTGAATCAAGTGCGTATATTTGTTAGGCAACTCATTTGATTGCCTTCGTTAGAAAATACAGCTCGAGAGTTCGTTTGTGTTTTCTTTGACAATTAGGAGAGTAAAAGTGTTTGTTAGTGCATTTATTGATGCTTAATAATTTTATAAACTTCCCAATAAAACAAGTTCAACAGGAAACTAAAAAATAAGGCGGTGAAACTTGAAGTATTTAATTACGCACGTTGTCAGGTATTTCAAATGTATGTATTTAAAAACATTCCGTTTTCATCAGTAATCACTTTAGCTTAGTTTCTAAGTGTCTCGCTAGGGCGTTGCTGGTATAGGTCCGTATGTTGGTCCAGCTTCAAGAATTTTTTTATATCTACTCTTTCATGCACGTAGAGTCAAACAAATCTTTAGTTACACCAACCAATTCTTTATTTGGTGCAACCAAATAACAAGAAACTAATTTGTTTTTAACCACAAAATATTACATTACCCCTATACAAACAATAAATTTGTTTGCGCCAGTAAATCTTTATTTTATACAACAAAACCTTTTTCTCAGTGATTCTTGTGATTAAACAGAGGAAAGAATATGGGTAGTTCGCGTTGTATCGTCATAAAAAAAAGATTTTGAAAAAAAGAAGTAAAAGTTTATTTATTAGGTATCACCAGCTGATCATCATCGTTTGAACGAGTATGTCGTTCGTACGTCGCGCCCAGAAAACGTGAAACTGTCGTAGAAGTAGATTGGTGTGCCAACATTGAAATAAAGACATAATTATTTAAAACAAATAATCATATCAGCTCCGACAAAAAATTAAGTCCGAATACTCAGATTACTTCAGTGAATATTATTTAACATCTTTAGCTTAACAGAACACGTAGGCATTTACTAGAGAGGAAATTCAAAATTACAGAAGACAATTTAAGAACAGTTAAAAGGAACGAATTAAAAAAATAATTCATAGAATTTGCATCTCGCACCGTCCGCGAGCTCCCGGTTATACGCGGTCCGGCCCTTGGGGAGGGGGGACCTGCCTCGATCCTCCCCTCCCCCATTGATGCCAAGTACATTATGAATATGCGCCGATGATTCCCACACACACGCATCACTATTCCGTATTATTTTTTATATTTTTCTTAACTTTTTGTATACTTTACCTACACCTGTTGATTTATACATTCACTTTAATCAATGTGTAAATTAGTGCTGTCCATTCGTCAATTTATTGTGTTGCTGCATTCAATTTACATTACATGTAAGTGCTTATTATATATGTGTCTATTTATTTTAATGACCTGAGATTCTAAATGATATTTCCTTCTCAGGTGCTTTACAGGTTATGCACATTTATATTTATGATTGGTAATGCGGATTATGAAACATATTTTTGTGTTATTTGGTGATCAATATTATTATGCAATTGTAGCTTTAATTTCTTTAAACATTGCATTGTCTCTAGTCCTGCTCAAGATATGTACGTAATATGAGACCACTGATCATTTTCAGATTTAATAATATTTGAGCTATCATATTACTGTTTCGCCTCTTGTTAACGTAAGTATTTTTTCTTGTTCTATGTTTACGTGTGTGTACACTATATTATACCTGGTTAAGTGTAAGAGAAGGCATTGAAGCCTTAAATTTGCCAGTATAAGTAAAGTCGAAATAAATAAATAAATAATAAAATATGCGAAGCATCAAAGGCTGTACCAACGTTAACTTGGCCCCGAGAGGAATAACGAGTGACTGTGGTATAATATCCGACCGCTAACAACTAATGTGTAGAAGGGAGGATCACCGAAAATAATCCAAATGTTTTATCCTCTATCGAAGGATGAATTTTCGTGCATGGCAGTGAAACAGAACGATCAGTTCATTGCGATTACCTAAATTTTCTTGGTCTAAAAATAATAGTGTTATTCTTCACAGAATTTGGGGCCACAGTGGTTGAGCGGTTAGCCCGAACACTTCCCACCAAGGCAAACCCGGTTCAATACCCGGCCAAGTCACCAGATTTTCGCAATTGGGAATCGTGCCTGACGATACCGTTGGTCGGCGGGTTTTTCTCGGGTAGGTATATCCCTTTCATTCCGGCGCCGCTCTGTTCTCCTCGATCACCCTCATCGGCTCTCAAGACCTCTCGGTTAAGAGCCGCGCAAATATCTTCACCCTCTTCACTTATGGGATTCGACTTCCCCTTATGGCCCTTATTTAATACAACAGTTAATGAGTTCGTGAACTGGCGCCTTAAGTGTATGCAACCCCTCACAACCGCGGCCATAAACTAATTGACAGTAGTCTGTTTAATGAAAATGATTACTATTCCTAGGTTTATATCTGTAATGAAGGAGCTCAACTTAGGCGAAGTGAGTATAACTGGAGATCGTCCACATGTTAACTATAACGGCGTTTCGTTAGATGTTATGATTTATCGTTAAAACAGAGAAAATAAACATTGTCCCATAAACAACCCCACGGAACCCCCATTAAGGGGAATACTTAGCAAAAATTTTAAACGACTCTATGTTACATCTGGCCAAAAGGAAGGAATGTAACTGGAGCTCACAAGGCGGCACTACATATACATTCCCGCGTAGCTGAGTTTCTCGAAAATTAGATCTAGAATAATAGGATATTACTACACAAGATTAAGCTAATGGATTAAACTACAGATGCCGATTTGTATTCTTCTCCTTTCTCTTACGGAAACTGTGTGGGAAAGCCCTAAGAATACAGTTTTTTTAAAAATCATTTTCGCTACTTTCCTATGTATGTGTTTTGCGCGTGTGTGTGTATGTGTGTGTGTGTATATATATATATATATATATATATATATATATATATATATATATATATATATATATATATATATATATATATATATATATATATTCACATATACACATATATTCACGGCGTAAAATAAGCACTTTTGAAAGCCCTACCTAAGACCTAATTGTACGCACGTTGTGTATTCTTCCGCCTTACATGAAACTAACATTGCCAAGGGCCTCATCATTTTATTCATACGTCGGCCAAGTGAAACTGTTAAGTTGTAAATAATTTACAAATTTTGTCATTTTTTCAATTTGATACATTAAAAAACCAGAAAGCGAAATAAATAATTGAGTTACCACAAATGTTTACAAAAAACATTTTTATTCGCCATTAACATATGGAACTACTTTCCATCCATCGTTGCCAGCTTAACTTGGCGCTTGTCCCACAGTGCACATGTTAAAATATATGTAGGCAGCAGCAGTGATTTTTTTCTAATGTTGATTTCAAAAGTGCTCGCTTTATCGTGAACAGGCTATATATACATACACTTAAAACAGGATAAAAGTTAAATGCGGCTGCTGTAGATGATCGTTTTTTAGCTTTATTTATTTATGCGTATACGCGCAAACAATGATTTTATAATCAATATTTTACTATCTTAAAGACCACGCACGGCTGGCGACCTTGAGTATATGAACACTTACACTAGGCTGCGCTATTTGAAAGTCTCGCAGTGTGGCGCGTTGCCAAGCCACATAAAAATATATGTTTTCATCTAGTTCTAGTGGAACCAGATTTGTTGTCTGACTTCCTTCTTCGGCTGATCGATTGGCATCTGTAGTATCAACCAGGACAGTGCTCAAGGTATGCCCTGTATGGAAACCAGCTTGGTAAGTGTCCAGTCATTTGTTGCCATTCACATTTTTATGCAGTTATTTCTGTGCCAGGAATTTTAATGTCTAGAACAAAACCGGTTAAATACTAAATCGTCTGAACAGCGTTACTGTGATTCTGTGAATTACTCTTACGGTAAAACGCAATCATTTTGTAAACTAACATGTTACATATGTACAAACTAGGAGGGGGAGGGGGGATCGTAGTTTAGATCTTGAATACACTAGAAACTGATTTTTAAAATTCAATAAACGCAATAAAATAGCCTGAAGCTAACACTGCATTCTCAATAGATCCTAAACACTTTTTATCCAAATGCCTATTATGTCAAAGGCGTGTTCTGTTAAATGTCTGTGTGTGGTGGAGAAAAAAACATATCGGCCGAAAGCCCTTTCGAGAAAATGGCATGTCTGGCCAAATTCCGCGCCTATATATTTGTTACCGATGAAAGGCCCAAGGTTTTGTTGTAGTTTACTTGACTGATTGTTTGTACAAAATATTTCAATCGCTTTGTGCAATTTATTTGGAATCCTCAATAATTATTTTATTTCGTTTTAGCCACAGTCGACAAAAACACTTTATTAGATGTAATGAATCGTATACTGATCGCCTGATCTGTAGATATTTCGTGCTGAATTTGGCAAGTATGTTATGTCAATAAGCTGTTCAATTATCAAAAATTTTCAAGCAAAATACCATTCTGATTTTTTCCAGAAGTTTTGAGCCTGATTCGTTAAAATAGTTCCAGAAATCCTGACAATGTAGTAATGAGACACGATGAAACAAACTTACATGTTTTATTAAACCTGTAGTCCTAGATATGCTTTTAATTAGGTAAATAAATAATAATGTGATTTCTATGTACATTGTATCTCCGAGATCTTGAACACTTTTAACATGTGCAGTGAAATACACTATCGACCAAAAAGTAATTGGCCACACGTGAAGATAGGTAACTCAGTACGTCAGTTGACTTGTGTGCCCGCCATACGATGCAGGCCGGTGTAGGACCAGTTGTCAAGGAGATGGCAAGAGGAACAGAGCTATTGTACTTCGATAAGGGCGTGATTGTGGGCTGCTATCTAGGTGGGCTGTATAGCCGGGCGATAACACGGAAGGTAAATAGGCCCAAATCAACGGTCGCGTTCGTCCTGCGTTAGTGGAAGGTCGATGGCGATTGTCCAATGCTGCACGTTCTGGGCGACCTCCAATTTTGACCGACAGAAATCGCAGAACCCTGAAACAAGAAATTGTCAAAAATAGGGCACAACCCATGGCATGCAGCAACAGGAGTATCGGTTTCCATTGGAACATTGCGTACAGAGGCCCACCGACTTGGATATTTCGGAATAGTAGCTGCACTTAAGCCCCATATCACGACAAGCAATAAAGCTTGGCCACTCGGGTGGTGTTTGGACCGTCGCAACCGGACACTGGAGCAGTGAAAATCGGTTCTGTGGAGTGATGAGTCGAGGTTTACATTATTTCGGTCCAATGGACGTGTATGGGTGTGGTGTCTATCCGGGGAACGGCTTCTGCCGGAATGTATTGTGCCAACTAGGAAATTCGGCGGTGGTGGAGTGATGGTGTGGGGCTGTTTCACGGCCTTCGGCATAGGACCGCTGGTCTTTGTCCGTGGTAGCATGAACACAGAGGCCTATTGTAACATTCTGGATATTGAAATGCTCCCAACATTGTGGCGTTTTTACGGAATGAACCCATGCTACTTCCAGGATGACAATGCCAGGTACCATGTTTCAAGGGCTACTATACAGTGATACGCCGACAACAATATTCGCCGATTGGACTGGCCTGGCCAGAGTCCCGACCTCAACCCTATAAAACATAGGGCTCGTCAGGCGCGGCCAAAATCCATTGCTCAACGCATGGAATGGTTGCAAGAGGAATGGCGGCGAATCCCCGTGGATGTCCTGCAAACACTCGTAGAGAGCATGCCAGACAGGGTGGCTGCTGTTATAGCCGCAAGAGGTGGCCCTACGAGATTATAACGGGGTGACAACCGCCGAGCAAACATTGTGGACAGGTGCCCAATTACTTTTGGTTCGATAGTGGATGTTTGACTTTAATTCTCTACATACGTTCTTGTTGTTCTTGTATTTTGATGGTTTCAGTTATTTTATTTTGTTTATTTATTTATTTCGCCTTATTTTCTGTGGGCGCAGATAAGGTATAGTTTTCTTTCTCTACCGCTGAACCCATTGTATGCAATTGTGGTGGTGGTGGTGGTGATGATGATCGTGGTGATAGTGATGACGATGGAACTGATTATGATAATAAATTGCCCTTTCTGAAGCTGAACAGAACACAGCTTGGTGACGCAGCCACGCTGTCCGAGTAGTTCAGCTGCCTGCCACCGCATCGCCTCCACCTGCCCTTGGCGTCACTGTACAGTGCCACACTATGGAGACGCCTCACTTTACTATACAGTCTTCAGTCACACCGATGTGTTTTGCTTCCCAAATAGTCCATCAGTTGTGTTAACAGAAAGGGTTTTATCTCGCCAGTTGTTGCAAGCTGTTCGTTTCCCTGGCTAGCGGTAATGGCGTAAGTACAGCTTTCGTGTGTTCGTTAGTTTCGTCTGAAATGTGTTTATCGCAGGAAACTTGACCATGAGGCAGACGGAGATCCAATGTGCGATCATTCGAAATTTCAACTCTTGTCTTATACGGGGACTCTATATTTAAAAGTAGGTTTCTTAAATTATGTGATAAAAATAAAACAATGTTTGCCCAATTTTACGCTCGTTCTTATGCGTGACCATTTAATTTGAATAAATTACTGCAAAAACATTTCGACATACTGTATTGATTAAATGCACATACATTACGGCTAAATATTAATATACACTGAACTAACTAAATACACAGACATTACGCGGAAATACCATCATAAATTCTACGTGTCAAACGATTTGAATTACAGTTCAACTTAGGCGGTGTTTCAATTTAAAGAATACTATTTCGAGAGAGCACTGCTTCGCTCTCTCTCTCTCTCTCTCTCTCTCTCTCTCTCTCTCTCTCTCTCTCTCTCTGAAATTGAGACAACTACCCTCTCTGACGTTAAGCAGACAGATGATGCATAAAGGCGCGAAATCGTGTTAAGCCAAATAACTGCCATAGCTTAGCTATAGGAAGTACTTTATATATGTCCAAAAAATTTCACTATCAACAAATAATTATAGCACTACAGGAATAAAAGTTAGGGAATAAAACACTATTTCTTTTTGTTTTAGTGCATATTCGTTGTGTTATAGCAATTTTATTTGCACAATAGATCTTATGCAAAGGCGACACAAACATATTAAAACCGGTACATTTTGTTAGAAGTTTCTCTCTTAATATTTATAAATACGTAATATGAAAATTATTTCGATGACTAAAACAGTTACAGTTATTATCTTACACGTATTGGCGACACAGTTTTTGTCCTGAAAGCTAATATAACCTCACTGAAATGCTGAAACACTGTTAACAAATATGGCGCGTGGCCAAGAGAGTGCGAGAGAACGCAAGCGAGAACGCAACTTCGTGATCTGTTTGTGCTCTCGGAGCCTCGGTGATGTAGTGCTGAGACAACTCGCCTCCCACTAAGGCGAGCGGGTTCGTTTCCCGGCGGGAATCCGCGCCTCGCATTCTCGCATGTGGGAATCCAGCCGGACGATGCCGCTGGTTAGCAGGTTTTCTCGGTAAAATCCCGTTCCCCCCGCCCCATTAATTCCGGAATTGCTCCATACTCACCTCGCTTCATTCTCATCGGCTCTCAAGACTACGATGTTAAGAGAACTATGTAGCTGCGCGTTCACGGTCAAGAAGCGAGAGAGCGATACGGGCGACACTAACAGGCACTCCTTGTGCCTCATCGCTCCTACGCGCAAGGCATGCAGTGTTTCCGTCGTTACGCTGTACTGTGCAAATTAGATCTGTAACAGTGGGGTTTTATTGCGCGCGATGAAAGTACGCAGATCAAACTACATGCGTATAACCGTACATTTGTCTTACCGCTTAAGGAAACTGCATAGGCAGGTTTTTAAAAATACGATATTAGACCACTTTCACGATTTTTTTCCCATTAATACACTTAACATGATAAAAGGAAAAAAATAGAGATATAGATAATAGTTTTTTAAAATCCTTTCTGACAAAAGTTGTATTTCCAGAAGTTTTATTTACCGAGATTGGCGTTAGCGCGTTTACTGTGACGTCATTATGACGTGTTCGGGAGAGTGAGAGCACAAGAGAGCATTCTCAGGGCCAATTGAGTCACTGCATTGGTAAAGTTAACTCAACAGAAAACCCACTTATTCTAAACTGGTGACCAAATAAATATCCTGGATAAAAAAGTAATGTACTGTATTGAAACAAGACAAAGTGACACATTTGTACCGCACTAAATACTCTTATTTATATACTTTCTTTTCTGCCATTTGTAAGAGCGTGACTTGAAGAAATTAAATTCTTACACCATATCTTCGGAAATACTTAACCGAATGATGTCACATTAGTAGTAGGGGCGGGCGGTCCAACCCCATTTATGATTCATTGAAAGGGCTAAATTGATATGAAAGGGTTAATTAAATCGATTGAAAGGGTTAAATTGATTCAAAGTGTTAAATAGAATGAAAGGGTTAATTTTTAATCGGATCAATTTTTTTCTATTTTCTTTCTTTCTTTTTGGGTGGGGGTAGCAGGAGCTCTGTACGATGTTGATGGCGTGGTGTCTTGGAGGCGATTGACCCGAGTGGCGGGTTTAAATGTCTTATATAGGTGTAGAGTTGAGTGCAAGAGTGGCTAAGGCTAATATTTTTATAATTTTTAATTTTTTGAGGTGTTTGGAGGGATGTTGGTGGTAGTAGGCGATTCTTACGAATATATTTAACACACGAGAGAATTTCAGAGTGTTTAAAGGATTTCTAAGAGTGATATAAGTGTAAATTTTATGATTTTTTCGGGGGATATTGCTCGTAGACAGTTTTCCGAATACAACTAAACATTAGAGAAATCCAGAGTGTTCTACATATGAATAAATTACATGCATCGAATAGCAAATTTTCAAATGACTCCTTGAATAATAAGTGCAATTACGTGAGTCTTAAATGTAATGCGAATCTCGAGCTTGAAAATATAATTTACATGAGAGAGAGAGAATTTTAACTACATGAATAACATCTGATGTCGACAAGTACAAATTCGCTAAACGAAATCCAGATAGTATGAATCAATAAAGATTTCCAAATTCGCATTTAAATTTTAAACAGACACAATAGCATAATAGAAATACACGTACACTACTTGCCTCTCGCACATACATTGAGTATTATTAAAACACGTCCATTTTAAGTGGAGTCGAGCGTAGCCATTACGTCGTCTTATAAGCTGTGTGTGTGTGTGTGTGTGTGTATGGAGAGCCTGATTATAAACGTGTAGCGAAGCCGATAGACAAATGAGTTGAAATTTGTGAGAAATACTCTGCATTCGTCCTATAACAGACAAAGAAACGATAATCTTTTAACTAAAGATTCAATATTTTCGGAATAATTCACTTTAATATAGATTATCTCCGTCGAAGAGTAGGGGCACTCGGATGAGGTGAAGAAGTACTTAAGCCCGCAAAGCATAACTGTGCAACACTTTATAGAGACGTGCTACAAATTTATGTTAAATCTGTGAAATGCACGTCACTTGGTAACAAAAAAAGTGAGTTTTTAACACAAACAGTATTTTTGTCTACCAAACACAGGAATCAATTACTTTCCACAAACACAGTATATAGATATAAAAAGAAAAAATAAGTTAACACAAAAAAATTTATATTTTCCCTATAAAATACTTTTATATTAAATCACAGGTAGCACTAGAGATGGTCCGTAGCTGTGATGGTCGCTGGTGCAGTAATCCCCGAGGGTATCCTCGTCGGCGACCAAGTGTCTAGAGGTGTGGTGCTTATGAAGGAGCTGACGACTAGCACGTCTATTTTCCATAAAAATTGAAGATGGACTGAATATGGCACTCACTGGGATATCTGAGGTCACTTCGCTCCCTGCACCCCATTCCCGCCTCTCACCATAGTGCGATGCCAGGCTGCCCGCGATCGTCAAATATTTTTAGTAATTTCTCAAGATGGCGACAACTGCCTACTTGCATGCACATCGGGAGGACCCTGCATACCACCCCCTTCCCCCTACCTCCCTCGGAAACCGGCCCGACTCCAAGATACCAGCCACCCATACCACCCCTTCTCAGCGAGGTCCTGGGAGTCAGTCACCCATCTGTCCTCGATTCTCATTATTCACAACTGATTCAAGATGGCGACAACTGCCTAGTTGCATGCACATCGAGAGCAGGTGCTCGTAGGCACCCCCTACCCTCCACCCCTCGTCATAAGATATGCTCCGACTCCACAATGCCAGCCACTCCTTCCCAACTATGCCCGAAGCTGTCTTTGTAGGAAAAGCAAGTTTTTCTCCAAGAATAAGGCTACACACCGCTCCCCCACTACACTATTCAGAAAGGATCTTTTCTAGTGTTGGCTCCCCTGCTTCGGCTTATCGGCCTTTCACCCCCAGACTGCTTCCTTGGTTATGAATGGAGCTTGCTTCAAGGCCATAGCGATGGTTTTCCTAGATGAAGTAGCTGTGGATTTTTAACTGACCTGGGCTATTTTCCCTCTCCTCTAACAAGTGTTATTATCGCCCAGACACTAAAACTACCTCCTATATTTCGGAAGGAAAGAGCCTAGTGCATTCCCAGCTAAATAAAATTTCACACAAATTGTTTTAACACACAATAAATTAAATTAAAAATATAAACCATTTTAAGTAAAAAATTAAAGTTTAATCCAGTAAACTTACAAGACATTATAAACTTTACACAGTTTCCAGCAAACTTTATACCGTCTTCCAACAACTTTTAAATAATCACTGATTAATTTTCATATCAACACAGCTATAAGACATAATTTTAACTTGCTAAGATTTTAAACAACGAAAGAACACCGGGTTTAAAACACGTATTTTTTAAATTCAAGTTTGAACTATTTCATTGTATGCCAATACTTAAGATAAACTTCATTTTCAACCATTGAAAACATATGTTAAACAAATATATTGGAAAAGTGGTTTTAGTTTCAATCCTATGTATATTTATTCGTCTAGCAGACAAAAATACGTATTCCATGTGTAGACCTCTCTGCGACACTAAAACTTTGACTATACTATCGTATAGGAAAATATATTCTCGTTAAAATTAATTACTTTATCTTGAGTAAACATCGCTTCCAAATTTTATTTGGGAAAGGGAGTCGACTTCAGCGACGTGTTTTTACAAAAGATACGGGTACGAGTCATTTTAAAACCTCGGGTCCAATACCAGGTAGCATATAGCCGAGAATAGAGTATATGAGGGAGCAGGCCAATTTAGATCTCGAGAGCTGATGAGGGGGAAACGAGTCGAGAAGTGCCGGGCTGGACCGGGTCGCACATGGGCGAGAGATATGCACGTGGCCCATCGGGTGAGGGAATGCTTCAGAAAAATGCCACAAACCTCTATCGACACCCGCCTGCTTCCATCCACCCGATAACTTTCCCTTCACACCACTGCCGCCTACACAATAAGACTAGGAGAGAGAACTTTCCCCCTACCACCCCCGACCTAACCAAACTTCACTCCACTATGCGCATTGCCCTGGCTGCAGCTCACTGCCACTGAACACTGTGCTTTGCTACTTGTCTCACCTCGCCTATTTTTCCCAGCGCAAAGCTTTGGCATTTTGTAAAAAGGGAGCAAAATATGTTTACGATACTGCATTTCAGTTTAAGTCCACTTTAAACATAACTTTTATGAGAGAAAAAACTTTAAATTAAAAAAAAATGTGAATTACTAGACACTGTAAAAATTTATGAATTTCTATACCCTCAAAAAATTATGTCCTAAGACACATCGTCAAAAAGTTTTCTGGTATGGGGAATAGTATTTTGCTCTCTTAAAACGAATCAGTTTCCCAGAACTGTATGGTTACAAGAAAAGACATATAACCTAGCACAAACAATTATGAAACCCAGAAAAGTACTCTGATAAACTAACGATGAATAACACCACAATTAAAAGGATTTAATCACATAGGATTACTGCTCCATTGTCAGTCCAATAAACAAGGGGATTGATTACACAATAAATTGTACATCTAATCCCCATCCACAGGTTTATTAAATCAAATAATACATAAAATATAATTTAAAATCTTTTATTTAGTATCAGAAATGTTTACAAACAATGCATTACAATCTTTTAAGATATTGATTCTCAATCCAGAAATCGTGTGCTTTTGAGAATCTTCTCCATAGAACCAAGGACATATCTTTCATCCTTTTAATGATTTTATCAACCAAATATTCATTTGGAGAACTGGCTTTTTGCAATTCATGTTCATAAAATCCACCTTTTATTGGTTCTCCATCATATGTTTCTATGTAATACATTCTGGGATGTATTTATCTAACAGAAATAATTCTTTATATTTGAAAAGGTAAATTCACTGTAATTTTTTTCAAAGATCCCTTTCTGCATCGAGATACATATAAATTGGCAAACTTTAAATTTTGGTTTCCTTTCGTCAATGACTTTAACATTATTATATATAGTTTTCATTAAACAATTATCCGTAACTTCTTTAGGAGCCATATTGAAAGTTATAAGATATCTAGAATTATAAAACTTAACTATTTCAGGCAAAATGTCAACCCATTTGAAAGTCCTCCTCGATGTGAAATGTTAATATATATACAGCTTAATCAATTTGTTGCAACATTCCACAACACTCGCTTCAAGTTCGAATACATTGCATGGTGATTAATACCATATTCGGTCATTAGTTTTGTGAATGGTGCACAAAAAAATTCAGATCCTCTGTCGGTTTGGAGCGAATTGGGCTTCTCTCTTTCAAAACTATCTTCATTGCATCAGTAACCTGTTTCCCACTTTTGTTTTTTGAAGGTATACCGCAACCATATTTCGAATAAAAGTCTATTACGGTTAAAATATACTTATTCCCATTATTATATTTTGAAAGTAATGTCATTTCACACAAATCTGCTTGAAAAAGATAATTTAAATCTTACTAAACTTCATTGATAATATAACCGTCTTCCATTAATTCTTCAACAATATCAACAATCTCATTTGTATGTGAATTATTCCCAGAACCTTTCGAAGCTATGAGAAGTTTTAATTTATCGACCAATTCATCAGGATTGTTCCAATATACAGGTGAACAACGGTTGTCAATTTCATCTTTATATATTCCACTTTCTAACATATATCCTATTAAATTATTTTCGGATGGTTTTCATCATCTGAACGAATATTAACATTCGTTCAAAGAGTAAGTTCTTTATATTTCTGCAAATTAGTGTCGGAATATCCACTAGGAAAGTTTTTAAACAATAATTCAAATAATCCTACATTGACATCAGTTACGTTATCATATATTTTAATTTTATTCTCAGGCAAAAATTTAAGTAACGAATGTCCCAGGAACCGATTGTTTTCATTTCGATAAACACTTAATGTTGTATGGCGTGGAGATGTAGATAGTTTTAAAGCTAAATTAAATTACGTTAATTGAGAAAGGATTTGCTTTTTCTTTGTTAAAGCTTCATTTCCCATATTCATTTCCAAATCTGCTTCCTAGGTTTATTCAACACAGAATGCAATATATCCATTCTACTGTTAACAGGTTTAAATATTTCTTTGTTTAAAACATCCCGTTCCATACAAGCTCGTTTGACTTGTAAATATTTCTCTTTCACAGCAGATAAAACATTATATAATTTCTAAGCAGAGACATGTTTTTTTAATATTACATAAAATTCTATATATTTATATATGAATTAAGTGGTTACTTTTCTAACTGATGTAGTAGATCGATTACTTTCAGCTTTTTCAAGCTTATTAATTTTACTTTAAAAAAATCTAATTTTGTTAATGTTTCAGCTTTCAAATCATTAATTAATTAATCGATTCGTGTTTCCAAATCGTTATTTTATTTTCTCAAATCTGTTTGTGTAACTAAACCAAATGTTTATTAATCAATTCATCTCTTATATATTTCATTATTTGTTCCATTCGTTTCAAGTTGTTTTGTAATATTAGCGTTTACAACTTCATTAATTACAACTCTTACATTTTCTTGCATTTCTGTAAGTTGTGTTGTAAAAACTACGATTGTTCTTCTATTCTAAATTCATTACTCTGCAAATCAGTGCTAATATTGCTTAAATTGTTTGCAATTACACTCATGTTTTTATAAAAATTATCATTCAAATCAACTAACTTTATTAATTTCTCTTGAAGATCGTTTGGTTGCAATATAAATACGTTTAGCGTAACCATGTTTAGGTATTCCATGTAACATTTATTTACTGCATAGCTATCTTTCACAGCTGTACCCATGTTATGTAGTATATGTCTGTTCAAATCACAATTCCCATCGCGATTTCTGGTTAAACAGCTATTGTAATCATTGTGTTTTATACCGCTATGTCCAAACTTTGAGATACTCATTTTTCTTTGCCTGGAAGTAAAAATATGTCAAATTCAGACCTATACCTGCGTTTATATAGGGTAAGTGTTGGTATAATCACCACAAAACCACATTTTTTTCCAACAGTAAAAAAACATATCTTTAAACATTGTAAATGCCATATCGCCTAAAATATGATAATTGTAAATATGTTGCAGATTCATATTATCCATTTTAAACACAATTACCAAATTTTCGTTATTGTGCAAATTATGGTTCGGTATTTAGGTGTGTAACTTCGCGATAGATAAATCAATCAATGTTTGAAAGTCGGCCAAAACTAAAATATTGCTGTATTTCACCCTGTGGCTCACACCAAAGACCGTCAAAAATAAATATGGAATTGGGCAATACTTCATTCGGAGGCACTATATGTTCTTTATTTGTAAAAGGGAAATATCGCATTCCTTCAACTAACGATAAAATGGCCGCTAACCATTGATATTTCTCTTTTATTGTTTTACAAAACACACATACATTTTCAAATTTAAGTCCATTCGGATGCTCCAGCAATGACATAATAACACAACTTTTACCACGTGAAGAAGGACCAGTTATTATACAACATATATTTGATGGTAAAAGAATACCATGTTTCTGTTCAATTGCATTTTCTTTCATATTTACAATTATCAGCAGATGTACATTTTGTTTTATAACATTCATTTATACACAATTACACAGTATTACATAACATACTAACATAAAACTATTAATGTAGGTCGATATAAAGACTAGTGTTCAGTTGAAAACAATACCTCATTCTAAACATATCAAAATAGGACGTGGTGTATTGAATACATTAATTAATAAATTACAAATTGAATTACATTTACAGAAATACAATTATTGCATAACAGGTACTAAACTTGCGAAACGTTTGAAATGTAACAATCAAGTAATGAACTCTTTGGATAACATGTGTAAAGAACACGATATAGTTTACGATCGAACAAACATTTTGAAAGAAAGACATATAGCGGATACAATTCTAGCCGATAAATCAGCAAATATAAGGAAGAATCCACCTACATCTACAAGTAAAAAGCTTGGAGCTTGGATTGATGATAAAGTTATGCGCTCGAAGGTGAAGAGAGACACGGACTGAAAATGCAAAACCAAATGAAAAACAAAGAAAGGAGGAATTATTCCATACCTATTTCCAGCATTAACAGCTCTTGGATCAATCCTCTGAGGGGTTTCGGCACTTAGTAAAGCAGTTAAATCAAAAGGTAAAGGAATGTATTTGAAAACCTATAAAGTTGGACAGGGACGAAGAAACTCCAAACGTGGAAAAAAACACAGAAAGTCCTAAATAGTCTTACAAAACGTGCATTAACAAACAAAGAGTATTTGTAAAGAAATGGATATTCCCTATTTCCGAGGTGTGTATATGAGAGACGATTTACCAAAGAAACCAAATCTTCATGAATGTATGATTGTTAATTTAGTTTCGAAACAAAATGAAGGAATGCATTTGGTTGCATTAATTAAAAATGTAAATCAATCATTATATTACAACAGTTTCGGCGATTTACGTCCTCTAATTGAAATATGTAACTATATAAAAAACACACAATTAAGATACAATTAAAAATCGGAACAATTACCAAATACAATCAATTGCAGACAATTATGTTTACTTTTTTTGGCTATAAATTGTCATATATAAGTAATTGTAAAACATATTATTAATATGTCAATTATGTTGACATTAAATGAAAATTCGTTGCCATTTCATGCGGTATATTTCCCTGCATTAGAGTTAGATGGAAATGGAAAATAAGTACTATAGAATTCGTTACTTACAACAACATACCAAACATTGATATGCGTAAACAGTCATTTATGACTAATATTGGTAAAAAAGCATACAAGATTGGGATACCAAAGGATCTTATGAGTTAAATGACATTGAAACATTCATTAAAGTTGCATTTCCTGAAGACGTACATTTCTGATTATGTAGAAATCCAAATACGTTAACTAGTGCAATGTATAGTAACATTGATATCGATTTCTCGGAAGACAATTCAGTTGCAAATATGCTAGGTTACGAACGGACACTGTATCCTACTAATGAATTGCACGAATCGCCAAAACAGATTAATATATTGTCGGTAAATGTATGTCATATAAATGTTAATATTGTAGGCGGTTCATATTTGAATGGAAAACCAACAAATACACTAATTGAATTCACCTGTGCTGTGACTCCATGATTTAAAATAATTGAAAAACCAAATACATTGATATATCTTCCAGTAATAGTGAATCATGTTGACGAAATAGTTGTTACAATTGTCGATCAAGACAGTAAAATTATTAAGTTTAGAAATGAAGAAATTACCATTCGTTTACATTAAAAGAAAGGTATATAAACACCTGGCATTCCTTTGCGCATTACAATCATAAGGGTAATTGAGTATAATAGTAAATTCGGATGTAAAGTAGGCGGTTTTTTAAATAAGTATGTCACTAAGGAACATATTTTAAAGAAAGTATAAAAAGATGTAAACGCAAATATAAAATGGTCACTTCAAATAAGATACCTGTGAAGTTAACACGAGGCAATGAATTATATTTCAAAGAATTAGGATATACTGTAAATAGAAATTGAAGTCATACTTAATGCTGAAGATCCGATCACTTATGAAAATGCAATCACCAATACGGAAATACATGTGTACGAACCATTCTGAGCAAGTCCGAACAAGTTTCCTTCCAAAATAAGGATTTCAATACAAAATCATGACATTTACATCTTACAATCGAAATCAAGTTTAAGGTTTAGAGGGCCAATTAAAACGACAGCTGGTGCAAGTAATCCAGCAACTACAAAAATAATAAGAAATGGAATACTTCATTTACCGACAGAATTGTATATCTGCTAAATAGAGTGGAAATCGATCAAACATGAGATGCTGAGATTACTTCCACGATAAAGAACTATCTCTCAGGAACTGTAAATTATATTTATACAGTGCTTATGGCTGTGTGGAACAATGCTTGCTAGGGATTACTCACTACAAATAAACCCATGTGGAAAATACGAAGCTGTTATACAGTTAATTATGGTTTTGGGCTTTGCTGAAGACTACAAACATGCCATATTAAATGTTAAACAAGAATTAGTTATCCTATTCGGCAATACTCATTTAAATGCTATATACAATTAGGCTAATAATGAGAAAGGTGTAACATTTGAATTAAGCAGTGTGGAATTGTTGATGCCGCATATTGAATTTAACACTTGTGATGGTGTAAAGTTTTTTAATTTATCGAAAAAGGGCAGAATGTAGACATTCCATTCAGATTGTGTGCTTTATAGGTTTTTCCAACACTGCCAACATCACAAAAAGTAATTTGTAATTTGAAATCAAGTTTTTTGTTGAAAAAACTGAGATATGTTGTCATTTGTTTTTCAACAAATCGATAAAGCAATTTAAAAGCAGATCGATCAGTATTCGATAATTGTTATATGAAAAAGATTAAACTGTATCTAAATAACCAGCTTACCCCTATGTGGATTTAAATATGAACTTTGCCATTGCGGAATTCCTTATTTTGTATGATATGAATTCAAGGTTTCAGGAAACATATTATAACATACTTAGTTCACCAATCCTAGAACCTGGATCATTTAAAACCAGATGAACGTTATTTGTGTTTGATGACACCAAGAAAGACGACAGAAAAACCAATGGAGTGATTGATTCACAAATTGAAATTATTGCAAATACACCATTCCCAGGAAACATGCAAACTTACACTATTATAATTCACAACAGATTAGCGAGTTACAATGCAAGAGATAAGTGGTGAAAATAATGAATTGAGTCAGTAGGGGACAAATTATGGCTGAGTTGAGATGTTTTGCAATGTGCAAGGATTTAGTCTGCAGAAAATATAATTATCATTAAATAATTAGCTATCACTAATATGGAAGAACAAACTGCTGTATTCAGCTTCAAATCACCATTGGACTGGAAATATCGAACTTCCAAATACAAGAAAATGAACAGATGGGTTACTAAACATTACCATGGTTTAAAATGGGAGAGTGGATGTATAGAGTATGAGAACGCTGTAGACATTTGCAAATATTTCCTAAATAATTGTGAAATATATATATGGGTGGAGTTGAGCAAAAACATTTTTTCGAAAGTGTGTATAGTGGAACGTAAGAGGTATTCAAAAAGAATACAATTGCCCTTCGTTCAAACAATTACATAAAACATATGGATCTAATTTGACATTTTTCTCTGCAGAGGAAACCTCAAAATTAATGTTAAGTTGGGCAATGAGGACTGACTGGGGTGAAACGGACTCTCATGATTCTCCTCCTGAATCACCTGTGTATATTAGTTGAGTCATATGATATTTCGGATGAGTGCAATTTACTATAAAGAGTATTTACTTGTATGTAATCCCGTACTTCATAAAGATGGATCATCAAGACAACAAAATCACATGCTCATGTATAAAGAAGTCAAAATGTAAATTGAATATCAGCAAGTTATTAGCATGTTGCAGTAAACCATTTCGACTTTGTTTCGGAAAGAAATACTTTCAGCAACATTTTTTCAAAAACAGCTTGTGTGTGTTTAACATGCTAATGGTTGGAGCAAGTTCTACTTGGAATTTTTTTGGGATGCCTTGTACTTGATTATGTTGAAATAAGTATGTGTAATTTGTGTTTGTTTTGAATCAAAATTTATCTACTTGCTAAAAATGTTGCTTCAGTGTTAAAATGATTTTTTTTGGATCATTTTGTATTTGTATATAGTTTTGTAAATAAATATCATGTAAAATGAATCTCTTTCTTAGAATTTATTTACCCTATTCCTTTTTAAAAGTGTACTTGTTTTTGCAATAAAAATATTTCCTCCACATGCAGGGAAAAGTTTTGGAAGTGAGCAGTCCAACCGCTTTTCCATAACTGGCAATATAATATACCATCCCGCATAAGGCTTGGTTGATATAAGCTGGGTTCGAGTCTTGGTTAGGTATGATTGTAATCATGTAAACAAAAAATAATAAAGAACGAATCACGTATTAAAAAAAAAATATTAATTTGTTCATTCACTTGAAAAAGGCAGGTATGCTCAATTTTATATGTTGTTTAAACTTAAAATTAAATTGTGTGTAATATTTCCAATTAAATGTTATTTACTTTGTAATTTATACTCGCTTCTAAATTTTCAAAGTATAGTATTTACCGATATCTTAAAAAACCATTATGTTTGAAGATCTGGGGTCTTAGAAGTGTGACAGTTACTGAAATGTTAAAATTTCAATAGTACCAACTACATAAGCCGAGATTTCAGAGGCTGATAGTCTGAGTACAACAAACTCCTGCAGAACGCATTCTGGTTTTATCATACACTGGAGACAACCCCAGTGCCTATATTTTCGAGAAGGAAGCGACCAAGGAAATCTCCAATTCCTGGAGGGAGGGCTTTTCAGGTCAACGATTTCTTCAACCCACGAGACTAACAAGGTGAAATATCTTCCTAGCTGTTTGAAATCTCTCGAGCAAAAATATTTTATCCCTATTTGATAAAAAATTACTATTGACAATGCAAACTCCATTGCACAGAAAAATATACAGAAATTAAAAAAATGCATAAGACTTATATGAAAATGAATAAATATATACAAAAACAAGTTTTTAATCCCATACTAACCTGTATAAAAAAATCGATGGAAATATTTTATAAAATTGGATTTTTTACCAAATTGGAAACATGTTCGGACACATTAACAGAATTAATATGCATACATGTTTAACATAAATATGCTTTTCAATATACAGATTAAGAAAATGGGCACATTTTTACTAAATTGGATCGTATCATGTTTTTTGATTTAGATAAGATATATTGCGAATAAGAAAAAAAATTAATTTAAATGATTAAAGTTATCTTAGAGAAGCTTAAAATGGGATTACAGCATGGTTATTTCATGGATAATATTACTTTTTTTCTATAAATTATATATTGTTTTATTAAATGCATTGACCTCTATTGCATTACTAATTATATTTAATGGGTTATTAAATACACCTAATTTTTTTGTTATGATTCAGAAGTTATTTTTTACTGATAAATAAATGTTATTCATTTCTTCGAGCAAGAAACTTAGCAGAGGTTTATCTCCGATGTTGGGGGTGTTGGTTTGAAGATATTTGAAAGTCGGGGGTTGCGGAAGAGAGGGGAATAGGTGTTTGAACTTCTGCATTCTGGTTGGAGGGGAGAAATCAGGATTCTCGAACGTATTACCTGGGAATTTTTTTAATGTTTATAAATATGGCTTCAACCTCTATGCTCCTTCCACTTTTTCTAGTTGTTTGTCAGTCCGGTTCATTTTGCGATTTCACGATCATTCGAAGATTACTTTCTTGGCTTATCTACACAAGATTTTAACAAAGAGCTTGATGATTTTGATTGGGAGTATCAATGGTTCGAATTTTTAGTAAGCAGTTTCTTAACATCTGTAGAGGAAAAGGAGTTTAACTTTACATTGCAAACATTTATGTTATCATTATCACCATCTAAGAGAGTGTCCACTGCACCATCAGCTACTGCATCCACATCTTCTAAGCTTGCAGCACCGTCCACCATGGTGCCAATGTCTATGAGAGTGTCCACAGACCATCAGCCACTGAGTCCACATCTTCCAAGTTCGTAGCATAGTCTTCCATAGTGCTTCCACCCACAGAGATTGGAGCTTTAGACTTAAGAAGAAGAAAAACAGGTGAGCAATGACTGCCAACGTCCAAGATTTGCTCCTGTTGTAAACCGTTATATTTAACATCTCCCTCTTTAAACATCTCTCCAAAAGCTGTTTTACCAATGATAATCTGTTGCAGGAATTAGAGAAATTTTTAAATTTTAATTTTGTTGAAACACCTGCTCCAAGTTACACATCTATTGAAATATTGTCACTCTAAACACAATGAGATAAATTAATTTCTCCTCCTCCGCCTATATTCAATCTGTCACTGCAAGAAATAATTTATAGCCCAATACTCCTCACCTCCTTCGCCTTCTTCACCAATAGTTATTATTCCAGTTAAGAAATGCAAATTAAGCTTAGGTCTTAACCATAGGCGATGTGAAACATTGGAGCCAACAGTAGAAAAAACCTATTCTGAATACTCTAGCTAGGAGGAAGCATTGTCTTGAAACAGGTACTGCAGGAATGCCAACTCACAAAAAAATACAAAAAAGCATTCTCATGGCTGATTCTGGGATGCGATAAATGGGTTTTACAAACACCAGGCTCAATCGATAGCGGAGGTCTTCAGAAATGTGGAATTTCAAGGTAAGACAGCTTCGGGAGTATGGGGTGGTAGGGGACACATTACTCAGGAGAAGGGCAGGTTATGATTGGTGTAGGTGGGAGAGGGTAGCTGGCACTGTGGAGTCGGAGAAGCTCTGAAGACGAGGGGTGGGGATAGGGGGTGCCTACAAGCACCATGCTCTCGATATACACACAACTAGGCATTTGTCGCCATCTTGAATCAGTTGCAAAAATGAGAATCGAGGACAGAAGGGTGACTGATCCCCAGGACCTCACTGAGGAGGGGTGGTAGGGGTGGCTGGCATCGTGGAGTTGGGCCAGTTCTGAGGGGTAGGAGGGGGTGGCAGGCAGGGTCCTCCTGATGTACACACAAGTAGGCAGTTGTCGCCATCTTGAGAAATTACCAAAAACTTTTGATGTTTGCAGGCAGCCCAGGGTCGCAATCTGGTGATGGGAATAGGGTGCAGGGAACAAAGTGACCTCATCTATTCCAGTCGGTGCCATATTCAGTCGTTCTTCAATGTTTGTGGAAGATAGACGTGATAGTAGTTAGCTGCTTGATAAACACCGCACCTCTAGACACTTGGTCACCGACGAGAACACCCTGGGGGGTTACCGCACTGGAGACCATCGCTTCTGCGGACCATCTCTAGTGCTACCCGCAATTTAATATAAAATATTTTTTATTGGGGAAATATAAATTTTCGTGTGTTAACTAATGTTTTTCTTTTCTGATCGATATACTGTGTTTGTGATAAGGAATTGATTTTTGTTTTCAGTAGACAAAAATTCAGTTTGCGTTAACAACTCACATTTTTTGTTACCAAGTGATGTGAATTTCACAGATTTAATGGAAATTTGTAGTACGTCTCTATAAAGTGTTGAAAGATTACGTTTTGCATGCTTAAGTACTTCTTCATGTCATCCAAGTGTCCCTATGCTTCGATGGAAATAATTTTAGTTAAAAGTTATTTATTCTGATAATAGTGATACTTTAGTTAAAAGATTATTGTTTCGTTGTCTATTATAGGACGAATGCAGAGTTTTTCTCATAAATTTCAACACATTTGTCTATTGGCTTTGCTACTTGTATATAAATAATCAGGCTCTCCACATACACATTATAAGACAACGTAATAGCTACACTGGACTTCACATCAAACAAACATGTTTTAAAAATGCTCAAGGTATGTGCGAGAGGCATTAAGTAATGTACGTGTATTTATATTATGCTATTGTGTCTACAAAAAATTTAAATGCGAGTTTGGAAATCTTTATTGATTCATACTGACTAGCTGGGTTTTGTTTAGTGAGTTTGCACTTGACATCAGATGTTATTCATGTAGTTAAAATGCTCTGTCTCGTGTAAATTATATGTCTATGTTCGAAACTCACATTACATTTAAGACTCACATAATTGCACTTATTATTATTCATGTAGTCGTTTGAAAATTTGCGATTCGATGTGTGTAACTTATTCATATGTAGAACACTCTGAATTGCTCTAATGTTGAATTGCCTTCGGAAAACACATTGTTTAGCAGGCAAATCATATATTTCAAAGTCGCCTATCTATCGTCTACGAGCAATATCCCCCCCCCCCCCCAACGTAAAATTTACACTTAGGTCACTCTTATAAATCGTTTAAACAATCTGAAATTCTCTCGTGTGTTAAATATATTCGTAAGAATCGCCGATCTACCACCAACATCCCCCCAAACACCTCAAAAAATAAAAAATACAAAAAATTAGCCTTAGCCACTCTTGCACGCTACTCTACACCTATATAAGACATTGAAACCCGCCATTCTGGTCAGTCGCCTCTAGAACACCACACCATCAACATCGTACAGAGCTCCTGCTACCTCCACAAAAAATAAAGAAAGATAGAAAATAAAGAGAAAAAATGGTTCTGATTAAAAATTAACCCTATCAATCCTTTCAACCCTTCCAATCCATTTAACCCTTTCAATCAATTTAACTATTTTTGATTAGCCCTTTCGATCGATTTAATTTTCCCGTTGACATCAATTTAACCCTTTCAATTAATCAAATGTGTGGTAGGACCGGCCCGCCCCTACTACTTACATTTGGTATACGCGTATGGTAGGCTACCCTAAATTTGTATGAATATATTAGTCAAAGATCAGGCATTTATAATTTGGCAGCTAGATTAGTAATAATACTCACGGTACTGCTAAGTCGTTGAGTACCTCGTCAGATTATTTTTCCATACGTAACTTATTCTCATGTGTTGCAACAGTCGATAAGTGATTATATATGGAAAAATCACGTATAAGATATATGGACCACGTGTAGTCTAAAGTGATTATTAAGTGTGTTATCCACCATCGAAAATGAGACACTAACAAGCGTCCAATTTAAAATATCAAATAATTTAGACGTAGGAGAAAACAAATTCGTACAATGTGTATCAGCGATCGAAGATCATAAACCCCTGAAAAGGTGACTGTAAATAATATTCCCAGGCAGAAATAAAATATGGGTTACTGTTATCATGTTGCAGTAAATGTTGGCACCCTGAGAATTTGCTAAAGTTGCATACCGGATTATTAATCACCATGTTAAACTGTAGTAAAAATTTCAGCACTTAATTCGCCTACCTTCAAGGAATAGGACAATCACCCCTAATTTTGGGAGCTGTTTTATCGCAAACGTAGCGGATAAGATTGCAGTTTGGTAATGAAATTGGTGGTCCATTTTAGCCCTTGATTTTCACTTTATATGAAAGTTAATCAAACCCTCTTACTGTTGGCTTTACCTGGTGGGATATGGGGAGAAAAATATGCATTGGTCCCACTTTTATTCCTATCCGCGAAGGAGGGGGGGGAGGCGTAGTGTTATATGTTACCCTATCTCCCCCTCCCACAACCTCGCCAACACTATATCGCAGGTGGAGATTAGTGCAAATGAACACATAAGTATTTAATGTGCTTCCAATGTCTCCAGTGGAGCAGTTTATGCTGATGTGCATTATTTCACAGATCTGAAGCCTTTTTCATTTCTTTATTATTTTTTAATATTTCAGCTTCCTAAATTGCCGTTGCAAATGGTTAGCTGTGTTGTTTTTTCATCGCATTAAAAATAATGTTAGTTAACTACCCTCTGAAAATTGTTTTCCCATTTTCCCCCCCTGCAACATTTAAAAAATAATGTCGTGAATCATTCATGTCATCATTCATTCCGCCGAAAACATGTTGCTGGGACGTAACTACCGCTTTAAAGAAGAGTGTTGTCCTGTATAAAATGTGCGTTCGACTGAATTTCTAAGTTAATGTTTACCATGCCCGTAGGAACTATGTCCTTGGAGAAGTGGGGCGGAGATTAGGGAGAGTTCCAGGCAATTTGCTGCGGCTAACAGCAATGTGATGGCTCAGTTAGCACCTCTTATCGTCCTAACACTAAATCGCTGAAATCGGTGGCAGACGCAGTAATGACGGGTTATTATAATGCTTTACGGCCTAAATTTTTTTTCCCCTCTTGGCCTGAGACAGGATGTGCGCAGGAAGTACGTGTGGGTCTGGGTGGCGACATGGCCAAGGATGAGAGACAAAAAGGAGAGAGGGAGAGAGAGAGAGAGAGAGAGAGAGAGAGAGAGAGAGAGAGAGAGAGAGAGACCGTCAGGTACTGGAGGAGGATCAATTTCACGGTTCGGTTTGGAGCGCACGTGATGACACGTGTCGCCGGACTGGTTCTTGCAATTCTTCCAACGTCTGCTCTCCGTGCGCACAGCGAGGATCTCTCCCATATTTCTTTTTCTGCTCAGTTGTTACACTTGCTTCTCCATTAAATGAACACATTCGAATTTTACTTTCGAAAAATTCCTGCCTTTAATCGAAAAAAAATTGCTTTACTGGCAGCAACTTTTGCAGTGAAATATATTTCTCGTCTTAATATTATAGTATTAATTGGTTGTGGTTAACTGAGCCCGTTTGCAAAACCTGTTCATTTTGTATTCTTCTGCCATGTGTAACGTAAGCATTTATTCACACGTCACCTAAGTGAAACCGGAAGAATTGTTAGAAATGTAAGCTTGTTATTTTTTTTAATTCGCACTGCAATGTATGTAAAACAAGTTGCACCAACTTAAGTGGCCATAAATTTTAACATTACACTCACGATAAAACTTATGTATCTGAACGTCTTCGAATTGTTTTCATTTATTCACTGCGAACTTTACTGGAAGCATGCATAAAGTCTGTTCACGGTAGAGTGAGTACTTCTGGACTCAACCTTTGAAAAATGTCACTGCTCCTACGTACATATATTTTGACAGGCACACCGACTACAAATACAAAGTGTACGGTAAAGTTGGTAACGATGGAGAGAAAGTAGTTCCATGACTTGGGGATTGATAGCAAAAACAGGATTAGTCCCAAAAGGTAAAATTTCAGGAAATACAAAAATACTGTTTCACATATTTATTGTAATCATGAAAATCACGATGATTTTTCTATAGATAGGTATATATCCAAACAGTATCCGCTATCAATGTCACATGGGAATATCGATTACGTGTTCAGTAATTAATTAATATATTATGGACTCATCCACTTTTTGGAGAATATTAGTTTATCTGCAGACAAATGGATGCTATATAAAATAAAACAGAAACGAGATAAGAACAGACGACACATAAGAACACCTGGGATATATTTGTTAGTACATAAGTAACACACTCACTAACAAGATAACTTCATATACATGCTGCGCTTCTTAGGTTATGTTAGGCACTTACTTTAGAATACATCAAGTAACTGATGCATTTACACTAACCATACATCAGTATCAGAAACAGCTCACGAATCACAACCACTGTTATTGTCATCATGATCAACCTCAAAGTCACTGCCTGTGTTGTTTCTGCTGCCGTTTACTGGCCCTCCACAAATAACTTCTTCTTAGAACACTCGGTTGGCAGGACATTCCAAGCAGGCCATTAGTTTGACGAGATCATAGCTTTAGCAGGCTTAATCCCTGGGTTGCATTGCTACAATGCAGGAATCTCCTAATAAGGTACAAGTGGTTGCCGGGAACGCACAATGTGAGTTGCCCACGGCCCGCTATATGTATTTTTGATTCTGAGTGTGCTCTCTCCCTTTACCACTTGTACCACTCGTGCCTCCTCGAGCTGTAATGAAGGTTTAGGTGTTTTCAGGAAAAATGGATCAGCTGCTGCTTTCATGTCTTTGAAGTCACCATATCTCATTATACGGAAAGAATAAAGTTGGATATTGCCTCGCACTACAAATGACACTATCCCAATCCACTGGCAATCCTGCAGAAGTCGTGATTTTTTTCTTGTTACCAATTAAAGACAAATCCTGATAATGTGGCATAAGTGTGTGACCTCTTACTGGAAAAATGTAAGTTACCTTGTCATACAGTTTCAATACATGGACTAAGCAGTATATAAAGTGTATAATTGTCCTGTTCTTGTTTTGACCAGGGCACCCATCACTCGTTGATACTAGTTCCTTTATCTCGTTCTCTTTGTTATGGCTTATGCACTCCAAAAGCATAGATGTTACTTCGTTTGGTCTCTTCTTACCCCCATGTTCACAGTAACGGTACATCGTGGCCGAATCATCACCAAGGTTGTGTACGCCAAAGATGTTGTACCACAGTTGCAGACTATAAAATACAACATTACTTGTTATGTGAGGAAGGGGTATGTTCTGCATGTGATCGAATGACAGGAAATATATGATGCTTTGTTTAGCTCTTAAAGTGTATTTCTTTTTTTGCAGCCCAGTAGGCATCGGCTCTTTAGATGTAAGGTTTTCTCTATTTATAGTATTAGACTTTCTTCCTGTGTGTCCGCTGGTTTCATTTTTGTTCCATAGAATCACAACGATTACATGTATCAGACCCAGGGAAACCAAAATGGATACTAAAGGTCTTAAAAACCAATCAATAGGCTTTATAAGAAACATTGATGTGATATTCTTGAACAAACAGTTCATGCATCTTGACGATAGTCAAATGTTCAGGGAGATAACTCCAACATGGGTTATCGCGTAATGAATAATGTGATTTCCTAGCCTGAAATGACTTTATACGACATTCAATGCGGTGCATCACAGTATTTGGTATCATTGTTGGCTTGTTCTCGTGACGTCCACGTTGGTATTTTGGAGATTGGCCAGTCGTGACAAGGCTCTGCTGCAGTCTATTGACTCTATGTTTACTAATGCCATGGATACTTGTGGCAAACAGGAATATCCTTACCTGCAATACGAACTTTGTATGCATAAGATGCTGCATGATCTTTACTGTTTTCATGAATTGAAACCCGTGGACGCCTCCGAGCAATCATGTGGAGTGCAATCTAACCACTGAGATGTGAATCTTGTTCATTCATGCTTGCCATGTCATTGAAGTTCTCCATTATTTGTCTCGTCTCAGTCTCAGGTATTTTCTCGAAGCAATGGAATCTGTAACATTACCATGGAAACGGGACTATTATATTATGTGATAGCACGTTTACATTAAATCATTGATAACTAGGTTAATACAACATTGCAAACATTTCAGAAAAAGGTAAGGTTATGTTAACGATAAAATAATTTTCAAGTTGTATAACTGAATCAGTTATATATTTGACAAATTATTTTATAAAGTAAACTTACAAACTCATGAACGTTTTATAAAAAACAGCCTTACTTGCAGTCACCTCCAGTACTTCGTTTTGGTACAAGTTTCCCAATTCTAATTATGTCCTCTTTCTTTTCTGTTGCCTTTCTTTTTCATGGCCACTGAGACTGTGAATCATATGGAAGTGACATTTCTTAATACCGAACACCTTTCTGCACACTCACAACCACCTACAACCACATCAACGTCTAACAAAACCAAAGTATACACATCCATAGATATATAGATGAGGATGGGATAGTGCCACCACTGCACAGTTTTCTGGCAAAATCCAGACTAGTCCAGGACTTTACCTGTTTTTGTCAGAACTACAATGGACATACCCACATTTTGTAGAAGTCATATATTTTCAAACAGTGTTTACACTGCTTTTATTCTGGTTTTTGTAGACACTAACTCAGCCATCTGATACACCTCTCAATGTAGTACACGTCACAATAAAAATATAAAAAAACGGGATTTGTGGACTAATCCGGTTTTTGCTATCAACCCGTGTTAAGTAAATATTTGTGAATACTGAAATGATTTATTTTACTTACTGGTTTTTTTTTAAAATATAAATTAGCACATTTGCAAGGTATATTAACTTTTCTGAAGTGTTTACAGTTTCACCTGACCGACGCATGAATAAAGTGATGAGACCCATGGCAATGTTCATATTATATATGGTGGAAGAATACACAATTTTCGCATACAAGTAGGTCTTAAGCAGGGGTTTTTAAAGTGCTCAGTTTACCGTAAACAGCCTGCACCAGTGGTGTACTAGACCTATAGCAAGTTTTGTGTTTTGGCGTTTCTAAGGAAATGCAAAAAATAAAATGTTATAATAAATTATTGAAAAGTAATTTCAATTTTGAAATACAATTTTTCTTGTGACTATTTGAACTGTGGTATAGGAATCTTTAAAAAAAGTTTGTGTCAGTGTTTCCATTTTATATTTCCATTTGGTTAAGTGTATTACTAAAACTGAGAGTTAAATTTTCTGTATTATGTTAATTAATACATTTATTACACTTCTTATACTACCAACTCTATTACTACTCAATAACTTTACTATTAAACACACAGTTTGTTCAATAAAATATTTTAACATTTATTACATATAGGGCTGCATAAGTTTTGTGTAATGGGGTATTAGATTTATGATAATAGGACAATTCATTAATTATAAAATGTCACAACTATAACATCAAAGTACTGAAAAGTAATTCCTCTAGTGGGAAAAAAAACTTGTACCTTACTACGTTACTGATTCTACGAATTGTTAGGGATAATTCTTATTTAAGAAAATTACTGCATTTATACCAGTTCAGTAGTTTACTGGTCATAAGGTTTCCATTTTTCTTGATAGTATGCCTGTTAGTTTTACTCTTATAATAATGGTATTACAACTACTTTAACAAATATTGTATGATTTATCACTTTTTTACTCTCAACAGACTTCCGAGCTGAAGGAGAGCTACACCTATAAAAAATCACTCACTGAGTAACGGAGTTCAATTAAGCTATTTTTAAATTAATGCCCTATTACATTTTATCTGAAAGTAACGAAAAGTGGCTAAAGTTACTTTCATTTCAATAGTAACTTAACTTACGTCAATTTTCAAAAGGTAACTTACCCAACACTGTTGTGAACACCGATTCGAAAATCGGGTTGGTAACATTTTTCTCATGAAGAATGTGTTCACAGGCAGAGGTAATAAACACCCGGTGACAGGTTCCTTAAGAGAGGACAGTAGTCTTACCTACATTTTGAAATACTTTAACATATAACTCTAATGTAATTCGTATGTAAAATTTAATTTATTATATTCTGTGAGCAGTTGGGGCCGCGGTGGTGTAGTGACTAGACTACTCGGATCCCGCCTGGTCGAAGAGGGTTCGATTCCCGACGGGGTCGCTCCAGGATTTTCGCACGTGGGAATCGCGCCCGGACGATGGCGCTTGTCGGCGGTTTATCTCTAGCATCTAAAGTTTTCCCGCCTTTGCAATCCAGCGCTGCTCCATATTCATCTCACATCTCGATGTTAAGAGCCGCCCAGATTACTTGCTATTTTGTGAGTAATGATAAAGATTGGAGGAAGTAAGTCGGGCGTCAAGGCATTGTAGTTGATCAGAAAGTGTGTGTAAGTCGTGTCCGAATCCACGTATATACTGGTGTACTTGCATACTTTGTTGCCCTTGAATTCGTACAGGCAGTCTTGCTGGCTTCGGCGACAACTGATAGCCAGTTAATCACTTTTAGTGACTGTGTATTCCCGAGAAGAACTTGATAGTAAACATTTGAAAGTAACAGTGTTAAATCAAGGATTAAATAAGATTTGAATTTTACTTACGTGACATTTTTTCTTGCTGATTGCACGTGAGTATAAAATTTAAATTGCTTGCTGTACCTTACCTTTTGTATATTATGAACATAGGCTAAGTTAAAAATTATTGTTTAGACTGTTTTTGAGGTCCACCTGGGGATTAATATTAACTGTGTTTAAAATACTGTGCTACGAAATAGTAATGTTGCCCTACTAATACCGAAATAAAATGATTACGTCAAAATCATTTGTAAACAACAAATTGCTTCTCAAATTGACGGCACATATAACGCAACTACGCGAGAATCATACATCTTCGTGTACTTGTGTACTTCACTTACAATTCGGACAGCACTTATGATGTCACATCCGGGGACAGGTACGCACAAGTATGTACTTCAGGTGAATTCAGACACAGCGAGCAGTGTCGAAGAGGCTCGTGCAAGGCCAGGTCGCCAATGTTTACGCCCCTGAACTGTGCGTAGAACACGATGCTATATATAGTCCATTCACTGTTACTTCCAACTATTCTGAAGCCCTGCTAAAATTATGCTTCCAGGATATTCCTCCGCCTCGTGCAAACAAAGCTTAACCATGTCTGGAAAATTATACCTAAAGGGCAACGCATCGCATTCGTGCGCACTCAGTGTAATAATATTCTACATAATAACTATTTCTTAGTAGGCATTATAGACTGTTCCCGATAAAGTGAGCACTTTAGAAATGAACGTTAGAAAAAAGTCACTGTTCCTGCCTGTATATATTTTAACGGGCGCACTGAGTGACATTCGCTTAGTGAAGTTGGTAACGATTTCTGGTTTTTTAAGACACCTAAGTGTAAAAATAAGCAGATTCGTAAAGTATTTACTTTCTTAATAATTTCACAGTTTCACTTGGCCGACGCATGAATAAAGTGATGTGGCCCGTTGCAATGTTAATTTTAAGTAAGGCGGAAGAATACACAACCTGTCTACAAAAAGATCTTAAGCAGTGCTTTTAAAAGTGCTCATTTGACAGTTAACAGCCTATACCAACACATCAACTTTCTCAGTGTTGTTTTAATATTAATAATGAATTAAATATTATAAATATAAATAAAATTTCGATTTAATAAAATAAGGTATTTTTATATTAACATAAGTATAACACCTTGTGATACATGATAGTATTTAAGGAACAACAAAGGTGTTCATACATGAGGCGATTTTTCCACCTAGAACAGACTAAAACAGACAGCGTAGAGCAAAAATGGTGTCCTCTGAGTGTGGAGAGATTTGGGCGGCTCTTATCATCGAGGTGGTGACAGACGATGTGGGTGAAGTAAGGTGAGTATGGAGCAGCGCCGGAACGCAAAGGCGGGGGGAAGCAGGAGATCATCGAGAAAACCCGCCGATAAGGAGCATTGCCACGTGTGAAAATCTGGGAGCGATCCCGCCAGGAATCGAACCCGATTCGCCTAGGGTTTGACGGCTACACCACTGCAGCCCCTTAGTGTCTTCTGATGAAAGGTACTTAGGCCAGGGTGACGATGGTCCACGCCCTCATTGGTGGTTCACGGTAAAATTAGTACTTTTGAAAGCCATTTTTAAGATCTACTTGTATGCACTTAACGTATTCTTCTACCTTATGTAAAATTAACGTTGCGATGGGCTGCATCACTTTATTCATACGTCGTAAGTGAAACTGTGAAATTATTAGAAAAAGAAAATTGCACACTTCCTCACATTTTTACACTTCGGCGCATTAGAAACAAAACAGAAAGCGAAAAAAAAAATTAATGTCATTATATATGGTTACCTAACACTTTTTATTTGACGTTTTCGAACTACTTTCCCTCCAGCGTTACCAACTTTACTGGGCACACGTCACTCAATACGCCCGTTAAATATATGCAGGGCGCAGGGAAAGTGACTTTTTTCTAAGGTTGATTTCAAAAGAGCTCATTTTATCATGAACAGCCCTTACACTTTGTGTATTCCTCCGCCCTATGTAAGATTAACATTGCCATGGGCCTCATCACTTTATTAGTGCGTCGGGCAAGTAAAACTGTGACATTATTAGAAAAGGAAACATGTAACAAATCTTCTCATTTTTACACTGCAATGCATTTAAAAAAATCAGGAAGGGAAATAAAGAGTTTATGTCATCACAAATGGTTACCTAGCACTTTTTATTCGACTAAAGATATGGAACTGTTATACATCCATCGTTACCAACTTTACTGGGCGATTGTCATTCAGTGCAACCATTAAAATATATGCATGCACGTGAAGGGACTTTTTTCTAAGATTCATTTCTAAAGTGTTCACTTTATCGTGAACGGCCTTTAGACTGTGTGCACAAGGCACTGCCAAGAGAGCGCCAAGTGCATATTATGGTTTATAGGCTATTCACGGCAAAGTGAGCACTTTTGAAAGCCCTCTCATTTGGATTAAGTCAATAAATACATTTGATTATAGTCTTAGACGTTAACTTCCGAGTGCGGTGGAATATATTTTCTGTGTTTATTACTTACATGGCAATATTTATTTGAAAAGACGGCTAGAGGATAAATAATGGCGGAAAGGAAAAAGTAACTAGGACTTCAGAAGTGCTCACTTTACCTCGAACAACCTATACAATACATAACAAACACAGAGACACGTGGTGGATGTGCCGTTTCTGAGAAGGGCCGAAGGAGAAGTCTTGTGTACGACCATACAGTCAAAGGAAGAGACTTCGGAAGGGACTTTACGCCATTACTACTCTTTATTCTGTAAGGAAACTGAACTAGGACGACGTTACTTGTAAGTAGAACTTCGTGATATTAAATTAATTTGTGAATTAATGGCAGTAATAATCTTTGCATTTTTATCATTCACACTACCTACGTTTATCTGTACCTATCTGATAGTATCTCCGCTGATATTACACACCGCTGCGAACGGTAATCGTATCCTACAATTTTATGGAAGCCAATATTGAAACCGAGGAAGGGCAAGGCAATATGACTATTTTTACTAAGTCTGTGTACAAATATTTTACCAGTGTGATGTATTTCTGTTGAGGTATTTTCGACTCGGCAAAAATGCAAGAACTAATATTTTGTGGCAGCGCAAGGATGTTGTGGAAGATAAATAGTTGCCCACAAAGTCGGTAGAGCCATATTTTAAGATTAACCTTCCCCCCCCCCCCCCAATTATGACTTCCAAATAAAAAACTGAGAATTTCACAGAAGCACTAGCGGGGAAAAGAACCCAAGAAAAATGACCAACACTCAGCAACGTCCACCTCGTTTCCCGCACGTGAAAACCGGGCCCTTGAGTTTCTGGGCTTTGAAACCACGCCTTGTTTAAAGCTTAAAGAGAGTCCATTATATCAAGATGTGCCATGACATTTTGTCAGGTTTTTATCCGTGCGACCTGCAAACCAGTCAATTAGAGGTTGTGTTTTTTTTCCTACGTACATCTCAGTACTGAACTCCGCGGTGCAGTTGGTCGCATGCTGGCTTATTTCGCGAGGCGTTCCAGGTTCGAGTCCCGGTAGGGCATGGATATAAATTTGTGGTAGTCTTGCTTAGCCACCCTTTCTTACAAACTGTCACCGAACTTGCAAATCTGTCACAAATAAATGCCAATAAAAGTAAAATAAAATATTCTGTGGAATAGATGGTCCCGTGCCGGTTTATGGCGACAGGGACATAAATCTGCACACATGGAAGAGAGTAAGTTGCGTAACAAATGCTTGTTTAAATCTAAAATTTCTCCGGAAACGAAAATCGAAAATTGGGCATGTCATGAACATTTACATTTGGACCGACTTGTAGGCTAATTTTAGACTACATCCACTTAGTTACTGAGGGACCAAAAATGCTAGCAAATATTGTGAATAGTATTGGATATTGTTCCCTTTTAAAATAATTAACAATTGTTCATTTTGAGAATTTTCTGTTGCGGCTAATCTTATAACGCTGGCTTATGTGGTAACATTATAAATTGCTATGGTGCGGGCAAGCCATGCCCATAACACTGGCTAGAGCGGATACCCTACGCCCGAGAAGTGACACACCGCTGCAGTCAGGGCGAAGTCACAAGCTGAGCGACGTTTGGAAAACAGAATACCAGTTCACAAACGACGCCGACTATAAAATGCCGGAGAGGACATGAAACGGAGCCTGAAGTCAGCCAGCGGCCGCGGTGGTCAAGAGGACCACGGAAGGGTGTACTGAGGACAGCCGCCACTGAGACGTGATTGCAAGCAGCCTTCGGCCATCAAGACTGAGGCGACAACGTTCCAATAGCTTCAGGCACTTGAGCTATTTATTAATAACGGGGCTTCTGCTTAATTGGTTAACAGTATCATAAGTGGCTACCCCGCTTTAACACATAATATTGAAGAGTGTTGTAATAACTGTTATTTAATTGTGTTTTATATAAAGACGTTAGAGTTAACCCAGTCTCGTCTGTTAGAGCTACGACTTCCCCAAACCAGTTTGTCATTAACGTTGGGTTTGCGGCAAAGGCCAAAATCAGAACAAAATGCTCGTACGTCTTTGACTAATTTTTTATTCAGTGCTTTCCATAAAATTATCCTTTTACAAAAATGCGCCATTTTGATAGCAAAAAAACTGTACTCTCCTGAATAAAATGTCGCTTTCTGGGGCGTATAAAATTGCGGGTGAATGAACAGACAAAAACACGAAGCACGTCCATGAAATGAACATGTTTCAATCTGAAGCCCTACTTTCTTGCTACGAACTTTTTATTCCGTCTCTTAATGCTCTTTCGTTGAAAATTTTTTCTAAAGCAATGGCGAACACAATTTTCCCCAGCACAGAATGAGCACTTTAACAAACCATGGCTCACCGAAATCGTGCTCTCCCAACTCTCGTTTTTGTTTTGCAGCTCCAGTGATACCGATTTGTGCTACTGCATGCGCTCTGTGAATGCACACGATGATCACGCGGTTTTCTTAACCTCTTACAAATGAAAAACTGGGAGTTCTTCTTTCTGCCGCATTGTTTATATCCATGGCCGTGACCAACACTCTTCGAACAAGCGGAACGTACACTCTAAAAAATTGTTCCTAAAATTACTATATCAATGTATACGAATAGTTAGAAAGTGCGAATGGTAAACTATTCTCTCGTACCTCCATGTCACCGTTCCTACATTCGCTCACGAAACAGTCAACTGCGTAGGGAAGTCCCCAAACCTTAAATAGTAACGATGCTCAACATTCCTATATTTGCAGTCTGACATGTGGTATTATTTCCATACAGTGTACAGGTTAAAAACTACCATTACAGATTCAGAAGTTCACAATAATTTTTTTTTACACTATATTGTTCAGTCAAGTTATTAGAAAAATTTAATAGGTCTTAGTTCCAATTAATTCAGTAAAGTTTTAAGTTTTACAAGTTATAACTGTATTGTGAAAAGCAACGTTTAAAACTATATACTATTACCTCCCATCGCAATTTGAAAACTAAAGAAGGCCAGCACGTTTCCGAGTCAGTGCAAAGCAACATATTTCTAACTATAGGCTATTCACGGTAATGTCAGCACTTTTGAAAGCCCTGTCGTTTGGAATAACAGTAAATAAATACATTTTATTTTAGGCCTAGTCGTTAACTTCCGAGTGCGGTGGAATATACACACTGTGTTTATTGCTTACATTGGAATATCTATTCAAAATGGTAGTTAAAGGATAAAAAATGGATGAAATAAATAAGTAAGTAGGGCCTTAAAAGTGCGCACTTTACCGTGTACAGTCTATAAAACACGTAGTCCAAAACTATCTGTAAAGCAATGTGACCTCATGAATTACATGTGTAGAGATTTTGGTGGCTCTTAAGAATCGGGGTCTTGAGAGCCGATGAAGGTGAAACGAGGAGAGTATGGAGCAGCGCCGGAATGCAAGGGTGGGGGAATCGGTAGATCCCCGAGAAAACACGCCGATCAGCGGTATCGTCCAGCGCGAATCCCATATGTGAAAATACGGGACGACCCCGTCGGAAATCGAACCCGGTTCCCCATGATGGGAGGCAAGTAGTCGAACCACAGCACCACCGTGGCCCCCTGTGAAATGTATGTCGTAGCTACACTTATCAGTAGGCAAATAATTGGTGTTTATAAATGGACGTCCCCTCTCCTCCCTCGTGTTTTTATGGCACAGTTAAATATTTAAATAAACTAAATAGTAAAATCATTTAAACACTTTTATTACCTTGTCTATTTCGTTTGAACATTTCCAGCTGCTCTTGGTAGTGGAACCACGCCCGCCAAGAGAGGGTGGCAAGGGGGTGCAATGTTCAGTTGCCCGGGTCCCCGGGGGGTGGGGGGAGTCGGAAATATAATGTCGACACTCAAAATATATTAAACTTTTTTGCATTGATGACTATTTATGATGTTGTAAATGGTCGATTTTGGGAGAGAGGATGGGGAGGGGGCCAACAGAATGCGTTGTTTAGGGGCCCTGAATTTTTCTTGGTGGGCCTGAGTGGAATTAAGTTACTTTCCAGAGACTTTGGTCATGTTACTTTTTCTTTGTGTTATGTTTTACTTTCAGTCGCATCATTGGTATTAATGCTGTTACAGGGGGCTGCTCTGCAAGCATGCGAGGCAGGGATGATTTATGGACGCGCGTGCTGTAAGTTGCAACCGTAGACGCAGCGGCTTTCCACAAAGGAATGTTTGCGAAGCGAGCCTGTTATGCATATCAGGGTGCCTGCCGCTTCCGAACTTGTGTGTCGGGAGTCTTTACTTTGAGCTATCATTGAACGAATGTTCTGTTCATCACTACTGTCCTAGTTTATCTCAGCGTAACTCGGGATGTGTTGAACCTTCGAGATCAAGGACAGAGATAATGTAATAGTGCAATGGGCCTCCGAGCCAGGAGTTTATGAGAGTCGAGAGTCTGGGCGATTCTGTGATGTTAAGCGATAGACAACGAGTTAGAAAGAAGAGCAACGAGTAACGCCGGATGTGACCAGCGTGAGGAAAATCTACGACTGCAAGCATCGGAGAAGTGAAGGCTGGTATATTGGACTGGATGCGTGAGTGAAAGACACTACAAATGATGGCAAGAGAGTAACAGACAAACTGAACGTGTGTTAATGATGAGTATGGTATGGATTAACTGACTATAACCACACAGAGACGTTAAGAAGGATGTTAACTAGAGTTGAAATATGCATTAAATATAGCGCTCACTGAGAAATAAAGAATAATAGTTGAGATAAATAATTTAATGCTGTAAATAATAGCTATGTGAATAAATTAAAAATGAAATTTAGTTCTTTTAGTTATATTAAGACCTCCATCCCTCATGAACTCAGATACGCCCCTCAGGCGTCTTGTAAAAATATCATAATTATGGCATAACAAATCATGCAATTATTTAATGCTGAAATAAAACTATTATAAATACGATACATTTTTTACTTTTTCAATTCATGTTAATGACTGCTATATACAGTGCATGCTGGAAGTATGTTAAGTAAAGAAATAACAAAATTCATGACCTTATTAATAACTTAGACATGTATTGCCATTAGTAGAGGCTGGTATAAAACGCGTCCGATAAGAATAAACACTGAGTTGGCAGTTTTTATACCTAAGGAGCTTACCATGGTCCTTGTGGAATTTTTTATGGTCAATCAACAAACAGTTACTTGGTCAGTTTTGATTTGATATTCTCTTATACAAACAGAACTTACTGGAAAAATAATCCTTACAAGTAACCCAATCACTTGGGACTCCTCAAACACTGAAGAATTGAAAACTATTAAAATACTTCAATATTTGAATAAACTGAAGTGCGTGAAACAGTCTGTCACGTTGTAAGACTGGGATCCAAGGTAGATTCTAACATTCACAAGGGATATTCTTCTCAGCTGATCATTTCATTATGTAATATGAGCAGTAATTAGGTAATTATTATTCAATGTGTATTTTTTTATCTTAAAATTATCTGTTGCAAGAAATTTTTACTCGTAGCATATCTGAATCATTCATTAACATTATGAGTAATTTGATACCCTACTCGATCAGACAAGAATGAAAAATTTATAAATGTGTAAAAATTTCAAATTAATATCGAATATATATGTCCACGCCATTAGCACACCTTTAGATAAGATTCCACCAGCACTCATTAATTTTAAAGTAGATAAATTATCAGTCAATAATTAAAAGTTATATTAAAATTCTAGAAAATCCCGGAACTGAAAACATGACGATAGCCTCCCAGAAGTCAGCTGTTGATTCAAAATGCATGGCTATCTAACAAAACTCAAGGACATTCACAATGGCGGCTGTCAAAGTGGAATGACGGAACAAGTCTCCTGGAATCTGCTTCCTATCTCTAATCCCTGCTCCTCGAGTCACTATACGATAATTTATTTTTAATTTCCATGGAATTTTACATAACAATCCCGGAGCCTTTCTTTACCTACTATATATTTTACGTGAAAGCATTCAGAGCGAATAATGTTTCAACCAACTTCCCATCGCCTTAACTTCAAAATCACATTTCTAGAAGTCAGTTTTCGTTATTTTACACTACTCGTATGCAATATTATAAAATAACTTATTTATGTAAATATGATCTCAACAGGAAATGATTTTGTGGTCATTCAATATAATTCTGTTGTTCAAAGTCTAGCTTAGTGAAGTTCTACACAAAAAAATTTTACTGTATCATAAACGCTAAACACCCTTCTCCCATATTTACAATGATATGTAACTATACCAATGAAAAGTACTTGTCTACACAACTTCTTATTATTCTGGTAACCAAACATATTACATATATGAATCTACATGTTCACATAGTCATTCATGTTGTATGCTTGAGGCTGTATTGATGTTCCCACATGTTCGTCGTCGCTTCCACTTAATATATGGAATTTAATTTTTGTCCTGTTAATTATGGAGCATGGCTTAATTCACACACATCTTATTTGATTGCAATGATATTTTCTAAAATAACAGGCTTATTAGGAGGAACTTGATGGTACTTTCCATTTCGATATAAAAAATATTCTTCGAACTCTGACAAAATGAGAAATCCGTACAGGCTTCAGATGCGTCAAACTAACTTTCCGGCGCATCACTGCTTCTCGCTGATGAATCGTAACACATGCGAAGTAGACTTTCATTCCTGGCTCAGAGAATGAGAGTTCCTTTCCGGACCCTATACAGCATATGGACAGTTAGTACCATTCCTGGGAAATCGAAGCATTTCCCGCCACTGCATCGAGTAACGAGCTGTAAGGAGGTAGACAGTGCTGGAATGTCTGGCATCCCAGGTGATCTCTTCCTATGTGAAATTTCAGGTGCTTACAAACCCAGCAAAGTACTGCTTCAGGCCACACCCTACCTATTCTCGAGGGCCAACCTGTAATTTTAGATTTTCTAGCAGCAATTTCTTGTTACCACAGCCTTCTATTATCTAGTCATGTTGATCCTACCTCAAAGGCGGAACAACGCATTAACGTTACTTTTACTTCACTACATTATATACAAGACACTTATATTTAAACCTGTAGTTGCATTTTACAGTTCTCTAACACAAAAATGTTTAAAGAAACATTTTTATGGATTGTCCGTTTTGTATGATGCCACGAATAAGTTCAGTTAATAGACCTAATTGAATTTTTTATTTATAAAAAGTACAGCTAATATGCGTTGTCAAGCCTACGTATTTCATTTTTGGCTGTTAGCTGGAAATCCTGATGAAATAACGTACTTGCGACTTCTTCTTTCTGAGCAATAAGATAACTTAAATGCTCAGCTTTAATTCAACTATAGGCTGTTCACGGTAAAATGAGCACTTTTGAAAACCTAACTTAACATCTACTTGCACTCACTTTGTGTATTCTTCCGCCTTATGTAAGATTAAATTTGTCATGAGTCTCATAACTTTATTCATGCGTCGGTCAAGTGAAACCGCGAAATTATTATAAAAGTAAATATTTTACATATCTGCAAATTTTTACTCTTCGATTCATTAAAAAAAATCAGAAAGCGAATGAAATAACTTAAGTTATCAGAAATGGTTACCTAGCACTATTTATTCGACGTTAAGATACGGAACTACATCACATCCATCGTTACCAACTGTATTGGGCGCATGTCACTCAGTGCGCCAGTTAAAATATATGCAGATAGAGGCAGTGACATTTTTTTCCTAAGGTTGATTTCAAAAGTACTCATTTTATCCTGAACAGTCTTTAGCAGCATTGACTTCACAAAACACACGTGTTGAAAATATCTCTGGTTCCTAGATCTGGTATAAATGGAAAATATTTCTATGCGTATTAGATGTCTACCAGATAACACTGCTATATGTTGATGTCTTTTATAATTTAGGAACTAACCTGAAAGTTAATGTAAGACTAATTTTACAAAATGATATCGCAAATAGGAACTTTCTTGTCGAAAGGTGTTCCAAAACTTAAAACATCAGTTGCACTGAAAATGACAAATTGGATTCTTCCCCGATCCCTCGCTGTTGCTACTGACTTTCTGCTAAGCACCTGTTTCGCCAATCATAGTTAAGAGCGAGCCTAGCCAGTCATGCAATAGGCTAACGTCAAGTTAAATACACTATTATTTCTCTGCTACTAAGTTCAGTTGAGTTGAGTTGAGAAATTTGGGCTGTTCTTAACAACGAGGTATTGATGAAAAAAGGTGACAGTAGACCAGCGCTGGAATGCAAGGGCGGGGTAAACGGGAGATCCCCGAGAAAATCCGCCGACCAGCGGCATCGTCCGGCACGATCCCCACATGTGAAAATCTGAGGTGACCGGACCGGAGATTGAACCCGGTTTGTCTTGGTGGGAGGCGAGCAGCCTAACCGCTTAGCCACCACGGCCCCTGCTATTTGGTAGCTTCAGTTTGGAATCGGAAGAGTCAGATAGTGATCACGCTCATGTTGAAAACAAACAGAAGTTTTCGCGTAATTCAGAAGTTTTACTAAGTTAAATTAATTAAAAATAGATTTTATTTAAGTCTTTGTATTTTATGAACATACGTATTTGTGTTTGGCGGTTAATGAGTTTTATGTTTAATAACATAAAAATTAGATGGGAAGTAATCCGTTGATTACAATTCCACGAAGGAGGGGTATCATATTACTGTTTTGGTAGAAGTAATATCATATTATAATTAGAAAATTATCATAAATCTTAACATGGAATCAAAAGTGTAAGGTAATCATTTGTGATAAGTCAAATTATTTCTTTCGCTTTATGTTTTTTTTTTTTTTAAGCATCAAAGTGTAAAATTGAACAGATTTTAAAATATTTAGTTTTCCAAAAATTTCACAGTTTCACTTGACCAACGCATGAATAAAGTGATGAGGCCCACGGCAATGTTAATTTTACGCAAGGGGAAGAATACACAAATAGCAGAAAAGGAGATCTTAAGGAGGATTTTCAAAAGTGCTCATTTTGCCGTGAACAGCCTATATACTGATTACTGTGCCGAATATCCCACAGTTCAATGTGACATCACGAAATGATACTTCAGTATTTGAAGGGGTAAGGTTTTTATTATTAAATATTTAAAGAAGCCGGCCTTCCGTGGCACAATTTTTTTTCTCTCTGCCCTTGTCAGCACCAATAATCTGCTGTATTCAGTCAGCGAAAAAAAAACCGCGGCCAGGGGGATTTTTCTGACAGTAGAGTGAAGTATAAAAGTAGTTGTTTGGTCCACAACCTTAAAAGGTGTGGGGGGGACTTGCCACATGAATATGGCATTACGAGTAATACAGCATGTTTATTACTCGTATTATTGAGGTGTTTGTAACAAAGTATTCAAATATAATATTATAAAATATGACTTTCATATATAGACTGCTTACGGTTACTTGAACACTTAATGAAATTGCCATTTGTAATATATGGCTACCTCTATAGGCTATTCGCGGCAAAATGAGAACTGTTTAAGGGCTTTACAAAAGGCAATAACCATTAATAAATATACTTTATAGCTACCAGCCCCGGCTTCGCACGGGTGCAATTAAGATAAAAAAAACTGCTTAACCCGGCATTAATTAGGTTGGGTAAACTCTCCTAAAGAATTAAAAAAAGCACATTATAATTTAAAGTTTTTTTTGCTATTTTTATTTGATATTTTTTTTTTTACTGTTTTATAATTTTTCATATTAATATACATTATATTACAATGCAATTTATCTGAGATAGAAGTATTCAATATGTTACTGGCTAAGACATTCTCTGTAGACAATGTTTGACGTCCTGTTATTGTTTGGTAGCAAAATGTACTGTTTCTCGGGACTTCCAACTCGTGATAAACCAACATATAGTTGGCCATGGGAAAAACACTCTTTTCGTAGGTCGATTCCAACCAAAGAGAAAGTTTGACCCTGGGACTTATTAATAGTAATCGCGAACGATGTTTTTACGGGAAATTGCAACCGTTTGAAAGATATTGGCAAATCCGTGGGAATCATGGGAATCCTCGGGATGTTTGCCAGCTGGCCGGCTGCTGGACCGGTGAGGATGGTCGCGACAATCAAATTTTCTTTCAGTCTTTAATGAGCAATCTTGTGCCATTACACATGTTAGGAGAGCTTATATTCCTTAAAAACATGATAGGAGTACCGACTTTTAATGATAGTTCGTGAGGTGGCAAGCCAGAAGGATTAAGCGAATTTAGAAAATCTTGAGGAAAGTGGACGACATCGTCAACATTGGTGACTGTGTCAATCGACTTATAGGTTTTGACTTGGCCGGGATCTCTTTGTATAATGAGATTGTTGATTTCATTGACAGTGTCGTTCCTAGGTGATACTATTGCCCTGGAACACAACCAGTGAAAGTCTCTTTCTAGTAAATTTTCGAGGCCCGGATATACTGCTTCTATAAGATGCTGCAGACTGTGGACTATCTGACCTAATGTATCATTTAAAATGATTTCAGCAGAATTAGTGCCCAAATTTAGAGAAGGAAAAACTCCTTCTCCAAGTCTGAGCAATTGTTGTGGGAAATCTTTATGCGTGTCTCCACCAAGATAGATTCGTTCGCAAAATTTAGGTGTTGAATAGAACTCCACAAGGGAGATGATTTAAGACATGCTTTGATGATATCTACACGCGCCCCTTTTGTAACTACAGGGAGTGTCTGCCGAAAATCCCCAGCAAACACAAAAGTAACTCCCCACATAATGGCAGTAGAGCTTCTAAGGTTGGCGCCGTACGCAGCACACAACACGTATTATTTTCCGAATCTGTCCGTCCTGCAAAGCCGTAGTACATTATTTTGTTCTATCATCAATAGTTTTCGCAGCGCACGCAATGTAAGGAATTTTATAGGTCATTTATTTACACTTTGGGTTACATTATTGGAGTTTTTGTAGGGATCCCTATTGATTTTTAAAATAAAATATAGCCTATGACACTCAGTGATAACGTAGCATTCTACTGGTGAAAGAATTTTTAAAATCGGATGAGTAGTTTCGAAGATTACCTCCTACATCCAAACACACAAACACACAAAGTTACAAACACTACCTCTTTATAATATTAGTATAGATTGCCGTCTCAGATGTAAATTTCTGAGAGTGGAGAAATGTACACACCGTGTACATAGTTACACGACAATACTTATACTAAAAAGTTGCAGAAAGATAGAAATTTTCAGGAAAGAAAGTTTTAGCAGGACCTTAAAAAGTGCTCACTTTACCGTGAACAGCCTATACCTGTATATATTTAAACGAGCACGACTGACATGCATCTGGTAAAGTTGCTAACGATGGATGGGAAAGTAGTTCCACGTATTAACGTCAAATTAATAATCTTAGGTAAACATCTGAGAATACTGATATGGTTTCTTTTACTTTACATTTTTTTGTGCATTTAAGTATAAGAATGAGATAATTTGGAAGATATTTACTTTCACATTAATTTCACAGTTACACTTGAATGACGCGTCGTATGATAAAGTGAGAAGTGCCATTGCAGTGTTGTTTTTACCTATGGTGGAAGAATACACTATGTGCATGCAAGTAGTTCTTAAGCAATGCTTTGAAGAATTACTCATTTTACCGCGAACATCCTATACAAGCCATTGCATTGGAAGAAGGAAACAAGTAACTACCACCTTTTTTTTTCTTTCGAAAAAAAAAAAAAAAAAAAAAAAGTCCCCGAGTTTCTAACGAAAATCTAGAAAGTGTGGCAGACGAGACTTGTTGTAACCAGGGGTGGATAACTTAACAAAATTCGAGGAAGTAACGCCTTTTCTTCCGTTAATTTATCTATTCATATGATATCGGTTATCAAAATGGAGTGAAAGACGTTATTTGTCGTGGTAACACATTAACGAATACTTTTTAATACGTGGAACAGTTAATAAAGTTACTGCGAAAACGGAAATATTTCTGTTATTTTAATAACGTTACTTATTAAATAACATTATTAGGCAGAACCAATGAAAAGTTATTTTCAACATTTCGTTTCCGCAAAAACCTAAAATGTTTTGTTATTTTCAGGGTGTTACTTATCTAGTAAATTTTTCGAATGATTAGATATAACGACATATAGAACATTTCGTTACAATCTATACCATGTATGCAGAAACTGACAATGTTTTGTTATTTTGTGTGTATTACTAACTCAGTAACTTTTTCGCCGTACCCAATGTAAAGGTATTTCGAATGTCCCGTTACAATATTTACAGTTTCCACAAAAATAGAAAGCGTTCTGTTATTTTGTTGTCGTTATGTATCGAATAATTTCATTCGCCGAACCCAATACAAAGGTATTTTGAATGTTTCGTTACAATAAGCGTTCTGTTATTTTGTTGTCGTTATGTATCGAATAATTTCATTCGCCGAACCCAATACAAAGGTATTTTGAATGTTTCGTTACAATAAGCGTTCTGTTATTTTGTTGTCGTTATGTATCGAATAATTTCATTCGCCGAACCCAATACAAAGGTATTTTGAATGTTTCGTTACAATATATACCGTTACCACAAAAATAGGAATTGTTTTGTTGTATCAGTAATGTTATTAACCGAATAACTTCATTCGCCGGATCCCATGTCAAGATACTTTGAATATATATATTTTTTTTGCTGTCTGTATGTACCGTTCTCGCGATAATGGAAAAATGTCATAATTTCAGTGATGTTGCCTGTCATGAAACGTTATTCTTCGAACCTTCTATAATGGGTTATTCTGAAGTAACAGAGAATGTTGGAGTTGGCTGATAACGTTTTTCAATAATATCACTGTATTCAAGGAATTTCATTATGTAGTAACGATTATTACAGATTACGTTGGAAAATACGCGTGTCCCTTAATATTGCTGTAAGTTAGCGTGTGAAGGCTATTCACGATAAAGTGAGCACTTTTGAAATCAACCTTGGAAAAAAGTTACTGCTCCTACCTACATACATTTTAACAGGCGAACTGAGTTGCATGAGTCCCGTAAATTTGGTAACAAATAATGGAAAGTAGTTCCATATCTTAACGTCGAATAAAAAGTGCCACGTAACCATTTGTATTAACTTAAATCATTCCTTTCACTTAATTTTAGTTCTAATATATCGAAGTATAAAAACGAGAAAATTTGCTAAATATTTATTTTTGAGGCCTATGGCAATGTTAATTTTACATAAGGCGAAGTAATACACAACGTGCATACAAGTAGATCTTAAGCAGGGCTTTCAAAAGTGCTCATTTTACCTTAAAAAGTCTATAGATACGGGAATACATGAATATAGACTGTGGTCACAATCACTCCTGCACTTTTTGACCGAAAATCCTTTGTAGGGCGATGGCTATTTCATTTTGTGTATAATCCACTGTGCATACTGTATGTGCATCACTGCTTTATTATCGCTATTGGCAGCTGAGTCAGGGAATTGACACTGTTATTGAACTGGTGCCGCGGCAGAGCAGCGGATAGAGCATTCGCCTCCCACCAAGACGAACCGGGTTCGATGTGGGCATCGTGCCGGACAATGCCGCTGGTCGGCGGACTTTTCTCGGGGATATCCCGTCCCCCACCGCACCCTTTCATTCCGGCGCTGCTCATACATCATCTCACCCACATCGGCTCTCAAGACCTCGATGTTAAGAACCGCCCAAATCTCTCCACTCTCCCTTAGAGTTCATGGCACCGAAATTATTTTTATCACTTCCGAGACACAGCGATAGGGGCGACAATAACGCGTGCGACCAGCGCTCCGTCGCTCCTACGCGAAAGGCGGTGAACCTGCATGCAGTGCTTCCGCTGTTACGCTTTCCTGTGCGAACGAGATCTTGAACACTGGGATTTTATTACACGCCATGAAAGCCCATAGATTGAACTACGAGTATACAGTTTTTATTTTTCTCCTACCTATTAAGGAAACTGCGCAGGAAAGCTCTAAATATGCAATTTTTAAAACCATTTTAACGATTTCCTTCTCTTAGAATAAACTTAGAATTATAAAAACACTGTACTGGTTTAGATAATTTTTTTTGACAAAAAATCATATTAGCAAGACATTTATTTGCCGAGATACGCGTCAACGCGTAAATAACGAATGTACAAAAAATACGTCCGAACTTCTATTAGGGAGCTCACCGTAAAATTAGTAACTTTTTTAGGCCCTAGTTACTTTTTCCCTGTCAGCCATATTTGATCCTTTAACCATCTTTTAAAATAAATATTGCCATGTAAGTATGGGCTGTTCACGGTGAAGTGAGCACTTTTGAGGCCCTAGTAACTTTTTCCTTTCAGACATTTTTTATCCTTTAACCACCTTTTTAAATAAATATTTCCATGTAAGTAATGAAGACAGTGTAAATATTCCACCGCACTCGGAAGTTAACGTCTAACGCTAAAATAAAATCTATTTATTGACTATTATTAAAAACGAGAGGGCTTTCGAAAGTACTCACTTTACCGTGAACAGCCTACAATAAACAGAGTGTATTTTGCTGGACTCGAAGGTTAACGTCTAAGGCTAAAATACAATATATTTCTAGACTATCATTTAAAAAAAAGAGCTCGCTTCAGCATGAAATAGCAGCTGCTAAGCGTGTGCGTCCACGACAGCGCACCCACCGGAGCGTGCAACGAGCAGCCGAGTGAGGGCGCAAACGGGCCGAGTTCTGCAACAACCCAGGTTCTCCGATAAGGATTAAGGAGCTGCCGACCGGAGCGGCTCGGCGGACAGATATACTTGTCACGCGGGCCGCAGCCCTGGCGTTGCCGGCGCGGCGCGGCGTCGTGCTCGGCCACGCCCCCTTTAACCCCCTCCACTGCATGAGTGGGGGTAATCGGCTCATCTCGGCGGGCGGTAGCTCGGAGGCTTGCAGGTGTGCCTGGGCCCCGCGAGACGGCGTGTCACGACTCGGGGTAATCACGACAAAACATTCCTCCTTCGCCCTCTGCCAGACCCAACCTCTCTCAGCCCGGCTCGCTGGCTCGCTTTTCATAGCGTCCCCCCTCCACGACAGGTCGCCTTATTGCCGCTGCAGTAACAATAGGTCTTGCCGCTGCTCCGGACCAGACCTCACAGAGAGCATCACCACCCCGCGTCTTGTCTCCTCCTCGTGTCGTGATCGAAACAACAGCATTCGACGACAGCAGGAGGCATGTTTAGTACACTCTTACGGCATGGACTGCCAGCATGCATGTCTGAGCTTTTTGAAACACTACCACCGTAAGGTATATACAGTAACTCACACGGACAGTGGTATACCTATCCTATGATATTTCATTGTTGTAATTAAAGTAGTTTGGATATGCAAATTGAGTATGTTGGCGAATAAATGTATTTACAATCATCATACAACAGATACAAAAAGTAAATATCTTCACAAAATAATATATAATTTTACAACAGTAAACTATGCATTCTGAGGTCACGCTATACAGCACAATGAAAACTATACAGCCTGTATATGTTCTGTCGTTTAAAGGCATGTGTGGACAGTTGGTACACTGTGATGACCACAGTTATTTCCAGCTCCTTAAGCCTATCTGGCATATATCGAACCAACCTTCCAGAGCAAGAGGGCTCAATCTTATCCCATTCCGTTTGAAGGGCACATTCGAAGTCATTCCGGTTAGATATGGAATGTTTGTGAATTAATATTATGAATTGTTATATTAGTGTAGTGCTATAACAGCTAGATACAGTATATATTGATTTCTGCAATTCTCTTTTTACTTTAATTATTGCGTTTATATAAGGAGTGTATGTATGAGCACAATGGGTTCAGTGGCAGAGAACGCAAATGGTAAATGATACCTTAACTGCGCCCACAAAATAAAGGCGAAATAAATAAATAAATAATCTTGCAATGACATTGATGTCTGGGCACTGTGGCACGTTTCAGGTCGTTGTCCTGATAGAGCATAACACTATCCCGTAAGTCTAATTTCTCTGTGCTCGATGTCAGGTCTCTCCTCATGATCCATAGCATTATATATGAAATAGAGTTTACCTACATCCAAAGCCGCCATATAATCCCATACCCCCAGGGACCCATCCCTGTGTTTCACTGTCGGCCGAAAATCTCTTTCTGCAAGCTACGTGTTTCGTTTACGCCAGATACTGACATTCCCATTCGATGCTAACACATTGAATTTACTTTCATCGGTAAATGTTAATGTTTTCCAGTAGTCAAAGTATTTATAGGCCGTTCTCGGTAAAGTGAGCACTTTTGAAGCCCTAGTTCCTTTTTTGTTTCAACCAATTTATATCCTTCCGCCACTTACTAACGTAAACCCTGCCATGTGAGTAATACAGATTCACCATACCTAAAACCAAAAGTCCGAGTCCACAATAAAATTTATTTATTGGTTATTATTTCTGATGAAACAGCTTCAAAAAGTGCTCACTTGACCATGAACGGCATATATCAAGATGATATCTGGCAAGCTGGGACCTCAGACGTTTGTTCTTCTTGCTGATGTATGGACGGTTTATTGTGCGCTGCTCGACCATTGAAGTCCTCTCTACGAAGGACTTTCCTTTCGGTTTCTGGGCAGGCTTTTTTCTCCAAGATGACTTCTGCTTCCGTGACAAGTGTTGGTGCACTTAACACGAGATTATTCATAATTTTACGTCGAATCCATCCCTCGCCTAACGCAGTGAATATTTTTCTGGAACCACGCTTCTCTTTCTTCTCTGTTCTACTGTACTGACGAAAGTGACGCGCGATATTTTGCACAGTAGAATCATTGCGAATCACAATTTTGCTGATCTCATGCAGATATTTACCTCTTTGGCAATGCAAAATTACCAGCCTTCCCATAGCTACAGACATCCGACATCTTTTATGTTCCATGTTGATCTACGAAAGCTTATTTGAATGTAATGCTTGCCTTCGTGCACAGAAAAAAGGTATGCGTGGTTCAGAATGCGTGAGCCCGACACGGCATGCCTGGAAGCTCAATGAGAGGCGTCTACTGGGTTGTGTACCACTTTTGCTGTGACGTTCAATCTGCAGTTGTTTTCGTGTTTTCTATTTTATGCAGACACAAATATTGATATTGTGACGTCTAAAATTTTTACCATTTATTGACAGTCATATCGGCATGGATCAATATTTGCATAATTAAGTACATGGTTTGGTTACGTGCACATACTTTAACGTAATAATTATTTTTGTGAGATGCTAAATTCAAATCCCATATGAATTGTTATTTTTCAGTATCATTTATATCTTTCAAGCCCAGCATAGTTTATTTTGTTATTTGCATTGCGTTGTTACGTTGTATTAAATTCTATGGTTCATCTAAGTTGACAGCTGCGCATGACCTCATTGTCACAAAGGGTTTTTGAGTACACTTAAGGGATAGTTTCTATCTCAACAATGTTGATTCAAATTTTGAATTTTTGGTGAAAATGTAATTATTGTGAATGGAGCTGGTCTCCATCTTGATTTGTTAAGCCGTCATACATGGCAGCCAGGGATGCTGACCCGGATATTTTAATCGGTCGAATTTGTAGTATAAAGACGGCATCGACGTGTAAGATGTTACTCAACTAGAGGTTTATAGCCGCCGGAGGTGCGCTGCAGCACAAGGGAAGAGTACTCATGAGTATTTATAGTGTGAAAACGGCAAGATATGTGGTACATGTTTTCACATATTTAGACAGTAGTCTTTTGCTCCGGATGTGAAGCTGAGACCTATTTGACTGTGAACATCTTAATCAGAACTTCCTGTTAATAATCTCACGAATCCCCTCAGATAAACAGTTTTATTTTTTTATACCGATTTAATTCAGATCCAAGCCGCAGGCAAATACAGTAACTCAGTGTAGTGTGGCAATTTTGAACCGGAATTGAATTTTTCTCGAGAACACTCTTTTTTTGGGCACCGTTCAGGACTTTTAGCTGCCAGCTGCCTGATTACTTAGTAAGATTGGTATTTTGCTACAAGCCAAGGTGAACTACATACCCTGCTTTTTTTAAATATATCATGGGAATATAATTTTGATCTGAATCCGCTGCATAAAGAAAAGCATTTTTCATTAAACATATGCTTTACCTATGGAGACGTCATTGTAGCATTGCTCGTAGTGTAGAATTCCGGTTGTAGTGTCTGTGTCACATGCATGCTTGTTAAGGGATGTCATCCTTCTTGTCAGCGTCCAAAACTTCAAGTCTACAAGGATAAGACGTTTTACAAGTATAAAAGTGTTCTTCGGTCTTGTCACGCCTACACACAAAGGTTACACATTATTAGAATATTTATTTATTCTTCACAATAACACATTATTTGGCCATTAGCATATATGTCGCCAGTCCCCTAACCTATAGACTGTTCTCGGTAAAGTGAGCAATTTTGAACTCAAATTTAGAAAAAAGTCACCGCCCCTCCCTGCAAATATTTTAACGGCTTCACTGAGTGTCATGCGCCCAGTAAGTTGGTAATGATGGAAGGAATGTAGTTCCATATCTTAACGTCGAATAAAAAAGAATGTTTAGGTAGCCATTTGCGATAACTTAAATTATTTCTTTCGCTTTCCGATTTTATTAATGCATCGAAGTGTAAAAATGAGCAGATTTCTAAAATATTTACTTTTATGATAATTCCACTGTTTCACTAGACTGACGCATGAATAAAGTGACGAGGCCCATGGCAGTGTTAATTTTACATAAGACGGAAGAATACACAACGTGCATACAAGTAGATCTTAAGCAGGACTTTCAAAAGTGTTCATTTTACCGTTAACAGCCTTTATTTCAATATGATGCGAATCTTTGTAGACCCTAAAAGCTGGATATGTAATGCATTCAATACACTGGGTTACCAGTAATTTAAATGGAATATTCATTTCCAGTGTAATGTCAGTTCGTAATAGGTGTACCACTTTCACTATGAGTCCCTGCTATTTACAACTTCTCTGAACTGAAGCCCTGCTCAGGATATTCCTCCGCCTCAAGCAAACAAAGCTGGACTAATACCAGTAAATCTCACCAAAGGGACAATGTACCGAATTTGTATGCACTAATTTCAATAATATTTTAGATGACAATTGTATGTTATTAGGCATTACGAACACACCTGTTTTATCTATGTTTTAATGTATATTAATTCAAAACGGAATGTAATACTTTATAGATAAAATATAAGTGAAAATTCAATTTAACCCAAATTAAAATACTTTTGTGTTAACAGGAGCATAATCCATTCACGGTTACTTCACACTTTTACGGAGCCCTTCTAAAGTTCTACTTCCTGGATATTCCTCCGCTTCATATAAACAAAGCTTATTTAAGTGTAAAAAATTACACCAAATGACAACACACCGAATTCGTACGCACTCAGTTGTAATTATATTTGCATGAGGACTGTCTATTACTAGGCGCTACCAACACACATATTTTCTCACTGTTTTTCTTCGTATTTACTATTAATGAGTTATTATAATTTATAATTAAAATTCTGATAAAACTTCAATATAATGAATAATAAGATACATTCATGTTAAAATTTGTATAAAACGTTCGTGATATATGGCATATTTAGGAAATTACCAAAGACTTCATACATGGGGTGAATATTTTAAGGATGGGTTCAAAAAGTGCGAATATACAGTGGACAGACTATAGCTACTTACCGCTTTACTCTTCGACCCACAAGCCAACAGTAACCCTCTGCCAACAGCTGTGATTCTGCGAAGTTTCACGTCAACGCTATCATTATTAATGTTTTGTTTATTCTGCCTTCTATGATATTTTCTTGTAAAGTAAAGAATACATATCTTCCGCACTTGGCTCTTAACGACGCAGTGTGACCTCAGACTCACATAAACATGTTTGGTACAGTATTTATTTTTATTAATTTATTAATAAAAATTCACCATATTTGTGTTTAGTGAGGCATATTTAAACAACATGTGAAATTACGTGCTTTATTTTTTTTTGTAAAAATTACTACCTCATTTGAGCAGTAGAGGGTGGTTAATTAAGCTTTCAGTATGTGCCAGTAACGTTTAAGTGAGCATTTTTGAAAGCCCTGCTTAAGAGTTGAGTATAGTTCGAACATGTTTTCTGTAGATTCATGGGAGCGCGGTTCCGTGTAGGCTATCTCAGCAAATAAGTATCCTGGGAATAAGACGTTTGACAGAAAGATAAAAATCAGTTATATTAGCCCGTACGGTTTTTTTTAATCACGTAATGTGTATTCAAACAGAAAAAAAAAATTGAAAATGTTAACGAATTGTATTTTAGGTGCTTCCTTGTGCAGTGTTGGGGACACGGCCGTTTGTTTCGTCTCAATACGTCTACGTTGAGGCGCTCGGACTCCTTGATGTTTATGTTACGTTCACGGCGCCGCTTCACTCAATCATATGGGGTTTTATAGGAATAACCGGATTGCTTTTGAGATGCTCTTTCGAACCGTATACGACTTCTGCGTTTCGATTTGTGTCTTAACGAAGAATTTAATGCATCAGGTAAACCTTTTTTGAATACTGAAATAATTTCCTTTACCTTTTTTTTTTAGTATATAAGTGTATTAATTAGCAAATTCGTTAACAATTTACTTGTACAATAATTTCACATTTTTACTTGGCCGGCGTATGAATAAAGTAGCCAGCCCCATGGCAACGTCAATTATACATATGGTGGAAGAATACACAATGCACATACAGATCTTCAGCAGGGCGTTCAAAAGTGTTCAGTTTACCTTGAAACTCCTACACGCGCGGATTCCCATGCGTGGCTGTGACCACCAAGGCCTCAAGGCCTCACAACTTCTTCTTGCCGAGCTAATGACGTCACAGCCAAAGGGCGAACGTAAGTGGCCAATATGGCTGGCGGATGGACAGTTTACGCACGTGGCGGGTCGTATTTTATGAAAATGTGTGACGTCTTTGAAATAATAAACTAAATATTGCTCACGATAAAGTGAGCACTTTAGAAATGAACCTTCGAAAAAAGTCACCAACCGTAACTGCATATATTTTAATGAGCGCACTGAGTGACATTCGCCCAGTAAAGTTGGTAATGATGGATGGAAAGTAGTTCCATATTTTGACGTCGAATAAAAAGTGTTAGGTAACCATTTGTGAAAACTTAAAATTAATTCGTTCACTTTCTGTTTTTTAGTGCATCGAAGTGTAAAAATGAGCCGAATTTTAAAGAATTTACTTTCTCGATAATTTCACAGTTTCATTTGACCGGCGAATGAATAAAGTGACGAGGCCCCTAGCAATGATAATTTTACATAAGGCGGAGGAATACACAACGTGTATAAAAGTATATCTTAAGCAGGGCTTTCAAAAATGCTCATTTTACCGTGAGCAGCCTATACAGTGATTAAGTTGTGTTTTCCTCGGTGCCTTGAAAAAATCACTCTGATTGGCTAAAAAGTGCACATCACTAGCTTTCCCGACAATGACGAAAAAGTAAACGCCTGGGAGGACGCTATTTCGCGAGAGAACTTCGTGCCCACAAAGGATACCTTTTTTGGCATATACTTACACTTATGCAGTTCACATAAGGGCTTTTTTTTGCAGTATTTTGTGTTTAAATATAACAGATCTCTGTGATATTGAACAAGTTAATTAGACGCACCTAAATTTCTTCATTAGTTAGTTTCTGCAAAATTATTTTAAACATTGTAGTTGTTTAAATAAACATAAGATTCACTACGAAGATGTTATAGTTACAATACCTACCCAGTTGGTTAAACATAATTATGTAACATCATTGTTAAACAAAGAACAATAAAAAATGATCCTTTCTTTACATTCTGTGAATGTCTTATTAGGTTATATTTCTGAACATAGTTTCTTCTTACTTGTAAATAGCAACAGAATAAACTCAGCAAAAAATAAGAGATGGACCATAGCTAGCATACATATTTATAAAATGTATCATAAATCCCACCATAACCTGAGAATTGGCAGTCATTGTGGTAGCAATCTGGCTGAAGTGCGGCCAACTGGCACAGCCTGGTAGAACGAGAAACACAAGCAGTGAGGACGACGGCGGACATGTGTTTGTGCAGTATAGACAGACGAGATAGTGTGGTAAAGTGTTCAAGATAAAGTGAGCACTTTTGAAATCAACCTTAGAAAAAAATCACTCCTCCTGTCTGCATATATTTTAACGGGTGCACTGAGTGACATGCGCCCAGTTAAGCTGGTAACGATGGATGGAAAGAAGTTCCATATCTTAACGTCGAATAAAAAGTTTTGGGTACACATTTTTGATAACTTCTAATTATTTATTTCGCTTTCTGTTTTTTTTTAATGCACCAAAGTGAGAATATGAAAAAATTGGTAAATTATTTACTTTTCTTATAATTTCATAGTTTCAGTTGGCTGACGCATGAATAAAGTGATGAGGCCCATGGCAAAGTTAATTTTATATAAAGCGTAAGAATATACAACGTGCGCAAAAGCGGATTTTAAGCAGGGTTTTCAAAAAGTCCTCATTTTACCGTGAACAGTCTATACCCGACGAGTAGAGTGCTACTGGACACAGGGGCACTCGTAGTGGTCTATAGTAGAACATTCCGTACTGGTGTAATCTGGAAATTCTGGAGTGAAATAAGGATGGGCAAGTGAAACGGACCTTATTGTAAATATTGGCACTGCCAAATGTGGACATATAATTTATAAAATAATTCATTCGATTCTAATAAAATGTTATTTGGAGCTGATTATATTAATTTTATTGCATTAATTTCGGTGAAGTGATAGACGATTATGTAAATATTAATTGGAAATAGCTAGTGGTAGCAATTCATTGTGAGATATTAATATGAGAATATTTAATTTGTAGTGCTTGTAATAAAATTAGGAAATGCTATTAACTATTTTATTTAGCTAAGACCTACGCCCCTTAACTTGGCTAATCGAACTGAATTTGAGAAATTGTAACACTGGTGTCAGAAATGAGATGGAGGCATTCGATTAGTAATCGAATTGTAATAGGTGACACAGTATGCTATTAATTAGTAATATAAACATATTAAGTACACCTAATTGTAGAGCTAGACCTCATAATTGGGATTGTTTTACATTTACATGATACACATTGCTTAGCGGCCATTTTTAAACGTTCTTTGACGGCTATTTTTACACGCTGTTTTACTGATCCATCTCAAAAATAAACCACTGAAAGCAGTGAAAATAACTTATGAATCAGTGAAAAATGTCATTGAATCAATAAATGAACGATATCTGGCATTTTTCACTGATTCATCAGTTAAACTCACTAAAGTGACCATTGAATCAGTCAGGCACTGCTGACTGATTGAAACAGTGAAATTATCACTTATTCAGATTTGGAGTGCATCCCTTAAAGAACCTGGTTTAACCCACTGACTTTAAGAAATTGTAACAATACTGTACTGTGTCATGTTGCTTGATCACTGGACAGACCTTCATCCTATTTCACGCAGTTTCGTGTCAGCATGTTTGTAACAGAGAACCATTTTCATTACTTAACGAATGTCAGTGTCATCGCTTCGTCTTATCAAGAGTTTTATTATTATTGCTGTCTATTATAGGTTCTGATGTATCGATCTTTACTGTCAAAAATGTTAGGATGAATTTCACTATATAATTGAAGATAACAAGTACTGCAATTTTACACAGAAGTCTTACATAAGAATCAAATAGTGGGCCTTGTAGATAGTTCTTATGTAGAATATTATAAACCTTGACATGTATATTCCTCATCTCCATTTTAATTGTTTGTTATATATCTCTATTAAAACAATTTTATGCATAATGGCACAACTTTTCTTGCTCTTATTATTGTATTTAAATACACCATGGCTTAAACTTTAGTACTGAACTACTCAACAATTTATATTTAATACCTGACAGCGCTCTTATCTTATTTAGTTTCGTTGACATATTTATTATTATGCTACATATAGCGATGGCATACCGTAACAATAGTACAACGAAATGCACGATTGAGAATTTGGTTGTGGTATATTAGAGAGAGAGAGAGAGAGAGAGAGAGAGAGAGAGAGAGAGAGAGAGAGAGAGAGAGAGAGAGAGAGAGAGAGAGAGAGAAGATTTGGACAGTTGACATCGAGATCTCGAGAGCCAATGATGGTGAAGCGAGGTGAGTATAGAGCGGCGCCAGAATGAAAAGGCGGTGGAAACGGAAGATCCCCCCTCCCCAAAAAAAAAGAAGAAACTGTCCGGCACGATTCCAACATGCGAAAGTCTGGAAGCAGCCACGACGTGAGTCGAGCCCGGTTCGCCTAGGTGGGAGGCGAGTAGTCTAACCACTAGACCACCGCGGCCCCCATGATCTTTTAGAGGCAACATTCGTTATAGTGTACGTCATAACACGTAGTTATTCCTAATCAATAAAAGCTTCAATAGTTTCATACAATTTTGGCTATAAATCGTAGACTAACTCGAGAACCACTTCGGAAGACGGGTACCCTCGCATTTGCATCATCCGTTCATGTTCCCATATAGAGATGAGCGTTATTTAACGTAACAGTAATAACAAACTGTTACAATTTGGTAACACGTTACACAAGTAACACGTTCCATTGTAAATAGTGTTATTTTTGGAACGTCTTGGATTCCCTCGATGCCTTACTACTGCGCATACGTGAAAGTTATTTTTTGGATCGTCCAGTTTTGTTTACTTTTATTCCTAACCAAACCTCGCATGTCACAGCTATATTTAAACAAATCATACTTCAAAGCCAACATTTTCTATAAGAGAAACTTATTTTCGTGAAGAAATGTAGTCGCAAACATGTGCACACATATGCCTTTTAATATTATTTATACATACATACGTATATTACTGTAAATAACAGTTTCTCGCCAACAACTCAGACTGCTCTGTTCTGATTAGTCGCAGCCGCACAAGTTCCACTTACGTTTCGTCTGGCAACTGTGAGTGTACGCATGCGTACAGTTTCCTTTTTGAATGTCTTGGTTTGATTGCAAACAGTGCGCATGCGCGAACGTTATTTCTTGAAACGCGGAGCCTTGGAACACTGAACAACGTAATCGTTATATCTCGTAACGTCGGGACAGACGAGAAATGTTTTACAGTAACCTGTTACAAAATTAACATGTTCCTGGAACGTGTTAATTGTTTGGAACGGGAACGCTGGAACACGTTACACGAAAGTAACTGTTTGGTCCGTCCCTACATATATCCTGCCACATGACACATGTAGCCGACCTCCTGTGGCCTCATATCTGGTGACATAAGGTGATAATCTCTGGCGATCAACCGCGACGAGGGGCCGCCCCCTCCTGCCATATGGTTGCCTACATGCTAATTACAGTATAAGGGGAGGGGCTGGGGCGATACATGCGGGAGGAGTGTGTGTTCAGAACGTTCCCTTTCATTCTTCTTCAAACTAGATTTCGGTGCGTGCAAGAAAAATAACTCGGCGCAGAATACCCCCTCGTTGCAGGAAAACCAACCTGACAGAGAAGAAATGTCACTCTTGCGAGTGAGCACTAATTTTGCTATTTTTGAGATATTACTTTTGTCGTAATAGAATAAAATAATTTTATTCCTTCAAAGTAACTTTCTTCTCATAGGCCTTCTAGTTAAATTTATACAACTGAAGTTTAAGTACACGCGCATTAGAATTTATTATGTGTCAGAAACAAGACATATTGCCACAAACGCAAAAGTATATCAAGAAACAATATATACGTTAACACCCTTGTCACAATACGCACTACTCCTCAAGAAGCGAGGGAGCGAAACGGGCGACACTAACAGGCACTCCTAGTGCCCCATCGCTCCTATGCGCACGGCGTGCAGTATTTCCGCCGTGACTCTGTACTGTGTAAATTATATCTTTAAGGCGGATCAGGACTCCCACCATCTAAGATTTTTTATTTTCGGGTACTACCCGCAAACTTGGATTTTGTATGGATTTTTTCGGACGACATGACATAGGTTACAAATTAATGCGTTTTCTGAAATCTGTTCAGTTCGACTGCCGTTGCTATTATGACCTCTGTAGTCGCTCCCATAAAATAATCAATTATTTTACTTCGTCTGTTACAAGTTAGAAAATATCAATTGTAGTGAAGCTGTAACAATTCAAGTTAATTAATGAAGGTATTCTTCATGCTTTGTCGTGGCAAAAATTATAATGCACCTCCTGAAATTGAATTTGGGACTCAAAATCTATAAAAATAATTCGACAGGTACTGACCGCCCTTAAGAGTGGGATTTTATTACACGCAATGAAAGCCCACAGATTAAACTATGTCCGTATTTTTTTTTTTTTTCCCCTTAAGGAATCTTCATAGGCAAGCTTTAAAAATTCGATATTTGACCATTTCCACGAATGTTTTTCTCCGTGAATATACTGTTACGTGCTGCTGCTCGGTGCTGTGGCAGTGGACCCACCTCACCCTCCCCTCCACCGGGGCTGACATGCTTGTTGCCTCCTGACCCCTCTTTCTGGGAAACCCGTGAATGGTGGACAGCGGCCGTCGGGCTGTCGCGCTGCTCGACGCATTGCTTGCGTCACGGCCCCTCATCTCTGCTGGAGGTTTCGACGGGTGTGCGACGACACAAGAATATTCTAGTGAGACTGGCTGGTGCCTCGGCCCTCCGCGACGCATCACGCGAGTTGGAGGAGATTCTAGGTGGCGGCTTAAGAGACTATATATACTGCCGCAACCCAGCGGCCGGCAGTCTTTGACGGAGATTATCTGGCCGAGAGTGCGCGAGCGAAGTGAATTGTGGACGATGACAGGAGATTGCGGGACGACGGCGGGCGAGGTGTTTGTAGCGTGAATGGACGAGAGGGTGTCAAACCGACGAGTGAATCCTAGTGTGAGTGAGGGCGCTTGGAGGACTCTAGAACATTGCGACAGGCGGGACATGGACTGAACTGAGGTGGGACAGAATGGAAGTGTAATACGGATTTTATTGTAATTATTCGAATTGTCATTTTGGACACATATTTTACAGAATTTTTTAATAGTTTGATACACTGTCTATAGGGAATGATCTTTAATTATTTCATTTAGTTGATTTCTTTGTGGTAATTATAAATTGTATGAAATTGGAATTATTAGTTGTGAACAGTAAGGGGTATCAATTTATTGTGAGATTTTGAGTTCAGAGAAATTTGCTGTAGTTATTGTAAATAAAATAAGGAAATTATAATTAAGTCTTTTATTTAGTTAAGACCTCCGTCCCTTAACGAACTCGGTATAACCCACTTAATTTCTAGAGAGAGAAATCGTAACAATATTAAATATTTTAAAAGTAAAAACATAGAGGCACAGATTTTCTTTCTTTACTTTTTCTATCAAAAATTCGTATTTAAATAACATATATTTACCGAGATACGCGAATACGCGCAAAAAACGATTTGACTCCGCACGAGCTCGGATGGAAGCTTCTGTGAGACACCTGCTATAGGAGCCTGCATGCAAGCAGGTATGGAGGTTTCTATGCAATAACCTGTCACACGATACTTGCTGTCACAAACATAAACGTGAGTGTATTTGTTATAATTGTACTTCTGCGACTGTCGTTCAGGAACGAACTTAGCTCGCGACTTGTGCAGTATCCGTTAATACACAAAGCCTAAACGTTTTGTTGGGATAACCGGAACTTTTGTGCTACTGCTGCTATAGCTTCAGTAAATATTTTCGCGTTTTTTATTTACTATTTATTTTATTACGGTCTTATCGCTGTTTCTTAAAACAAAACAAACAAAATTAAAACCACCGTCAATACCAAATTCCATCGCCCTCTCTCTGATTGGCAAAATTTGTACCAATAGGTTGTTCACGGTAAAATGAGCACTTTTGAAAGCCCTGCTTACAATCTACTTGTACACGTTGTGTATTCTTCAGCCTTATTTAAAATTAACGTTGCCGTGGACCTCATCACTTTATTCATGTCTGTCAAATGAAACTGAAATTATTAAGAAAGTAAATACTATACAAATCTGCTCATTTTTACACTTCGATGCATAAAAAAAAAAAAAACAGAAAACGAAATAAATAATTTAAGTTATTAGCTTAAGTGTCTCAGAATTACTTCAGAACAAGGTAAATGTTGTTCTACGCACTATATTGCTTTTGTTGAACTCATTTACAAGTGGTCTTCCTAAATCCAAGTTGTCCAGCACAGCCTGATGTGCGTTAAGTAGTGCTATGTTGTTTAGTCTCTTTTGCCCCATTGTAGACCGCAGGTATGTCTTCAGGCGGCGAAGAGCACTGAATGACCTATCAGAAGTAGCTGTTGTCACTGGAACAGTGCAGAGGAGTTACCTAACACATTTTATTCGACGTTAAGATATGGAACTACTTTCCATCCAACTTTACCAACTGTTTACCAACAAAAATGCGCACTTGGGTGAATGTCACTAAGTGCGCATATTAAAATATATGCAGGCAGGAGCAGTGACTTTTTCTAAGGTTCATTTCTGAAGTGCTCACTTTGTCGTGAACAGCCTTTCGTAGGAAACATTCCATCGAAAATTGCACACGTCCAATTACGAAAACGTCCATGAAAACGGCCAGTATTCGGTCAAATCTACCATAGAACCAGCCATACGAGTGGCCATGCAGGCTTTCATGAAATCTTGCAAGGGAACTTCCATCGTGGCCCATGGGCTTAACGAACCGATTGCGATAGTTATTGAGACGACCAGAGATTTTCTCAGAAGAACAATGGACTTGGGCAGAGTGGCTGACACGGCGGACGCGGCATCAGCTATAGTATAGGCTATTCACGGTAAAGTGAGCACCTTTGAAAACCCTCTCATTTGGAATAATAGTCAATAAATATCTTTCATTTTAGTCTTAGACGTTAACTTCCGGGTGAAACTCCCTAGTGCAGTGGAATATATATACTATGTTTATTACTTACATAGCAATATTTATTTTAAAAGGTGGCTAAAGGATAAAAAATGGCTGAAAGGAGAATATAACTAGGACCTCAAAAGTGCTTACTTTGCTGTGAACATCCTATACCTACAAGCTAGTACTCGTGTTGTATTACCAGGGTTCTTACGGCGGCCCCTTGGTAGGCCGCCGAACGACGTGCAGAACTCCAGCAGAAAACGTTTTATTAAAAAACTGTCCAAAGTGTCTGAGTGAGGTCTGCTTACGAATAGCATTGAAGAAAAGTTACGCGTCTGTAAAAGGGTAGGGTCTCAGCTGAAAGTCTCACAGAGGTGCGTTATCGACGGCAAGACTGCACACCAGTTCAGTGCTTTGCGCGTAGAGGCGACGAGAGAGTTGATGCACATGTCTCGGCCGCCTCTAGCGCTCCCACACTTTTAGACCTCAGACGTGCAATATTCCTTCAACCAGGCGGACACCTTAACCTGGATAGAACAAAGGTTATCATAGTCATGAGTGCAGTAGGGGATGTGGCAGGAACCTGAAAGGGGTTTGCTATTCTGTTAGTTTAGTGCTATGTCTGCTAGTTGCCGTTCGTGTTACCGGAAACACTTTTTGTACGTTGTTCTGTTCGCGGTAGCAATGCTAGTTGTGCTATAAAGACAGCTATTTCTGCTCTTGCTCATCAAGGTACAGCAGAAATATCAAAACCACCAAGGTGGAAAAAAATGGCCCCCAAAATAACATTACAAACGTTGAAGTGTCTTGAGAGTGACGATTGCAAATAGTAATTCGCTTTTACGCAGATTGATGAAGCGAATATGTTTGGGTATCTTGTAAGAAGTACAGAGGTAAATAAAAATAACTAAGGCACATTTATCCTCGAAAGTAAGTTATATTGACTGGCCAAAATTTCTATTACACGTAAATTACACAGAGGCAATAATGATTATCAACATTTTTGAAATAGACTTTAGTCGTTCGTGTCGTACTGCCGAGAGTAACTGCTGTGTTTGCTTGTTTTCTGCTCGTGAAAAATATCACTTGCTCTCAGAGAAAGCATATCACGCGAACAAACCTAATAATAACTTCATGAAGCAAGCACAACCACCTGCAGAGCAGCAGGTCAGGATCCTACACGTGACGCCTTGTAATCTAAAAGTTTTGCGCCCCTGAAAAATATAGAGTATTTAGGACACGCATTGAGGAATAGTTGACAACTGAAACTTTTATAAAATCCACACAAACGGGAACGGGTAATGAACTTCCCACAAGTAAACTTCGTGATTATTTTATAGGCTGTTCACGGTAAAGTGAGCACTTTTTAAGGCCCTGCTAAATTTTTCCTCTTAGTAAATTTCTATCTTTACGCCATGTGACTAACATACAGAGTGTATACATTTCACCTCTCTCGAAAATTAATGCCCGAGGCTGCAATAGAATACATTTTATTAAGGGTTAATGCCTGTTGGTAGGGCTTTAAAAAGTGCTCACTTTATCGTGAACAGCCTATACACACATTTTCCTCCGTGGATGATATCAGCTTACGAAGTTGGTGGGTAAGCACGCAAGACTGGCAATTTCTGGCGGGCAAAACTTCCGGTTTTCTCGGTGAATTTCTCTTTTTTCTCACTCGTTCTTTTTTGTCCACTCCGTCTCTTTTCCTTTCCACAATCACTTTCAGAAGTAAAAGTCAGACAGACGGGTATAAACTCAAACCACCCAAGACAATATTTACCTTGTTCTGTGCTCTCTTAAAGTTCTGCAAAGAAAACTTCGCGGGTAATGGAAGACATTTTTTTTACTAGATTTAAATCTGAGGTGAGAAAATGGTTTAGAAACGATGTCTTTTCAGTTTGTGGGATACCTGCGTGTATTACAACAGGGTTGTCATTCACGAACTGAGAACTGAATACACGTTTTTCATTCAGAATTCCTTGTGCTAGTAAGTTTAGGAGGTATAGGCTGTTCACGGCAAAATGAGCGTTTTTGGAAGCCTTGCTTAAGATCTACTCGTATGTACGTTGTATATTATTTCGCCCTATGTAAAATTAACATTGCCATCGGCCTCATCACTTTATCCATGCGTCAGTCAGGCGAAACTGTGAAATTGTTAGAAAAGTAATTATTTTACAAATCTGCTAGTTTCTACATTTCGATGCCTTAAAACAAAACAGAAAGCGAAATAAATAATTTAGGTTATCACAAATGGTTACCTAACACCTTTTATTCGACGTTAAGTTATGTAACTAGTTTCCATCTATTTTTACCAACTTTACTGGGCGCATGTCACTCAGTGCACACGTTAAAATATACGCAGGCAGGGGCAGTGAATTTTTTCTGAGGTTGATTTCAAAAGTGCGCACTTAATAGTGAACAGCATTTAGCTTGTCTTCCGCGGGGTTACTAGCTTCTTTTATGGCACTTGTGCGGTTTATCCATTGCGACTGTGTAAATCGCAAAATATTTTTAATGGAGTACACCAGCTTCATATCAGTTTTAAATAAATCAGTACTTACGTGAAAAAAAATTATGTTGAACTACAAAATTTCAACTTTCTATACTTACATGTTCTACGTACTGCATCGCCGGTATAACATTCTACTGTAATGGTAGTATAATTGGTAAAATAATTTCAGCCATATGGGGAACTGTAAATACTAAAACACACGTGTTTTGTATACATTAATTCATAGATCACAAGAAAGTCATAGATTTAGCCGAAAAACTTCTCAGTAAAGTTTTAGAACACATTTATCTCTGTAGAAAAGAGTGAGGTCCAACTTACAATTAAGAATTGCTGGATAAGAAGTTAGCAAAATAAGTTATTATCGCCGAGAAAATCCATTTGGTCACAGGGTAGGTAAAATACTTGAAACACAATACTATGGATGTACTGTATGTTTAAGATAAGATGTTTACTGTTTCTTTTGGTTTCATATAAATATGTCCATTTATAATTCCTAGTAATATTACAGACTTCCGTTTTTACAATAAAAAAACACCCCAACACAAAAAAAATCTTCCCTCAAAATGTTTTTAAAAAACTTTCACGCAAGTTTATTATTTATTTGTATATCATTTTAAAAAAACTACTATGAACAATTATTGGTATTTTGACGCAATAGGTTAGGTGATAGTCCACAGAAACACAATTGATACTGTTCCAAACCAACTGCCTCAATTCCATGTTGAACTTGGAAGAATAACAAATCCTTACTTACAATTTCATATTGTTAACTCCGCAGGTTGGATTCATGATTTCAGTTCCTTACAAAATAAGTTGTGAATTATGCCCAGGTATTGCAAACATTCCGAGATTGACAAATTCCGTGTATGGAAAGGATAATTGAAACATTTGTTTTAAATTTTTTCCCATACGTGAATAGAATAGTGTTTTCGCGAGGGACTAGCCTTACACGCACTGAAATAAACATAATTACGCAATAACACTCTAAACACGGCTCCATGATTTCTCCAGGATTGAACATGCAATCTCGCGTGTAACCTTGTGCATGATCACGTAGATTCCGGTGGATGACGTATCGTTTTCTTTGGGGTAAGTGGTAATCAGTGGGCAATTCCGGAAGTCCCGCACTTAGGCTCTTGGCGCCCTAAGACATCCAAGTTACTGTATTAAAAAAGTATTTTTAATAAGCCAATGCCATTTATTATTACGAAGGTTGTCTGCTTGGGCTTTGAAGTGCCGTGTTTTCGTTTTCTGCCACAACAGTACAGTCTAAACATTTTTTCTTGTAAACTTCCTAAACTGAACGGGAAGTTTTTAACCCCTATATACGGTATGGAAATAATACCACACATTTAGCTATAAATGTGGAATATTTAGCGTCGCTGATATACAAAGTTGGGAAGATTCCTACGAGTTTGACTATTTTATGAGGAAATGTAGGAACGCTAGCATGAATTTATGGTAAACAGCTTTACCATACGCACTTTCTCACTCTACATATACAATCATATAGTAAATTTTCTAATAATTTCTTACTGTGTTGACAGGATATCCAGATTAAGCTAACTTAAGCTATAAACTGTTGTTTTCCTTTTGGAATCGCCATAAAGTAGATTTCTACGGTTATATTATTTGTATTTCTACAAACGTAAAATTTTCCTGGGATATTGAATTTATTGGTTAGTTGGACTACTTTCATTTAATAAATATTTAAGTATCTGAGTTTTGTCAATGAAGGTGTTGGTAACATCATTTCGTAGCGTGTGGTTGGAAAGAAACTATAAATACATATGATAATCAAAACATTAAGCGTCTGCATTTTTATGGCATGAACAGGCACACATTGCAGATATTTTAATTAACAACTTTAGTGGAGTGTTATGAATTTAGTGGGTAATGAGACTACAAAAATCTCTAATTTTACTTGAAGTGTTTTATTAGACTAACGTAGCTTTGTAGTGTATAACAAAAGATGCAGAGGGTATCTGAATATCATTGAGTGTTACTCACTAATTTTCTGGTAATTATTCACATATACAGATAGAGCCAAAATGCACATTACCTCTAAGGATCACAGAAATCGCTGTTATTTGGTGGGTTGTTTGTTGTAAGTGGTGATATTTATATGTGTAGGTTTGCAATATGCCCAACGAGTCAACTTATATCCCGTTAATTGGTGTTTCTTCTTTTGCAGGTTATGACATATACCTAAATGATAACCGACCAGTCAACTTATACCCTGGAAAAACAGTTCGTAACAAGCACGTCGTCTCACGAACGACCAGACACAGGAAGATTAATGAGAGAAATTCAGAATGATTTCGCTGTAAGGTTTTAAAAACCCGCCCTACATAAACCAACCATTTTTCTATATGTTTGTGGGTGGAGAAGGGGGGGGGGGGGGAGTTTGAAACAGGTTCCACCAAAGACAGACCCAGTTCAGAAACACCGTCAACTAACAAGCATCTTGTGCTGAGACTGTTGCGTTGGTTGAAAGTTCTAAAAAAAAAGGCTGTTCGTAAGCGATCACAGGAACTCGGAGTTCCGCATAGAACGTCAAATGAACACATGACTAGATATGTGAGTTTAAAAGCATTAAAATTCTCTTTCGTAAATGCATTTAGTGACAAATGGCAATGATGAGACGCCATGAAGGCTGTTGACGATTTCTCGATGTCTTTCAGACAATTCCTGCGCGCGGTAAAGTGATATCCTTAGACGAGTGTTGCTATTATCTTAATGATCGTTATCTTACAGTTGTCGATATATCGAAACGCATTTACTTGTAAGCTAACTAAAGGAATAAATGTTTGTTTACCACTTCAAGTTATAGTCCAAACCTAGGTTAAAGTTCTAATTAGCATTAACTATAGGCCGCAATACACTCTGTTGCGTTGCTCCATCTGGCAGTTAACGTTTCAACTTGATGTGGAACTAGAGGTCATAATACAGGGCCTAAAGGCCTCAGTAGAGCGCTGTAAACCAGTGGCGGATTCAAAGGTGGTATAAGGAAGCTTGAGCCCGTTTGCATATAATATTATTCTTGAAATAGGTACATTGTTAATAGTGCAGTAATAATACACTAATTAAAAAGTATTTATATAGACTATCCACTAAGATCTGAAATAAATATGAAGATTTAAAATTAAATGCGTACTGGTAAGCATGTGGTTTGAACATAATGCAGTATCCCATATCTCAAGTAGCGCCACTCCTTATTGGAACTCTAGATCAGCCAGTGGCGTATGGTGAAGTGTTACAAGGTAAACTGGTGCTTGCTCACTGCTGTACATTCTCGGTGCACGCAGAAGGAGCCAGTAACCACAGTGCAGCCTAGGGAAACTGGATGCATTCTGAACACTCATAAGCGAGCAGCAAGGGTCCCATTACGCACCTCCACGTTTTAGCGGTGGAAGTATTAACAAACAACAAGGTACAGCACACAGATAACGCAAGCTTACGTTGCAATAGTTCACCACGTATCCCTGAGATAAGCTACTGCTGTAAATACTATATCAGATGTAGATAGTGTGTAGCGCTGCTCAAGTGAAGAGATTTGGACGGCTCTTAAAGCGAGGCCTTGAGAGCCGATGAGGGTGATTGATGTGAATATGGAGCAGCGCCGGAATGAAGGGGTGGGGGAAACTGGAGATCCCCGAGAAAACCCGCCGAACAACGGCATCGTCCGGCACGATTCCCACTTCTGAAAATCCGGTGACCCGGCCGGGGATTGAACCCGGTTCGCCTTGGTGGGGGCGAGCGTGCTAATCGCTCAACCACCGTGGCCCCCGCTGCACTAAGTGGGCAGAAAGGGTCGCGGGCAGTGTGAGTGTTCTTGACGTGCAATTGGCATACACTAGGTCGCAGTGTGGCTGAAAGGAACTATATCGACGACGATACGCAAGGAAGAATCACTCCCATAGTCTGACGGAGGTTCAGAAAGAGTGGGAAATGCTGTTCGAATCATCAGTAGTGGACGTCCAAGGCGAACAACGTCATGAGAAGGTCGTTACTTGGCCGTAACTGCCGGTCGACCTTGCTGAGAGTCTGAGCTCAGCCACAGGTATGTTGTATACCGACGTTTATGTCATCTGGGACTAAATGCCTGAAGTCCTGCGAGGTGCGTTCCATTGACCACTGTCCACAAATTAAACTGCGCCATTAAGCATGGTGCAGATAATATTAAGTTGGATCAAGGAACAGTGGGGTTGTGTTCTGCGGTACGAGTCTTATGTCACCTGCCTACCAGAATATAGTTGACTCCGCTACGCCCGGCTATCGATTCTCACGTAATTGTGCTCCCGATGAACGGAGAATCATCACGCCTTTGTTTACGGACAAGTTCAGTTTCAGTCCTAGCAGTGATACCTGGCGTGTTTACATCCAGGCAAGAACGGCAAAATAAGTGCATTCAAGCTATCGTTAACATTTTACCCGTAATGGAAAATTTCCCGTATGGTATAGTATGTACACCAGGCTGCAAACATATAAACACACATTCGAGAATTTCACTGCATATTTGCATTAGGAAGCTACCATGCATGTACGTGGGAAAAAAAACTTCCCAATTAGTGCTTTTTAAGTACGCGTATAGCCTACAGCGTCATGGCAAATTTACGAAAATTTCTTAGAGTGGAGGTGGGTCTCATTCAAGTATGGGGTAACGGTATCATGTTGGGCTCACGTACACATTCTTCTGTGTATTTATCACCATTGTGTTAACAGGCTGGGCGTACAGAAGTATTGTCCTCGAGAGAGACCTGCAAGGGGTGCACGCCATTTACTTCGGGCTACACCAATGGATGACTGCTCGGGAACCGAGCATATCATCAGTTGGATTGCCCGGCCAGATTCCCCGATCCCAACCGTAACGATGAGCATGCTTGGGATAAGCTCGGGTGTCATATCTTGGAAAGTTCAGCATCTCCAGGATCGACCCGGGAGCATCGGGTGGTTTTGATGCAGGAATTGGACACCGCACACCCAAGAACTGTTCTCGACAATCTTGTTCTCAACTTGGGTGTTTGTTGTACTATGTGTTCTGTTTGGATTCAACACGTCGTACTGATTATTTACTCCATTACCCCAAGTCAACCCTTTCAGGCCCACTTTAATTTACTGTTTCAAGTGTTATAAACAAAAAAAAAAAAATGATGTGTGCTGTACTTAGTCAACACTACACAAGAATCTTCGTCACAGCCAATGAGTTGCAGGCTATAAGTCTGGTTACAGTTATATGAACCAATTATGACCTAGACCAGTAAGACGGTTTGCGAATCATTTACCCACAGGTAAAATTATTGGTTATTGAGCTTCGCAGTGTGCAGCCGTGCGCAATGTACACTATAGTGTACAATGGGTCTGAATGGATTGATACCCTGCTATGGGTAATGTCGGACGTTGACTGGTGTACTATTGTCAAGTACATTTTGAGTGTGTGAAGGGCAACAGCAAAAACATCTAATAAATCTCTTCGGATGCTGTGCTGTTGAACTAAACAAGTACAGTTCGCTGCTCGCCATCTAAATAGATATACGCTTAATTATAATTTTTGCTCATTAAGTACACAAGTAAAGGAATAAAAAAGATCTTTATGAACGAATCACAGGAGTACAACAAAGGTTGCCCATAGTATAGTCATAGCCCGATAAGTGTCCCATTTACATTTAATCCGATTTGCTTGCGCGGATGTGCCACTAGAGGCATACATGCTCTCCCATCATTCATAACTGCAAGACACCGAATAAACCATTCGTAGCAATGTGAGCCGTGCGAACCACAAAGCCAAGTTCAGCGAACTTTCAGCATGCCCCGACGACGTATTTCACAAGCCTTTGTCCAGCTAGATGAGTTCGAGAGAGGCCGAATCGTAAGCCTCCGAGAGGCAAGTTGGACGTTTCGGCGCATTGCTCGTCAATTGGACCGTTCTGCCTGCTCTGTGAGTCGGTGTTGGATGCATTGGATACAGGAGGGTAAACATACGCTCGGCGAGAGAGATCGGGTCTAGCCCGGCGAACCACCAGCAGGGAGGATCATTTCATAGTGTGACAGGCTATAAGGGGATACTGTCATAACTTAAAAATGGCTAATTTAAAAACACATAACTTGTGAACTTTCTAAGTTATGTTTTTTTTTTAACTTACGATAGTTCTAAGTTGTGTGTTTCTAAGTTTCGATAGTTCTAGTTTTGTGTCTCCAAGTTGTGACTGTTCTGAGTTATGACTTTCTAAGCTATGTGTGGTTCCCGGCTGTAAGCATTCCACGGGCGTCGCTACGCACCACGTCTGGGACATGTCGCGGCAGTTGGGGATATGTCTGTGACCACCAGTATCATATCCAGGCAGCTAGTAGAATGATATTTGTCGTCGCAGCGTCCCTTACAATGTCTACCATTACGACCTGAGCATCGCCGAGTACGTGTACATTCTGCCAGGAACATGCAGCATGACAGCTTGCGGATTATCGACGAGTGGTGTTCAACTACGAATCACGGTTCTGTCTGGATACATACAACAGCCGGATTCGAGTCTGGAGACGTCTTGGCCAGCGCCGCGATCTACGCTTCATTGTAGAGCGACACACCGTCTCAACGAGAGGTGCCATGGTGTATGGTGCCATTTTCTACGATTCCCGCACCCCACTGGGGGTGATTGAAGGAATCATGACTACGCGGCGATACGTCCAGGAAATTCTGCTACCATTTGCGCTCTGCTTACTGGTGCAGCTTGACAACCCCATTTTACAGCAGAATAATGCCCTGCTTCACATGGCGCGGGCATCTCTGGCTTCCCTTCGTAATGTCAACATGTCAACCTTCTTCAAGAAATTCTCTCTCTAAATGATGATGAAAACCGCATCAAAATCCATCCAGTAGTTTAGAAGCCTTATGCGAATACACAGACACAAGCGGCCGGGCGACTTAGTTTTATACTATGTCAGGATATTGTCGTCTCCATTGTATTTTAGAAAATTATTTTAAAATAAAAAATAATATTTTACTCTAAGCATGTATGTGTGCCACTAGGCTGGGTTCATGAAAACGTTCCTAGTTTCCATGATTTTTTAATATTCCTCCCCAACGATACCCTTACATCTAGCATGACAACCAAGGTAGTTGAGTGTCTTGTCTCTTCACCTAAGGAGGCCCCGTAGATTTTCTGAGAGACTACTTGGTGTCTACTTAGCGCATAAGCTGCGTTGCGGAGTTTTTGAAATACACGTTTCCCACTCAACTACAGTAAGCACAGCACGACACGACAAAAACCGCAACCACGACACAACATTTATATTTTCATTGTGACTGCTCGAATTTACAGCCCGATAGTTTACTGACGCGACACAGTACATAAAAAAATTTTGGAACCATTTAGAAGGCGCTGATTAACTGCGTTAGTTACAAAGGCGGTGGACAGGCGGGAAATTTGGAATACATGATGGTGACGTAATGCAAATAAAGGTAAAACTATTTTTAAGAGTAATACAGTAATTTTCAAATGTTTTTTTTCTATTAAGCTGCATATTAGCTATTGTAGGGAAAGTCTGCCATACAATTTAATTTTGCAAGGTTGTACATTCTGTGTGTTGCACCGCATGACACGACGAAAATAGAAGTAATTTCTAATCCAAAATTGGTGCCCGGATGGCAGAATTTGTCGGGCTTACGTCAGATCTATATTGTGTTTTATTAGCTGTTTAGTTCTATAAAACACACACACACACACACTTGCTTTTTCAAAGCGCCGTATCTCAATATATACATGTTGCTACACATTTTATATCAATAAAACAATAGAAAATGTCAGCTTTGAAGTATGATCTGCTTAAATTAAGTTGTGCTATACGAGGCTAGGTTATGTGCAAAGGTAAACATGACTGACTTTCCGCCTGTTTCCATTGGTTGGAATTACGAATTAAGTATTAAAACTGCTATTACAGAAGCCAACCTCCCGTGGCGCAGTTGGTTGGTGCGGGAGGCTCTGGGTTCGAATCCCAGGAAAGGCATGGGTGTTGATTTAAGTTAGGTTGTAAGTTAGTCAGTAAGCCGTCTCCTGCCAAGCTTTCAAGCATAAAACTGGGGGACATTAAAAAGCTCTTTACTATACAATACAATACAGAGCAAATACAGAATATGCGTTTCCGTATGCTAGATCAGCGCTTATTGCATAATTCTTAACACACGGTGTTTTTATTGCCAACCCAGCTTTATAGGCTATTCACGGTTAAGTGAGCCTTTTTGAAAGCTCTCTGATTTGAAATAAGAATCAATAAATATACTTTCATTTAGCTAGACGCCAACTTGCGAGTGCATTGGAATATACACACTGTGATTATTACTTACGTAGCAATATTGATTTTAAAATGTGGTTAAAGGATAAAACATTGATGGAAGGAAAAAGTAACGAGGGCCTCACAAGTGCTCACTTACCGTGAACAGCGTATAAAGGCTGTTCACGATAAAGTGAGCACTTTATAAATGAACCTTAGAAAAAAGTCACTGCTCCTGCATGCATATATTTTAACGGGTGTATTGAGTGACATTCGCCTAGTAAAGTTGGTAACAATGTGTGGAAAATAGCTCCATATTTTAATGTCGAATAAAAAGTGTTTGTGATAATTTAAAATGACTTCTTTTTGTTTCTGTTTTTTTTTTTTTTTTTAATCCATCAACGTGCAAAAATGAACAGATTTTTTAAGTATTTACTTTCTTAATAATTTTACAGTTTCATTTGACTGAAGCATGAATAAAGTGATGAGGCCCGTGGATATGTTAATTTTAAATAAAGCGGACGAATACGCAATTTTAAGAAGGGCTTTCAAAAGTGCTCATTTTGCCGTGAACAGTCTATACCCGTGCAGCAGCAGCAGCAGCAGCAGTAGCAGTTGGAAGCAGCTCGGCGGAACATTTCAATAAATCCGGCGAGCTCGCGGCTGCTTGGTGTCTGCGACGAAAGGGACGGAGTCTCCGGCTAAACTATGGTCAGGAGGGATGGGAGGGGACAGCGGCCTTGCGGCGCGCAGGTGTGCGCCAGACTCGGTGTCGCCTAAACACCTGGGCCCAGTCGGGGGTCGTCGAGGCACACCCACGGAGCGCGGGGCCGTACCGGTCTGTCAGCCGCGTGCCAGCATCTTGCAAGTCTCGCACGCCCAACCAAGCTCTCCGAGATACGAGAGGAGAGCTCAACACGTCCAGCCCGGCAACCACTTGCCGGCTGATTTCGGCGCCGCCACTCGCCATATTCTTCACGGTGAAATGAGCACTTTTGAAACAAACACTTGGGGGAAAAAAATCCCTACACTCCATTCACTGTACAAAACGCCTATGATACATGTTGTACAGGCTGTACACGGTAAAATGAGCACTTTTGAAAGCCCCGCCTAAGATTTACTTCTATACAGGTTGTGTATTCCTCCGCCTTATGTAAAACTAACATTGCCATGGGCCTCGTCATGTTATTCACACGTCGGTCAAATGAAACTGTGATATTATTAAGAAAGTAAATACTTTACAAATCTGCTCATTTTTAAACTTCGATGCATAAAAAAGACAGAATGAGAAAGACATAATTTAAGTTATCACGAATTGTTACCTAATACTTTTTATTCGACGTTATGATATGAAACTACTTCCCATCCATCCTTACCAACTTTACTGGGCGCATTTCATTCAGTGCTTCCGTTAAAATGTATGCAGGCAGGAACAGTGACTTTTTTTCTAAGGTTGATTTCAAAAGTGCTCACTTTATCTTGAACAGACTTTATTTAGGAAACAACCATGCACGTCGTACATGAGGTGATTTTTCAGACGTTTGTTTCGAAAAGTGTGAGGGAACCGTGAACAGACTATTCACATAACTAAAGACTGTTCACGATAAAGGGGCCACTTTAGAAATGAACCTTAAAAGAAGTCATTGTCCTTGCCAGCAAATATTTTAACAGGTGTATTGAGTAACATCCACCCAGTAAAGTTGGTGACGATGGATGGAAAGTAGTTCCATATATTACCATCGAATAAAAAGTGTTAGGTAACCATTTGTGATAACTTAAATTATGTCTTTCCATTTGTGTCATTTTTTATACATCGAAGTGTAAAAATGAGTAGATTTGTAAAGTATTTACTTTCTTAATAATTACACAGTTTCATTTGACCGACACATGAATAAAGTGATGAGGCCCATGGCAATGTTAATTTGACATAAGGCGGAGGAATACACAACTTGTATGCAAGTAGATATTAAGCAGGCTTTCAGAAATGCTCATTTTACCGTCAACAGCATAAACATAATATGCTACAGTACATATTGGTATACAGGCTCCCAATTAAGGTAGAAGTGAATAAATAAAATCAATACTTGTGATCTAGTGTGAAGGAAATGTTGAAATTTATAGCCAATGATATTAGTGAAGTTAGTATCTATTGTTTTAAACACATTAGAGAATGAGTGTGCGAATTCGTATTTTACACAAATCAGAGGCCGTGTCCGAAATGAAAAATTCGTTATTTTTTAATTTGTCCCTTCGTAAGTTTCAATTCGGACGTTGTCGACAGTCACTTGTTTAGCGCTCGCGGCAACGCAGTTTTACATTTACAGTGAAAATTATTTTTATCTAAATTTAACTCTTTAAACGGATGTAATGTTTCTACAATCATCATTGGACTGCTGCCAATACGTTAATAAATAATAAAATTAATTATGCTATAAAGACTTGAAAAAAAAATTTTTTCCTTACTAAATGTAGTTATAAACGAAGCCATATATTCACTTGATTTTTAAAACATGCTTAGTGTTTTTTATGAACCCACATTTGTTAAAAAAAAAAAAAAAAAAAAAAAGTTTTAATTACGCTTTTGCGTATGTCACAAACAACATGGCGCTGATTTCGTCATTTTTGTATTCTTGCTAACATCCGATAGATGAAAAGTACGAAATACCGAATCACCAAATGCGTCACCATTTTTGTGTACACAATCGGGTCGCGTGATCGTTTTGTCAACAAAATCTGCCATTTTGGACACGGCCCGAGTATCAACCTGTGTATCACTATCACCTCTTCATTCCTAACAGTTCGACAGTTTTCACTTGGATGGCGCATGAATAAAGTGATACGGCCCATCCCACTGGTAAGTTTACTGTACATACTGCAGAATGACACAGAATGAGAAGAACAGTAGCTCCCGAGCAGGGTTTCCAAAAGTGCTAAACTTACCGTGGACATTCTATATAGCTCAGTGTGATTTTTTAATTTTTTGATTTCGAGGACCCCTTTGATATGATGTACGTTTTGCTGACCCCCAAAGGTTTCTTTAATGCAAGCAAAGGAACTGTTTTCATTTATACGATCTATTTATTTTTCACTGCACAAATTGTTACACTCACAAGTGCACTTGACAACAAAATCTGCAAAAACCAACTTCATTTATAAATAAAGGTACATAGTTACAGCGTAATTGAGACCGTAGCTATAAGGGCACAAGGGCTCATGTGTCCTTGTGGAGAATGTTTTAAATAATCTTCCATGATTTTCTGAACACGCCCTCAAAATTTGAAGCAGATTAATACTTAAGACTGGCACAATGTTTTACGATTAGTATACAGCGTCTCTAGTCTCTAGGGTTTATTGTTTACAAGGGATGGTGTCAATGTTCAGTGTTCTGCTGCAGTGTCGTATCGTGTTTAAGATACATCATAGGTTATTTACCACTCACATTTATTAGTCTCGTGCGACCACTCTGGACTTTTCCAAACACCATTAAAATCTGTGTTCGCATTTTGTGCATATTGACGTTTTGTTTACAAGATTTTTATGGGAAGTAAAATATTGTTACAATTCCTCAAAGTCAGTGGGCTTGGTTCAGGTTCTTTTGGGAATGGAAGTCTTAATTAAATAAAAGAGTTAATAATATTATCTTATTTTATTTACAAACACTCCGAAGATAATGCTGTCGACTTACTACCTCGCAATAAACGGTTATCACTTTCTATTTAAAACAATTACTCAATTTATTAAAAACTGTACAATTTACATCACCCTAAAGGAGTCAATGCAATCAGAGAACCTAAATCAGTCCTAAAATACATTGCGTCAAAAAATACTGAATTATTTTACAAATTACATGTCCATGTCTGAAAGTTCCTATATTTACAATAAAGTCTGTATCACACATTCGTACTGCCCATCCTTAAGGTCATATTTAACTTTTTTTTTATTTGGTTAACTGAAAGAGCTTTTGAAAAGTGCCCCCCTTAATGCAGTTATTAGTTGTCAAAAAAATTATAGTTTTCAAAATATAACACTGAAAAGTCTCAATTTCCCGAATTCTGCAGCATACTGGGCTTTGCTCCTAGATATTTTTTTCCAGTAAAATTACATTTAATGCAATGTGTATGGTGTGCAGAACATATTGATTCAGAATGAATGCGATTTGGCACTCTGAATATTGTTGAAAATAGAGGCCAGACTTGTCAGAAATATATTTTTGTTCATTCAAACTATACTTTTAACATTAATTTAATAACTTGTTTAAACAATAAACTTTAGCGGAAAAGTTGTTTTTGTTCCTTTAGTATATTGTAACACAAATGCAGTATGCACCGCTTGGACTCCGAATTCAACTTTTTGGACCTGCCTATAACATTCTTGTGCCGGAATTTGAGAGTTATATTTTGAAAACTATAATGATTTTACAACCAACAACTGCATTACGGGGACATTTTTCGAGACTTCTCTCAGATAACAAAATTAAGAAAAAATATGACCTTAACTCAGTTCACGCTCCACTAGTCCGGAATGTTCTAGAGAGCTCCGAGCTCCCTCGTGCACAGTAGCCCGTCGTCGAGTACCACGCTCTATCGTCCGTCAATACCGTACCAAGCACCCACACTTCAGCCGTAGGCCATAGACCAGAAATTCCTCGAATGTCGCCTTGAGTGAGTGAAAACATTTGGACGTCTCTTAACATCGAGGTCTTGGGAGCCGATGAGGGTGTTTGACGTGAATATGGAGCGGCGCCGGAATTAGGGGGGGGGGGGGAGATCCTCGAGACGACCCGCCAACCAACGGCATCGTCCGGCACGATTCCCACATGCGAGAATCTGGAGTGACCCGGCCGGGGATTGAACCCGGATTGCCTTGTCGAGAGGTGGGCAGGCTAACCGCTCAGCCATCGTGGCCCCTACCGCGTTGAGCCGAGGGATTAAATTATCATATAATACACTCGCCCATCCTCCCAAGTCATCAGCTTCTCCGGAAAGAGGGAGGAGGGGTTGTGAATCAAGACCAGGTCAGCTGCCAATCACTCCGCCAGCCGCCGGGCTACGGTGCAGCGAGTGGGTCTGCCTGGGAGGACGGGAGGGTTGACGTGTGTCACACCTCCCCCTCCCCTCCCTCTCAGAGCAGTGACAGCACATAACTAGGTAGAGTGCGGAAGTCCGGGCGTAACAATATTATAGGCTATTCACGGTAAAGTGAGCACTTTTGAAAGCCCTCTCATTTGGAATAATAGTCAATAAATATATTTCATTTTAGCCTTAGACGTTACATAGATAAGGCGGTGGAATACACAAATAAAGATTAGCACTACCACACCAGGCTGAAGAATGCGCGGCGACACAATTTGTAACTATAGGCTGTTCACGGTAAAATGAGCACTTTTGAGGCCCTTGTTACTTTTTCCCTTTGGCCATTTTTTATCCTTTAACCACATTTCTAAAATAAATATTGCCACGTAAGTAATAAACACAGTGTGTATATTCTGCAGCACTCTGAATTTATCGTCTATGGTTCAATTGTGTAAGGGCTTTTATAAGCCCTTACACAATTGAAAACTTTAATATTTGACTTTACGATTTGACTTTACGTTTGCTTTCCGACATGTTGTTTCTTATGGAGCTTGACACACTGGAACTGTCAAAGGCAAAGTCAAGCACTCTTGACTTTACGATTTCGAAAAGTTGAAATTTCAAGTCAAAGTCAAGAAGCCATTTTGCTGATAATCTGACAGAGGTTATGAGGAAAGTGCGGTATTTCGTTGTAGGGCGATTTTAATCTCGGTATGTTAAACAAAGCTTGTATTAATTAAAATAAATGGCAAATGAATATGTGAAGAGGAAATATATGAATTGGCATATTTTAATCAAATAAACAAATGAGTTTTTTTGTTTTGAAATAAAACTTTTAATACAAATTTTAAGCCTATTTTAAAAAACGGTTCGTAAAATGCATTCCTGGATAATATCATAATTATTTACACCACAAAATAAACATTTTTATGAAACTCGCAGAACCGATGCCCTAGTGTCTGAACTCTGACTTTACAATTGTATTGTGTATTAGTAGTTTCGTCAGAGGAAAAGAAATATAAAGTCAAATGCTAAAGTCTTCTATTGAGTAAGATGCTTAAAACTCTTATAGGATCGCTCTACTGTCATTCAAACATGCCATAATGACTCGTCGCCCACCGTCACATCACTACTGCCCTCTTCCGCTCGCTCGGGGCAAATCCGTGACACGTAACACTACATATTTCATTATGCAGTATTGTTTCAGTAGTGGGGTGTCTTTTTGTAATATATTTCACACGAATATTTTTGCGAGGAAAATTTTGTCCACTGCTGTGAGCTATAGGTCATATTTTGTGATACTTCTTGTCTTGGAGGTCCCTCATTGTAACAATTTTACTTTCAGCAGGAACACATGTTTGTATAGGCTGTTCACGGTAAATTGAGTACTTTTTATGGCCTTACAATAGGCATTAACCACTAATAAACATATCTTATTGCAACCTCAGGCATTACATTTGCGGGCAGTGAAATATATTCACTGTGTTTATTGCTCACATTGCAATGTTTATATTAAAAAGCAGCAGGAAGATGGAAATTAGACGAAAGAAAACATTTAGAAAGGGCATTAAAAAGTGCTCACTTTACCGTGAACAGCCTATAACACAAAACTGTGGAGCACCGTTTATTATAGACGGCGAATTTGGTTTAACATCTTTATCAAGTTGATAACTGTAGTTTTATGCAGTAGTATTTTGGACATTATTTTTTATGGGAAGCTTGGGAATATTAGGAATTCGGGGAAGTTGCCAAACAGTACATTTCAATTCATAATAGTAATAATTTACTATATCGCGATTTAAAGTGGCGTCTGCTCGTTATAGAGGACAGACCAGGTTGTTTCAAATTTGCTATTTATAACTCAACCGTGCCACCGACCACGCTTTGATGTAAATACATCCCCTTAACATAAATATAATTTTTTCCTAAAAATGATTGCAACACAGAACGATGAATGGTTTTAATAAATAATTAACATTATTTTCGCCTTGTTGTAGCTAAAGTGGCCGTCCCGGATGAATGAGAAAATGGCCAGCCGACCTGAGAAATGTTCAATGGTCACAGACCGGATAGAAATTATTAGCAAGCAGAATCCCTGTACATGGAAATATTTTACTTGGAAAAATACAGAGTTAGCTGCAAATATAAAACTCTGGACATTCGTTCGTATGTTTACATTTTGTACACGTAAAAAGACTCATTTCGTGGAATGGCGTGACTTTGGAAGCGCGCTGGAGCAATCTGGCCAACAGATCGCAGCACAGTAGGCTGCATTATCACTGAAGTATTATTTACGTATTATTAAAAGTAAACTTTATGCTTCATACTGGTTTTAAGGGGCTCGGATTTGATACCTGCTGCATGAAATTAATGTATAAATCTGTGAAAAATACCCTGTGACATATCAGAAGCCTCGTCGAGCTAATATCAAACAGGCATATTTTGTCGACGTTAGTACTAGCAAGAACGTATGGAGAAAAGAGAAACGAAACAAAATAATCACGCACGGTTGCATGGTTTAACTGGTTTCACTCCACCTGCAGTTTATTTAGAGGGTAAGTTAAGCATCAATGCCTGTGATAGAAGTTCTAGGGATGGCGAAACCCGCTGTATTGTATTCTTGGAGATGTGTAGCAGGATCCAATGTGAAAACTTCAAATTTTCTCTTTTCCCACCAAATGGTCGGGGTACCAGCAAAAATGCCTAGGGATATTTTAATTTTATAACTATTCGACATATAACAAGTTAGACTAACTAAGAGCATACCCTGTCAAATTTGTACTATACAGAACTTCTCCACTACGCCAGAATATAAGGAAAAAAGATGGGGTGTGGCAGTGTTGGGGACACGGTCGTTTGTTTTGCATGAATAATCTACGTTGACGCGCTCGGACGCCTTGACATATATTTTTACGTTCCTGGCATAGCTTCACTCGATCATATGGGCTTTTATGGGTAGCACTGGATAGCTCTTGATATGATCTTTCCAACCGTATACGATTTCTGTATTTCGACTTGGCTTTTTGACGAGTATAGGCCGACATTGTGTTAAGTTTTCTTAATTTTTTTTACATTAAACACATATCATGCTACACAAATGTTTTTATACCACGAAATCGATTGATCTTGACGAGAGTTGTCGATTGAAACATACACGAGCGTCGTAGCTTCTTCTAGTCAAAAGTCATACTACGCGGAAGTTATGAGACGCGGCGAAACGAACTCAAAATCACCCCCCCCCCCTTTTTTTTTGTTTCCCTTCGTGCTCGATACTTCGCATTCCTCACTCAAATTAACATATTCTTTGATACTTTGGCAATCGAGTGGTGTAATTTAATTCTGAATGTAGACGTTATAGTCGGAGCTGCAATGCCAAACTGTATACCCCGATTTTGTTATCATAGGGTTTTCTGGATTGCCACCCACTGTGGCCGCAAATTTAAAGACATTTTCACGTCAAAAAACTGTGTTTGTTTCCATGATGATGGTCTTGTTGTGCAGAGCTTTCTCTAGGCCAACCGAGCGAAACCAACGCGACCCGAATCTTGCCGAGCGACAAGTCAACATTGCCGACACTGCCAGCAGCTGAGGATCAGCGAGGTCGCTTGTACAGAGCCCATTACCTTGTTATAGTCTATTAGCGGTATATTTACACTTTTTGTTTCCAACCTTTGAAAATCACCCCATGTATGACGTGTTTGCTTGTTTCCAAAATGTTTCACGTATTACAAGCTTCTATACTTACGTTAAAGGATAAGTATATTATATTTAGTTAAATGAGCTTCTACGTATTTTATATCTATAAATTATAGTATTCCACTGTGTTTTTTTGTTATTTTACGGCCGTCCAATGAAAGTATTTCTTTTTCAAGGTTGGCTACAGCCTATAAATAAGGAATGAATTGGGATGAGAGAAAATAATACTCTGAATGTTATAACTGCCATAAAAATTGCGATTAATTCTTTCTTAACGTTCAATCATAAATTTTGAGCTAAATTTATTATTTAGGTTTACATGATGTACTTTGGTTGAAGATTCAGAGCACATTAAAAAATCACAAGGAAGTACACTAATATCGGTTCTAAACTTTAACGAATCATTACTTAGGAGAACTTCTCACTAAATATATGTTGAAATAAAGAAACAGGTTTTGGCATAGAAGCAAACAAAACTTTGTTTTTTATAGAAAGAAATCTTTACGCAGAGAGTTTTACATCACTTATATGTAGTATTGTATTAATGCAATTTAGACATACACAACATTTCAATTAATTTGACTGCAAAATACTTAAACAATTAACTGCATCTGACATTAGCAGATATTTTATTTTTTTAATACTTTACGAAATATTAAGGCGAGTTCCAATACCACAAACGACAGTCAGCCAGAGGTACTTGACCGCTCAAAAATGTCGTGTACATAATCTTCACTTGAATTACAAACATTCAAACAGTATAGTATTATTTAAAATTTAGTGTACGTTTCTATCATTGGTTGCCTACTGGATTCTGTGAAGAGGGCAATGCTGCTAGTCTGGTTGCATATTATTATGTCGTATAAAAAAAACCCTATGCGAGCTACTTACAAGACGTATCAGAGGCCACCTCTGGTGAACAATTGCGAAACGTAAAAAGAGCCTGTGTGAGATAGTTTTTTTTTTGCTGTTTAATGCTATCTTACGGTTAGATTTCGCAACATTCCTCATACTGGGTATGTACTCTTGAGCACAGCAATACAATCACATAACTTTCCAACATTTCACTCAGCTTAAAACTTCAGCACACAATGTAAATTCGCTTATATGCTATTCAGTAAACGTTGCCATGCGACTAATAAACAGAGTGTAGTATACATTCTACCACTCTCAAAAGTTGACGTCCGAGCTGCAATAAAACATATTTATTAGTGGTTAATGCTTGCTGAGAGGGACTTAAAAAGTGCTCACTTTACCGTGAATAGCCCATGACTTAAGTTAGAATTTTAGATGATTTTGCTTGGCTACGGAAACAGAATAATGATGATGCAGCAGTTCAATAATAATCTGCTCGGTATAATAAACATACTCGTTAATAATGCGGTTTTATGTGTGCACATAAACTGTATAATGACCCGTATAGTTTAAGTGCATAATTTTTAAATAGTGTCGCAGTTTTTATTTAACTGAATACTGGAGTGAGATGAAATTACTTCAGACTATAAGATGTTACGTTACTGTAACCACATTTTTATTGAAAAGGAAATCCAGACGAACGTAATGAAGTCGTATTCTACAATTAGAGTCACGATATAAACATTCACAACACATACAACTGTATCTTGTACCTTGGAACACTCAAATTTAATCTATAAGCGTCAGATTATTCTTACATGAAGAAAATAATAGGAAAAATTAAAAATAAAAATAAATTTTTTTCAAAGTTTTTGAAAGAATAGATTGTCAAACGATCATGTTAGAGAGGGAGTGAATCTCATTTCTCGGCTGATAAAGATGTTACTTCAGGCCGCTCACAAGCGTACTTGTCTCAAATCACCTCGAATACGAGACGTTTAATATAACATTTTAGATGCGTTAAATTCTAAAAGCTTTCTCGGGAAGTATTAACGAAGCTGTGCTCTGCCAGCCACAAACGCAGATTGGACCACTCAGCATTTGGGAACGTGAACATAGAAATTAGGTATTAGGTATTAGGGTATATTCAGGTGGTAAAAGTCTTGACAAAGTTGGAGCTGCAATTACTGTGCGCCTCTGTATATGGAGACCTGTAAAAAAATCGATACAAATTAGCAAGGGAAATACTTGTTTTCAGAAACAAAAATAACTACTAACTTTTAAAACACTTTTTAAACTCATGCACCATCATTAACATTTATTTCTTGCTATCCAATGTGAGCAGTTTAGTGAGTCCCGGTTAGGGAATGTGAAGTTAGGCAATGAAAAAGATAACATTTAAAACAGATAAATAAGATTGGAGGTATTTCACTTGGAAATACATTTTGTAATACGCAGATCTCCATAAACTTTACAGTAATTTTGACCTTATAGCTTTAGAATAAGAACATTATTTTCATTTGCGTCGTTACCAGCAAGTTATAAAACCTTCTCTCTCTCTCTCACTCCCGCAAGTATATATTATTTTATGTGTCATAGCATGTTTAAATTGCTTGAGTTAGAAAGAATTGTAATTCAAATGGTGCAGTATATGAGCTCAAGCATTAGTAAAGGATTTGCCATAATGATAGCTACAGGCTAACGATTTACATCCATTTAAGCACCTCCCACCAAATTCCAAGTCCCGTAATTTTTTAAATTCGATACACTCTGTAAATCCTATTTCTTACATAAGGTAAGGATTTATGTTGACTTTCGTTATCAATGGTAGATGCATGTAAAAATATGTTTGTTACAAAATGTTAGCATAATATCAGAGGAAAATACAAGAAAAGATGAGAAGAATATGATCATAATCACCGGTAAGGGTTATAGCTATAAGAAGGGGGAAGTGTTAATTCATCACAATTAAGCCTCTACCGCTTTCACATTATAAACACAATATTTACCTTAGCTACATTTGAGTGACGTAGAACACTTGAGTGCACACGAATGCGATGCTTTGTCCCTTTGGTGCGTTTTTACAGATTGGGTTAAGCATACACTGTAAGAAATTATTCTGAAAATCGCCATATGGGCTGTTCACGATAAAATGTGCACTTTTGAAAGCCCTGCTAAAGATCTACTTTTACGCACATTGTGTATTCTTCCGCCTTACGCAGAATTAACACTGGCATGGGCCTCATCACTTTGTACATGCGTTGGTCAAGTGAAATTTTGAAATTATTAGAAAAGTAAATAGTTTACATACCTGCTCATTTTTACACTTCGATGCATTAAAAAGAACTGAAAGCGTAAAGAATAGTCCTTAGTTATCACAGAAGGTTACCGAACACTGTTTATTCGACGTTCATGTATGGAACTTCTTTCCCTCCACCGTTACCAACTTTACTGGATGCATATCAATCAGTGAGCCCGTTAAAATATATGTAGGCATGAGCAGTGATATTTTTCTAAGGTTAATTTCAAAATTGCTCACTTTATCGTGAACCTCTGTATATGCTTAGTGAGAAAGCGGGAATGGCGTAGGCTGTTCACTGTTAAGTGAGCACTTTTTAAGGCCCTCCCAACAGGCTTTAACCACTAATAAAAACATCTTATTGCAGCATCAGAAATTACATTTTGAGGGTGGTGAAATGTATACACTGAGTTTATTCGTCACATTGCATGTTTATATTAAAAAGCAGCAGGAAGATGGAAATAGGACGAAAGGAAAAATTAAGACGGGACTTAAAAAGTGCTTACTTTACCGTGAACAGCCTATACATATTTTCCCCTATACATTAATTGTAACGTTCCTACATTTGCTCAGGAAACAGTCAAATGCGTAGGAAGTTCCCAACTGCGTATAGAAGCGATGCTAAAAATTCCTATACCAGCAGCTTGACGAGTGTTTATTATTTCCATAGAGTGTATAGGTTAAAAACTTCCATTGCAATTTAGGAAGTTTACCATAAGATTTTTTACAGTGTAGTTTGCACGAGGCGAAGGAATATCCGGGAAGTAGAACTTGAGCAGGGCTCGAGGAAAGTATGAAGTGGGAGAGAATGGACAATAGCGGCGCCGCGACGCCGGAGCGGTGTTGGGCAAGAGACAACCTGCGGCGCCACCTATCATAGTCTGTGCACGCGGAGGTCCGCAGGCGTGGGTGACCTTCGCAAGGTGGCCGCGCCGGCCAGCTAGCACGCGAGCTGCGAGCCTGCCTGCCCAGGGTAGGCTGTCCACGGTTAAGTGAGCACTTCTGATGCCCTAGTAACTTTTTTATTTCAGTGATTTTTTTATCTTTTAAACCACTTTTTTTTTACGTAAATATTTCCATGTTAGTTATAAACACAGTGTATATATTCCACCGCACTTGTTGGAAGTTTACGCTTTAAGTCTAAAATAAAATATATTTATTGACAATTACTCCAAATTCGAAGGCTTTCAAAAGTGCTCACGTTATCGTGAGTGGCCTATAGCGCGCGCTATACTCTTGTTTTCACAACAGAGCGTCGCGATGCGACGTGACGCACCGCATCGTGACGCTCTATTGTGAAAACCGCGTAAGGTAAAAGTAAAGCCACAGCGTATGGAGCACTGCACCCGACTACAGAACGTGAATAACTCATAAGAAAAGTAGTACAGACACCATGAAAAATGGTCAGGAAAGTGCGATTTATGCTGTATATGAAAGGAGAATGTATACATTTTGCAACATTACAAAATATTTTACCAAAATATACTTCTTGAATGTGAAAAATTCATTGCCTGATAAAGTCCGCATTTTTAACAAAATTTAAACGCATTTCCGTTTTGGATGCTAGGAAAAACCGAATTTACAAGAAAATGTTCAAGTATGATCGTCATAATATTTACTATGATTGCATGTAAGAAAATCAAAATAGTAATCTATTATACCAATTTCATAATTAACTTTACTTAGGTCGGTTTCAGCCATAAATGTTTGTGTCAAATGGATGCACATAAATTCAATTATAAAAATCATTTCCTAGATTATTATTACAATTTTCTTACATGCAATAATAATAAATATTATGACGATATCTCATGACGAAGATTTTTTGGCAAGTTCTGCTTTCCGAAGCATCCAAAACGGAAATGTGTTTAAATTTTGTTAAAAATGCTGACTCTATCGGTTGGTTAATTTTTTACATTTAAAAAGGATTTTTAGTCAAATTTTTATAACGTTTTATAACGTTTCATATACAGTATAAATCACTGTTTTCTGAAAAATTTTTATGGTGTATGTACAATTTTTTTTACGAGTTCATCGCGTTCTATAGTCGGGTGCAGTGCTCCATAGGCAGTGTCTTTACTTCTACCTTAAGGCTGCTCACGATAAAGTGAGTAGTTTTGAAATCAACCTTAGAAGAAACTGCTCCTACCTGCACATATGTTAACGGGCGCACTGAGTGACAAGCGCCCAGTCAAGTTGTAATGATGATGGAGGGAAAGCAGTTCCATACCTTAACGTCGAATAAATAAGTGGTGGGTAACCATTAGTGATGAATTAAATTATTTATCTCGCTTTCTGTTTTGTTAATGCATCGTAGTGTAAAAATGAACAGTCGTGTAATATATTTACTTTTCTAAGAATTTCACAGTTTCACTTGGCCGACGCGACGCATGAATAAAGTGATGACGCCCATGCGAAAGTTAATTTTAGATAAAGGTGGAAGGATACACAGCGTGCATACAAATAGATCTTAAGCAGGGCTTTCAAAAGTGCTCATTTTACCGTGAACAGCCTGTGCACCACAGTACGTGAGATCCTCGGCGCTGTCTTGGCGGCCACCCAGCGCCCGGTGCCATCGCTTACGAGCGTGCTCTGGTCGCGTAAAGGCTGCTCACGGCAAACTGAGCTCTTTCGAAAGCCCTGCATAACATCTACGTGTATGCACTAAGTAAAAATTTTAATATTAAACAAGCGCCCAGGCGAATCCCCGCCTTCCCGGAACCAGGACCCCCCAAATTTCCAAGCTCACCGTAGTAATCATTCAGAATTGTTAATCTATCTATTCCTGTAGTAATTTTCCTTATTGAAATGTAATCACTAATCAAAGTAATACCTAACCAATCTAATAATTGTTATGAGTATAATTTTCGAAACTAAATTAATAGATGTTCCTCTCGAGCCCTCATTAACAATTCATCACTATCATTATGAACAACATTGTCTCGTATATTGATGTCGTCCGACTCACAAAGACATCAATATCACAGATACACACAGGAACCAATAAACTAAAGGAACAACACCTACACTGTACAACACCCTACACAGACAACATTACACTGACACCATCGCAACACAGACACAAATATCAAACACACGACAGACATCTCACGAAAACGACAACAATCGTCGGCCCCTCTGTCTCCGGAGAGGATGGCGGGGTGAGGGTTCAAGGGCGAGGCAGAGGAATTTTAGCTTTTTACATTTTAAAATTATAACATAACCTTTTTCTTTGAGATTATAACTAAATATAATTTTGCGCCTCTGTAATTTTAAAATTCAACTTGTTTTTAATTTTTATAACGTGAGAAATATTATGATTCGACTTTTTTCTAAATTTATTTTAAATTCTAGTAACTAGGACCAGTTATGGCCTTCAGCTGGGTACTGATGTCATTTTAATATGTTCTATTCTGTTCTGTATGCGCACGGAGTATTCTTCCACCGTATGTAGAATTAACATTGCCATGGACCTGGATACTTTATTCATACTCCAGTTTCCTGAAGAACTGAAATAGTTAAGAAAGTGACTATTTTACCAATTTTCTCATTCTTACACTTACAATGCATAAAAAAAAAAGCAGAGAGCAAAGGGAATAATTTCTGAATTTTCATATGTTTACCTACCACTTTAAATTCAATGCTAAGACATGGCAATACTTTCCCACCGCTGTTACCAACCTTACAGGCCGCTTCGCAGTCAATGTGTCCATTAGAAGCATGCTGGTAGGAACAATGACATTTTTTTAATGATTGATTTCAAAAGAGCTCAAATAACCACAAATAGTCTATAGTTACGTAGAGGTGCAGCAAAAAGGGAGGCCAGGGCCCATTGTACTCCCCCCCCCCCCCGTGTAAGTAATCAGAGGGAACCGGAAGGGACCAAGGCTTAAAACATTAAAATAATATTGTCTTAAAAGTACTTAAATTTTGTCTGGAATTCAAAGGCTATATTGGAGCATCTTCCACATGATTCGAGCTAACAAATATTAAGTGTAAACAATTGCCGCTATTTATATTTTATTTATATATTATATTAATATTTTCAGAAAATCTTGATATGATCGTGAGCATCGTAATGCCCGAAGAAATTTTCCATACATGTTTGATAAAAAAATTTACAGGAAAAAGACAACAAGCCTGATTTAAATTTTTTGACTTCACGAACCAAGGCTGAGGGTGGTAATTTCTGTACGCCTTGCCATTCCTACCCCTTTTACCGAGATTAAGACGATGCTGCCCCCACCCCTAGAAACTATATTTGTCTCGCACTCACAAGGTCGCCGGCTCGACTCCAACGCCCTGTTCCAGGTGTGGTTTGCTCAAGTGGTTTTCCACTCCCTTCCCAAGTTCTAAGTTGATATGTGTGCAGTGCTCATGGCCCTTCTCAGTTCTCGTTCGTTAGGTTAACATCCTGAGTTGCCTGGTTACAAGAAATGCACGCGGAAGGAGAGGTGTACCTTGTATCGAGGGTAGCATCACTCGGAGTGACTGGCATTTCGACGTGGGACTTTCAGCAAGTTTGTGTTTCATTTTTCATTAAGAACAATGAAATCTACATACATTTGCAAGTTGCTTAGTCAACAGCACTTCCCGATTTTCGGGTCACCCGTGTGATTTGAAGGCGATGCATTGGGCCACCTGTTTTCCGCGAAAAGATTTCAGGTCTACTAGTACTCCAAAACACTAGCAGCTCAGATCCACTTTCGTGATTGTATGATTTTAACTGTCACGCATTGCAGGTGTCTGCCCGCGAATCACGGACACTCGGTGTCAGAGTTACGTAATTCCGATTGGTCCGGTCAGGTAAGGAACTGTCTCCCGACAAATACACGTGGCAAATAACCAAAGGCAATCTGCACGTATGCCATAGGGCTTTGGAGTCTAGCCTTCGCGAAAACCAGGTGGCACTAGTGATACGGAATGAGACCCTGAAACGGCGTGGCCATGGAATAGAACGCAATGGTGTGGTTCGAGGGAGCGCCCACACAAAAACCACCGGTGGAGGATCTCTGCCCTAGCCACGCTGCCATCATGGCCCAAAACTATTCTTATTAAATGCTATTCACGATAAAATGAGCACTTACGAAATCAACCTTAGAAAAAAGTCACCGATCCTACCTGCAGACTTTTTATAGGCGCACTGAGTGGCATGCGTCCAGTAAAGTTGGCAGCGATGGAATGAAAGCAGTTCCATGTCATAATGACGAATAAAAAGTGTTAGGTAACTATTTTCTGTAACTATAAATCATTTCTTTCATAAATATTTCATTTCTAATAATTTCACTGTTTCGATGGAACGAAGCATGAATAAAGTGGCGAGGCCCGTGGAAATGTAAATTTTACATAAGTCGGAAGAAGACACAACGTGCATACAAGTAGAACTTAAGCAGGGTTTTCCAAAGTGCTCAATTTACTGGGAACATTATATATAGACCATTCTCATAAACTTCAACTTTTTTGAAGCCCTGTCAAAGGTCTTCTTTCAGACTATTACTTCGCCTCATGCAAACAGAAGCTTAAACATATCTAAAAATTTACACAACAGGACAACGCACCGTATTTGTGCACACTAACTGTAATTATATTTTGCATGAGAACTATTTCTTAGTAGGCATTACCAACACATCTTTTTTTCTTTCCTTGGTTTTATACATTTTAATTATTAACGAAATATTGACATTTGTAGATAAAAAAAATAAGCAAAAGTTCAATTTAACCAAAAATAAGATACTTCCATGTTAATAAGAGCACACATGACATATTAAGGAAACAACCAAACACGTTATACCTACATCTATGAATTTTTCGAAATTTCGATTAAAAAAGTGTGAAGGAACCGTAAACAGACTTTCTTCTTGAGCGCATGATCAATTCTTCTTGCTGCGTGTGTACAGCAAGATGTTGGATGACGTTCGGCGCACGGGACGAGGTTTCCACAAAAGGATACATACAGGATGGTCCAAATGTCTTATCATCCGCTTAATTTTCCTTCGAGCTGTGTATGACATTTTATTCTATACTTCAGATGCCTGGCAAGGGCCGCTACAGTGCCAAAGTGGTTGCTGTTGTTGTTGCTAGTGTTTCAGCACATGAAAGTTCACATACTGGAAAGAGCATTGAGAATGTGCAACGAGACTTCATGAGACTATTTCACAAAGAAGCTACTCCTAAAAGGACAATACTGCGTTGGGAACACCAGAGATTTCTGACGGGTTCAATATTATTACTGGTTATGCGTGGGCGACAAGACATGTGGACCATCTGGTACAGTACATGGCGCAGCTGACTAGCAAGGGTGGGCAACGTTGCGGGTGGACATCGAACCAGTCCATTCACGACTGGAACAGACTTATGAAAATCAACCTTTGAAAAAACACCCTAGTCATTAGCTGCATGCATAACTAGTAAAAAAAAAAAGTGGCGGGAGCCACCTTTTTTACTAGCTATGCATGCAGCAAATGGCTATGACTTTTTTAAAGTTGATTTTCATAAGTCCGTTCCAGTCGTGAATGGACTATAGATATAAGAGATAGACCGCTTATTCTTCTTGTGCGCATGTACCCTACATTTAGCTACCCCAAAATAACACAACTGTCAAAGTCACATGGTCAACAGTGATGAATGTGTTTGTTTGTACCTTAATTTTTAAATGACAAGTACTATTATTTTAATAATATACTTTTGCCAACATTAATTTACACCAACTGCGTCAAAAATTGATTAGAATAAGTATAAAAACATCCGGAAGCGCTTGTTTACTTAGCAGTGTTGTAACCTCAAATCAAATCCACGCCGTTTTTGCTAGCCGTATCGGCAAACAAACAATTCAGTTGTTAGGACACGGAGACTGGCTTTGCGCAGCCGGCGAGATCGGTCTACCTCATCTTCGATGTGTGCCTGGAACCCGCAGGCCCGGCCGACATTTCGCATCTCGCGCAGGACGATGACGTCACGCGCGGGCGCAGTCACGCAAGTACGGCGCCTCGGCCCGCAATCATCTTCCCAACCCAGCATGCAACGCGAACAATCGCGAACAAAGGAAGACGTCGCCCACCCCTTCTCACCCGCGAGCCTTCTTTTTCCGGCTGCTAAACCCTCTCTTCAAAGGTCAGCTGCTCGGCAACGCCTCACGTTTTCTCACTGAGACGAATAATACGACGGTGGGAAACGAATTTTCGTATCCATAACCCACCAGGACTGTTATACGCTGTTCACGGTAAAGTGAGCACTTTTAAGACCCCCCCCCCCCCACAGCCATTATCGACTACTAAATATATATTATTGCAGCTTCAGGCAGTGGTGAAATAAAATACTTTTGATGGTGGTGAAATGTATACACTGTGTGTATTGGTCACATTGCAATGTTTATATTAAAAAGCAGCAGTCGCAGGCTGACGCCGACATTTGCAACGTACTCGACGCCGACGCGCTGCGACGGAATATGCTTCATCGTGACTGGCTAACGCTCATCCCAACGCATCGCACTATTGTGGAACCAGATTTAAAAAAAAAAAGCTGTAAAATTACTTCGAAAAAAAAATTGTTATGTAAAGAGGGGCATAAACTACGATTTTTTTTTTTTTAGCGATGGCTTACTTAGTTCACAATGGAAACGTGAAATTCCAGTAAAAATATAACATTTATAGAGTTTACTTGCGTGTCTAGTTATAATAAAAATTCCACGTTTCTTCACGCTTTAATGAAGAAGACCAAGATGGACATGTCGAATATGTGAACGTGCTCAACGACAACGAACATTTTACTGACGAGGTTGTTCAGTCCGATGAGGCAACCTATAAATTAAATGTAACTGTCCACAGTCAGGATTGTGTGTACTGGGCCGATGAAAATCCCCACCTTGTGGTAGAGCATGCAGTCAATCTTCTTGGGTTAACAGTGTATTGCGGTATGTCTGCCAGAGGACCCGTGGGGCCATTTTTCTTTGGCGGAATGGTGACAGGCGAAAGTTACATAACATAACGTAGGATTTATATATGGACCCAGTCCACTGCGTTTAGCCATTACTGGGTGTGTGATGTTTTGCCATTCGGTTTACTGCATTGTAATATTTGGGGGATACGGTTTCCCGATCCCCCTAAAGATGTAGTATTTGCTACGTGAAGGTTTGGTTCATCTACCATCTGACCCAGATGACGACTGCTTTTTCTAGTATGGCGATGCATCGCCGCATTACCATCGTGACACACGGTCGCTCCTGGATGAATCATTTGCTGGGATTGTGGATAGGACGATAAGGGAGATTTGAGCATCCACCCGGATTTTCCGATGTAGCTACAGTGGCGAAGAAAGCTTCGTGTAGAATCGGCATTGTTCGTCCCCGTAAGGTCGAGTCCACAATAACTGGTCTGCGGACTCCTAACTGCTGAATGGTGTACGTAACCTCCTGACGTCACAGCTCGCTGTCCCAAGGTCCCATGTCCGAAGATCATTCGCCAACTTCAACTTTCGTCCGCGGACGTTTTATAAGTTGTTTTTATTTACACTTTATCCCGCGCAAACGGTAAAAGTAAATGTGCGGGTGTATTAGTTATTATTATTAAAACTCGCTATTTGTTCAAAGCAATAACCGCTAATTTTGTAACCTAGAAAACGAAACATTAAAAAGTAAAAATACAAACATTCACTGACCATAGAAAAAAAGTCCAAATGAAGTTAAATTAAAGCATAATCGAAACGTACTCATTCGCATAACTCAAAACAGAAAACGAAATAAAATGAGCTAGACAGATCAATATTGAACATTATTTATACGTAATAGCATACAATTTACTGGAGTGCTAATTAGGATGCACTCTAGTTTCCGTGTCTGAAAGCATAGCTACGGCCAGCGTCGAATTTGGTGCACTCTGGTGCCAGTGTTAGAAAGCTTAGCTTCGGACGTCGTTATTGTAGACAAGCACGTTGGGACATGCGTCCGCGGACGAAGTAGGTCCGCGGACAATTACACTGCGGACGAGCTATTGTGGACTAGGCTTAACTCGAAGCCAAGGGAATTCGGAAACTTTCCCTATTTGGATTTACGGACTTAACTCCTTTTTCGTCATTACGGATTGCCTTCCCGTATGTACACTGTATGTTTCCGTAAAACATTCCGTAAATATACGGAAGATTTTAAACAGTGTAGCGTACTTACAGTTGCACATGGGCCTCGGAAACACCACGTAAACCCACAATGGCCACATGACGGAGCCCTGCCAGCTGTGTTTGTGTGCGGAGAGACAGATGGTCCATTACCGCCGCAACAGTTTGTGTAACCGCACATAGGGGCGACTCGCTCACACTCTCGTACCATCCCGTATGTACCGCAGACTAGAGATGAGGTGGACACATTCCCTGCGCACGTGCCCAACATTGATTCGGCCACAACCAGTACAACTGTCAAAATATAACTTGTCAGCGGTGATGAAACTGTTTGTTTACATTTTTGAATTTTCAGCATACACCCTTTCGTATGAATGAAATATTTTGATTAATTTGAATATATTACACTAAAGGCTGTTCACGATAAAGTGAGCTCTTTTGAAATCAATTTTAGAAAGAAATCATTGCTCCTACCTGCATATAATTTAATTGGACGCACTGAGTGGCATGCACCCAGTAAATTTGGTAACAATAGAAGGAAAGGAGTTCCATCTCTTTTGACGGCAAATTAAAAGTGTTAGGTGAACATTTGTGTTGTGATGCACCAGTCTCGCGTCCTGTGGTATTCATTGTAATATACTTCAAATAAATTAGTAGTGTTTGTAAGCCGATACAGGCATGGCGAATTCCTACATTTTTATTTGCAGCGCCACTTTACCCAGTCAATGATTTTTTACATTATGTGTGATAGTTCATTTATGTTTATTCGGTGAGCCAACCTCGGTATATAAGTTGCCAGGGAGTTAGTTGATTTTGAATACTGCAGTTTCTTTTCACTAAATGGAAATTAATTTTTGTTTTAATGTTCATTATATTTATATATATATATATATATATATATATATATATATATATATATATATATATATATATATAGTTTTCAACCGACATCTACACCACTCGGTTGGTAAGTTAATATATTATACTGTTTTAAACTAGGAATTCTTTCGTACTTTGTGTCCAATTTCGCTACGGAGGTTTGTGAGAATAATGCTCTAGTATTAATTTAGCGGAATTTTGATTACTTATTAAAGTATTTACCTTTGCAACCATACATACGATTTGGACTAAATTTTACTATCATGATTTGTAACTAAATTTGAGAAATACATATTAAATCATGCAAAATCATTTGACTATATTAAGTATGGTTTATTTAAAGTATTCAGACGAATCTATGGACCCTGGTTCCCGTACAGCGTAAACTAAAATGTTTTCTTTTGCTTTCTGTTTTACAATGCATCTAAGTGTAAGAATTAGCAGATTTGTAAAATATTTACGTTTCTAATAATTACACAGTTTCACTTGACCTACGCCACGAATAAAGTGATGAGCCCAGGGCAGTGTTGGATCTACACAAGGCGGAAGAATATACAACGTGTATACAAGCAGATACCAAGCAGGGCTTTCAAAAGTTCTCAGTTTACCGTGAATAGCTTATAGTTGCAATAACATAAACGTAAGTCGGTCTCCTGCCCGATTCTTGAACTGCGTCGCATGCAGTAAGTTTGAATAACACGTTTTTCGACCAAACTATTTAACGTGTCCCGAATGCGTACACTTACTATAAAGAAAACATACGCCATACGAGGACAGAATGGTACCTTCAAGATATTACGAATGTCGTAAGTATTCTTTTGCAGTCCTCCAACATCGTTAAAAACAGCCTTTTTTTCAGACTACGGTATCTCAAAACACGCTACTCGGGCACGAAAAACTACAGTATAAGCCTGCGTTGAACCTTGCTATAGACTGTTCAGGGTAAAATGAGCAATTTTGAAAGCCCTGCTTAAAATCTACTTGTATACACGTTGTTTATTCTTCCGCCTTATTTATAATTAACATTGTCATGGGACTCATCACTTTATTCATGCGTCGGTAAAGTAAAACTGTGAAATTATTAGGAAAGTAAATATTTTACAAATCTACTCATTTTTACACTTCGGTCCATAAAAAAAACCAAAAAGAGAAATAAATAATTTTAAATTATCACATATGGTTACCTAACACTTTTTATCCGACGTTAAGTTATGGAACTACTTTCCATCCATCGTTACCAACTTTGATAGGCGAATGTCACTCAGTGCGCCCATTAAAATTTATGCATGCAGGGGCAGTGACTTTTTCCTTAGGTTCATTTCTAGAATGATTACTTTATCGTGAACAGTCTTTACAATTCTTTTCACCAATAAAATAATAGGGTTGCCACTGCAAGTCCCAAGGCCACACGCAGCATGAGAACATAGCTTGCCAGTTCCAGTGTAGAGCCCTGCGCATAGTGGCGAAGGCGCACTTGATGAGTAGTGCAGTGTCGCTCTTATCGCTCCCGCGCTTCTCAGCCTCAAACATTAAAATAGTTATACGCACGCAACTGCCTCAAAGGAAGTGTGCAAACATATTGAAGTACGTACTTTCATAAACGGTGCTCTAAAATTTCGCATCCTACCCGCGTTTGTGGTTGGGCTTTTGGAAAACAGCAGTTCAATGTTGGAACATTTAGAGTGATACTGAGTAGCTTGCATGCGTACTGTTAAAATAGCGGTTTCTGTACGGTAATGGGCACCCATATGGGGGATGTGACTTCTGTTGGGTAGGGGGGAGGAGGGCTGGTAAGGAGAGGGGATCGGAAACTCTCAACTAAAATTTTGTTTTGAATTTCATAAAATATTATTTTTACTATTGTAACTAAAAATAAGTTTCGAATTTCTCTGGATTGTTTCTACTCCTAACTTCTGCAAGAAAGTGTTAAGGTTTATAAATAATTTAAATAAAGCAGGCTTAATGTTTGTCAGGGATAGCCTGTAATTCTCCGCATAGGTTAGCAAGAGGTCACCGTGAACCAAAACGAGCTTGGTGATGCAGAAATAACGCACTCTACTCACATTTTGGAAGATCCTGGTTCGATTCTCGGTATGGTCATGCTGATTTCGGTTTGCCATTTTTTCCCCTTGGAAACAGCTCCTTGCGAATTCTGGGATGCTTCCTTACTATGGGCCATGGAAACTTGCCTCCGCGATTCTGATTTTCTGAGCCTCTGTATCCGCCTTTAACGAAAACCGCTTTCCAACTTGACGTTAAGGCTTACCTGGTATAGGCTATTCACGGTAAAGTTAACACTTTTAAAGGCTCTGCTATATTTTCCCTTCAGCCAATTTATATCTTCTCGCCAATTTTTAATATAAACATTGCCAAGTGAGTAATAAACACAGTGTATAACTTTCACAACTCTCAAATTTAACGTCTGAGGTCATAAAAAACATGTTTATTACTGGTTGATGCCTGTTGGGAGGGCCTTAAAAAGTGCTCACTTTACCGTGAACAGCCTATACTTGAACTGCGTTGCATTGTGATTGAAATGCACGTTTTCGCACGAATACTAATAAACGTGTGTCCAATGTACTGATCTACGAATGGAACACGCACTTCAGTCTACGGCTGTTGAGTACTTTCAAAATGTCAGGCACGTTAGAGACCCTGTTTCAGAGTACTTACTCCAAAACGGCTAAAAACGGCTTTTCCAAACCGCTGCATCTCAACATACGTAGCAGATACACACAAAACCACTCAGGGGCCCTGCACCGAACCTCTCTACAGACTTTACACCAGTGCTATTCACGGTAAAATGATCACTTTTGAAAGCCTTGCTAAAGATTTACTTGAATCTACGTTGTGTATTCTTCCGCCTTTTGTAAAATTAACATTACCATCGGCCTCATAACTTTATTCATGCGTCGGTAAAGAAAAACTTGAAGTCATAAGGAAAGTAAATAATATACAGATCTGCTCCTTTATAAACATAGACGCATTAAAAAAAAACAGAGAGCGAAAGTTTATAATTTAAGTTATCAAAAATGGTTACCTAGCACTTTTCATTTTGACGTTAAGATACGGAACTATTTTACATCCATCGTTACCAACTGTACTGGGCAAATGTTACTCAGTGCGCCTATTAAAATACATGCATTCAAAGGGCAGTGACATTTTTCTAAGTGATCAATTTATCGCGAGCAGCCTTTGATAAGATCACCGCTGAAAGTTCCCCACCAGGGTACACGCATTGCGACCACAACACTGCACGCCAGCTCAGAACTTTCCTATTTATAGTCCTCATGATAAAGCGAAGAGATTTGGACGGCTCTTAACATCGAGGTCTTGAGAGCCGATGAGGGTGGTTGGGGCGGGGGGAGCGGGAGATCAATTTTTCTAAGGTTTATTTAAAAAGTGCTCACTTTATCGTGAACAGCCTTTAACTTTTGTAGTAATTTGCAGGTTGTATTCAGCTGTCTTTATGTCCTACTTTTGCAACAGTCATAAAGGTACTTGTAAGTTAAATGAAATTTTGAAAAAAATGATTATAAAAAGTGGGTATTTTTCAGAGATGCTGTTATGTCAGCTCTCAGTTACAAGTTCTCTTTACTTGAAATTCTTTTGCAATGGAAAACAAATAGCAATTTTACATGAAAAGACGCTGTCCCGAAGCAAGTAACGCGGTAATAAAGATTTAACACGTCTAGTTTAACACGTCTAGATTTACCGCCTAGTTTCAGTACATTCGTCCACGTGTCCCGGTGGAATGTAAGGATAGCAACTCAATGAAGAACATAATTCCCGTTTATATTCATTTGGTTTATTGTTTGATTTACGGTACTTATCGCATTCAAAATGTTCAAAATGTGCGGTTACGGAAGTTTATGTTGTACGGCCTGTGCAGGAGACCATGCGTGATTGATACTTTGCATTATTGTATAGCTAATTTCAGGGGGAAAAGACCAGCTTCTATGGTGATGCACGAAGTCACGAACGTGTTACATGTTCACCATCAGCCCTGAAGAAAAAATTAAATTTTAGTAGATTTTATACAGGCGAAGAAAATATTTTTGTAAAAAAGGGACAAGACACGCATAAAGAGCACTTCTTGACTGACTGGAAGATATATATTTGTTTTTATAGAAGTTGACAACTTACTGACATGTCTTCGGATGCTAGCCCGTTTGATCCAGACAACTGCATTAGTAGGGTAATTTGGTATCTTTGGGAACAGGCTGTAGGCTCTGGAGCCTCGGAGCAATGTCTTTTTGACATCTAACATAACTCGCTTCCATCTTGTTTCGGGCCTCCATCTTGTTTCTGGCCGCAATCTTGTTTACAGTTGCCATTTTGTTTTCGGCCGTCATCTTGTTTCCGGCTGCCATCTTGGATTCCATTTCTTCATCCTCTATCATTCCACCTTTATGTATGCCATTTTGACATGCCACCCTGACATCTGCCTTCTCGGAATTTACTTTTTCATGCTCTATCATTCCACCCCGATGTCCACCATCTTGGGTTTTATTTTATTATGCTCTATCATTCCATACCCGCCATCTTGTATTTTATACTCTCATACTCTATTATTCCATCCTTATTTTATCATGCGCTCGCATTCAACATTAGTCGCCTGATAATAACTCTGTCCCCTCGCAGGACTGGATACCATGCAGGACTGGATCGCAGAATCGACACAGTCGGTAATCAGATAGCAATGATGCAGGTCGCAGTTCCTTGATCGTTGTATGACGAGAGTCCATCCAAATCGATATTCATCTCACGGTATCAGAACATCAGCGTGCATCACAGCTCTATACATATATCCCCATCACTCGGGGAAAAAAAAAAAAAAAAAAACAAATTTGCTGGACTATGGTAAAAATGTTTCACGGCATGAGAGAACCACTTGTACAAAGAGTCCTTTTCACGTCATGAAGCATTGCGACATTGGTCTCGTGCAGTTTATGCACGGCGATAGATTGAAGGAACACATCGAGATCTGCAAGGGTTCATCTACTGGGCACCAGCAATTTATGTCGCCTATAGTCCATGCTGCATCGGTGGGTACTGATTCGCCAGGCGATAATGATGAGAAAGTTAATGCCAAAGATGGAATGAGTGCAGTAGAGTTGGTTTGTGTCAAATGTAACCCTTGCAAGACTTTTTCATGAAGTCTACGAACTTCAAAATAAACTGTCGTTGGCTCTAAATATTGATGGTGACCATGCTACTCCTATAAGGAAAGTAAACTTGATACTGAGGATAAAACAGGAGGTGAATACGATTATGAAGACTGCACTGAATGTGACTACAATGGCAGTGATGGTGTCGAAGACGATGGTGAATTTCTCGATGCGCTGACACACCCCTCTACCACATTAGCTGCAACGAGCGACATGAAGAAGTAAGACGACACTGAGAATACTGGCTACCTATTTGTCGAAAACCCAAATGAACTTGTTGATAGACAATATCAGATATTTGATTGACCTGCAAAAATGAGGGGATTTCTCTCTCACATTGTTGAGATATCTTCAAATATTAGTGAATTGAAGGTCAGAGATTCTATCGCATGATGCGATGAACTACTTTCTTCTGAAATTGTAATTACGAAATAATTTTTTTAAAACAATAATTGGGTTTTAATTTTTTTTTGTGTATCGTTTCATCTCATAACTTTAAAATAATTCTATGAGCATTCGACTATTAAAGTCAAGATTCACATACATAATATTAATAAAGACATGAAGTATAAAAATGCAATGAACGTCGACTGTATAAAACATTAATCCTGTCAACATGTACAAATATGGAGACAGTTGGCGAACGAATGTAATTTCTATACATATGTGTTGGAGAAAAACCGAAGGATTGATAGAACTATCGATCGAAGGATTGGGATCGATCGAATGATTGGGATTGATCGAAGGATTGGTATTGATTGGTGTGTGGATTGGTAATTGCGGTGCTGATTGTTGTACTGATTGATAGAAAAATTGCCAGATTGACGAAAAGATAGCAAGAGACATTGATTGTTGTTCAAGAAGAGCACTGGTGATATGGATCTTTATCACCCGAGCTGCCCTCGTACATTCCAAGTCGCAAGGGTCTGGCAGTGTTGGTATTTAAATTATAAACATGTATGCCTGTAAAAGTGCTGTTAGATGCTAATTCATACCACGATTATAACATACTTGTGCATGTGGTCGCAATTAGTATGATGGGTTTGGTTTAGCCACATATCTTATAATATACATTAAGAAAAATCCTAGTAGAATGCTTATGTCTACAAAACAGTCGAGGCAGTGAATAATGAGCAGATTATGACACCGTGTATTAATTAGTCTTCAAGAGAGGAGACTGGATGTAGTAACTGAATGAGAGACTTTTGCATGGTTCTGCAATACTCTATGTATATAATTTCGGCACAATATATAAAATAAATAAACAATTTTTTTTAATTAAAAATAATTTTTTAAATTGAATAATAAATACAGTTTAGGATTTGACATAACCTAAACTTTTAAAACCAATATGGTTACCAGAAACAAACACATATGCTTGAAGAATTCGCGCGCATAACTGCTTAGCTCCTTCGGGCATGTACAAAAATTCCGATTCGAAGGCTTCCGAGCACCACCTGAGTTGAGCCGAAAACTGCCGAGCTCGTCCGAGTCGAGCCGAAGATCACCAGTCACAGACATAGTCACAGCCACACAGCTCCTATTTAAAATACATTGTGCCAGAATGCCCATCTGTACACTAATGTTGGATTTTATGTTTTATTGTTTTGTATATTTTATACTGACATTTGCAGATTAATTTGGTTTAATCATTGTGTAATTAATTTGTGAAAATGTATTTGGATTTATTGATATAAACGAACATTATCAGAAAAAAATGGGGTGTGGGTGTGTTGGGGACACGGCCGTTTGTCTTGCGTGAATAGGTACGTTTAAGTTGACGCGCTCGGACGCCTCGATGTTTTTTTTACGTTCCCGGCACCGCTTCTCTCGATAATATGGGGTTTTATGGGTAGCACTGGATTGCTTTTGAGATACTGTTTCCAACCGTGTACTATTTCTGTATTTCGACTTGACTTTTTGACAAGTATAGGCCGACATTGTGTTAAGTTTTCTTAATATTTTACTTTAAGCTCATACAATTTCACCATAATCATGTCACGCAAAAGTTTTTATGCACGCAATCGATTGATATTGACGAGAGCTGTCGTAGTTTCTCCTAGTCAGAAGTTATACAACGCGGACGCTGCGAAACGAACTCAAAATTACCCCCCCCCCCCCCCCCCGTTCCGGTCCGTCGCGATGCTTCGCAGTACTCACTCAAAGATATACTTTGATCCTTTAGGCAATCGAGTGGTGTAATTGAATTTTGAATGTAGGCGATAGATTCGGAGCTGCAATGCCAAAATGTATACCTCGATTTTGTCATCATCGGATTTTCTTGATTGACTCCCACTATGGCTGCAAATTTAAAGACGTATTCACGTCAAAATATATTTGCATGAACACTTTTTCTGACCACTGCAGGTTTTGCTACTTCTCCTCGTCTAATAATACCTACACTGATAAGCAGTTGCACTTGTCACCTGCGATGTTGGCAAAATGGCGCAGTGATCACCCCGTCGAATCAAATAGTGCCCAACCACGCATGACTGGTGTATCGTTAGGTATATACACTGACCGTCTGAGTAACAGTCGAGTGCAAATGGGGAAGAAATGAAGTCATAGCGAATTTGATCGTGACCACGTTGTTGGGCCAGATGTATGGGGCACTCCATTTCCGAAGTACTGCAGGCACTAGGATTTGAACAGACCAACTTGTCAAGAGTGCACCGTGAGCTCGTGGATTTCGTCACCACTGCCAGGAACAACAGCCGTGGCGTACAACGTCTCAATGACAGGAGTCCCGTCGGCTAACTGGGTTGGTAGAAATAGACATGCCAGAGCGCAGCAGATCTCTCGACAATTAGATGCTGGATCACAACGACCTGTAAACACCTATACCAACCAGAACTATCATCAGGCCTAAAGCGGGTGCTACATGCAACCAGGCAGTTGTCTCCAATTCAAATGCTCGTGAGTGTAGAAATTACTTGCGCGCTGTCCATGTTTCGCGTGAGCAATCAAGTTGTTGGCGCCGGGAGAAAACTCTCTCCTCACGCAGGTCCAGGACCAGTCATCCGTTCCGCGGATTGCTCCAGTGCCGGTTGCAGACTACCGGCCAGGACAATGGAACGTGTTCGAGGAAGTCTGGGCCTGCAGCAGCATCGGCAGCACCTCCAAATACGCCGAAGAACTGCCACCCGCTCCGAACTTTGGTTCTCGACCAGATGCGAAACGCGTTAGCCTTCGCATCGTCCCTGAGCGGGCGCAACAAAAGAGTTGTGTGTGTGTGTGTGTGCGCGCGCGCGCTCGCGGCGGCCACGGAACGTGATCTGTATTTTTTTTTTTTTGCGCCCGTTGCTTTTTAATTCGAGTTACGACGGTAACGTCGACCTTTAATAAGACCATATTTTTACCGCGTCTCCAAATCGTGCGAAGACCACCCTATTCCTGGTATTCAGAATACCATTTGCGTGTTTCCTATTGATGTACGCACGCCGAAAGCAGCACAAAAGAGAACTCTCGTTTGACTCATGGTCCAGTCACTATAGGCTGTTCACGATAAAGTGAGCACTTTTTAAGGGCCTCCCAATAGGCATTAAACATTAATAAATATATCTTATTGTAGCCTCAGGCATTAAATTTTGAGGACGGTGAAATGTATACACGGCGTTTTTTGGTTACACTGCAATGCTTATATTAAAAAGTAGCAGAATTGAATGAAAGGAAAAAATTCATCCGGAAGAATATTCTCGCGTACCGCTTGACCGAGACACGTATGTATCCGGAAAATACGTGAACTGCGCAAGGTTCGACTGTCCCCTTGTCCTTCCTTTACTCTTTCAGCAACCCTTCCCCCTTCGGGAAGGGATGAAAACGCTCGGCTGCAGATTGTAAGTGTAGCCGTGACCATACATTTCCATGTACTTTGAGGTTGCATACCGGGTTTGTTCTTAAGGCAGATTCCCACCCGTCATCTTGGATTTATGGAATTTTCGTCATACTCTGGAAATATAGTTTTGTATCATGTTTTTTTTTTTAACAAAAAATCACAGAGCATTGCCTAGTGCATTGTCTGAGGTCAGTATTTCTTGATTACTGTTGGTATCGTCTCCTTAGTAATCGTTCCCAAGAAATAATCCCGCGTTTCGCCTCGACAGTTTCCAGCTAAAAAATTAATAAATGTAGCGAAGCTGTGGCAATTCGAAAAAGTTTGGGAAGCTGTTATTTATGATATGTCGTGAGGGAAATTTCAATAAACCTTCTGAAATCGAAGCTTTAGCGCAATATTGATAAATCCAAGATGGCAGTCATTTGAAGGTAACATAGTACCTCCTGAAATTATTAAATTTAAAATGAAAGTTCGAAGAGTCCTTTTTTACATTGTTATTTATAAATCAAAATTTCAATTATGAAGTATACGTCAATGTGGATGGCTGCATAGTCTTAATTTTGAACGGAAATGTGTGGTACAAAGTTAGTTATAAGCTGTTTACAGTACAATGAGCACTTTTGAAAGCCCTGCCTAAGATCTACTTGTATACACGTTGTGTATTCCTCCGCCTTATGTAACATTAATATTGCCATGGGCCTCATCACTTTATCCATGCGTCGGTCAAGAGAAATTGCGAACATATTAGGAAAGTAAATATATTTCAAATATGCTCATTTTTACGCTTCGACGCATTAAAAAAACAGACAGCGAAAGAAATAATTTCAAGTAATCACAAATGGTTGCCTAACACTTTTTATTCGACTTTAAGATATGGAACTACATTCCATCCATCGTTCCCAAATTTACTGGGCGAACGTCACTCAGTGTACCCGTTAAAATATAAACTTGTAGGGGTAGTGACTTTTCCTAAGGTTGATTTCTTAAGTGGTCACTTTATCGCGAACTGCCTTTACCCCAAAATACTATAAAAAACATAGTTTTTCCCTACTCGGGAGTTCCGCCCTCTCTCAGTAGCTACTCTGGCACTCGTATCTGCACAGATCATGCGGCCGAGTATAGGTACACAGTGTAGTTGAAGCAGCCGCAGAGTGACGGTTCCCTCGTGGTGCTCCTACTTCCAATATTAATCTCACTGTGAGTCTTGGCAACTCTGTCCCGTCAGTACGGCAGCCACCTCTACCAAGAATAAACATAGAATATCGTAAGATTTCTGCAGATAATTTCGTGAAACATACCATGCCATTTGGTTTGGGTGATTAAGAGAAGTTACCCTTTCTTCACACAACTGCTTTTTGATGGTAAAAGAACATGTCTTTTTTGGCATGTTATGTTTTACAGCCATTGGTACTTGTTAAGTTTTTATGATTTAATTAAATTAATCTAACATTGCACATTACATTTATCGACACATTAAAAATCGTATTATTTGCCTTTTATAAATGTTAAAATGAATTATTTTGAGTGATGCTATGAAAATATGAAGTATTTTGTCCGCTAGACTGAAGTGTTGTAATTAAAATTCTATTTGTCCACGACTCTTAAAGGGTTAAAATTCTTCTAATATTATGAACTACGCAAGACCATAATCTGAAATGTGTTATTTGAATTAATTACAAAATAAATTTTGTACAATTTTGCCCCAAAATGGGTTTGTTTTGGTTTATTACTCTTAAAAAAAATTTAATAAAGTAGATCAACTTTAAGAGATGGTTTCATTTCATTCCCTTTTTGCTTGGTTATGATGTGACCCAAAACACATGTTTTCTAATGGAGGTTGTGACAGTGTGCGGGAACTTTTCATGTCTCTTGGACTGTGTCATGACTGTACCTGGAACTGAGTTTATGACTTCTTTACAAACTGTATAGCAACTAAAGAGACTTTTGTACACAATAGTGTACTGATAATGTAATTCGAATACAACGTTATTCCGAGCAGTTACCATTTTCACATACACCAATGGCCCAGACGAAATTTTTTTCGTGTCTGCATAGTACCGCCCTCGTTCCATGTCATACTCAGGTGGATGTGGAGCGGAGATGGAATAAAATACGGGGAAATAGCAGGAGTATATCCGTTCGAAAAACTTTTGATCGAATCGGAGAAATTATTGTGGGAGGCTAGTCTCTGTCATCTTGGAACGTCGTTGTCTCTGTGACGTATATTATGGTGATTGTTCAGTTAAATTATTAATAGTAACAACATTATAATGACTGTTAAGTAAATACCGTCATATGAAAACAGGAAAGTGTTTCAACGAAATGCGATAGATGTTAATAACAACCATCACTAAAATGTTTCCTAAACTCCAGACGTTCACAATTTACCCCTATTGAATTCCATAAGCCTACATTTTCAACTATAAAGCGAAAGCATATTGCAAGGATACAACGGAATCGTGCTTCACTTATGATTCAAAAATCAATTTTCAATTCACTTCCGAAAAACTCTGTCTTCAGAAGAAGTTCAGGTGTGCAATTTATGTTCTCATATTCTGACCTGCTTTTTATAAAACAATATCGACCCGCTTCGGCCTCGTTTGGATGCGATTTACAAATATATCGTTGTTTAGGTTTACAGCAAGTATATACACTGAATGCGTAATGTAACTAACATAGGATTAATACTGTGTTGTTCAAAACGACTTCGTAAATAAACCCCTATTTTTTTAAATACAAAAATGGTTAGTAGTAGGGACGTAGGGGTCCTAGGCCACCTTGGTTTGATTGGGATTTATTGATGGATTATCGATTTAATGATTGGATTAATCCTTAATCCGATCTTAATGCGATCAAAAAAATTTAATCAAAAAAGGGTTAAATTTAATGAAAGAGTCGAATTTATTGAAAGAGTTGAATGGATTGAAAAGGTAAATTTTTAACCAGATCGATTTTTCCTTTCTTTCTTTTTGGGCGGGGGTAGCAGGAGCTCTGTACGATGTTGACGGTGTGGTGTCCTTAAGGTGACTGACCAGAGTGGTGAGTTGCAATGACTTATATGGGTGTAGAGTTTACTGCAAGAGTGGGCTAAGTGTCATATTTAAAAATTCTCTAACTTCGAGGTGTTTGTAGGGATGTTGGTGGTAGATAGGCGATTTTTACGAATATATTTAACATACGAGAGAATTTCAGTGTGTTTAAACGATTTCTAAGAGTGGCCTAAGTGTAAATTTCTTTGGGGGCGATATTGCTCGTAGATGGTGGTGGGAGATAGGCAACTATGAAAGATGTGATTTACGTGTTAGTAATGACAATTGATCTGTTTTCTTGACTGCAATTCAACATTAGAGAAATTCAGAGTGTTCTATGTATGAATAAATTACATGCATCGAATCGCAAATTTGAAACAAATACATGAATAATAAGTGCAATTACATGAGTCTTAAACATAATGTGAGTCTCGAGCTTAGAAATATAATTTACAGGAGAGAGAATTTTAACTAGGTGAATAACAACTGATGTCGACAAGTGCAAACTCACTAAACAAAATCCAGCTAGTCAGCATGAATAAATAACATATTAACACATACAAATTATATGATTCAGTCTGGTGAATAATAACTTACGGCAAAATCACTTTGAATATGAGTAAAAACAGACACAATATTGTATGTCTATTCTGATAAGTAAAAAATATGTCACAATCTACAAGAAAGTAATTAACGATAGAAAATCTTACCTCAAATGATTTGTTTCAAAATAACCAACTTGCATAGAACATAATCTCACATCACTTTATATATACAATGGAAAAAATGCACAAACATCCTCGAAGAGAAAGTTATTATTTAAAATAACGGACGTACTACAAATTTCTGTAAATAGAGCACACTTGTTAACGCAAACAGTATTTTAGGAATTTTCATCTACCAGCCACAGAAATAAAAAATCTTATCTCAATATTGAGTTAACACACGAAAATTTATATTTTCCTGATAAAATTTTTAAATATTAAAACGTAAATCTTGGCTATCACTAAAGATGAGGGTAGGTCATAACTTGAGTTGAATTTATTTAAAAAATTACTTTAAATGTATTTTATTGTATTTGTCTACTTTTTCTCCAGACATCATCGTGCTGTATCTTGAACAGGTACTTTTGTAATCTGTGTATATGTGAAATTTAATATTTAAAATGTTTGCTGGATTCCATTTGCTGGTTTCTGTTAGGTGTAATCGTGGATTAAAGCCAAGGAGAGACAGCGGTCTTTGCTACCTTCCCTCTGTAAACGTTTAGGGTGTTCACTTTCAATATGTTCCAGCGGGATGTCACAGAAGTTGGCCAGCAGGACATTGTGTCTTACTGCAACCTTCAATTTGACCAGACCAAGGTTCGCTCTAGATACTAACTTGTTGCCTCGTTCCTTTGCAAAACTTCGGTCATTCATGCAGCTATGTTTGATTTTCTCTATAATTTTTTTTTGTAATTTCCCCTCAGACCTTCAAATTTGGTATTTATTGAAATTTTAATTAAAATGATTGTAAGTTTTAAAGTCAAGAAAATTACATTTTCTTCTTCATCAAAGCAAGGAAAAAAAAGCTAATAGATTTGAATTTAAATACAAGTCATCGGATTTCCATTACTGATAGACACCCACTCATAGCATTGCAACAAAATATTGTTTTCTCATCACTCATTATACATAAGATATTATTGAAAAATGTTAGCGACATGAGGTATTAACAATAAATAACAAGACACATACTATTCATTTTTAACATTTTGTTGTAAAATATTCTTATTTCAAAATCATTCTTATACCTAATTATTTACTTTATCACACTAAAATATTCAATTTACAATAAACGGTTCCATTATTCACAAATTTTTTTAATCAAATGTAATACGTAAGGGTAAAAAATATATTAATTTACAAAAAGTATTATTTTCAAATGTTATGAGTCACAACAAGTTATTGATACTTACTAAACAACATGTTTAAAAAAATACATTATTTTGTCATCAAACAATCATTATTTACACACACACACAAAAACATAATTTAACAGATTTATAGACAAAAGCTAAAACATTGTGTTTATACATTTAACATTTATAGACAAAAAGCAAGAACAAGTATTTACAACAAGCATTGAATTTACATATTTAACATTTATATAGAAAAAGCAAGAACAAGTATTTATACCAAACCTTGTGTTTAAGCATTTAACTTTTTTTTGCTCTTTTCAAAAAATACATTATTTTCCATCAAACTAAAAAACAATTGAAAATATTTATGTACAAGAAACAATCTTCTAAATTATATATTTAAAAAAAATTCCAAACTATAGCAATATGTAGGTCGTCTCTTTCCTAATTATTTACAATATTAACACTAACGACACATTCGGGAGGTATGTTCATAGAAGCTTACTGTGGAGCATTTTTCTGTAGGTCTCACATTCTGTATTTCTATCAGACACACACACGCCAAAGACAGAGTGCAACAAACACTCACACACATGGAGTTTCCATTGTAAATTTCATTTTCTTCTTTGACAAGGGGTAAATATATTCAAGATAGTAGTAGATGTAGTAGTAATCTTATTAGGTAAGCAGAGAGCAGCAACATTGAATGGTAATGTAATTTGTAGTTGTAGTCATCTGTCCAGTGTTAAAATAAGTTTCTTATGCAAGCCTTTCGGGGGTATGCCATTTTCTGTAGCCAAAGGCAGATCAGATATTTTATCATCACACTCCTCTGGAAAAGACAGATCAACTTCTGCGAAAAAACAAGTTTTGCTGTCATTCACCATGTTTGCAACATCCCATGAAGAGAACACATCACCCTCAACCCACTCGAAATCACCAACCATAAGCTTGGACCACATCGTATGACTGTACAGCTCATTGACGAACTAGCATATATATTTCGATGTCATGGTAGGGTTGTCGTCCTCACCCATGTAATTATTGTGGGCTTCTGCACTTCTTTTTGAAACCTGGGTAATGACACCCATAACCCTGCGTTCTACAAAAAAAATACATGTCTGGGTCAGTCAATAGCTCTAACTGCACATGTGTCATTGACAGTAAAGCATCTCATGAAAGAGACAGAGCTGTGACATACATAGCGGCATCAAGACAGTAATGATCTAAACATACAGTCCTGAAATTCTCAAACACATCAGCCAGTAAACAAGTGCCCACACGTAAGTAATGAATGGCATACTGCAGCAAGATTATGTTGGCGATTGCATCCCATGAGACTTGGGCATGAGCACAATCCTCATCGCTAATGCCTTCGACTCTCATCACATTATGAAATGCATCATTTGGTGGGAGTGACTTGCACATCAGACTGTCTGGCGACTTAACAAAGTCATAAGGAAAAACTCCCTTCCATTTTGCCAAATCGAACTGGGTGTTGTCTGTAAACATCGAGCGGGTGATACTCAATTGCGCAGGTAGTAAATTGCGGGCCAAAGTTTCCAGAGAGGCACACATGAATTGGAATGAATCAATAAATCTTAACTTGAAACATTGCGCCTTTCCATTCCAATCAATCCCAATGGGATACTGTATTGTGATATGTTTGCATTTTTCTAGGGTCATTCCAATCACTTGAATTTTTCCAGGATTTTCAATTACCACGGTTCCGTCGTGTAACATTATGTGACGTTCAGCCAAGGGCTTTATAATAAAGTGAGCATCGTAATTCTGCAGATTATGGAAAACAGCGACATGTTGTCTTTTAGGCAGTCTGAAATTCAAGTTGAACTTATTATGTATGCGGCCTCTGATTTCGCCCATCAATGATCATAGTCGACCACAATATCATCTGTGCAGAGCTTTTCTTTACAAATGTGACAACCTTTCTGAGCTGCCAACCTAGCTTCATCAGTAGGTGTTTTTGGCTTCATCGGAACAATGACGCTCTAAATTCCTGCAACCCACTTTGTAAGTTCAATTAATTTATCAAATAATTGGTAGGTATAATCAGCACCCACAAACTCGAAATACTGAGATAAAGTTGGATTGTATGAACAAACCAACAAAATGCTATAGGCATATGGAATGTGTTGATGAATGGTAGTTGTATTACTTGTTTCATCATTAGGCAAGCAAGTGGACATGGGTTTCAGGCAACTTTCTATGTTGCAATAGGCGATGAAACCCAATGTCTGCTGTTTGATGTAATGTTTAAATTCCAAGTACTTATCGTTCCCAGTGGTCAAAGTACTGCGAACAGCCTTTTGTTGCTGGCAAAGAATACTGTAACTTGCAAGTTTCTGCTCAGTTTGGAAATGCTGGAAACAATGCTCGCAAACAAATTCTTACATTTCCTCTTACTCAGCTGACTACCAACCAGCTTTGACAAATTTCTAATGCATACAAAATGCAAATAAGCGGCATTTACACTTGTGCGAATCGCTAAAATATTTACATATTTGCATTGCATACAGGAGAGATATTCATGGATACTACAACCCCTCCCATTAAGCAAGGTTCGTCAATTATATTACTATATTTGTCTACCACACAGTAGACATTGGTAGAAATAGAATTGTCATCGTCAAACTTGCGAATATCCTGTATGACTAAAGGTGTCGACAGACCTTCGATATTCAAACTTCGTGAGGTTTTGATTATGAAGTAGTTCTGTAAATATGTTGTGTGGCAGGAAACAAAGATGCTATGACAGCTTCCAATGAGGCTTGGAAATCGGAAAAGGAATTATTTTCCGTCTCCCTTGGCGAAATATCTCTAATTGACTCGAAAGTTGGTTGTGAAATGGTTGGAGCACTACTCTCCGAATCACAAGCATCTTCAGAGTCTGATAGAAATAAGTCGTCATTCAAAATATCAACCTTCTCATGTTTGGGGGAAGCCTACATGTTTTGACCTTTTGGTTTTGACAATCTCTCCATAAGCGAATCCGTGCTCGAATCACTTAAGTAGAGATCATCCTCCAAAATATTAAATCTTGCCTGCATAGGCGAAGGGACACTGTCTCGACAGCTTGTTTGTCTTTCTGTTTGCAATTCCGAATCGGAATTGTTCACATAAAGATCTTCAAGCAAGATGTCAATACAGGATCGCTTACACTCACCCATTTTCACCTTACTAAAGACTTTCATTAGTTTCCCTGATATACAAGTTTAAACACCACAATAATTAAATTGAAGTGACCCCTCATTCTTACAAAAAAAACGCTCTTAATAACACATACACAATAATACAATTATTTTTTCACTTATATTAACATCATAGACAACATGTTTTTTTTCTTGATTTTAAATTGTATTTGTATTGAGGAAAGACAGAAACAAGAGTTGTGAGAAAAAAGATAGCGAGTTCAAATTACTTTTAAATTTGGACGAGAGTCAGGTATCTAACAGGCGAGGAGAAACACAATACGGAATAGACGAGCAAAGGTATTGGCCGCTCAATGGACTGCGTGCACAGTCAAGGGGAAACAAGATGAATGTGGAACAAGCCAGGCTGGTTCGCCCACCGAGCTGCTAGCAAGAGAATGGGAACGCTAGTACATTAAACTGTCGCTAGCGTCCGTGTGTGCCACCGTCTGACCACTCTACCCCTCCCGTGCCTGCCCGACAACTTCCCCTTCTCTCTCAGTGATGCGCAAAACCTGTGGGTATGCATGCGCGACACAGGGAGAACTTCCCCCGTCCGCTCGACATTCTCCTTTACCCCTCCAATGACACATCGTGTAGACCCTCTACTTTGTGACAAGGGATGGGAAAAGGCGAAACTTGGCACTTCCCCTCCAGGCTGCCCCTCCACCAATTTTCAGTCTGCGGCCCATCTCCAGTAATGAATTGACTGCGCTTTGCGACCTGTCTCGCCTTCGTCTTTCACAAGATTTTACTTTTCGCTCCAGGCACGTGTGACTTTCGTTTAGAATATAACAGTGAAAGTTAAACTCATGCTATTGCATTTATGTTTAAGCCTACGTTAAAAGTTATTTTTGTGAGAGAAAAACTTTACATGAAAAAAAATTGGAATCATACACTATCAAATCAAAAACATTTACACCATAAAAAATTCAAATTTCTACGCCAATGAAAAATTTAAATTTCTACACCTTCAAAAAAACTTTTAAGTAGTGATACACCATCAAGAAACTTTTAAGTGGTGATACACCACCAAAATAATTTACACCGTCAAAACTTTGAAGTAGTCATACACAGTAAAAACATTTTTTAAAATAAAATTTAATAATGATTTTAGAAAATAAGTTTAGTAATGAAAGTTTTGGAAGGAGAATTGATCTGTTACACTCAAAGCATTAAAAATAGTTGTCTAACATTCGAAAATTTTATGCTATAAACTAAACATGCAATACTTAAAGCAAACCTACGTACACATTTATGTTATTTAATACTTTTACAACTATACAATCATGCATTTTAGAAGTAAAATTTACTGACACTTAAAAATACTTGAAAAATCGCTCTAGCTCTCTCTCTCTCTCTCTCTCTCTCACACACACACACACACACACTCCCTCACTCACTTAAACTCGCATTTACTCATCAACTTTGAAAAGGAAATGTCTTAAAACTAAATTAATTACCCAAAACATCACATCACATACACTTCAAAAACATTTCATTTGTTAGAAATACTCAAGGCTAATACATCCATCATCACACATCATTCTCCAGTCGACTCATACTGAACAAACTTGGGAGCTGAGATTATGCATCTTCCCCTCAAGCTTAGCGTGAGCAGTGTAGTTCTCCCATGTTTTAGCTGTTCCGAAGTTCATATCTCACACACACGACATCCCCTCCTTAAACATTTATTACAACTATATAAAACTAACTAAAATTTACATGACTTTTCCCCTACAATCACACTCACTCACACCTACGTAACCAAAATTTCTCAGAGTACTTGGTGATATATTCTAGATGTTTTTTCACATACTTTTGCAACATATTTAAATAGTGAAAAGAGGCTGTAGGTAATCGTTATTCACACAGCCTTATTCCATATAGTACAAGATGCTACTACTGGTGGTTCACCTATCCTCTCAACTCAGCTAAATAAACTCAAAACTGCATTAAAAATTACATCTGGAATTAAATTTTTATGACTTTTCCCAGGCATTTACACACCCAACTATTGCCAAAAACATCCTTAAATATCCACTACTAAACACCCTTAAAATCTTAAAAATGCTTAATTTAACAAATATTCTTAAGTGTGAAATGGCTTAATTAAATTTTAAAGAAAATTCATTCAGTGTTAATGATTTTTAAAGAAATTTCATTAAGTGATAATCATTTTTAAAGAAAATTCATTCAGGTATAATGATTTACAAAGAAAATTAATTCAGGTGTAGCAATTTTTAAAGAAATTTCATTCTGGTCTAACAATTTTTAAAGAAATTTCATTCACTTGTTATGATTTTAAAAAAATCATTCACTTTGATAAAAATTTCTTTCAAGTTTTAGCAATTATGTTAAACTTTTAACTAAATTCGTACAATTTACACAAAGTTGAAAGAAAACGTGAAAATTTTTAAACGAAATACCGGAAACCCTAAATTTTATATTTAAAATTAATCACTTACTTAAACTCTTGTAGCGAAGATGTTGGTTGATGAAGGAGACCTGAACCCAGGTCAGTCGGGCTGCATGTTAACCCTCTCTGCCGGGTGAGCGTTGTTGCAGGTGGGCAGTCAGGCACTCGCAATCCCCTCAAGAGCTCCATGCAAGCCTAGCCGGCAGCCTAGCAAGCGGTCGCGCGAGCACAGCTGGTAACTTCTCTGGTAGGCGAGAAGGGTTGGTTTCACCATCACGGCAGAAGCTATGGGTGGGTGGGTCCTTGCTCACAAAGCCCTACACTTCAGGTCCTGGTAGCGGCTGGTGGACGGGCGACCGGTGCCCTTGACCTAGGCAGTGCGGACCAGTTAACTGGCTGTCTGTATGCAAGAGGGTGGGAGATGTTGACCTCATGAAATCACATGAGCAAATGAGCTCCAGTGGGTGGGAGGTGTTATTTATACCCTCACCAGCCCCCTTGATTCCAAAATTAAAATAACCAACACTATTAGCCTGAAATGGATCTCAAATAGATGACTAATCAATTTTAAACATTTTAACATATTTTCATCAATTTTAATGCATTAAAAAAATAATTCTACATGATTTTTTAAAAATAAATATGGATATGCTGTATTTTAGCCTTTATATCTGAATTTAACGTGTGTTAGTCCGGTTTTAAGCCATTAGGTTTGAACTGTTGTCATTACAATACAAAATTTTTGCATTACAAGGTAAAATAAATTAATGCTACAATTCAGCACTCTTTTTACGTATACGAACAAATTCCTGTTTTCACTATCATATATTTGTAATATTGTCATTTAATTGATCAATCCTTATAGTTAACAATTGCTGCCTTACAAATTAGCTATTATCATACAAGACCTAGCCTGAAATGGAACCCAAAATTTATATATCTACCCATCCCTGTAAGTCAGAAACTAAATTACATTTGAACATGATCTAAGCAGGAGTCGAACCCAGCTTATATCATCCATGGCTTAGCCGGGAATCGAACCCGCAAAATCTATATTATAATGTACCATGCCTTATCCAGAATTCGAACCCAGAGCCTCTTTACCTAATATAATAACTCTACAAAGGCAGGCAATATTTAACAACTTATTTTGAGTATCTATAAATTTTCAACAGACATCTGTTGTCAGATTCAAATATATCTTTATCTGATTAGTATTTTTTGGCAAAATAATAAGTTTGTTTGTTATCTGATTTATTTTTCTTGTTAATGAAACATACTTTTAATATAAAATTTAAGAATCTTCTCTCTCTCTCTCTCTCTCTCTCTCTCTCTCTCTCTCTCTCTCTCTGTTAAAAGACGAATTAAGTAATTTTCCCTCTCTGGGGAGAAAATATTTTTCTTACTAAAATAAGATCTTTTTAATAAGGAAAAAGTTAAATAAATTTCAAGAAAGGGAATTTGTTTTACGTCATATTTATTTACAAAATATGTACAAATACAGGATGATAAAAAAAAAAACATTTTAACACTGAAGCAGCATACTATGTTCAAAAACATATTTAAGCATGTAGAAAAATAGGATGATGCAAAACATTGTAACACCATTAAGTACAATTTGCTCCAGAAATCTCCATGCTAAACAAATACAAGCGAATTCACAATATATTTACAACTATTTTTTAACACTGGCAAATATGACATGTTACAAAACATATTAGAAAATTATTTAAAAAATACAGGTAGATCCAAAACTTTATGTACAATTACACATTGCTCCAAAACAACTACAGGATAGCACAAAACAATGATTCAAATATATATACATATATATAATTTTTTCTTTAAAAATAAATGTATTTATAAACAGTTTTCATGCATTTTCTTAAAATTGGATCCAGATCCCCTTCTTGACCTCTGCTTTCGAGGAGTGAGTGTTTCTTATGCCCTGGTTTCAATTTGTCTGTTTCCACACAAACATCTTTACAAGTAGGGGCATGTAAAACAATAATTTCAACCAAATCAGGATATTATTAAACATAATAAGAGTACATATCTTCAATACAAGATGGAAGAGTTGTTCTTGTTGTCACCACACTGTATGAGTTTGTGAGTTTGTCTCCTAGAGGAAAGTAAATTATAGGTTTCCATAAATTCTTGCAAAATTCCCTGGCACCATAGGTCATAAGTTATATTTGACTTTCTTTGTTTGTAACTGACATAATGATTTGTAGGATGAAAATACATCATATTGCTACTATGACATACAACACTCGACTGAGAAGATTTAGCAAGGAACAATGTATGTATATTGATAAATTCATTTTCTAAATTTGCAAGTTGAAATCCATTTTTGGGGCTACATTTTATTTTTGCTAATTTCATTGCTTGATGTACGTAACATTTAGATGAATTACACACAGTATGAGACATGTAACCAAACTTATCTTTGCTATAATGATAAAAATTATGAATGTTATTATCACATTCTTCTAAATACTGATGAAGTAAAACAGTGTCTGTATTATAAAGAAGGTGTTGCAAAGATTTTTCTTCCTCACAATATGAAGTTACAATGCATTCGCCCTTAAGCTTACACTTACAATCTACTACATGAGGCCTGTACTAGTTTACAAGACATTCAGAACTGGTACAGGTAGTTAAAGTAGGATTATAAGTATTTGGTTTAATACATGCAGTAAAAGCTTAAGAGAAATATATACATTTGAAATGAATGTCTGACTCACATATTTCCTTTACAGCAAAATGTGAATGTAATAAGCTGTAAGTTACGGAACGCAAACCTTTAGTAAAAAATTTATACTTGTATTTCATTGGACACATTGGAACATTTGGATCATTATTCTGAATTAGTCACTTCACACGCATATAAATTACACATCGATGGAAAAACTAATCCTCCTTGTTCGAAAATAAAGTTGTGAATGTCCCCATCGTAGGTCTCCTTCCAATGCTCGGTGATTACTTGGTGAGGTCTGGTGAGCTGGTAGTCGCTTACTCCGTATCCCCGTTCCTCTTCAATCTCCTTGCTAAGGCTGGCAATCATAAAATCTTCTAATGTTGTTGGCAAGTCACTGTCGGGGCGAAGATATCTCACAGCACAATCATTGCATGTTATTCCTTCACAAAAGCAAATGCTGAGACTGTTGTCAAAAAGTGTAGCACCAATGTTCTATATCGTTGCAGACATGAACTTGTGGAAGGGCGTCATACGGTTTAAAGAACACTCTTCTGTATCCAATTTGTAGAACCTCGTATATGTCTGAAGGGTTAAAGATCCTAGCCATTACTGAAGATTTTATACTAGGCACACTCATTTATATAGTCTACCAGATGTTCTTGCTTTGAAAAACATTGCATTGCCACATGTCACAGGGAGAAATTAATTCTTGTTCACCAATATACGTATAATGTTGCTTGTTGTAGAATTGTTCTGTCCAAACTGTAGTAAGAGAACAGCAACTACACTCCTTCTTCATACTGTTTATGATTTTCTTGTAGGACTTGCATTCGGCGATGTATCCACTGTGAGCTTCAAATTCCAGTTTACCTTCGTTACAAGGTAGCTTGCTGTCAGGGCATATATTATAAAAAGGAGAATAATTTTGAACATAACATACGTCGAAAACATTAAAAGTTTCTGTTGGACTGACTAACAAGAAACACCATTTCAAATTAGTTACTCAACGACAACATTTTTAGATAAAACTTACAGACACAAACAATAATGTTCCAAACCTCACAGTCCCACATTCCGCATGGTGATTTTAAAAGTTTGCTACTGTTTGTATTTGTGTGATGTGTTCCTTATTATTACATGTTTAAGTCAATAAGGTTGTGGTGTGTCGTAAAATCCTCTAATCAACTATATTTTATTTCATGAAAACCTGGTTCTTTGGTTATTTCTGTACTGCGATTTTTAAAACATAGGTCCCATGAAGAACAGGGCAGTTCGCTGTAAGGCAGCATATTAAAAACAGGTGAGTCTTCTTCTTCATCACACAGCACTCATTCTGTATATAAGCTTTCTCCGAAATGTTTTGCGGAATTCCGATGTTCAGTTCAGTTACACATCTGGGTTTGAAAGTATATGTTACCTAGAGGCTGGAATGATACTTTCTTGTGTCCTCGAAAAATAGTAGAGTGCATTTTCTCAGGTTCGAATTTCTCATTTTTTTCGAAATCTTACACTACCTGGAACAAACCATTTTTGGAAAATTAATATCTCTACACATAGGTAGGATGTTGGTATAAATATTCTCTTAAAGCTTCGCTTTCACATTGTGAGCAGAATATTTTTACCTCACAATGATTAGTATTATAGTGTTTGACTATTGAATAAATTCTTGAACAATCGTGGTATCTTCTGATATTTATTACTTCTGCATTTGTTAAAGTTCTTAAATTTTTCTCCTTCATTTTTACAAGCATGTATATGGGATAGTCTTCTACTAACGCATCATTTACATATTGAAATTTTTTTTTGTAACATATGTCCCATTTCAGGTTATGTATCTCGTAAGTCTGTTCCCAAAACATCATTTCAACTTCAGGTTTTAAAATGTGCCAAGGTCTGGGAAATTTAAAGCATAATACTTTAGAGTCATTATCATCATTTGCATAAGAAATAGCAAGCTCCTTAATTACGAAGGAATTGTCTTGGTAGTTTTCGAAACCCTGAGCATAGCACATCATTTTTACATTATTTCTTTATACACTATTTACAAAAAAAAAGTCTCTCTCTCATATAAAATTGTATAGGATGACAGTGATCACCTTAGAATCTACTTCATCGACTCTGGAATCGTCCATTACTATATCTGGAATAATTCTAGCTTCAAGTAGCTGTTCCAGCCTGCACGGCAAACAATCCTTCCACATATGTTGTAAGTTCTCATCAGTATCAAAGGCAGGCATGCAGTAAGGGCAGTCTTCGCAAGGTAAATAGGATATGCTATCCTTATCGACTTTTAAATGTTCAGCCATGAACAGAGACACTAATTTTATTTCATGGCCCACAAAATAAATTATGAATTCTTTCGGTATCACTTACAGTTAGGGACACTAGACTCAATAAGGATTTTGCCTTCCCATAAGCTAAAATAGCATTGAACGTTTCAACGCATTCAGAGTCGCAATTGTCACATCAGTGACCTTGATGCATTGTAGCTGATACAGAGATGAAATCCCCTGTTTATTCTGTGTTGAGATGTTCTAGATGTAGCAAAGTTGTAGTATTAAAATTCAATTACGGATTAATCCAATCATTCAAATCGATAATCCCTCAATTAATCCCAGGTGACCTAGGACTCCTACGTCCCTACTACTACACTGCGGATCATCTTTAAAATATAAACATATGCTGTCTGGTTCGTGTTTGTAGACCTTTGTGAGATCTACAATCCGGCAGTACATTAATTTGGTGTATCGTTTATGGTTTAGTCATCGTAAGCCATGTATGCGCCCGAAAAGTGGTTTTCTTCTGACTTGATTAGAAAACGTCAACATTGTTCTGCATTCATTACATTAAATATTAATGTTTTATATACCCAAACATTCCTCAAGAAATCCTATACATTTTGGTGAAACCCGTATCAAAATCCATCCAGTAGGGTAGAAGCCTTTGCCGAATACACAGATACACGCGGCCGGCCGACTTTGTTATAGTAGGCCTATGTATAGATTTTCGCAGCACTCCCACCAAGGCAAACCAGGTTCTATTCCCAGAGGGGTCGTTCGAATATTTGCACGTGGGATAAACGTCAGAAGTTGCCGTTGGTCGGAAGGTTTTCTCAGGGCACTCCCATTTCCTTCACCCTTGCATTCCGTCGTTCATCCATCTTCACCTCATTTCACCCTCGCCAGCGTTCAAGACCTCCCTACCGTCATATAGAAAATTAAGGTGTGCATACGCTTTGCACAGAAGTTTATTTTTCTGTTGACTGTAATATTTTGTATTGTAGTTCGACTAAGGACAGTTATTTTACTCTTTTCAACTATTTAACTGATACAATTGATCTTATTGCCTGTTTCTGTAACAACAGTTTTCCTGTTTGTCCAAAATAAAAATGCGTTTGTAAATTCTAAAGCTAATGTATAGTCTATTCGTGGTATCTTAACACTTTTGGAATCAAACCTTTAAAAAATCAGTCCATGTAGGAAGTATTTGTTTTTATTCTAAATATATAATATATCACAAGCGTTTTAAACTTCTGATAACATAACAATACATAACTTTTTATCAAATTGAAGTTATAATTATATTTTATCTATAAATTCGAATATTTAATTTATAATTTATATAAATAAAAACAAGGAGAAAAATAGTTGTGTTGGCAATACCTAGTATAAGAAATAGTTCTTATGAGAAACATTATTACACTGAGTGCGCACGAATGCGGTGCGCTATCCCTCAGGTGTAATATACTAGACACGGTAAAGCTGGCCTTTACAGGAAATTATTCTTGAACTAAGCTTCACTGCGAGAGCATTATTTGTAGCAAGAGCCGTTGTTTCCATGGCACGGGCGCAGGAGCTGAGCGCATGTGACGGTCTTGCTGGGCTACTAATTAGCCGTTGGTAATTAACAGAGGCGCTGCTGGCCGCGGCCCACTTCACCTCAGTGGCGGGATACGAGAGGACACACTGGCCCCTTGTTTTAGCTTTCCTTCTTCCAGATACTCTCATCCTCCTAACTACATAATGTAGCCGTTGTTGGAGCATTCCAGCTCTCATACTTCTATAGGCTGTTCATCATAAAGTGAGCACTTTTGAAATCAACCTTAGAAAAAAGTCGCTGCTCCTACCTGCATATATTTCAACGGGCACGATGAGTGACATGCAGCCAGTCAAGTTGGTAACGATGGAAGGAAAATTGTTCCATATTTTAAATTCGAATAAAAAGTGCTAGGGTAACCATTTATGATAACTTAAATTTTTTTCTTTCGCTTCCTGTTTTTTAACGCATCGAAGTGTAAATAGTAACAGATTTGTAACACATCCTTTTCTAATAATTCCGCAGTTTCGACTGACCGACTCTTGAATAAAGTGATGCGGCTCATAGCAATGTTAATTTTATATAAGGCGAAGGAATATACAACGTGCGTACAAGTAGACCCAAACCAGGGTTTTCAAAAGCTCATTTTACCGCGAACAGTCTATAACAACTAAACGTGTCCATTATTGGAGCATTCCTTCTTTCAGCAACTCCCATCCTCTTAACAACAAAATATGTTCATTTTTTTCTAGCATGCCTACATCTCTTATACTGCTAACAACTAAATTGGTTAATATACCAAAATAAGTGGACTGTATCGAAAAATAAGCCCCGATACGAGAAAGATCCATCAATGGTAGCGAGCACACCCGATAGCAACTCACCGCCATGAAGCTCTACGAACATGATTTCTAATCGGAGTACAGGACAGCCAACTCTTACGATGTCACATAATCTGTTGCCAAAAACCGGGGCTGATTACGACTCACGCAAATGGTATACGTTCACAAATTCACACATTTAAATGCATGTTACTGTATAAATATTCTACGAATTCCCACGTCAAAATACAGTTTTTGGAGCCTTCCCAACAACAAAATTTTGAATGTTGTTGGAACGTTCTTTCTTCCAACAACTCACCCTCATGAAGGGTAGAGTGCGCATGCCAGCTGTGAAGAAACCCACTTTCAAGTACCAGCTGTAAACTATTCTTGTTCCACGCGATCTGCCGAAACCACATAACTTCTTTGAATAACTTTAACTCGCTGTTTACGTAAGTGTACATTTTCCCTGACTCAGTTAAGCCAAGTTCAAAGTCCACAGCACTGTTTGAACACGTGATTTGGACATTTTCTTGGAGCAGCTCTGGAGCTAATGTTGGGGACGAAAACCAATTTATCTGATATCTGGTTTATGTTTTATAGAGCAGATACCTTGCGTGTAGCAAAATTTTCGAAATAAATTTTGTGGGAGAAAAAACCCAGCCGACAACTACATATATTTAAACGTATGTGTACGTATATTATGGTGAAAAATACTGTAAAACTAGTAGTAGCGAGTTATGAAGAGGAGTTTTATGTGTTAAAGGCTCAAAATAATAAATAAAGGGACAAAAATGTATTTTCGTTACATATAAAATTTGTATAATATCAAGAATTTAATGTTTTACAGCTATTTCGGTCACTTGATCGACGGATTCATACTACTTTAATATAGAAATTATACAAATTTTTTGAGAAAAATTGTTAATATTATTTGCAACTGTTCGCAACTAGAGATGCTCAAGTACAACATAAATCGAATTTTTTTCTAATACAAGTAAAATTTGGTCATGTTAACCATATAACGTCATTTTATATATGACAAAATAATTTTGGTTAAAAAGTGACGAAAATAAAAACTCGACTTCATGCATGATTTTCAGTTATCTGGGAAACACACATGAAAATTGAGTAGGTTGAACGTTTGAAGTGAATAATGTAAGTAAAAAAAATGCAAGGTCAGTCAGTATGTACATCAACAAAGGCGTTTTGTAACGTTTTTCAGCAATTGTGCTGATATAGGTTCCCCACGAATAGGTTCCCCACGCTTTTGTTGATTGACGCAGACTTTCGTACGCTGGGGGAAATTTTAATTTGTTAATTAGCCGTAAGGGCCTATTGTGTGGCTTATTCATAATATAACGCGCGTATCTAAGAGTCTATTTAAAAAAAAATGAATGGACTTACGATGCGACACAATTATTAAAACAAATAACTAAACAAAACATCCGATAAAGTCTTTTTATTTATTAACTAGGGGACTTAGGCCGTAACCTTGTTTTTTGTATTGTCACAGGGCTAGAACAGTTATCATGTTAAAAAATTTGGTTAACATGCAGAGACTGAACAAATATTGCATAGATATATGAAGGAAATAATGAAATGATGTGGCATTAACTCAACATTGAAGCGACTGCGGTCCCATTTAATATATATATGTATCCACTTCGCCACTACTGCCCCACTTAACATAATTCTATCCACTGAGTCACTAAGGCCCCACTAGGAATCGCTCTATCCACTGAGCCACTGTGGCCCTACTTGGAAATTAACTCAACATTGAAGCGATACATTTAAAGTAAACAAAAATGATATTCCATTACTTTCATATCTCTATGCATTAATACAAAACTTTTCATAGGAAAAAGCAATTAGAAAATTATGTTTTTAGGGTAAAAGGTAATGATTGCTTTATCTGATCTTGCTGAAATTTGAACTTGACCTGTATTTTACCCTGAGAATTCGCTCTGCAAAATTTGAAGACCTTCTGTTGAGTTTCAAGGGACTTAGAAGTATTAAAGACGGACAGACAGGCAGACAGAGTGTCTCCTTATTATATAGGATTATGGATTAAACATTTCAACATGAGCGAGTACATGCATGTTACCAATAGTACGAACCAACTTCCGATAAGCCAAATCTGATCACCAATTTAAAACTTGATCTTCTTCCTAGAAAAGAGTACGGGTGTAGAGTTCATACTAATTACAGCGTTCTGATTTGCAACACCTTCACGAACAGGAATAGTCTTCCAATAAATTATGTCCCTAAATGTAGGCTCTTTTGCATTATGAGAATTCCTAAAGAAAAAAAATTCCAACAAATTACATTACCTTCTTTAGCAGTTATGCCTTAAATACCATAGCGATATGAAAAGAAAGAAGCATATAACGCTCTTCTGCTCTCAACACTTTTAACACACCTTAAATCATCTTCTTTATCAACGTTTACATTAACAGTCAAATTATTACGATACGCCTTCCTAGGATAATACGTAGAAACGCGGTTTTGCCTTCGAAGCATTATGTGACGTGTCTTCGCTAATGGCACGGAGAAAAGTGAATTCTCAAACGCTTGCGTTGAACTTATATAGGCGCTAACAATTCAAATCCAAAAATTAAAAGAAATAAAGTAAAACAAGTATAGCAAGATATGAAAATTAGAATTTAGAGATTTTCTTGAGGAAGGTTTAGGTGTATAATACATTAATATTTAATGTAAGGATAATAGAGAAATGTCTACGTTTCATAATCAAGTCGAAAAAGCCACTTTTCGGGCGCTTACCTGACAATACGATGGTATATGCACACTGAGTTTATTACTTACTTGGCAATATTTATTTAAAACGTGGTTAAATTATAAATAATGGCAGAAAGGAAAAAGTAACTAGGGCTTCAAAAGTGCTCACCTTACCGTGAACAGCCTACAGTATACGTAAGAGGCATGTGTGGACTGTTCATAGTGGATTTAAATGTCGTATGTCCAACCAATCATATAAGACTATATATTGAGATTTGATTTTTGGCGAAGTAGTCATTTATTACGTTACAACATGGACCCTAATAAAGATGTATTATTTTTTATGAGTAAAGGAAAATAAAAATGCAAATTTTCTTTAGAAATTACATATTAAAATAATCGTAGTAATTGTTACGTATAAATTTTTCTCCTGCAGTTAAAATTGGCTGAAGGCCTTACGTACACGATACTACAGGCTATTCACGATAAAGTGAGCACTTTTTAAGGCCCTTCCAACAGTCATAAACCAATAACAATTATATTTTATTACATCCTCAGACGTTAACTTTTGAGAGTGGTGAAATATATACACTGCGTTTATTAGTCAGATTGCAAAGTCCATTATAGAAAGTGGCGGAAAGATATAAATTAGCCGAAAGGAATAATTTAGCATGGCTTTAAAAAGTACTCACTTCACTGTGAATAGCCTATAAATAAGATATCGCCATTTCGTATACGTGTGCATGTCGAGGGCGTTCCTACACGACACGTACTGCACGATGAACATGCACAGTTTCGTAAAGATACCTTATTTCATTCTGGAACGTACACTTTTATCATTGTGAACCAAGTTATAGACTGTTCACGGAAAAGTGAGCACTTTTGAGACTCTAGTTACTTTTTATTTCAGTTATGTTTTTAACCTTTGGCCACCTTTTTAAAACAAATATTGCCATGTAAGTAATAAACATGGTGTGTATATGCCACTAAACCCAAAATGAACGCCTAAGGCTAAAATAAAATATATTTATTGGCTATTATTCCAAATGAGAGGGCTTTTGAAAGTGCTCACTTTACCGTGAATAGCATATAAGGTTTATTCTATACTCAGGTTAGGAACAAAACGAGTTTTCTTATGGGAGCGTTTTGTATAGGGAACATTTCCGTCACTAGGTGCGCAGTGTTCCAAAGACGTCACTTATCATTACAATTTTAATTTACCTGAATGATAAAAGAGAAAGATTTTACTTAGTCACGAAGTTATTTCACATTTGATTTATATGTTTACTGCAGCCATCCCGTTTTTTTTTAAACGTAGGAAATAGAGTAAAATCTGGTACACATGCGCTTACCTAGTGGGGAAAATTTTTGGTTGCCAAACTGCTAACATTGCTCTTCTTAACTTGAGTAACAGTAAACTTAACGATGTCTACCAGTGCAGTTTCTATCTTGACATTACCCACCGTCCCGTCCGCACTGTCAAAGTACATACTGTACGTAGTTCAACTGCCTGCCGATATACGCTGTTCATAGTAAAATGAGCACTTTTGAAAGCCCAGCTTAAGATTCACTTGTACACACGTCGTGAATTCTTCCGCTTTATGTAAAATTAGCATATCCATGGGCCTCATCACTTTATTCATGTGTCGGTCAAATGAAACTGTGAAATTATTAAGAGTGTAAATACTTCCCAAATCCGCTTATTTTTACGCTTAGATGCATAAAAAAAAAAAAAAACAGAAAACGGAAGATATAATTTTAAGTTTTCACAAATGGATACCTAACACTTTTTATTCGACGTTAAGATATGGAACTACCTTCCATCCATCGTTGCTAACTTTACTGGGCGAATGTCACTCAGTGCGCTCAATAAAATATATGCATGCAGGGGCAGTGACTATTTTGAAAGGTTCATTTCTAATGTACCCACTTTATCGTGAATAGCCTTACCTGCCGCTACTGCAATGCCGTATAATTCGCCGATTCACTATCTTGTGGGTGCGGATAAGCGTACCTCTAGCGCTTGCCTAGACGAGTCAGTGGCAGAGAAGTGACGAGTATTCACGGCGGGGCCACACAGGCAGCCAGTCGGTTTGCAAACACTGCAAAGTTTAATAAACCGGCGGAGGCTCGAAGGAGGATCTATCTATCTGACTGCAGCCCGACGATGAAGACGCAAGATGAAGCGATAAAGGGTGTGCCGAGATCCGCCGTAACGAGACTACACGATGAGCAGCCTTCGGCAACAGCATTAAGGTGATATCGAGCTTGTGTCTTAAGTAAAGACTGTAATTAGCTTTGTAATGACGTGCCGTAAAAAAGTCAGTAACTTGATAGTTAAATTTATTTTACTCCCCCGTTAAAGTATCTAAACTTATTATTTAATGTTCAGTATTGCATTTGAATTGATGTAAAACATTGTAAGTTTTAAAGCTTGACAAAATATATTAACGTAGTAGTAAAATGAGTGACTACTATCTGTCTACGTTTCCCCCAATTAATCTGTTCGGTAAGCCTCTAAAGCGAAACCGGAACAATTCTGATACAAGAACAACCCTCTCAGATATCACACTCTTAAGTGACGTAGCTCAAAATATCAGTCCATTGATCGTCTGTGAGGAGGGCGAATTTTGTCTCGACAACTGCCGCAAGTGGTTCCGCACGAGCGATTATGTGCTACCCTATCCCCGTCTGTGCCTCTTTTGTAACAGGCTGTTCGCATGTCTGTTACATTACAATTAAAAATCGCGTTTATAGCAAATATATTACTTAACACAGAGCGAGGGTGAATGTGTGCATTTGAGAAATCTTAGCTTTGTGTCGTGTTCAGGAGCCCCTTTAAAAACCAGTTATTTTGGAGTAATATTATAATTTTTTGATTTGTAATTACATCTCCGGTGGTCGCTCAAAGCCACCAGCAGCTCAAGCCTGATTTGTTAGTACGTGCGTATTATTTCAGGTGATATGGGAAGAAAACTGCCATTTGTAACCAGTACAAATACTGGAAATCTATTTATGGAAACAGTAGACACTCGTGAAACAATCCAAGAGAATGAGTGTAACATTATTCTACATTATCCCAATCTTCACAGCGGCCACGGCGGCTGAGCGATTAGTACGCTCGCCTCCCACTAAGGCGAACCGGGTTCAATCCCCGGCCGGGTCACCGGACTTTCGCAAGTGGGAATCATGCCGAACGATGCCGTTGGTCAGCGGGTTTTCTCGGGGATCTCCCATTTCCCCCACCCATTCATTCCGGCGAAGCTCCGTATTCACTTCAATCACCATCATCGGCTCTCAAGACCTCGCTGTTAAGAGCCGCCAAAATCTCTTCACTCACTCTTCACCCAATCATCATTGAACTCCGCTATAGTTGTGTGCGTCTTGAATTAGGGTAGCAATCCCCTGATGCGGCGAATATAAGAGCATGCGCTCTAGTTAGGTTTTGGCCTGTGTCCCAAGTTTAGTTCAAATCGGTTGAGGTGGTTCCAAGACTACTGTGTGTAATCTTAAATTTTGGTGTCTTCCATTTGAATACGACGCCTCATCGGACTTTATCATGGCATGTTAATATTGTGTGAGGGTGAAGGAGAAGACGCGAACAAACAGGAGCAAGTCTACCACAAGTCCGACAATCGTCCAGGCTAGCAACAATAAGTGGAGCCAATCGTCGCAAATAAAATGTTGGTACAATCTGACCAATGGCGCGATAGAGTTGGGCACGTTCATCGCTGTCGGCCAACCCGAAAGTGTACAAGCATAATTCTGGAATTTGTCGCATGTTCCCGAGCCATTTTCTGCCTCAAGAAATTTCATATATTATTATTTCTCGCTTTGCTAAGTAGGCATATCCCTTGCATCTCCCTCGCGAGAAAGTCCCTCATGTATTTTGAAGACTGGAAGTTTGATGAACTATTCACGCACAGTCGAACATGTTTTTGTAAACCAACTTAAAGCAGAAATCAGGGGTTGATTTCGTTGTCTTAAATGTTTATTTCCTCTATTCTATTCAACGAGCGAGGTGATGCAGTGGCAAATCTTCGGAGTCGCAGGGGTCGAATGCAGATGAGGCCGTACTTATTTCGTTTTCCATGGTTTCCCTAAATCACTTCAGGCGACTGCTGGTATGGTTCCTGTCTTTAGACCGTGAGTTAGGTATTTCTTAACCGTCCTGCCTCTGTAACTACAGGGTGATTCTCAATCAGCCCGACAAACTTCGGGAGGTGATTCTTCGTGAAAAAGTAAAAGGAAAACATACGTGACACTTTATACTTAAACCGGATATTAAGAGAGGTATGAGCCCTTAAAAAACGAGATTTTAAGCCGTATTTGTGAAAAATATCGGCTCTTACGTTGAAGGTCCCAAGAGTTGTCATTGCATTTAACTTCGTTACCGATATTTTGCACAAATACGGTTTAGAACCTCGTTTTTTAAGGGCTCATGCCTAAATCCGGTTTCGTTATAAAGTGTCACATATGTTTTCCTTTTACTTTTTCACGAAGAATCCCCTCCCGAAGTTTGTCGGTCTAATTGCGAATCGTCCTGTATATCAGTCTCTAATGACCCACTGTCGGCGAGACGTTATCTGCCTATATTTCTTTCATTCAGTGCATTGCCAGGTACGAGCACTGCAGATAGGGAATTACTTTATCAATTGTGCTTCCGACGTGCTCGCCGCCACAAGTCTTAATTTCTTGTGAAAACAGATTCTCTCCCACTCTATACTCCTTTATACGCTGTTCAATGTTAAGTGAGCAATTTAAATCAAACTTTGAAAAATGTTACTTTCCTCACCCTACATGTATTTTAATAGGGACACTGACTCACGTGCACACAGTAAAGTTAGTAACGAGAATTGTCTCGACGTTGAATTAAAATTGTTATGTATAAACATTAAATACTGAAAACATTTCTTATGCGTTGTTTTGCCTAATGTGTAAGAATGAGCGAATACGTAAAATATTTACCTACTTAATAATTACACCGTTTCACTTGACTGACGCATGAATAAAGTGAACAGACATGTGGTAAGGTAAATTTTACATAAGGCGGAAGAATTCACAATGCACATAAATATAGATCTTAAGCAGGAATTTTTTAAAAGTGCTCGGTTTACCGTGAACAGCTTATAGGTTTGTTTTCAGCTATATGTGTCATTTTGCATATCACTGTTTCCTTAGTTCCAGTGTTCTGTTCACAGAGTCTACTCGCCTTCCCAACAAAGTGGATGCACTCTCGACTAAAGATGAGCTAAACCAGTATTTCCCAGTCGATACCTGTTGCTAATACCCGTTATTCGGAATACCTGATATGGGTAAGCAGTGTGCTAGGCTGCGTTGTTTCTCTCTCTCACCTTCTTTTCGTATACCTGTTATTAGCCAAGTACTGGCCTGATATTTTTCGCTATAGGCTATTCACGGTTAAGTGGACACTTTTGAAAGCCCTCTCATTTGGAATAATAGCCAATATATATGCTTTATTATAGCCCTAGACGTTAACTTCCGAATGCGGTGGAATATATACACTGTATTTATTACTTACATTGCAGCATTTATTATAAAAGTTGGTTAAAGGCTAAAAAATGGCTGAAAGTAAAAAGTAACTACGGCCTCAAAAGTGCTCACTTTACAGTGAACGGCCTATACCTCTACGTAGCGCATACTCTCCTGGTAGTTGGATTCTTTTAACTACCTTCTGAAAATCTTAGAAACTTTGGATATATATATATATATATATAATATATATAATGAAAACACGACTTCAAATGTTATTGGTATTCAATATTGGATTCTAATATCAGACAGTAAGAGCAGGTACGAAATTATATCGTACGAGTGTCGAGTAACAAGCGAGAATGTGTGATTGTTCCTTCTTCAGTAAGACGATACCTGTTGCTGATAACAGGTATTGAAAATACTCGCCATCTGTACTGTGGACTGTGTGAGAGAAGGTGTTGCGGGTGTAGCCAGATGGGACGGCGCAGACGAGCGAGCGAGCGAGCGAGCGTTGAGAAAGCGGCTTGCTTACGGGAGGTTGGCTGTCTGTCTGTCGTGCGTAGCGTGACCGTGGGCCTGGACCACAGGAGAGGCGTCGCTCACGACAGCTGGAGCTGGAACAACTACACTTCCTGGGTGAGAGGCGGCGCCTTGAGGTCGGGCGCCTCGCCTTGACCGCCCACCTTCCCCCTTTTCTGCTCCATAGCGCGGCGTCTGCACCTCCACGACTCATCACTACAACCGTCGAGTGAGAGAGATGAGATTATAGGTTGTTCACGGTAAAATGAGTACTTTTGGAAGCCCTGCTTAAGATGTATTTATATGCACGTCGTGTTTTCTTCCGCCTTATGTAAAATAAACATTGTCGTGGGTCACGTCAATTTATTCAAGCGTCAGTCAGGTGAAAATGTGAAATTATTAGAAAAGTAAATATTTTACAAATGTGGTATTTTATACACTCCGGTGCATTAAAAAATCAGAAAGCGAAAAAAAAAAAAAAAAAGTTATCACAAATGGACGCCTAACACTTTTTATTCGACTTTAATATATGGCACTATTTTCCATCCATCGTTTCCTACTTTACTGGGCGTATGCCACTCGGTTCACCCGTTGAAATATATGCAGGAAGGGGCAGTGATTTTTTTCTAAGGTTGATTTCAAAAGTGCTCACTTTATCGTGAACAACCTTTAACAAACTGCCCTGCAACAAACGCGAAAGTGGCATAACAATCGTCGTCGATATCTCACACGCGGACGAGCTGCGCCCTTGACCAAGTGAAGCGCACAGCCTAAATAAAAATATCATGCTAGAAATTATGCTTCAAGTATGCAGTATTCCAAGCGTTATTAGCTAGCGTGAAGCCCGCTGGACGGGAATAGCTGTAAGCGAGCCGCCGGCTGCCTTCGTGTTCAGCAGGCAGAGCGAAGTCCAATTCAACACATGGGTGCAGTATGACTGGACGTGTACGCGATCTCAGATTACGACTGGGCGTGTCTCTTGTTTACTTCCGCAATAGGATTCGCGACCACTTCTTTAAGTATGCTTTTTCTTAATAGTTTTTTAATGCGTGTATCAGTCTCTCTTGCGAATTGGGAGATCTCGCGCTCTGTGTGTGCGTTTGATGTATAAGCAAATGGTAAACGATTTTTTTTTGCTTATTTCTTAGTTCAACAATATCACAAAGAATCGTTTGTTTGACTGGCATTAAAACAAAATCTCACATTAAATTTTTATACGAAAAAAAAAAAAAAAAAAACAAATGAGGGGTTCGTGCCAGTATTTATTAAAAAAAAAAAAAAATTGTACACAGAATTAATTTTCTAGCATACGATACCTATGTTGTGAATTTGATTACTATATCTTCAACGGTTCGGAAATCATGACTACATTTTACAAAAGGGCTTAACTCAAATTAAATTTTTGCCAGAAAGTGTTTAGGGCCTAAAAGACCTTGTCATTCCGAGATTTCATGGTCTCTGTAAAGCAGTGGATGCAATATACTCCATTTTAATTTTCGCACTCATAGAGTCTTTCCTGTACATCTCGACGAGGTTGGACGGTGGTGAATGATTGGTGATACCGGCTTGTTTGATAACAAAGCCAGAATACAAATCGCACTGATTTCAGACGTCGATGATTTCCGTCCTGCGCACACTGTACAAAATCGACTTCCAAGCACTTACACAGGGTAAAAGGGAATTATGACGGAGTCCACATGGATGGAATTTCCACGTACGGAATATGCCCTGCATCCATCCTCAGTCCATGCATCTGGAACGATCGCTGAAGGAACGCATGTTGAGTAGTGTGGTAGAGGTGCTTCCATGAACACGAAGGTAAAAAAAAAAAGTGGAAACTTTGGTTTTCTCGTCGACGTCGCTGTACGAGAGTGAAATCTGTTTAATGGCTAATAGCTTTGCAAACTAAATACCTGAATATTGCAATAAATTTCATGTGATTTTTTCTTATAAAAAATCTTGTTCACATGCACACGAAGAATTATATATATATATATATATAATCTTTTGACAAATTTATACACCGGGTTGGCTTCCTCGTCGCCGGGTCGTGCTTGCGAGTCATATCTTCGACTAGGGCAGTTTCCACAGGGTCTAGCGGACTGGTCTATTTGTGCGGTTCGTATATAAAGCCTGTCTACCTGTCTGCATGCGATTGGCCAGCTGCAATCACGTGGCAACTCGGTGATTGGCTGGTTGATGTCCGAACAATATCTTATTGGTGTAATATTATTGGTTTAATGTCAGTATGACGTGATATGGATTGCATACACGTATATTATACGCAATTTTTTTTAGGGAGGGGGGAAGGGGATCAACTGAGAGGCTTGGCTTGGCAACGGCTAACGTGAAAGGTGGATCGTCTCGATTAGCTTCTACGCCAGGTAATCCGCGGCCAGTTAACGTTAAAGTGGATTGGATATTGCCCGCCAATGGTTTCTCGTCATCGTTTTCTTCTTCAGGTGAGATGCCTCCTGTTTTACCAGCGCCATCAACTCTTCAGTTGTGATGATGTATAAATCACTAGCAGCATCTACTTCCACCAGTGCAGGACCATCGTTTCAGATTGTAATGGTGCCATCGACTCGTTCAGCTGTGACACCTACATCACTACCAAGCATCTACTGCCAACAGTGCACCACGATCATCTACAGATGGTATAATACCGTTGACTTCTTCAGTTGCGACGCCTACGAAATCTACAATGGAGCCATCGTACATTTCGGCTGAGGTACCTAGAACACCATTGCGGACGTTACCTGCTTCTTTAGCTCCAGCACCCACATCTTCAACAGTTCCGTCCGAGTCTTTGCCTGGACCACTACGTCGTCATCAGTGTCACCTTTGCGATAAACCATTTACTTTAGGTCACAATGTACGGTGGCACGAGATTTTTAATTGCGCCAAAAATTCCTGTCAAATGTCATATTTGTGTGACAGGTGCGGTAAGCTTTTCAGCCGTAGCGACAATTTACCTAGACATGTAAAGACCTGTAAAGGTGAAGTGCATTTCCCATCAGTACCTCAGTACCAAGTTTGCTGCAAGCAGGTCTCTTATGACTTCCGTACATGTCCTCAAAAGTGCAGTTACCTACTTAACCTGCCCCGCCCAGTGTATCGGTGTATCAAATTACCGTTTTCACACAACGATAACACGAGCATGAGTAGCAAAATGCATAAAGACTGTAGCCTACAACAAAGTTGCATATGTTGAGGTGAAGATATATTGAAGAATATTGTATTTTTTAAGGACATAAGCGACTGTAATAAATTAACTAGATTTAAAAAATGCGTGTGAATAAATTTGTTTTTAGTTGCACGTTTACCTAATTGTTCAGAACATAATAAAAATTTAAAAGCCGCAGAAATAAAATAAATTCATTAAAAATGATTGTATAAGGTACTATTGTACTATATCTACAAATATATAATTAAATATAAAATACTTTTTAAAATTGAACTTTAAATTTCCAATAAAAAATATATTTAGTGAACTATGCAGGAAGTCAAAGCCCCGCATCAAGCATGTAAGTAAACTGTTGATTGAAAAAATATATATTTTTTATATAGGATGAAATATTACAGATTTGCCCTATATCTATAAACACGAGTGCCGTCAGCTCACCTGGCGTCTGAATCAAGAAATGAACGCCACCTATGTGTTGAAAATAGAATCCAGCACAGAGGGCACTGACAGCGCAACCTATACGTTAAAAACATAAACAAATATGGCTGTCGCCTGGTGGCTAAATTGACAACTCGTCTGGTGGCAATACCGATTATTAATACACTAGTACCACCTAGGTGATGTAAAATTAAACATGTGAAATCCAATATGGTGTCCTCCAGAAATGTATAAACAAATAACAAATGAAAAACCAAAATGGTTACATAAAATAGAATGATTATAGGTGAGCGGTGGTGGGAGTAGAAACCTGACGATTAAACAACCAATACCAATTGGTGGTGGTGGTCAGTAGTCTGCTGGGCGTGGGGCTGGAACCCTTTGGAAATTTTGTTTCTTTATAAATTGTTTAATAATTTTTAAAATAAATTTTAAAATATTTTTAAAATAAATTTTTTAATAATATATTTTTATAGGTTCTTGGGAATTTAATTTTTTTTTTGTATCTTTTGGGTTTTCAAGGTCACAGGTCACCGGGTAAAGGTCGAAGGTCAAGATCAATGTCATCGAAATCCAACATGGCGGACAATATAGCCACCGGCTGACCGTAATGACAGAGCATGTACAGTACAGCTCCGAGCTCTGCCGTCAAGAAGCTGATATCCGAAAAAATACCATACCCTTCTACTTATCTCTTAAACAGGTACTTTAATCAAATGTGAGCTGTTTTGAAGAAATATATTTTCCCTGTTTTATACTTACTGTAGTAAGTGAAATAAGCCACTAAAAGAGAAAAAATATCTTAACATGATGGTTACTGATAATTTATTAAGGAAATGCGATGAAAATAATAAGTAATGCTGTCATCTTACACAAACGTATGCACTGTAAAAATATATATTTTTATCAGAGCTGGTCCGGTAAAAATCAGGTGTATATAAGATATTCGAAAAATACCTGTCAAAATCCAAACCACAGCATCTGTGGGCGAATAGAAACAAAAAACTATGGTCACACAATGTTCGGAAAGGCCATTTATTATGTCTAAATTGAAGTTGAATTTCGGCTAACCACGACGCCGGGTGTCCGCAGCCGTATATACCTGCGTGCACGACAAGTTGCATAACAAGAAGGCGAACTGATCCACGGCAGTGCTAAACGCGGCACTCGGTGCCGTCTGTCGGTCAAATGGGTTGCCACAGCCCCACACACAGGCGTCACCTCAGTGGCAGGTGCGCTTGCATTTAATGGTTGCCTATATACAGGCGCTGGCTGCATAGCACGTCATCGACATTAGCCTTTGTGTCATGCAACTTGTACACGCATGCACATATGGCTGCGGACACCCGGCGTCGTGGTTAGCCGAAATTCAACTTCAATTTAGACATAATAAATGGCCTTTCCGAACATTTTGTGACTATAGTTTCTGGTTTCTATTCGCCCACAGATGCTGTGGTTTGAATTTCGACAGGTAGTTTCCGAACATCTTATATATTTGTAGATGTACTTTATTAATACTTTATACATTGTTGAAATTAAGTATTTTTGAATTATACTTTAGCGATATTGATACGTGATTAGACAAAGATGTCATTTTTTCCCGAATTCGTTTCGCTTAAAACAATGTGATACGTGCATGATGGATAATGCGTGGAAATTAATGATATCAGCATCATACAGGTAATACTAAATCACTAATTATTTCACAATGGTCATTACACGTGAAAAAAACGGAATTAAAACAAATTGTTGTCATATTGAGTATATTGTTATTAATTTATCTGTTTATTTCTTAGTGGTGGTTTCAATCCTTCTAGCCGGAAGGAGATAACCGAGGTGAGATGCTGCGCAAACAATTCGGGTGTATTTGGTCCATAGTTAGATGATGAACGTTGTGAGTGAAGAGATTTAGGCGGCTCTTAACAACTATGTCTTGAGATGGGGGCGAAGTGAGGTGAGCATGGAGTGGCGCCGGAATGAGGGGTGGGGGAAGCGGGAGATCCCGAGAAAGCCCTCCGACCAGCGGCACCGTCCGACACGATTCCCACGTGCGAAAATTCCGGGAGTGGCCCCGCCAGGTATCGAGCCCGGTTCGCCTGGGTGGGAGGCGGGTAGTCTAACCATTACACCACCGCGGCTCTGATGAACGTTTTAATACTCATGCCGTGTTTGAGTCCGCCATTGAAGATACTAAACCGACCATGCGATCAAGTCAAAAACCTTAATATTTGGGGATTAATGAAGTAAATTTGCTGAGCTGCAGAAGCACTCTAAATCCCCTAATATCTCCTCGAAAAGCGTCTCCCGTTGTTTACGTCCTTTTTCGCGACTGTTCTCACGCTAATTATCGCAATTGAGAACCAATAAAAATATGGAAACTTTAACAATGAATTATCGATGCGTAATTCAGTTCGTTACACACTTAATTTTTGTGTTCAGAGGAATAATTTTTAATTGCAATTTTGGTAATAATAATCAGAACTTGAGATTATGTCTTAAACGGATGTTTATTTTACTATAATTTTCCGAGATAAATTAATTGCAATTAATTAATTTTAATTGCTTATGTAAGAAAGATACATAGAAACATTCAATATTGACGTCCTGAAGCTGAACACTATGGGAGCTGTTCAGTGTCGTTTGAATTTACGTCCTGAATCCTCCATACCATAAATTAAAAAAATATTTGAATTCGAAAACATTGTAATTTATTGGTTAGTACCCATCCACCCATCAAGTTACTCGCCATTTTTTACCCTTATATGCCTAACAAAAAAAGGCAATCTTTCTTAGGGGCTGTCAGTTAAAAATTACACTTCTCAATCTTAGAGAGCTACTTTTCATAATCTACAAGCAATATATCTGTAGATACGAGAAGATTTATAATAAGGCTGTTTTCAAGTTGACATATTTTTGTTTTAAAGAATTATTACAGGACACGATTTTATATTGGAAATTAATGACATATTTGGTTATTTAGTACTATTTCGTAATTTTTTTGTTTACCAAACTAATCTAATGATGAATATTCCAGATACAAAATCGTCAAACCATCAATATACCCAAGGGAATGTGTAGTTAATTTATTTTTAATAAAATGTGTTTAGTGGTGAAAAGTAATTTTTTAGAAATTAAAGAATGACGTACTTTTGTTTATAGTATTTTAATCATAAGTCTTTAATTAGTTATTGAGATAATTAAAATTTTACAATTTTGTTACATTCCAGACACTTCGGCAAGGTTTTTAAAAAATGTGCTTTCTTTAAGCAATAGTGTCCCTTATTAAATTCATATTTCATAATTTTAGCTGTTAGCATATCGTTTACTTGTTAAGTTAGAAGAAGACTGACTTGCAATGGAGTACTGTCCCCAACGATACAAGTAGAACTCGTTAAAAAACTAGTACCTACATACCAGCAAAATTTTTACGAAAGTACGATTTATGATACATAACAAAGACCAATGTATACATTTCGTAACACAGTTAAATAAGAACGTACTTATCTAAATGGTTTTTAATCAATAAAAGTCTACTATATGCATATTTCATTATGGATGCTTGAAAAGCACATTTTGAGAAACAAAAAAGGATGGCAATGTTTACCAAGCATAATTACTCTGGTTGTATGCAATAAAAATAGCAATAAAATGTTTAGAAATATTATTAGTAGCTGATGTTACCACATCCATTTCAACAACAAAAGCTATCAATTTATAACTAAAATGAATGTACTTAAATCAATTATTAGAACTATTTTTGTACATTAATGCCGATAATTTTTTATGTACTTACATAGTAATTATTATTACTATCGCTCTCTACATGGCGAAAGGTTTGTAGTAAAATGTTCTTTCTCATGCATCCGAAATGGAAATATGCTTAGATACGTATCGACTTTTTAAAGTATTTAAAAACTAAACTATAGCGAAATATTTTATACATAAAAAATATATATATGCAGTGTTCTTTCATATACAGCATAGATCGTGCTTACCTGACAACTCTGCTAACGCGTGTATAGACTGTATGCGGTTACTTCCAACTTTCCTCAAGCCCTGCTAAAGTTGCTCGTGCAATCAAAGTTTAAGAAAACTACACCAAAGGGACACCGTACCTGATTTGTGCGCACTCAGGGTAATATTATTTTCCATAAGAACTATTTCTTACTAGGCATTACCGACGCACATTTTTCTCCTGTATTTAATCATGTTAATTATTAATGAAATATGCTTTATAGACAGACTATAAGTAAAATTTCGATTTAACTAAAAAAAAAAAATGCTTCTATATTAACACAGTATAAAACGGCTTTAATATATCATTTTTTAAAACAACCTAACACGTCATACATAGGGTGATATTTTAAAGATTTAATTAAAAACGGCGTGAATAAACCGCGAATAGACTAAATGCTGTCCACGATGAAGTGAGAACTATAGAAATGAACCTTACGAAAAAGTCACTGCCTCTGCATGCATATATTTTAATGGGTGTACTGAGTGATATTCGCCCAGTAAAGTTGGTAGCGATGGATGGAAAGTAGTTCTATATCTTAACGTAGAATAAAAAGTGTTATGTAACCATTTGTTATAACTTAAAATTATTTCTTTCGCTCTCTGTTTTATTAATGCACAGAAGAGTAAAAATTATCAGATTTGCAATGTATTTCCTTTTAATAATAATTTTACAGTTTCGTATGACCAACGCACGAATAAAGTGATGAGGCCGATGGCAATGTTTATTTTACATAAGGCGGAGGAACACGCAACGTGCATACAAGTCGATATTAAGCAGGGCTTTCAAACGTGTCATTTTACCGTTAACAGCCTATATAGGCTACTACTTTTTAATTAGTTCTGTATGTTGTACGGTCATTGGGAGCCACTTTCCTTCATTCTTAAGGGTCGAACAAATTTGACTGCCAACTGGCTCGACAGTATGTGAACCGAAACGTACAATTCACAAGTTGACCAATTCAAATACGGCCTAAAATACCTGGAGAATTGCGGGCAGTGATTTTTTTAAAAGTTTGTTTTCCAAAAGTGTCCCATTAAGCGTGAGCGAACTGCAGATCCATCCTCGTTGAGGTGAGCGGGCCGTTTGTTACAGTTCCACAGCCGCCCTAATGGGGCGCCGCGCGGGCGGCGCGAGCCGTAATGACGAGGCCCTGAACGAGAATAATGATGATGAAAAAAAAAAAAAAAAAAAAAAAAAGGCGGGCGGCCTGCACGGCGTAAGAATACGGTGGAATGCACGGCGGCGGCGCTGCCATCTGGCGGGCCCAGGGCCGAAACGTGACCGGCATGAGCGCACGTGTTCGGCGCGCTCGCCCCGCCAGGGATGCCAACCGCGGCACGACCGCACGCCGTAAACGGCCGGCCCACAGAGCAAGGGAAGTAGAGAGGGGACACTGCCCAGTATTAATCCGAGCTCTTATTTTGAGCTTCAAAAGTAGACAGGTCGCAGTTATATTGCCAACATAATATTCGTCGAAGCACATCAACACGATGAAGAGCTACGCATTCAGATATTGGCTACAATGACGAGACAATATAGGGAACCCATCTTCTTCAAGGTAATCATTCTTTAGGTAACCCCATTTGTCTTTTTTTTTTTTTTTCCTACTGTTCATCCCGTTGGAAATTGGTATAAATTATTTCGGGAGTTGATACCCATTTCTTTTTTAAATTAGGCAACGAAGACTGGCGATCCTTATTTTTTCAAACACCCATGTATTTCCAGCGACCTTCTAACAAAGCAAATCAAAAATCAACGGTCTCGTCTCGGTAAACAAACACCTGACAAATTCACAAAGCAACAAGTGAAACAGGACAACCACTGCGTAACTATCGAGTGAAGTTACAAAATTCCCGTTTTGTAATTTGCTATGTACCGAAATCGAAATTATATTTCTAAACATCTCGTAGTTACACACTGAGCAAAGGTATTTTGACTGTTCCTAAGTTTATACATTTAAAACATAAATAAATTCCCATTGTATTTTTGGTTTTGACATCACAGCTGCGACCCGGGAAAATAGTGGACCGAAAGGGCCTACCTAGTGTTACCCACCAGGGCCTGCCGCTTTCGCACATAGACGTGGACTCGTCTACTGCCCATGTCCCCAACACTGACCAGTCCATCGTCAGAACAACTGTTAAAGTAGCATGGTCAACGGTAATGAAACTGCTTAAATTTGAATTTGTACGCATCTGTACTAATAAATACATTGATTAACTTACATACCATAATCTTGTTACATTACACACCTAAGCAAAGGTCTGGAATACCAGGGATTTGACAATATAACTTCATGTAGGCAATCCAGTGATATATTTACAAGAAGTCTGGTACAAAGTTATCATCATTCGCCCGCCATCCATAAATGAACCTAGCGAGGTAGCTCAGTGGAGCTCTGCCCTCACAGCTCAGGGGTACAGTGGCCGACCTTTAGTCGGAGGGCCAGGGATTCGCTCCCAGGTTCCTCTGCAGCAGATTTTGAGTTCGCATGTCGCGCACATGTGTGCTGTGAATTTGTCATCAAGTCGGTCTAATTTACCTGAACTCGTCACACGTCAACTAACACACACACCGTCAAACGTCATTCGCGCCATGTCCAAAGGCACATGTATTGGCCAATGAAGTCAATCAAGTCAACCTTAAAAAAAAGTGGTATATCTCTCGACTCGTGTTCGATTCCCGTTCCAGCCATCCAGGATTTTCCTTAATAAGGTTCAGGGGTACTTAAAAAACTACCAAAAACACAAAACACTCTTGTCTGGGACTACATCTTGAAAATGAAAACCATTGCAATCCGTTACGTTCATGAACACATTAGTAATGTTTATGTACTCCACGTACACTTATGAGTTCTTCCACCCTTCGAGGCATGTCCTGAATGAGGTAGGTAGGTAGTTGGGCTTGACGTCTCGTTGACAGCGAGATCATTAGAGACGGTGCAAGTTACATAGAAGGGAGGAAGTGGGGAAGGAATCGTCCATGGCCTTTGTTAGGTACCCATTACAGCATTTGCCTGGGGTGTTTCGGTAAACCATAGGAGACCGTAATCAGGATGGCCGGACCGGGAATCGAACCCGGGCTCTCCCGAATGCGAGGCCAGTGAGATACCACTGCGCCACCCCGCTCGGAGTCCTGAATGAGGGCATCACATTTATCTTGAGGAGAATGATCCCACTCACTCCTCTACAGCAGCGGCGGTAAGCTCCTGAAGAGAGTCGGGTTGGGTGGGACGCCGTGAAATTGCCACTTTCAGCACGTCCCAAGCATATTTAGTGGCGTTCATGTCAGGGGACTGTGAAGGCTATAGTCCATTCTGTTGATGTTGCTTCGTTGAAGATACCGGTGTGTTGTTACAGTATGGAGTGGTCTTGCATTGCCATCGGCTTGGATGAATTGGACGCAGGTCCTCATGATGGCCTGCAGAATCTCTTGAATGTAGTATGGGCCAGTTAACGTGCAATTGATGGAAATTGAAGGCGTCCGCCATCCAACCATTATTGCTGCCCAGAACGTAGCACTTTCACCAGCAAACGGACGGATTTCCTGTAAAATCTGTACTGGTGGCATCATCCAGAGTGTCCCCATACCCTAGTACATATGGTGACACGAGGCAAACCAAACCTGTTCTTATCAGTAAACATTGTTAGGCTAGTGCCCAAGTTGAATACAAGCGTTCTCATCGGCATTCGGAATTGAAGGCCTACCTGATGCAGCCGTCTGTTCACTGTTTGACCGGAGATAGGAGCCCCCATTGCTAAGACAAATCATACCGAAGAGCCCGGGCAGTTGATGCGGACACCTACGAGCCGCCACTTGAAGAAAACGTTCCTGGCGAGGTGTTGTAACACGAGGGCGACCACCACATTTCCTATCCTGCATATTACCTGAGTCTCTGTACTTTCTCAACGCCTCAGACACGCTAATTTGCGTGACATTTGACCGATCGGCAACATCTAGGCTGTGTATGGTCTGCCGAATGTAAAGCCACCATCTGGACCTTATCGAACTGTTATATTCGTCTACGTGGCATGTCAGCGCCAAGATGAACGCAGAATGAACTACGCTTTTGTTGGTATCTGAGTACGCACACCACGTAAGATAGCTGTAGGGGTATGTGTACATGGGACTTGGATAAGCACACCAATCACTAGAGACCTGAAAAAATTCGCGAGTTCAATGACCCGTAGGCTAGACTCTACATTACTATTTACAAATATGCCGATATCAACAGCAGATTGGTTGTTTGCTGTCACAGTGGAAAACGACAATTGGACACCGTTCTCCAGAAGGTGTCAAACACAGTGTAGACCAATGGCTACATTTATATAAACGCACGAGATCTGCATTCTGCCTTGTCCCAAAATGAGTCCACCAATTCTTCAGGTCTCTACCAATCACGCCTGACGTACATGTTATCTTCCGCACAGTCTCTGGGAGTCCAATGCAGAGTGGGGAACAGGATATCTCCGACTACTTTTTACGACAGCATTCCAAACTTTTGTTGAGGTGTGTGGGTTATAGAAAGGGTACAAGCACTTACTCACTTAAACAGTGTTCTGATCTCAAATATTACATTCTTTTTGTTAGCGCTACTGGTATATAATCGATTCACGGTTACTTCATGCTTTTCTGAAGCCTTGCTTAAGTACTACTCCCAGGATGTTCCTCCGCATCGTGCAAACCAAGCTTAAGTAAGTCTAGAAAATTACACCAAAAGGCAACGCACCGAATTCGTGCGCACTCAGTTGTCCTGATATTTTGCATGAGAACTCCATCTTACCAGGCGCTACCAACACGCATGTTTTCTCACAGTTTGTTTTCATATTTATTACAAGTGAAATATTATAATTTATAAATGAAATACTGGTAAAATTTCAATTTAACGAAAAATAAGATACTTTCATGTTAACAGATCTATAAAACGCATTTGATACATGGAATATTTAGGAAATAACTAAACACGTCATACATGGGGTTATTTTTCAAATGTTTGAATCAAAAAGTGTGAAGAAACCGCAAATAGACAATAAGAGCTTAGTTGTTCAGTCAAGTGGTGCAACACGTACACCAATGGTTGACCAGTCAGTGTTGACTGATAAGCATCATATGAGTGGAGATCGGGGAGCCATTGGAGAGGTAGTGGCAGTGTATTTCTTCGCCGTTCGTGTGTGCAGATGAAGTGGGCACGCCGCGTCGAAGAACATTACAGCCATAGGAAAGGGTTTCCGCATTTGAAGGCAAGAGAATCGTGGTCTACCGCGATTATAGATAATCTTAACGCAATACTGTTTCGCGTGCAGGAAGTTAGCGAGAGCTACGTATTCCTACTCGAGCCGGGTGCACTGACAGATATCGAACGAAATATTTGTTTGTATAGGGTCAAATATATATTTAGCTGTCATAACAAAATATATTGTTGAGCAAACAAAAATTGAAAAGCAACGTAATTACTTTCGTTCGTCTAGCAAAATATATGTTAGAATAAACGAAATCTGTGTGTTGGGCCCAAAAAAAATTAGACTGTCAACTAAATATTTTGTTTAATCGACTATATATATATATGATTTGTCACTCATTTGACTATTTTCGTTCGAAAATACAGCTCGAGAGTTTATTTGTATTTTTTTTTACGACAAATAGGATAGTAACCGTGTTTGTTAGTTCATCTGTTGATGCTTAACAATCGTATAAACACATTAACAAAACAATGCAACAAGAAACTGACTAGTAAAGCTGTAAAACTTGAAATATTTGTTTGTACACGATGCCCAATATTTGCTGTATATTTAATTAAAAGCGTTCTGGAATCATCAGTTGTCACATCAGCCGAGGTCACTAGATCACCTGCGTCCGAGCGCTACGCTCGGACGCAGGTGATCTAGGTTTGGACCTTGGTCGAACTTGTGACTTTTTTTATATCGGCCCAAACTGTTTAATGTACGTGCAGCCAAACAAATCTTTAGTTGCACCAACCAAATCCTACAGTTTGGGGTAACCGAATGAGAACAACGAAATCATTTGATTTCAGCAACAAAATATTTCACTGTCCCTACACAAACAAATAATTTGGTTGCACCAAACAAATCTTGTTTGATTCAACAAAACCTTTTTCTCAGTGTGGGGATATACAGCTGATATGCAGATTGTGTGTTTAGTGAATGAACTGACTATCCACACGTCTTTGCCAGACGACTTTCAACCGGGCGGTGTGCAAAATCCATTCGTGGCAGTGCACCGCTGATAATGGGGCTGTGGTGGCCGAGCGGTTAGCCCGCTCACCTCCCACCAATGCGAACCAGGATAGAACCCCCAGCCGGGTGACTCCCGGATTTTCGCATGTCGGAATCGTGCCGAACGAGTTTTATCTGGGATCTCCCGTTTCCCCGCCTTTGAATTCCGGCGCTGCTCCATACTCGCCTAAATCACCCTTATCAGCTCTCAAGACTTCGCTGTTGTGAATATCCCAATCTCTTCACTCGTCTCTGCTAACTAGAGTCCATCCGGCGACTGGAAGAGTCGAGATTACTACCGGGTGCATTCCGGCGTCCGGGTGGTTATTTCCCGCCCGATCTTAATCCCGGATGGTGTGCAGGGGTACATTATGCACAGTGTGTTACTGAATGTCCGGGTTTTCCCGTCCGGTAACGGAGAGTCTCGTTCGCAACAGTGATTATTCCTCGGATTGTTCCCGAAACGACTTATACCTGTTATCCGAACTTGGTGCGATCAACACCCGTACTTGGCACTGAAAATTAACGAAAACTAGAACAAAAAGAAACTGAAATGCGACAGAACTCCACGGGAATAATGACTCCAACTAACGGAGGTGTAAATTAGTCAGTTCACTTCTGCACTAAGTTGCTAAACTCCACCCAACACCAAAACAAATTATCAAGATCACGTTTTTTTCAACACGCAGTACTGCAGCAGTATCCGAATAACCATCATCTACCCTAAAGCTGGAGTCACAATACCCGACGAACCCGACACGACAAATCCCGACACGATGAAATCTGAGTAGCAGCCAATGAAAAGCAAGGTCACTATGATGTCAGTCTGACAAAATCGCATCCCCGACAGCCCGACAAAAGTAGATTCCATTTCTACTTTCCATCGAGTCGGACTCGTCGGGGCGCACAAAAAATGTAAGTACAACATTAGAAAACAAAATTCCGTGCGTATTTCCCTACTGTAATAAGTAATAAAATATGCCAAAATATTGTTCCGGTTTGTTTCTAAATACTTTTTAATTTCTCGTATAGATTCAAATATTCTCAAAAGCAAAATAATCATTCACTTTATCGCGAGTTTTAAAAAGTAAATGTTGTAGAAGTTTCTCATAGCCAACCTACTTGTCGGGTAGATTTCGTTGGGGTATTGTGAATACTGAATAACATTTTATACGAAATTCCGTCGAGCTCTGACGTCATATCTGTGTGTGTGTCGTTTCGTGTTCGTCGGACTATTGTGACTTCAGTTTAATACATATTGGAAGATGAAAACTACGCCTTCCTCACATAATACGTCTTATTCGACTTGGTTACAGAAATTATTTAGAAGTGATAATCAAGGAAATATATATCTAATTTTAAATATCGATAACTGGGTATTAAGACATTTTATTATCTGTAATAATAATATTTTTCATCTTCCAAGTCGGAATTAGGTTCGCCTCCCTGCAGCTTCATACACAAAATCTAAAATGTAGGAACTACATGTACTGTATGAAGGATGGAACAGAATACAATCGACCAACAGGGTTAGACATTTTACACAAAAAAATAGTTGCAGATGTATATTAAGACATAGGCCTATGGTATAAAATATTTTTTAAAGGACAAATACTACAGAGAGTATTTTAGATGGAATGAGTGTATATTTAATAATTTTTATTGAACAGATATCTACACCCCCTACTACACCTGTTGAGAGAATATATATTTATTTCGCGAATGAAATTGGGATTGTCATCCTGCTATTTTATCAAAAATTTTCTGTTGCGAAGTAGGCCTATTTGGTTTTGCAGTTGAAATAGTTTCACTGTGAGTTGACTTAACCCTTACAGTCACAGTGCCCTCTATCTGGGACGTTACATATGAAATTACTCGAATAGTCTGCACTGTACACAGAGAAAGGTTCCCTACCTGTGGGAGACACCATTCGGTGTTGAGACTATGTTCCCTAACTTCATATACCACTGTTGCCAGTAACGTTAAGCACAGATAGTTTTCTATTGGTCCCGATGTAAGGCAAAGCGTCGTCTGGATATCAGTACATTTCCGAACAAAAATATTCGTTCGTTGCAACGCCTAAGATTATATTTTTAATCTTCATTGAAAAGGTTAACGAATTAGCTCCCTTGTGTTACTATGCCAAACCCCAACTTTATCGAAGACATCAGACACCACTTACAGGGTAGGAGGGCATCATTTACAGAGAACGGTAAACGGTACGGAGTTTACACTACCCGGGATCTGATGAAACACACAGCCACTGACAGCAAAATCAATTATTCGCACCTAAAGAAGTTCTGCACCACCTGTAGTTTGGTTTCCCATGAATAATGTTCGTTAGTATAGTAGACGTATTACAACGAGACATCCGTCAAGACTGGCGTTGTGCTCTTTACAAACAGCGTGTATTTTTATCCCATACTTTCTCTAGGCTGTGAACAACCGAGTTATTCAGTAATCCCGATGGTACAAAACTTTTTCGATATGTCTATATGAGCGGTAGTTATAGGGCTAAAGTCAATGACAGTTGGTTGACTGACGCATAAGTTATAATGCGGCAATCACAATTGATACACGTAACTGGACAGGATTTTTTTTTAAACACAGCGCATCTAATTGCTGCGAAGTTGTGGAGGTTTGTTGTACTTCATAGGTGAGGAATCAATATATACAGAAAATTGACGCAACATCATGGTAATTAATTCTACAGTTAATCTTAATGTGTCCTGAGGTGCAATACTCGTAGCATAGTGAGTGTTTTGCCTATTAATATTTTTTATTGTAATGTTTAATGGGATTTCTTGATCGTAAATTTAATCTCGAACTGCTCCAAATAAAACTTCATTTCACCACGGCTAGTTAGTCTCAGGACCTCTGGGACGAAACTCCACTGATTTGGAGAATTAAAAATGAACAATGACTATTAAGTCTTCTGTTGACATAAACGGTACATTAAATATCAGACAGAGACTGCAATAAATAATGTTGCTCGCTGATGTAATTTAGAATTAATTTTCCTACTGCTTCAAATAAATTATATGAACTCGAAATGAATCCACTGTCTTCTTATCCCACATATTTATCGCCACTCATGTTAACGAACAACGTACTTCCCAAAAACAAAACCAAAATATTGTTGATAAAATTTTATGTAGATACAATTCTCACTGAACATGTACACCCCCAACAAGGAGCGAAGCCTAGCCTAGGTTGGCCTACAACTTGTCCCCTACCGTGGACAAACTAATGACTTGGATGTTTAAAAGATTAATTGCACTATTAAAAATAACTGCAACATGTGTGGGAGTAAAAATGCTGACACATTTTTCTGTCCACAGATATAACATAAATGGTTTATAAATTTGTGCACGAATGTGTCGGAAACTGTGAACCTTGGCGGAAAATGGAGTGGGTGGGGGGGGGGGGGAGTAATAACATATTGTAGTCTTCTGTTAATTTCGGAAAACTGGTTAACTATCCATTATGCCTTACTCGCATGTGCGCCGATAAGAGCGCAAAAACTAGAACAGCCAATCAGAAACCGTCCTTGTTTCCCGCACGGGCCACGTAGAATTCTCTGAGCTCACGCCAAATATTTCTACTCGTGAAGAGAGCAGACTTCACCGACAATTCCCAGAAGTCAGTTGGTTCGCAAATTTTATACAACTAATTTCTTGGATAATCAACGTGTATAGATGTAATAGTATAGAATAGTTCAATGTATGTATCTATAATGAAATTGAGCCTACCCTGGCCGAAGCCTCAGGCTACCGGACTCATCAAATACACAAGAATACCAAAGGCCAAAGACTTATGGGTGAAAGTATGGCTTCAAGCCAATGAAGTATGCTACTATAAAAATGTAATAGAGGGCTAACCTAAAATACATGAGAAGGGACATAGAATCCATTCACAACAATTTATTACAAGAAACGTAAAAAGGTATACAAAAAAAATATATTATATGTATTTTCAGCAGCGCTGAAACAGATAAAGAAAATGTATAAGTCTATCCTAGAGAACAGTTGTATTATTATTTATTACAATTTATGATTATTAATGAGTATAAATGTTATTTTATTCCATATTCATATTATTAAATAAATGCATTTTGTAACTAACTGACAGGTAGCACTAAAGTGTAAAGTATTTGTGAATATATAAAACAAAATTAGTGTCTGGGAAATCATTTACTAAAAATGTGTACTACAATGAACTCAAAACAGAGTAGAAACATGATATAGTGTAGTTTTTTGTCCATCACTGATTTTGGAACCTTGGTATTAAAAATAAAATATAAGTGTGAATCAAGCTTTATCTGTTACCCTCGTTTACCACATGCGAAAAAAGGGGTGTCAGATCCGGGAATTGAGCCCGGTTCGTCTTCGCGGAAGACGGTAATCTGACTACCACACCACCGCGGCCCCATTTTCGTCAAATAATTAGGTACAATACCACCACCTGTTGCAGATTTTCGAACGGCTGTACATTTACAGACACAGTTCTGCTTTGAACGGTTCCTGTAATATTTGTGATTAACGCGTCTTTCAAAGTTAAACCTTTGAAAAAAGCCACTGCCCCTACCTGCATATATTTTACCGGGCGTACTGAGTAACATTTGCACAGTAAAGTTGGTAACGATGGAGGGAAAGTAGTTCCATATCTCAACGTCGGGTAAAAAGAGTTAAGTAACCATTTGTGATAACTTAAATCATTTCTTTCCCTTTCTGGGTTTTTAAATGCGTTGAAGTGTAAAATTTTACTTTCATAATAATTTCACAGTTTTACTTTACCGAATGTATGAATGAAGTGATGAGGCCCATGGCAATGTTAATTTTACATAAGACAGAAGAATACACAACGTGCATACGAGTAGTTGGTAAGCAGGGTTTTCAAAAGTGCTCATTTTACCGTGAATAGCCTTTACCTTTGTGGACATCCTGAAGGAATCACTAGGATGTCGTATATGTTTACAGCCAATACTTTCACAGTGAATATGATACTTCAGTTATTTGGCGTCGTCAAGTAGCAGCCTGTGTACAGTAGGTAGTCTGCATTTCAAATGTAGATTTGACAATTTAGAAAAGTATACAATTTAAGTTGAATGTCGTGCATAATGTTTTGGAAGCTGGAATCAAACACACGACGTAAGTCAGGTGCAAGTAAAGTTTAGTCTACTCAGGATGAGAAACTCAATGCTTTTAGTTTGCCAACTAAATACAACAGCTGAGCACTGGCGTCGCATGTGTACCGAATTTTCCGCTTTCGTATATAAGTGAGATAGTTGTAATTTTCATAAAATTAACGTTGGGCTTCGCACTATAGTATAAATATGACGAAATGTGTTCACGTGTTGTTTAACATTCTGCCGCAAACTGGGTATAGCAAAATGTTGATTTACATAATTAATTTACTTGAATATGGCAATTGAATAAAAGTGAATTTTTTAAAAGTGTAATTTTAAGGCTTTCCAGTGTAGTTTTCTTAATGCGAAAGGAGAAAAGTACAAAGGCCATTTTGATGAAAACTAAAATACTTAAAATTTTGGCTTGGGCAAGTATACATATAAGTAAAACTCTGTTAAGACGTTTCTGAAGGGACTGAAAAAAATAATGCTTATTAAACAGGAAAACTTATAAAAAAGGGCCAAATTACACTTGTGTAGATAGACAAGTAGCACAATTATTCAACTTATTAAGCAGGAAAACTTCTAAGTGGGAACTTCTTAATAGGATTTCACTATTACAATTTGAGCCAAACACTAAGTTTTATACACAAATAAAAGAATTTCTCCCCTTTCCACCAGACTGAAAGCGACCTGTTTGGAACAGCAGCGCAACTTGCGGGGGAAACCTTTCCTATGGCGAACGCTCTCATAACAAATCTAGTTTTGTTCGTAACTTTAGTATAACGAACCTTCGTGCAAGTCAAGTGTGTGGCGTCGAATCTATGAACACTCCCGGGCAAGTGAGGGCACAAAGCAAGTAAGGTAAAGAGATGGAGCTCAAGTCTGTTTTAGTGGGCCCTTATTTTCCTCTATGTTTGGGTTATTAGGTAGAATGTGGTGTCAACATTACAACTCTTGAACATAATTATTTCTGTATTCAGACAGACGTTTTGGTTACTGCTAATAACAATTTGGCAAAAACGTTAATATAACTGCTGTATTTACAGAAGGTAACCTGGAACGAAATAAGAATCCGTAGGTTGGCTGCGCTGTTAACTACACGATCGTTTATTAAAACGCTAATAATACATATTTATTTCTTTTAAAAAGGCATTGTCGCTGATATCAATAACTCTTGCGCCATTTCTTCTTAGACAATCAGCATTTGAAAATTCAATAAAGCTCAATTCCTGCAATTTATTGCAAACATCAACAACTCCTCCAGCAACGCAACGCTCATAACTACAGAACAGGAATAGTGCTCACAACTACAGAACAGGAATAGTGCTCACAACTACAGAACAGGAATAGTGCTCATAACTACAGAACAGGAATAATGCTCACAACTACAGAACAGGAATAGTGCTCATAACTACAGAACAGGAATAGTGCTCACAACTACAGAACAGGAATAGTGCTCATAACTACAGAACAGGAATAATGCTCACAACTACAGAACAGGAATAGTGCTCATAACTACAGAACAGGAATAGTGCTCACAACTACAGAACAGGAATAGTGCTCACAACTACAGAACAGGAATAGTGCTCACAACTACAGAACAGGAATAGTGCTCATAACTACAGAACAGGAATAATGCTCACAACTACAGAACAGGAATAGTGCTCATAACTACAGAACAGGAATAGTGCTCACAACTACAGAACAGGAATAGTGCTCATAACTACAGAACAGGAATAATGCTCACAACTACAGAACAGGAATAGTGCTCATAACTACAGAACAGGAATAGTGCTCACAACTACAGAACAGGAATAGTGCTCACAACTACAGAACAGGAATAGTGCTCATAACTACAGAACAGGAATAATGCTCATAACAACGGAAACAAAACTGAAAACCACTCAAAATGCTTAGACGTCGACAGTGCATGGCTAGATCAAAAATAATATATTTTATGTATGATGATAATAATTAAACTTAATTTACTTGTGACTTAAGTATATTTAGAAATAGAATTATATTGTTCATAAAATATACAACTTTCTTTATTAATGAGCATTATTTTCCTTTTTTTACTGTTGGCGAAGTCATTCTTCTCTACAGGGCGATTCTCAATTAGACCGACAAACTCCGGGAGGTGATTCTTCATGAAAAAGTAAAAGGAAAACATACGTGACACATTATACCCAAACCGAATATTAAGGGAGGTATGAGCCCTTAAAATATCGAGATTTTAAGCCATATTTGTGCAAAATATCGGCTCTTACGTTGAAGGTCCCGATGATATACAATAATGTTCAGAGAGTTGTCATTGTATTTCACTTCGTTACCGATATCTGGCACAAATACGGTTTAAAACCTCGTTTTTTAAGGGCTCATAAGTCTCAAATGTTTTCCTTTTACTTTTTCCTGAAGAATCACCTCCCGAAGTTTGTCGGTCGAATTGCGAATCATCGTGTATAAATCTAGTGGCCCGCGAAATCATTATAGAGCTTCGACCCCCAGACTGAGGGGACAGCGGGTATTTCACAGTGGCAGGGCGGGGCTGTGGCGTGTTTTTAGGTTCGAGGAAGAGAGGTGAGTAACTTTCACCAGCCAGGTGTCGTCAAAGGAGCTCTCGGCAGGCCCCTAGTTCCCAGGTATAACAACTCTGTTTGGCTGGGGGGGGGGGGGGGCTACGTGCGTCATACTGAGGAACCTGGTAGTCGCACACGTGTTCCGGGCGATGCCACAGGCCCGGGTTGGAGTCCACACACGCCCACGTCTGCTGCCGGGATATTGGGTATTCCCCGTGTCACGGCACTCCAGACTGAGCGAGCGCCGGTCGTAATTTTTATCTCATTTCCTCTGTAGAGGTTGGTATGGTCCATTCGCGGTTATATCCATCTTTTCTGAAACCCTGCTAAAGTTCTACTTCCAGGATATTCCTCCGCTTCTGGCAAACAAAGTGTGGAAATTTACACCTAAAGGACAACGCACCGCATTCGTGCGCACTCAGTGTAATACTAATTTGCATACGAATTATTTCTTTCTAGTCAACACCAACACACTTCATACTTGGAGCAATTTTTTGAAGGTTTTATTCAAAAACGATAGTTTTTATTGTTATCGCGTTTCCTCGGTAGAGGTATTGCTCAAGGCTCGGCCTCACCCGCCATGTAGAATTTTACATTTATATGTCATAACTCCCTTTTCAGTGAAATAACCAAATATTTGTTACTATAGCATTATCACAATTGACAATCCCCTTCAAATTTAGTCGTCAAACTTCATCTACATGTGATATGGTGATTGTAAAATGACATTAATCTGTTCATAATCCTCGAAAAAATACGGCATGACTAATTAACGAATTTTCAGAATTTATGTTTGTACTTCGGCGTAACGTATATTGTCATGATTGTATAATAGCAGTTTCGTAATAAGTGTCGGTATACAATTGAAATAAGCTGGAACCAATAATTCAACATGGCGTGTGAGGCCGAGCGTTAAGATGGAGGAATCCCGTCCATCTTGAATTTTGTTTTACAAATCGGATCAAACTTAATGCCCGTAAATTAAAAAATCAAAGCTTGGCGTGACATAGAGGATATTTAACATAATTTATTTAAGTTTGTACGGTTTCAACTATGTTCGTATTTTCCCATGTCGGAGCAAAAAATTATAAAATAATGAGGGCACCTTTGAATACGGTTAGAGATGTGAAACGAGCAATGAGAGAAGAAGAAGTTTCATTTAGAAATAATTGTTAAGACGTGCCCTGTGCCTCTACAAGCTAGCTTTAAAAATACTGTAGTCGAGATTCGAGCCCCTAGATTCGAACCCCTAAATGTGAGCTCAGAGGTATACCAATGTGCCCACCTATCTCGATCAACTTCCGCACACTGTCAATTTAAACTTTTTTCCCCCGGTTTTTTTTCTCCAAATATTGTTTCCATTGTAAAACGGAAACTCATGCACGTTCATCCTAACTAATTGTTTCCAATGCAAGGAGATACCAACCTCTGTCTGTGATGCCGGTACCACATAACCCCAACGAGCGCAGTAAAACATGACGACAACCGCAACCACGACCATTTTCAATGTGCCTGCTCGAATTTACAGCCCGACAGTGTTTACTGACGCGACACTAGTAGAATTTTTCACAGATCCATTTGGAAGGCGCTGATTAACTACTCTAGTTTCAAAGGCGGTGGGCCGACGGGAAATCAGGAATACATGATGGTGACAAAGTTTTATAGCTAATGCATACAAAGGTAAAATTATTATTTATAACAGTTAAATACAATCATTTTCATAATTTGTTTTCTTTTAAGCTACATATTTTCCAATTTAGGGAAAGCTTATCATGCAATTTCATTTTGCAAAGTTGTACATTCTGTGCGTCGTGCCGCACTACATGACGAAGAGTAGAAATAATTTCTAATCCAAAACTGCTGGTCGTACGACAGAATTGTCGGGCGTGTGTCAGATCTATCTTGTATTTCATTGGTTGTTTAGTTTTAAGTGTAGTGCCGTGCTCACGGGGTCGTGCTGGTCGGGGCTATGTGATTCCGGCATGAGAGAGGGAAGACGTTTGATTACCACAAACATTTCGTAACGAACAACCTGCGACAGCTATCGAGGTGGCACTCACCCTGCTCACAGTGGAACAATGGACGGGAAGTTTGAAGCATACGTCGTTCAAATGTTCTAGTAATCAGCGTAAACTATAATGAAAGTTTTAATCCAGACATAGTATGGAAATAATGCCACGTATCAGTCTGCAAATAGAGGAATGTTGTGTGCTGCTACTATAGGCATAACCATTCGCGGTTACAACTTTTCTGAAGTCCTACTAAAATTCTACTTGCAGGATACCACACCGCCTTGTGCAAACAGAGCTTAACCAAGACTAGAAAATTAGTGAAAATGGCTCAAACGGGTGTTTTCACGGTCATTTTTAGGTGAGAATGTTCCGGTACAAAACATTAAAAAAGGAATAGGGACGTGCATCAAACCTTTATTTTTTATTATTACGTCATAAAATGGCAGGGTCTCCGCTAAAAGTCTCATAGAGGCCGTTATCGACGGCAAGACTGCACGCCTGTTCAGTGCTGTGCGCGTAGAGGCGATGTGAGAATTGATGCGCATGTCTCGGTCGCCCCTAGCGCTCCCACTCTTTTAGGCCTCAGACTAGTGATGGGATAATCGCATAATTTTGTAATTCAAATGAACCGATTACGATTATTTTTTTAATCGAATAAATAACCGGTAGAAATAATCGATTGTCTTGTTCTAATTCATACAAAAAAATGACCACAAATGCTGTATGTTTCTATAAATTGGTTTAAAAACTATTCTCGCCAAAATTTTTCGGTTTATTTTTAAAATTTATTTCGAAAATTTGTTAAAAAATTTTTTTTAAAAATAAATGTGAAACATTTAGGTATATGTAATGATTTGTCTTGTTTAAGCATAAACAGCTTAACATTCTGAATAATCAATTTTTTTAAAAATAATTGACGAATCGATTATAATTAAATAATCGAATAATCGGTTATTTTACACGCGATTATCCCATCACTACCTGAGACGTGCGAAATTCCTTCAACCAGGCGGCCACCTTAGGTGTTGAAGATACGTACGTGCTGGGAGTGAGGGCAGTGAGAAAGGCTACAGTTGAGGAGGGAACGAGTAGAGTCAGGCTCACTCTCTCTGGCGGCGGGCGACCCCGGCGAGGGGAATTCACCTTGCCGCGAGCGGTGCACGTGTGCGGCGGAGACGCCGAGGTAACGTGGCGTCCTATTGGCCGCGCGCCAGTGGCGCTGTCTCCCGCCGTGGCTTGGCGCCGCACCTCTCAACTCGGCCATCCTCCCGCGAACAGGCGATACTACTCCAACCGCAGCACAGCAACCCGCTACCAGGCTAGTGATGGGATATCGTGTAAATATGTAATTCGAATAAATCGATTACAATTAATTTTTAAATCGAATAAATAATCGGTAAAAAATAATCTATTGTCTTGTTCTCCGGAAATTTTCCGCAAATACTTTATAGTTCTATAAATTCGTTTAAAACTATTCTCAGAAAAATTTTTTTTAAACAATTTCTGTTATTTTGGAAATTAGTATTTTCAAAATTATATTTTATATGTTTAGTAAAGGGTAAACATATAGGTATCCGCTTTGTTTCGTTTTGTTTAAGTATAAACAGCTGAAAATCGTGAATATTCGATTTTTTTTAAATAATCGATGAATTGTTTATAACTTAACAATCGAATAATCGATTATTTTACAAGCGATTATCCCTTCCCTGTGTCAGGCACTAGTAAGCTGGGTTTAGGCCCGTTATACAATGTGCGGATACGCAAGGAAACGCACTCGGAAACGCAAGCGGAACCAGCCGACGATTTGGGATGAATTTTAACTACTCTACAATACAAAAGAAACGTACAGTCTTGTAACTTACGAAATAAAAAATACTCAGCTGTTGAAAATCACTGATATAGGTTTCATAATATACACATTGCATTTCGTATATTTTTATAGTGTTTTTAACACTGCGTAAATACTACTATTAAACCATGTGCACTTATTTATTGAAACAAAATTGATAAACGTTACGGCAAAACGAAGCACTTGTTGCCGTGTATACCGCAACGGCCACGAAGACGAATACCAACTAACCAAATCCTCGATACCTATTGGCTACACGAATTCACGGATGCCGAAGATTGGGAGATGACCAGCTTTCTTACATGTATCTGTACATTAAGCGCGTCCGAATGCTCTCATTGTAGATTGAAACGGAGTGTGTTACGTATCCGCTTCTGTGCCATCGTAGAACGCGCCTTACAATATAAAACTCTTGTTTGTAGTTGCAGGTGTGGTCAACAGGTAACATACCAACGCTTCATTGGAAGCCTGCTGGACAGTCTCACAGTGTCTAGTTGTTGAGTGATGCTCTAGTTAACATTTGGTCTAAAAATTTGTGTAATTTCGTTTTTTCAACTTTTATTTGAATCTTAAGCTTCCGCAAGTGACAAACAGGTAGGGCATGTTCTATTTGCTTCCTTATTTCATTACATTCCAAGAATTATTGTACCCCAAAAATGTACATTCGGAAAGACTTCTCAGGTGGTGTGGCGAAAAAACCTTAAATTAAACTCGAATTATGCTCTTACATGAAAGTAGGAACGCCACAAATCATACATATGTCGCGAGTACATCCATCACACAATAAATAGTGAGATAATCCCAGATGTCACTTTGGTTAAGAACTTGGGCGTTAAGTTTGGCACAAATATAGATTGATCTTAACTCTCTGGGTTGGTGAAAACAGTATGCTATCGATTGAGGTACCTTCTAAGATTTTAACACACATGGTACTACCAACAAGCTTGATGCTTACAGTTACTGATCTAATGGTTCTATCTCCTTTTAATTTTTACGCAAATCTGTCTATAGAAATCGAAAACCCACTCAAATATAGAATTCAGAATATTCAGAATCCATGTTTGCCGTATTAGAGAGCACATTACAGAATATTTACAACGTTCTGGCTGGTGTTAAGGGGAAACATCTCCAACCCGCCAAACAAGCAACCAAAATTGAAAAGTACGCGCAGCCCGCATATAGGCTGTTCATGGTAAAGTGAGCACTTTTTAAGACCCTGCAAAATCTTTCCTTCCAGTCAATTTCTACCTTGCCACCACTTTTTAATATGAATATACGTATGTGGCTAACAAACTCAGTGTATACATTTCACTACCCTCAAATGTAAACGTCTGAGGGCGCAATGAAATATATTTATTAGTGGCCAATGCCTGTTAGGAGGGCCTTAAAAAGTGCTCACTATACAATTAATAGCCTGTACCTTATCAATACGTTTAAACATAGGGGGTGGCACTAGATAGGACTTACAATCGCGTTATTTGAAGTAGTGCCTGTTGAAACACCAACATAGGCATTTTACTACTATAATTAATGACTTTATGGAACAGATCGGTTTTGAGTCAACTACGAGTGTTTTGTATCCCAAACACACTTATTTAACCTACATATATTTCACGTGCTGATTTAGTTACTTACTAAAACGATTATAAATATTTAATTCGTTTTTGCACTGCTTGTGCAAGATTTATTCTATTATGTTGGTCACACTTGGAGGTAACGTAAATATTTCAAAGACAGAGCTAACACAAACAGCACAGGTATATATTTAATTATTGCCGAAAACAGCATTCGGCAAATAAATGGTGTTAGACAAGTACGTTCTAATTAAGCAATTTTAAAACGTCGTTCTAGAACCTCCCAAGAATAATGCAAGCTGTAAGCATAGTATGAATGCTACCCGGCAAGCAAAATAAAAAAACCAATAAAATCTTATTTTTTGTAAATAAGCTATTTTATTAAACATCGAACTACGTCAATGAAGCGTGTTTATCACAAAATAAACATTTTTTTTTTTTGTTTTATCAAACTAGGTGATTATTTTTCGTAATGCGTGTCTGCTGTTGGTATTAATCCAGGCACCTACCACCCACCCAACACCCCTGAAAAAGACTTCAAAATAAGAAGATCGTTCCAACATGGAAGTGTCCGCTCTTGCCTCCTTACTTGCTCTGTGCTTAAACAGCTATTACTTAATCGTACACATTTCACCCGTCCCAAAATGAATCATACAAGTCCACTTTAAGGATAGAATGAAAATGAAAAATGGCAAACTAAATGTATCTTAGTACAGTTTTTCCACTCTAGCTATCTAAAATTAAGTTACTATGTAACCATAATTGAAAATATAAAATAGCGATTATACCTTCTTAACTAATGAATATTAATTATTAATATTCTAGCTTCGTATTTGAAGATATGCATATTAATTGTACGTGTAAAACATATTTTTTGAAAACAAGTTTATGGCCGAATTGTACATATGGGTACATAAATAAAAGTAATGAGATGTCTGGGAGGGGTGATATAATCTCAGTATAAATAAAACCACATAGTACTGTGCAGCATTTCAGTGAACAACGTGCATTGGGGCCAGGTGAAGGTAGCGACAATGCAATGCAGCGACAGGCAGCTTAACTATTTGGCAGCGCGGCTGGTAGAGTGGGTGGCGCCAGAATTGCTCTTCCTTGAAAAGTGCCTTCTGGTAATACGTGCTTAGTGACTGCGTGGATACAGTATGCAAAGGTAGCAGGTTTGTGTGCACTGCTGCGACTGATTGGCTCATAGGTGTTAATCAGAGATAAAAGCGAGGATGGGAAATAGTATTGGGGTGGAGCTACATTCTGTTTTCTGCTACTGTGCTCGTTGGAGGATTCCAGCTTTGATCGAGCATTTTCCCCGTTCCTTGCTCGTGACAGCCAAAGCGCGGTATAGGCTATTCACCGTAAAGTGAGCACTTTTTAAGGCTCTTCTAACAGGCATTAACCACTGATAAATGTATTTCATTGCAGTCTCGGACGTTAACTTTTGGGAGAGGTGAAATGTACAAACTGTGTTTATTAAACACATGGTAACATTTATATAAAAAAAAGTATCGGAAAGACGAAAATTGGCCGAAAGGAATAATTAGGAGGACCATAAAAGGTGCTCACTTTACTGTGATGATTGGTTTAGGATCAGATGACAAAGAACACGTAGCGCGAGTACAGCCTATAACACCACCTCAAGACTATATGCTATTCACGGTAAAGTGAGCACTTTTTAAGGCCCTTCCAAGAGGCATTAACCACTAATAAATATACATTATCACAGCCTTAGGTGTTAACTTATGTTAGTGGTGAAATGTATACACTATGTTTATTGGTCGCATTGCAATGTTTATAACAAAAAGCAACAAGAAGATAGAAATTGGATGAAAGTAAAATTTTTGAAGGGCCTTAGAAATTGCTCCCTTTACCGTGAACAGCGTATAAGAACAGTTAGTTAAAAGAGGCGGGGGGGGGGGGGGGCGTAATTCGAGTAGGTACTCACAGTTTTAAACAAAGCTGCCTTAAAAAAAAAAGTAAAGACAATTTTATACTGAGCGCACCAAGTAAACTTGTGTACTTTCCGAGTACCAACTTATTATGATTCCCCTCAGTACACGGTTACATATTCTCGTACCAACAATTACGATTGGGCTATTTTCTGTTCATCCGTACTCATTGTCACACTTGTGCCGGAGAAAATATTGACTATGCCATAACCTGGGAACATTTTCCGGAGAACATTAAGTAGGTAATGCCAGCCTTTGCACGACACAAGGTAGATGCGAAATTCATGCCAGATGCAGAGCTTGCGCTAAATTTCGTACGATAAATTCTCGCGCATGGCAGATCTCACACGAGATCAGGAGATAGAAGATGTCCTATTTTTTTTATGGACGTCACTTGGAACAAGCAATTCTCTTGGTCCTTCTAAGCTGGCCATGTGGCCAACTATGTATCAATCAACCAGAGATAGGAGTAAATCGTTCATTTAAGTTGTGTTAGTGTTGTGAGCGATGAAGAAAGCTCATTCAAATTAATTATTATTAATAAATTTAATATAAAATAAATTTTTTAGGATCTTTTAAATTTATATTGTAGCTATTAGGTATAATTGATTTACCGGGGCCATCAACTTTTCTTTTGAAAGGTCAAATATTGCTTCATATTTTCTGTGAAAACTGGGTGTAAACAAGTCCCATATAAAATTTACTCGATATCTTCACATGAGAGTTAGCATGCAAGTGTGACGGCGTCCCAATACGACTACGTTTTTAACAAGTCACAACGGACTTGTGTTCGTTTCCTGGCCCACCTACTTCTACACTGTAATATTGCAATTTAGCCTAAAATTGCTGCCAGCATACCTTTCTTAGATTTCTGGACGTTCTGGGCGGCTACAGCGAAGCGTAATTCGTCACGCTAAAATTTTTCCGCCCGGCTCAGCGCGGTAGAATTTTGCAGCTTTCATCGACAACGCACGGCGCACTTGGTGGCAGACTCGATTCCGTTTTGGTAGTTGATTTCAATCCCACTGGTTCGGCTAATTACTCAAGCCGGGCGGGCGTTGGTGTTGTCTGCACCACCTGCCACGCATGCACACAGGAGTACCAACTTTGGAAAAATGTGTCGGTGCACGAAGTTACTTCCTTCAAGCTTGTCGGGTCACCGGAAGTGTGTCAACGTGGGGGTGACATAGATCGCCATAAATTGACATGATTAGTGGGGATTCGTCGCCAAATCAAGATCCCCTATAAGGCCCAAATGAACAGTTTTTCCCAATAAGGCTGTGTGTTTTTCTAGTGGCCGAGCCATAATTTTTTTTGTTACTTGGCCCTGATTGGCCATAATTTCTGTGTAACCACTCTAATGGGAAAATTAAAATAAAGGCGTATAAATAAGAGCGCACGAGCTCAGTTCGGGGTCGATCATCGTCCCGAAGGAACTTTACCTGCACTGAGTTAAGTAACCCAAACTTAATACATAATGTTGTAACTTTAACTTATGCCTTCATGGTTTGGTTAAGTCAGGCACACATCGTGACCTTATAATTCAAGTAGGCGCCATGATGGCAAAATTTATCATGAGAATACTTTCAATTCTGCATTTTGGCAAAATATAATATATAAATCAACATCAAAGTTGCCTGCCAAAAACTTTTAAAATGCTTTTAAAGGAAATTTTAACGTATTTTCCGGGAAAATAATGAAACTAGATATTTTCATGGCCTATGTGTTAATTTGAAAACTGATGTGCATTTTTTCTTTCAGATTTTGGCCTTTGTTTGGACATACGGCCAGTAATTTCTAGTAATTGTTTTGAGAAGTTCAAATATAAACGAAAAATAAAAATGAATTCTAGTTTTCCAAAAAAGAAATAAAACCTTCGCCCACTGTTCGGCCATATAGCTAGTAGTATACATTAAACATATAAAGTATTCATTGAATAAGGAATTAGTTAAACATTTAAAATGTTGAAATTAACATCATCAAATAAAGAGACCTTGTTGTTGGCCTCTGTTGGCTATGTTAAGTCATAATATTAGACAAACAGACCCATTAATTCATTTTTAAGGCTAGCCATAACCTGTGTGTGAGTTTGGCTACACAATCGATATTATTTTTGTGAAAAGAATAACTTTGGAAATTTAAATAGTTCAAACTGTTATTGATGTCATAGAATGCAATGTATTTTAAAGGCCAAATAATCTCAATTTTGGAAGATTGTATAACCTGTGGGTACTTGAAAAATCAAGTAAATTTTGAGGAAAAACTATATTTGTTATTGCATATAAGTAAAATTTTTCTATGTAGGCCAAAACAATATGTATTTAGTCTGACCATTATTTATAATTGTTTATAACGTTGGCATAATAAATTATATACATAGGCCGAAATAATGTTTGTAAGTGTAAAAGGCCTGAGGCAATCTTAAAATATTTTTGTATCCAGGTTTTCCGTAAATGAGAAAGGGAAAATTCTAATAGACACTGTGAAAACATCTATTCACTTTTAAAAATAAATTGCTGTTTGGAATTGTTGGAAACTAAGTGTAATGAAAACATCACATGAAAAAATAACAATGAATAAAAGAAAAATTCAAATCATATTTCGTGTGTTCTTTGTTCATGTCATAAGTTCTCAATATATGTTGCACTTTCTGTGCCCTGGTCATTGAGGGTTTCTTGTAAACCTGTTGGAATTTCTAAATTGTCTGGAAATCCAATTTTGCTGCGTTTTTGAGTCAAAGGGTGTAGCACAGGGCCTCGTGCGAAATTTTTTCGCGCGTCGTGTAAATGGAGTTGTTTGGCTGAACTCAACGGAGGTCAAAAGCTCTTGGTCTCAGAAAAAGTTCTATAGGGTATTCACGGTAAAGTGAGCACATTTTAAGGCTTTTCCAATAGACTTTAACCACTAATAAATATAATTTATTACAGCTACAGACGTTAACTTTTGGGAGTGGTGAAAAGTATAGTCTGTGTTAGTTACATGGTACTGTTTATATTAAAAAGTGATAGAAACATAGAAATTAGCCAAAAGGGAACATTCTGCAGGGCCTTAAAAAGTGTTCACTTTACCATAAATCGCCTCTACATCTAGTCGCTCATTTCCACATGGAGGCGACGCTCGAGGAACTGATCGCATTGTAAAAACCAGGCTTCCTGCTTGTTACCGCGTTATCACTTCCTCCAAATCTCAGTATGTGGTGAGGCTCTGTGGTTTCCAGCAGTGCGCACATTTTTGCCAACATAGACGACGTGTTTGATCCGTCGTACGTAAAAATTATAGCTTAATGTTGGATGACTGAAACTATAATTTCGACAATAAACGGTTGCTATAGGTTTTTCACGGTAAAATGAGCAATTTCGAAAGCCCTGCTTAAAATCTATTGTATGCACGTTATGTCTTCTTCCGCCTTAACATTGCCACGGGCCTCAGCACTTTATTCATGCGTCGGTCAAGTAAAACTGTACAATTATTAGGAAAGTAAATATTTTAAAAAACCTGCTCATTTTAACACGTATATGCATCAAACTAGCAGAAAGGGAAATAAATAATTTTCATTTCCACAAACGCTTACCTAACGTTTTTTATTCGACGTTAAGATATGGAATGACTTCCTTTCCATCGTTACCAACTTTACTGGGCGCATGTCACTCAGTGCGCCCGTTAAAATGTATGCAGGCAGGGCCAGTAACTTTTTTTTTTCTAAAGGTTGATTTCAAAGATGCTCACTTTATCGTGAACAGGCTTTAAGTGGCCGTATCACCTCTAGCTGCCACCGTGCCACAGTACCCGAGATTTGGAGCACACCGTCCTACAATCGTGGGCCGGTCTACCTAAGCACGATATCCGGCGTCTGCTGAACTCAATGCCAGACCATTCTGCATGCGTGTAGCGCAGTGCGAGGGTGTGACCGGACGACGTACCACACACACACACACACACGCACGCACGCTCGCACGCACACACACATATATATATATGTAACTGACCTGCTGCTGTGTTTTTGTGATCATGCATATTCTCATCTGTATCACTAGCTCTATAGAGTTTCAATAACATCCAATGCATCATTCTATGTGCGCTATTTTTATGGTCCGGCAGTGTAATTACCCTACGTATCATCTGCACACAACCTCGCGAGCGTGCGTCAGGATATTCACTTATGTAAAGAAACGTAGTCAAGTATTAGTGTTTATAATACATAATCCACTTGCGACTACTACGAAAACACTGCTATAATCCATTCACGGTTACTTCACACTTTTGTGAAGCACTGCTTAAGTTCTACTTCCAGATTATTCCTCCGCCTCGTACTAAGTCTAGAAAATTACACCAAAGGGACAACGCGCCGAATTCGTGCGCACTAAGTTGTAATAATATTTAGCATTAGAACTATTTCTTACTAGGCGTTACCAACACACATGTTTTCTCGCTGTTTTATATATATATATATATATATATATATATATATATATATATATATATATATATCAATGAAACACTATATTTTGTAAATAAAATATTGGTCAATCTTCAATTTAACAAACGTATAAAACACTTGTGATACATGGCATATTTAGAAAGTAACTAAACACGGCATACATGGGGTGATTTTTCGAAGGTTTGAGTTAAGAAAATGCGAAGAAACTGCGAATAGCCTGTAATAGCAACCACTTGGACCACCACTTCATGTAATAGTGTCGTGCGCCACTCTTGAACAGTGTCTGTAATAGTGTAGCTGTAAATATATTTGGTGTTAGTTAGGAGAAACAATAATTATAAAGATATGATTGATCTTTGGGTGCCTTATTATTTGTAGTGCAACCTTGGTCTTACCACACTGGAATCAGAAGCTCTCCAGCGATGCTGTAAACCTCGTTCAATAGAAAACACATTCCAACCTTCACAATACTTTATTTAAATAAATTATGGGTAACCTTGATAACTAAATTATTAATGAAAAGGGGAAAAAATAAACTCACACCCAAATAAGTGAATAATTCAACAAAGTGCAATTTCAAATGTGTTTATGTGACAGAAATATCTTTACTCAAAATGAAATTATGCTTTATGATGATTAACATAAATGACATGCCACCATCCAAGTAAGAATAAGGATAAATCAGAATGAAAAATTAAAATAAAAGAAAAGACTGAAAAATACTATAAAACTTTAGAGCTGCTAACAAAAATAATCTTTTACTCGAAAATTTAGTTCAAAATAATAATTAGGTTCCACCGGAAGAGGCGGCCTCTATATTTAACTTTCCAGAAAGTTTCGGTAAGCTCTTAATTAATTTCTCATACTTCCTAGATCACATCCACTAATCGTTCATTAATTAATAAATAGTCAGTTAATCACTTAATTATCTCACATACGATCCTTCACCAAATAAAGTTACTCTGTACTTATATTGAAAGTTCAAACAAGTATTTAGCTCCTCATTACATATTGCTCCGGCTATGCTAGCTCATATGCGAAAGTTCGGGACTACTGGTCTAACATACCCATGAAACTCACAGTCCGGTCGTTGAAAGATAAAAAAGAAATAACGCATAAAATCAGTTCAGGTCCCTTAGAATTTAATACTTGCAAAACAGTTAATGTAATTAGGCTTTCCATACGTTAATTTGCCTTGGCGTCACCTGAAGTCCTCTGGCGCTATCTCCTTACATGACGCCGGCGTCGTAGTCTCGGCGTCCTTTTCGCCTCGTCGATTTAACACTCAAAGTATGTATCAACGACTTAGCCTACAGTCTCTCCTTAAATATAGTAACCTCTGGGAGCATAATTTCTAAACTAAATTTATGATGGCGTTGGAATTTCAAAAAGTTAAATTCCAAGGGAAATTTCGACGCCTTACATGTTCAACGCCTTTCCCGGAAGCCCCTTCTTTAGGCTTCCGACCAACCAACAGCCAATCACGGCTCGCTTCCGGCTTTGCCTTCACAAAATAAAATTAAGAGCTAAAATATTACGTCTTTAAATCCCGAAACAAATATATAATTTAGATTTAAAAATTATGAAGTAATTACAGAAAATAAAATGAAACATATTAATACAATAATAAAAATAGTTACATAACCATATATAGAAACTCAGAACAACGTGTGAAAAATATCATAGAGTAGTGGACTGGTGGTTCACATACTTCGAAAAATTAGGGTAATGAAATGTTAACATAAAATAAAATTAACATGTGGTAAAAAATATATTAACATCCAAATGATACGTGAAATCAATTAAATATTACTATCCAAAATGTATGTGTAGCTCAAATACATATAATGAACATAACTTTATTGTTCTGTGTCCAGTCAATCTGCGACAAACCTATACAACAGAATCACGTACTGTTTTTCCATAATTAAGTATTATCTTTGATTGAATGTTTTACAAACGCATACTTTACAATGTATAATAATTACAAAATATGTTTTGAAAACTAAAGTTGTAAATATGTCTGAAAATTAATTATTCAAGACATGTGTCATTCGTGCTTATCAGAATATACATAAAAATAATTACGAATACGCATTTTGTAGCAATAAACATAACGTGTATATTACAAATAAAAATTCTTGCAACATCACGGATCATGTTTTATATAATAAGTGCCTAATAACTTTATCCTATTTTTTTGCTGATATATTTTCCACTCACATAATTATGAGTAGCGACATTTCCCGTTTTTTCCTGTAAAACACAATGTGTCGGTTTGGAAGGAATTTATGTTATTTCAAGTGCTATAAAATAATGAATCTACAGTTATTTCATAAATTAAATTTATTGCTTCGCATTGCACTTGCATTGACCACGTACAATCTCCATGCGTGTTGGCGAACTTTTGGCGGTAAAATATTGGCTGATGAGTTGGCGAAAATCAAACTTAATTACTCTTAAATACGAGTCCAGTGTTAACACTACACAGCATCGCTCGGTCACACATCTAAAGATAGACATTAAATTCGTACATAGGTAGAAAAAGTGCCATATTTATAGCTACGCCGTGTTAGAATTGACAGATTTTACTAAGAAAACGTCTCCAAGAACTGATTTTGCGAACAAAAAGGTTTTCCCTCGTTTGGTATTATGTATTTTATCTCGAACATAACATACAAAAACTGATCAAATGTTAAATCACTAAATATCAATAATAATTTTAAACATTAAATTCATCGTTAACACATATATAGTACACAATTGTATACCCAATATATGATTTGGCGGTATCATCTACAATGGTTGCAAAATGGCGGCGACTGTTTTCATAAAATAGTTTAGGGCTTAATGTCGGAGTCAGGGTAAGTTGGCAAAGTTGTGAGATTGGTGGTTCTATTCCATAAGTTTGCGAAATGGTGGGCAACTATGTGTGAAACCGGACTTAGAGCATAGTGCATTATATCGGCTTGATTTGGCTTGTGCTAGCACGGTACATTCCCTATTACAAGGGCATACCTCCTATGGTTGCTGAATGACGGCTGACTGTACCTTCACCTGCGTTGTTGAGGGCTTGTAACATGGGCTTAAGGCAGGCTGGTCCCTATCACGCTGTGGTTACTCTACCAAGTCTAAACAATACAGTCGCACTCTACCTTACATTCCCCATAAAATAAATATTTTTTTAAATTAGACGAATAACATTTTAAAATAGAATACCGATTTAATAATACATTAAATGACACATTGAAATTGATATAATGAAGAATAAGGAGAGACTCTCGCAGGTTCCACAATACTATGTAAGACATTCTCAAAAAAAATAAAAATAATAATAAAGTAATAAATCAGATTATTTTTTTTCTTTATAATTATACACAGAATATTGATGTACTAAAATTTCGTTACAATCATGTTTATAAAAAGAAAATTACGTCAAATGATATTAAAGTTTTTCAATAAAAATATAGAATTAATTAATTTAATATGCATCGTTACCTAAATTTTACATCGCACATTTTTTAAACACAGGTAGCCATTTTGTCGTTCGAAAATTAAATTTTTGAATCTCATGAATACCGAATATATTAAATATTGCTTTTGCTTTTCCATACAGTCCATTACAAGAAGAAATGTAAAGACTGTTGTAATTTATTTTCGTTTCTTTACTAAATCCAAATTTTATTTATTACAGATGTTTCCTGCACAATGAATTGAAATGCCTCTGAGTTCGTAATATTGTGTGCAATATTCACTTAAAATAGCATAGTTGAAAGCGAAAATTTTAGTGTTACAGAGGCGTATATATTTTTATTAAAAGGGAAGTAGCCATACGTTTAATAATAAAAATTGATAATATTTAAAATGATTTTTTTTCTAGAATAGTTATTTTACAAATGCATCTAATGTAACTTAATGTAAAGCAGATTTTTTTTATCAGTGCAGAGAAACTACGCATATTGTATCTGAAAGTTTGTAATTTGGCATAACATATTCCATTAACTTAATTTAAATTTGCTGATTCTTCGCTTTGTCGATTTGACATCCTGTTTAGATGTGTTTAGAATTTAGAATAGATTTGAGTTTACTTCGGCGCACAAATATTTAAAAGCTAATTTACAGATAGGACTATCCTCAGTTCGCTAGAGTCTAAAATTTATGTTTAGTATAATTTTACAAGGTGGCAAAAATACTAGATGTAGGCTAGTCAGAAATCCGCATTTATATTTTTATAAATACATGCTGCGTATATCATTTCGCTGTTTAAAACAGTTGGAATTATTCACTTACAGTTAAAATGTAACGTAGTTTTTGCCCAGAAATCTGCTATAACCTTATTCAAACACAGAAATAATGTAAACAAATATGGCGCCTGCGAGAGAGCGCCAGCAAGTATTCAACTTCGTGCCCTCTCGCTCTTTCGCGCTCTCTCCGACGAATTGAGATGACCAGACAGCGCTCTCTCTGACGTCATGATCACGTCGTCGCGAGAGCGAGAGCACGGGAGAGTGCTCTCTGGGCCAATTGAGACATGGCCTGAGATCTTCTGCAGAAAAGACAAAATTTATGTTATTCATAGTATTACCTAAATAATAATAATAAAAAAACTTAAAAATAAAAGTTTGATTACTAAAAGTAAATACTTTTATAGGCTATTCACGGTAAAGTGAGCACTTTTGAAAACCTCATTTTGAATAATAGTCAATAAATATATTATATTTTTCCTCAGACGTAAACTTCCGCGTGCGGCGGAATATACATTCTGTGTTTATTACTTATATGGCGATCTTTATTTAAAAATGAGGTTAATGGATAAGAAATGGCTGAAAGAAAAAAAGTAAGTGCTCACTTTACCGTGAACAGCCTATACAAAGGGAGAATACCCCGAAAACCTTTCTCTTTCCCTTCAAATTTCCAACCACTTGAACCAACCAATAAATTAAAAATAATTCCAGCGTTACTGATGATACGATAGCATTTATAAACCAGTATTCATTCATAAAGACCGGCAAGGTTCTTGCACGTGTTACCCGAAAAATCGATTATTTTATTTCAGGTATCATAACGTGGTTTGACTCATTTACGGTAGTTTTAACTGGAAAAATATTTAGTCAAGCCTTATTTTATGTTATTTCCACAGTAAAGCAAACATTCGCGTAATATTTTTGTTTAGTTGAAACCGTTTAAGAAATTCTTTTTGCTCCATACATAGGTTAATTTCGATTAAACGGTCGTGTATGGTTATGAAAATACATTTCATTTCAAATGAAAGGAAATGGCATATGATTTTTACAGTACAGTATTTATGAATGTATTTGTAAGGTTTATTGGGCTGAATTATAAAAACCGCGAAGACTATCGATTTTAAAACATTTCGTTGCTGTTGGTTCTGTAACCATTTCTTTTGCAACTATTATCTCCAAGAGAAAATTTTTTCAATACAGCTAGCGTACTCTATGATATACTTGTTCAACTGTTAGCGGTTCTACTTCGCAAGAGTCTGTCTAGAGAGCAGCACACTACTTCTCACAAAGTATGCACTTCTATATTTTCCCGGCAGATCGCGAAAGTAGCGCGGATTAGAAAACAAAATTAAATCCGCATTTCCCTACTGTAGTAAATAATAAGCTAACTTGTAGCCAAAATTACGTTCTGATCTGTTTCTAAATACTTTTTATCTCTTGTAAAAATTCAAATAGTCTCAAAAGCTAAAAAATCATTCACATCGCGAATTTTAAAAAGAAAATGTAGATTATTATAAGGATATCTTGCGGTTTTACAGTTTTACAACAGCCAGATTTCGTTGCTGAATAAAATTCAATATGAAACGTCATATCCGTCTGTCGTATCGTGTTCGTCGGGTTAACACATTATCCTATGTTTAACATCTATGAAAAATAAATATCTTATTAAAATACCAAAACGGTACCCGGACTCGTGACTTCTAGATAAGCTACAGAACGTGTCTTGGAAATCTGTTTAAGAAATCGTAATTTTCGAAATTGAGGGAGCCAGGAACGGATCAAGACATTTTTGTGTTACATTGAAAGATATGTCTCCCCACCTTCCCATTATTTCTTCTCATACCTACTCATCCCAAATCACTCTCTTTCTAATTTTGTTGCTCACTTTTACAATGATTTTGTAATTAGTAGCAAATTCGAAGGAACATATGCATTATGTAATTATAAAAAAAAAATATATATAAAAATTTACATCAATTCGCTTTTTATTAACAATGTAAAATCTAAAATTAATAGGTACAGTCTATATGTCCAAACAAGCAGACGTTATTATATTAATATGTCAGAAGTTGAAAATTAATATCAAGATTATCAAAATATTGGGTTTTAATAAAATGATCGAGAAAATAATAAAAAAAATAACACAAAGCATAACGGTCTTAGAAAAAAATTATACTAAACAAATAACAAAACAAGGATAAAAGCATGCCTTGTTTGAAATTTACGTTTTAGAAGGAAGCTATACCGCAGACAGAAAATGGTGGGGTAGAGGGATCTCGCTGGTTGCGCAGCGAAGGTCTGCCAACGTTCATCGCTGTTCAACACATGACTTTGACAGACAGTTGTGCTGTTTTGTGGTAGGTCAGTGTTGGGTACATGCACAGAAGACGAAGAATCTGTGTACCTCATCTTTAGTCTATGAGTTATACTCTACAAATAACAAAATTCATGTTTTACATGAAATTCATATTAGATTTGAAATATAACTTAAAATAAGTAGGTGCCTGTTATGAAAGGAAATAAATGCAATAAAGTCAGGAAGGAAGGAAAATAAAAAAATGTAATATTTTTTAATCCTCTGATCGTTATATTTTTTGCTACATTTGTTCTACTGTCACATCAAAATAGTTATTATTCAGGTCCTACCAAAAGCATAAGGACACCCAATTAAATGTATGTAACCTTCAATTAAAAAACATATGGTAATATGCAATTACATAAAATCTATCCAAATCACTCCCAAACCACACTGTGAATGTTTATAATAGTCTATTGGACCTCCTTTGGCTTTCAAAAACAATTGTACTGTTTGCAACATGCTCTGCACAAGTTTTTGACACTCTTGCACTGTAATATTGTTCCAAGTTGTGTATATAACTTCACGAAGTTCATGACAGTTTGCTGGCCTGCAGGCAGTTACTGTTTTCTATTTCCTTCTTTTGCCTTCAAAGGCTATCTCCCTAGCTATTCTGTACATCATTTCATACTTACCCCTCTTTCTCAATTTTCTCTATTTCCTCACATTTCTCTTTCGTCCATCTTTCTCTTGCTTGTTCAGTTTCTCTTCTTAATTCATCATTCAGTTTCCTATGCCTCTTTCTTCCTTCTTCATTTCCTGTATTTTTCCACTTTCTCCGTTCTTCCATATTTTTCAACATGTTTTCCATTATCCATTCTTTCCTGATACTTTTGGACTCTCTAATTCCTAGAACTTCTTTGGCAGATGTGTTGAGTCCTTCCCTCATTTTTATCCATTTTTCATTTATACGTTCTTCATCTCTGCCTCTTTGGCATTTTTCCATAGACCTGTCTCCAGCTCTGAAGCCTTACTTGCCTCCTCGAGTGTCTCTAAGTTTAATATTTCCCTTGCTTTAACTCTCCACTTTTTTCAACTTTACTTGTATTAAGACCAACCATTAGGTCGCTGTGTACCCACGAACCTAGTGTATGATAGGGTGTGTGGACGACCGCTGTAGGGTTGTATGTCCCTACCTTCTACACGACCACCTGATTACTGCTTGGGGGCCGCGGTGTGTAGTTGGACAGATTGCTCGCCTCCCAACTAGACCAAATACTTTACTGTACCAATACCGTACAGCTTGTAGATTATTGCGCGGAAATCTCACCTCCGGCCAGGAGACAGCAGCACCTCTGTTTAATAGTACATTCCAATGATAGTAATGTTACAATACCCACATGGTGGATATAAGGAAGAAATTTTCTTTTCTATATGGAAAGGTTATTTAACAATGGCATAAAATTAGATGACACAAATTAATTCATACTATGTCAAATGTTTAGAATGTGGAAAATATCTTCTAACAAATGATAGTTGTTATGAATTTTGAAATATTTTTGAGAATATAATAATAGTAACACCACTTGCCACTTGGCTTCTTTAACGCACACTCGCCTGTGCTATTTATATAGATATGCCCGGTATTGGTATAGTAAAGTATTTTCCTAGACGAACCGTGTTCTCTATACCTAGTGAGGTCACTCCCGGATTTTCGCATGTGGTAATCGTTGCCTGACGATGCCGCTGGTCGGCGGGTTTTCTCAGGGATCTCCCGTTTCCCCCTCCCTTCACCCTTATCAGCTTTCAAGACCTCGCTCTATGTTAAGAGCCGCCCAAATCTCTACACTCCACCCCACTGACTGCTACTTCATACACGTGTCTCCTGAGAGATGTGTTACTTGAACTGCTTGAAAACGTGCCGCTGGCTGCCTCGTCTAGTTCCAGCACGATGATGCATTATGCGGCTCGCGTGTGAAACCACCTTCGCAACACCTTCCCTGGTAGGTGGATAGGACGTGGCGGCCCTGTACCGTGACTTGGAACATCGGCAGACCTCCTATGGGGGTCACCTTCAGGAACATGTCAGGGATACACCAAACGTCATTGCAGACATGGTGGTAAAACTTCATGCTGCCATTTCTAATGTTAATGAGGAAATACTGAATAATATGCACGGACGATGCCGTTGGTCGGCGGGTTTTCTCGGGGATCTCCCGTTTCCCCCACCCCTTCTTTCCGACGCTGCTCCACATTCACTTCAATCAACCTCATCGGCTCTCAAGACCTCGCTGTTAAGAGCAGCCCAAATATCTTCACTCACTCATTTTATAGGTTATGCACATTTATATTTACGATTGCTAATGCGGATTATGAAACAAATTTTTTGTTTAAGTAGATCAGTATTATAGTGCTATTTTAATTTTCATTTCTTTAAACATTGTCTTCTCTCTAGTCCTGCTCAAGATATGTACATTATATGAAACCATTAATCATTTTCAGATTTAATACTATTTGACCTATCATATTTCTGTTTCGCCTCTTGTTAATGTATTTTTTCTTGTTATTGTTCTTTGTGTTTACGTATGTGCACAATATGCTATACCTACCTGGTTAAGTGTAAGATAAGGCATTGAAACCTAAACTTCGCGAGTGTAAATAAAGTCTAAATATATAAATACATAAATAAACCCCGGCCATCTAACAAAGTGTTGTGAACCCTTCTTGTGGACCGCTAGTTCGGCTCGTATGCTTGTATTCTAGAATGGTGTGTGTATATATTAACGTGTACTGTAATATATTATGTATCATATTGGAAAATTATACATTTAAAATGCACAATTTGCTGCCTTCATCACAGCAGTACCATGATAGGTGGGGATATACTCAAAAGCTGTGTTTGAATAAAACTATGGACCAAAATAATTTTCAAAAGCAGAGCAGTTTATATAACTTTCCAGAAACAAAATCTATAGCCCATTCACGGTTACTTCCGACTTCAAATTCTACTTCCAGGGTACTCCTCCACCTAACGCAAATAAAGCTTAAACAATTCTAGAAAATTGCACCGAAAGGACAGCGCACCGGATTCGTGGCAACGCGTTGTAATAACATTTTGAATAAGAACTATTTCTTACTACGCATTACCAACACACCTATTTTCTACCCTTGTTTTTATTCATATTAATTATGAAATACCATGATTTATATCTAAAATATAAGTAAAAATATATTTTAACAAAATATAAGATATTTTTTAGTTAACATAATAATAAATACTTGTGTTTCTTGACATATTTGGGAAACAACCAAACACGTTATTCATTGGGCGATTTTCAAAGGTTTGGTACAAAAATATGAGAAAACCGTGAATAGACTACAGGTTTTAAGGACGCTATGATATTTGATTAACGTAATGTTTTGTCCCTCTAATTAATCGCTCGGAAGCCGATTATTAATGGCACAGGAACACTGGTTTAGGATATGTTCAAGGTAAAAAAAAAAAAAAAAAAAAGACAATTTGTTCAAAAATTATCTCTGTTTTTCGTTTTTCTATATTAAATAAATATTAGACACTTTAATATATTTGCGGAGATATGAACAATGCAATCAATGGAATACGTTTATCATTTTTTTTTGGGAGAAACACAAAACCTAAGTAATAATTATAATCACAGAATAACAATCTAATCTGATTCTACTAGGAATTACTACGACATTTATCACTTCAAAAATAATTATAAAAGGTGTCACAAAACTGGGCAAACTGGCAATCTTTGGCAATGCATTACTGTAACACCGAACGAGTCACCGAAGCCGGAGTTGTGTCAAGTTGTAGTTTGTACGTTATATCACAGATAGTAGCACTATGGCGATTTTTTGTTCCTTTCCTGCTTGCTGTTTTTTCACTTATGTTGAAGCTTCCATAGTATGCAGATGTGCGTATAGTGTTAGAAAGTTATATTTATGTGATAGCGGGAAGAAAAAGTGTGAAAGAAGAAATCAAGTGGCAAGTTATCGGCATGCGTAAGTGTGGTATGTCATATAGAGTAATTGCAAGTAAGTTAGGTATAAGTAAAACGTGTTTCGAACAAACAATAAACAAACATACAAAGAGCGCCACTGTAGGGGACTTTCCGCAGAGCGATAGGCCGAAGATTACGCCACTCAGGGAGGACAGAACAACAGCAGGATTTCCAAACGTCATCGGAGGGCTTCCATTCCTACAATTCGAAGGGAATTTCAGGAAAAGACTGGCAAGTCAGTGTCACCTATGACTTGTTCCCGTCGACTGCGCAGTGAAGGTCTTGAGTCATATGTGGCAGTAAAAAAACACTCCTGACAGCGATTTCGCGCCAAAACAGAATATTTGGTGCAAAAGAAAGAACTGGAGAATGGAAAGGTAGGGTAAAGTACTATTTCGTGACGAGTCACGATTCCAGCTACTCCCCAACCAGAGAGTTCGTGTAAGGTGCACTACAACTGTGCAGTGGTTTCAAAACAATGAAGTACCACTGTTAGAGTAGCCAAAGCAGAGGTCCGGATCTCAAACCCATTGAGAACCTATGGCACATCAGTAGTATAAAAAAGAGCGTTCTGGGACACCAGGCTGCAGGCTGTGGACTGGTGAATCGCGATTAGCATGCCAGGCTGTAGGCTGTGGACTGGCGGCCTCCCAAGAATTTCCCTTTTTTTCCTTTTTCCCGTCCAAAATGGCCGAGTTCGCGTACAGAAACGTTATTTTTTCCATTTTCCCTGCAGAATTTCCCGAGTTTCTCTCCCTCTGGCGGTCATCTTGGCAGCCAGTGCCAGAAAGTGCCTTTTACCCAATCCGGCAGCAGTTTACCCTTTGTAACTAAGGTTTGCCCAATGTGGCTGAATAGGTCGGAGATTCTCTCAAATTCGGAGCTTCTCAAAGGCATACCAAATTGAGAAATTATCCCCGGTGGCCATCTTGGTATCGACGACCTATGTCAACCTAGGACAATTGACGACCAGCTGAGTATGTCGACATTTTGGTGGCCAGCACCTCACCAGCGGCAGCAGTGGGGCATCAAGGCATCGCGAACGACCAATTTCGGATTTCGTGTAACACTGCCTCCTCTTGAACTCTCTCTGTTTGTGTGCATAACACTTGTAAGCATAGTTGGCTATAATTTCCGAACTGTTTAAGTTATAGTCGTCAAATTCATAATATAGGCATCAACCTCGACTAGGAGAAGGGCCGTGGGGTCAAATATGCAATATGTCAGTGTATAAACATAGGTGGGTGTAATTTCCGAACCATTTGAGTTATAGTTGCCAAATTCATAACATAGCCACCAACTACTATTATGATAGAAGGCTGTAATTTATAAAGCATTTGAGATACAACAACTAGAAGCATAATTCATGCACGACGAGAAGGGACATGCGGACATATGTCGGCCTGCATGTCTGCCCATTCTTACTCACCTGTCTCTCGTGTCCCCTCGGTACCATCTCCTGGCCACACACAATTCCTCACTCGCTCCCCCCTCCTCTTGGCACCTCGACCAGCAACGTTCCACTCATCCTCCTGCTCTCTCTATCCCTTGTCCTCCCTCGCCACCTGCCTACATCACCCCTGACCATACATAACAGAGAGCAGACACCCTTTCTGAACTGGTGCTCAGGATTACCACCCACATGTGATCAAGTATGACCTATGTCTATGTACCTGCGTCCCCAGCATGATGCCAGGGGTGTCAGAATGTCCTATTTAGTACACAAGTACACGAGTCCTCACACATACAGCAACACATGTTAGAACGATAAACTTCCTATTACAAAACGAATTATCCCCTATTTTAACTGGTGTAGCAGTAAGTACTCATAGGCCATGAGCACATCTAGTCATCGTCGTCGATGTGACCTTGCTAGGAGCAGAGACCACAATGACCGGTCCTGCCTTTCTGTGCAAGATAGATAGTGGCCAAGTACTACATCCCCACCACCTCCCCCTTGACATTGTTCTTACCGATATACTATTAAAAGGAACCAATGCATGTACTCTGAACCATTCTTGAGGTATTGCAGGTTCGATTCCCGTAAAGATGCATTGCTCGGTGTGCTTTCTCATGTCTGCTAGAGTGCACGAAAGGAAAACATACCTACCAATACATACATGCGTATTGCACAATCAACAGCTAGACAAGACCATACATTGTATGGCATTTGACAAAAGCCATGTAATCCCATCACTAATACTAATTGTCAGGTTGGACGAGTGGCCCAAGGTGCCTGATATAAGCTCTGGTTCCTGTAAAAGGGAGCAAGAGTTTGAATCCTCGCACCTGACACATTTTTTTTTGTTTCTACGCCCTTTTCGGATAAATATGACATCGTTGGTTTGATTCTCTTCGAAAGCACATGCAGACATTCGTTGGTCCCACTGCCCATGAAGAGACTAGCATGACAGTCATATTCTGTCTCAGATCTGCACTCATGTACCGAAGCAGGTAATAATAAAAAATAATGATAACAGGGAGGGGTCAGGGAGGGATCAGGGAGGAGTCACCCTGCTCTGTAATATGAGCCACAGACACACTTACAATGTAAATGATGCTAGACTACTCTGGTAAAACAACCCCTTTACAAACTGAAACGACTGAAACGAAACGATCATTAACGACCAGACTGCGACCTACACACTCGTGTACCGAAGCTTGTAATTACAGTCAGTCATACCCCATATCGAACCTTCAATGTAAAACAATCGTATTCCAACCCACTTTCGTGTATTGGACCTATAATGCTCACATCTAGTTTGTACCCCCCACAACAACTAAGGACCCACCTGCACTTGTCGTGTACCTAGACATGGTGAGCAAGGAGATATCACACACATTTAAACTGCATGTGTACTCTGTTCGTAGAGTAGAAGACCTGTAGGTCGCGATGCGAACTGACTCACTGGAAGCTCAGAGGACAATGATCGGTCTGTCTTTCTGTATAAGGTATACATTACCGACCAAGAAGGTACATCACAGCCACTTTGTGTCAAAACACATGTACTTGAAAGTAACTATTGCATGTAGCCTGGCGGCGATGGTGTAAATTCCTTGAAAAAATAAGGTATTGGAGGTTCGATTCCCATTGAGAGTGTATGTTGAAATGTCTGCAAACGATCTTTCATCGTCGGTCCCACTGGCTGTGAAGACGAGCATCTAGCAACCATGACAGCCATACTCTGTCCCCGACCTGCACTCGTGTACCGAACCATTGCAATTACAGACAGCCATGCTCTGACGACCTTACCTGCACTCGTGAACTGGCTAATCCTTTTTACACTTACAGGACTCCATACTCTGCCAGCCATACCCTAACCTTCAATGCATGTACTAAGCCTTTGCAATTACAAGCAGTCGTACTCTGCCAAGCTTTTGGAATTACAAGCAGTTAACCATTCCGAACCTTTAAGGCATACATTTAGATGGTTTCTGTCCTGCATTACAAGTTCAGCCATTCCATTATGATAATTGTAATGATGTGTCTACCCATAGTGATAAATCTCGATCCCAGGTCCCTACAGACAGCTGCTTGCTCTCCACAGTCGAGGTTCGTGCGCTAGAGTACATGAAAGAGAAAAATAGTTATAAAAAACTACTAGTAACAAGCACATTGTGCAATGTATGTTCCTCACAAATACCTGCAGTCATGTGTCACATATGCTGTGACAACCCAAAACACGAATCGAGTAAGGAGGTACCACAATACACACACGTCAACTATGTATGTACTCTGCTCATATATACGTTGCAGAGCAAACATCTGACATTGCTGTTGGAAATGTTTCCACAATTCTCTCGAAGACACTTTCATAATTGCAGCTATTGGGTACAATTTCAATTGTACTAAAAAAGCATTCTTGGTCTCCGAAGGGAAAATCGACTTGTATTGAATGTTGTTTTGTGTTAATGAAGTAGATGAACAAATTGACGTAGTATTTCCAGTTGCGAGCCGGCATCTCTGATAAATTTTGGAATTGCGGCGAATAATCCTGATCCCATCGAGAAGGTCACATCTACATCGCGACTGGTGCCAGGGGCAGTTATGTATGATGTGGATGTGTCCGTATTCCTCACCATGTCGATAGACAAAACTGAATGTACCATATCTCGATCCACAGTTCGTGCATTGTCTTTCAGTAAGACGTCGCAACAAATGATCAGCCTCTCGACTGGATTTATAAACATAGATATAGTGTATGATTTTACCTCTTCCAGTTGATCTAGCCAATATTTCCACATAATTTCATCTGAGGAGATCTCTAAGGTTGAACATGTTTGTATAACATACAGTATTTTTGCTAAAGCTTGTCTTAGCATGCCACCTACTTTTGTATGTTTCTTGCCAACAAGCTATAGCCTCCCTCCAGCCTGCCTAATCACTTCCAGTATCTCAACTAATTTAACTCTATTTCTAGAGACTATTCTATTATCACTTAAGTTAATGCAGCACAAGGGGAAAACGTACACGGAGGTCAGTAAATCAATGGTAAATGAGAACAAGTAACCCGGGAATTCTCTAAAATTCAATACACCTTTATTAAAACAATTCTTTACATTAATTGAAACAGTACAGAACAATTACAATTACTCTTAATCCATACACTAAATTCTGTAGTCTCGCACTGAATGAAGTTAAGTAGACTATAATTGTAACCTGCCTGTCCTTGCCAGAATGCTAAGAGATTACCGCATGGTTACAGTTAATGAAGTCCCAAGAGATAACCTTATGCCGTACTGCCAAACCGAATATGCTCACCCAGAAGTTGTAGATATTGTCGGCAATGAGATTCTCAAAGCCTGGATAAGTATGATGCCTTCGTCGTCTCAACCTCGCTGGGACCTCGGCATCGTCGGCTCCGACGAGTAACACACAGTATATCTTCTGGTCGTCTGATCGGGCCGGGGAGGGGGGAGGTTGTACGCTGCGACCTCGTATTTATACCCTGGGCCGAGGGGTCAGTGCAGCCAATTTATTAAACATTGTGTGTGGCCAAGCTCTGGCTGGTAAAAAGCCAATGAAGTCCAGTGGTCGTAAATTCATTATGTGAAATGTTACACTCAATGTTTCAAAAAATGTTTAAATATATACAACAATTTCGCTATCAAATAAAACACTGTTTTTTACTTTTGGTAATTTTGATCTTGGTGGCAAAATCTTCTTTTTCGGTGGAGGACTGTCCAGCATTTCTTTTTCTGATATAGGTACGACGTCGTCGTCTACCATCGGGCTGCGTCTCTGGAATTTGGTACGCAGGCGAACGATCATAAGAATTAGACATCATGCACAAATACTTGTAATTCGGAAGATAGTGTGCTATGCACTTCTTGTGTATGACTGCTTTACCTCCAAACAGATATTCATTCACTCTTCCAGTGAACTATGTCCTGCAGAACCAAAACCACCGGCATCGCGCTGTCCAGGTACTACAAAATCTGCAATTTTGGTAAATCCCCAAGTAGGACTTATGAAAGGTAGTATGAGCAACTGTGCTACTCTATCACCAGAACACATGATCTGCTGACGACCAGTATTGTTTTTCAAACAGACATATATTTCGCCATCATAATCTGAGTCAATAACAGTTGCTCAAAGATCTAAGCCTTGGTGCAGACCGACAGGCGATCATGGTTGTTTAAGTCCGAAGAAACACTAGATGGAAAACATAACCTTATGCCAGTTGGAATTCTTACTCATAATTCTGGATGTATGACTTGAATGTAGACTGCTGCCAAATCTTAGCCTATGCTACCTGTTGTAGCGCATATTGGCTGACAAGCTTCTGGATGAATAAATGTGTACCATACCACTGGCGCTTCCATACTGACTTCAAACTGTGAAATGCACGTACATCGCGGGGCCCGGGAGGGGAGTGTCTAGTGGCGACTGGCGGTGTTATATAAAGCTGCTGCTGTGCGAAACTCAATCCTTGACGCTTGACATTTCACTTTCATTTTCCTTGACATTTGACATTTCGGTTCTATATAAATATGTATCGAAAGCTGGTGCAACGAGTATGCCGCCAACAAGGTGTGCATGTGTTTGGACTTAACCAGGTCATAATTACATTGGTCCAGGTAATCCGATAAATAACGGAGAACCAGTTGATGAAGACGACTGTATATATTGTGACCACGACCTTGTATATGATTGTGTAGCAACATCAAAAGAGGTATGTGCAACTGATCGTGAAGCAATTAGTAAGTTCACAAGTGATTTTATTCACAGTAAAAATTTCCATAGTACAATTGGTGCTGCAGGACTTAGACTCAAATATGGTGCAGAATCATTAACAGATGTGTTGAATACACGAATGTCTCATCAAAGTGACATTAAAAATACTGATTCCCTAAAGATTGTTCTACTTAGGGTTCACGTGAATGATCACATATTAAATTCATCAATCAAAACAATAAAGCAAAACGAAGTGCTGCTACTCCTCAAGCTGATCCACGTTAAAGATTATCACTTCGTGAACATGTTGAAATCGAGCAAAGAAAACTCTAAGAAAATTTACGTAACAAACTTCGGCCTCAGCATTCTTTGGAATCACCAACTGCAGAAGTAATTACAACTCAAGCAGAAATTCACGAACTTATGTGTCGACATCAACCTTCTCGTGCTGCAAAGAAAACTGCTGCAGGTGTCAGGCTCAGCCTGATGATAACATAGACGAAATAGACACATTATGACCTTTACTACCTGATCAAGATGTCTATATGTTACTAAGTAGTGCAGGTATGCATTCTGAAGATATTGCAGAGATTGGTGCAGAACCTCATACATGCGAAGCACTTTCAGCATCTATTGGAGGTGGTAATAGTGCAGGCAGTATCCCAGGTAGTGCAGGTACTCAATTAACATTTTAGAAAAGTCCTAGCAATATAGGTGGATATTTAACTTTTAGAAATTAATTTATAAATATTCATTGGGCACATTCATGGCATTATCATACACAAGAACATGATGAAAATTCAAGTGGTTATTCTCTAATGACATCATTAGGTTGGTATCCTGTAGAAATTTTATGTTTTTGTATGTCTCCACAAGAATTTTCAGTTCTATATCCTAATGCTCAAGATGTAGAATATAATTGTATATTAATTCCTGTAGGTGAACAAACATAATTTGCTACATGTTCTACATTAACAGGAACAACAGCAACTGCATTTCACTATGTGCAAGGTGGTTATTCTGTAGGTTTAAATAAATTGTATGTTAGTAGACCTGTTAAACCAGGCTATTCAGGAGATAATATGAATATAGATTCAACTGCTGCAGTAGCATGTCAAGATTGGGAAGAACAACTATCTGGTAGAATATCTCGACAAAGACAAGCAGATTGTCCATTAATTTATGGTATTCCTAGAGATCATCCTTGGTCCACGATGATTAACTTGCATAATCATACTGCTGATAAATATGCTGTTATTTTGATGTTATTTCAGCACATTTAAATAGACAAATTGAAAGATTCACTTTGACAGAAGCTAAAAATACTCCTTTTCAGTATGCATATAAACCTTCCAATGGTATTATAAAATTAACTGAAACAAATACTTTACTTACTACAATCACTTAATATTAATATGCCTATTGCTACATCCAGTTATGCAAAATAATGATGATGGATAAGTTCGTCCTTTACTACAAGATCCATTGTATGGTAGTTATCAAATTATTGAAAGGTCATCAACTTTATTTTCTCAACCAGGTGGTGCTAACACTATTAAAATTCAACCCAGTTTACATTTTGGTATTTATACAGTTATAAGCAATGATCCATCTAGTCCAAATGATTTTATCAATTGTTGTGTATTTACACGTGTTATGACTAAAATTGTTCATAATACACGGGAAACACATATGCTAAATTTTAGATTTAAATTGAGAAAAAGTTTGTATACTCACCCAGTAGCCATAGTGATAGCACAAATAAATAGTATTCTGCGTGAATGTGATTTATTGTTCAAATATCAGGCTCAGATATTTTTTAAATAAGCAGGGGTGCCCTAAGCTAAGGTTACCACTTCCAAAGCATGGTCAACAGATCAAGAAGTTGATAGAACAGAGAATAAAAAACCTGGAAGTTGAAGTTAAAATTGATACAAATGAATACTCTTTACCTCTTAAGGTACCAAGTGAGGATATGAGTTGTTTTTAGGTTATGTAACAGTGAAAGATCATGTTTGGCTGGCTCTGTGTATGCATCAGCTGATTGAGGTGGACAAGTAAACTAAAAATTTATCAAAACTAATTGGGGCTATGGTGGCTGTGCGGTTAGCCTGCTCGCCTCCCAATCCCCGGCCGGGTCACTTCCGAGTTTTCGCACGAGGGAATCATGCTGGACGATGCCACTGATTAGCGGGTTTTCTCGGGAATATCCCATTCCTCCTGCCTTTTCATTCCTGCACTGCTCTATACACACCTCAACCACCCTCATTGCCTCTCAAGACCTCGCTGTCAAGAGTCGCCCAAATCTCTTCACTCACTTACTCACCAAACGATGTTAGTGTGCTAGTGTAAGATCCTCATGAGAAAGTGTTCGATAAACATTCTGTGTTGGTTCTTTACAGTGTTTTGCCATTTGAAAATTAGAATAGTTTGTGGGTAAGTAATACATTCAATTATCAAGTTACATTGTACAGAAATATGAAGCTGGGATTATTGTATCAGTTTGATTATGTGACACATAAAGTAATTCAGAAGCTAGCTCTGATCGGTAGAACTGAAGACAGGGTAGTTAAACCTGATACAGGGGACCATTCCCCCATCTCTTCTGTTCATTATAGTGTGTCACTAGGTGAAGAAGAGGTAATATGAGACATAGTAGATGAACATATTAGGAATGGCATAGCGTAGCTTTGTAAAATTAGATGGTCTTCCCCAGCTGTTTTGGTGTGAAAGTAAGATGGCATACATTTCTCATGTGTTGATTTTCGAAAAATAAAATAAATTCTCAAAGATGATAAGTATCCATTACCAAGAATTGATGACATTTAAGTTACACAACAGGGGAGATAATTTTTTTAGTAGATTAGAAATGAATGCTGGCTAACATCAGCTAAGGGTGACTGATAAATATCAAGAGAAAACCACTTGTGTAACCCCTGAGGGAACTTTTTGCTTGAAGACTTTACCTTTCGGATTAAAAAGAGCTTCCATAATTTCCCAATGTTACATAAATAAAACTATAACTTATTTGAAATGGAGCTCTTTTTTAGTTCATCTAAATGATATTCTGGTTGATGGAAATACTTTTGAACACTATTTGGATTTGGATAGGTTGGAACAGGTACTAATGATAAAAAAAAAAAGCCAACGTCACTCTGAAGCCGACAAAATGTTCTTTTGGCTATAAAGAGACTGAAATGTTAGGGCAGTTAGTAAACCGAGAAGGGATTCAGTGCCATTCCTAATAATATCAAATCAGTTTAGGAATTTCCAACTCCAGAGGATCATAAAAATGTGAGGTGTTTCTTAGATCAAGCCTCATTTATAGGAAATTTGTACAAAATTTTCCACAGTTAGCTGAACCTTTGTCAACATCACTTAAGAAAAATCAAGCGAGGGGCGAGGTACATGAAAACACTTTTAACAATTTGAAATAAAATGTAAATAAAATGCCTCCCCTTGTTTTGGTTCATTTTCAGGAAAAAAAACCCGGATGAAATCCACACAGACACAAGTAGTCAATGTACTGGGGCCAAACTAAAGCAAAGGAGAGAAGGAAAGTCTCATCCAGTAGAATATGCTAGTAGAATCATGACCCCGGCAGAAAGTAGATATCCAATCGCACATTTACAATGTCTAGCTTTTATGTATGCTTTAGTCTAGTCCAGGCCTTATATTTATCCGAATCCTTTCACAGTATTTACATATCATCACCGCTGTTACATGGATAAGCTGAAAATGAATGACCTTAATTCAGGCAGGCTCACAAATTGGGCTTTGTAAATGTTAGAGAGTATTCATTTGACATAAAGTATTCGAGTAGTAAGAGCCATGTCATGTATATAGCTTAAGCAAGAATGTGGTAGAAAAGTGTACCGGCAAGGGCAAGAAGAAATCGTTACATCTGCTAGTGTTTTCCTTACCAGGTTTCGATATGGCCACAGTGCCACAATATGATCAAGAATTGGTCCCTCTAGTAAGGACATTAGAAAATTCATCAGGCACTAAAACTAAATTTATACAGGACAAAAATTTGTATAAAAGCAGTTCTAGATTCGACGGAAAAAAAAAAGCTCCTGGCAGTACCTCAGTCCTCGAGGGCAGAAATTGAGAGTAAGTGTCACGTCAACACTTTACTGGGCGGTCACCTAGGCTTGGTGCGAACCCTAGATAAGATTAGATGTAGGTATTATTGGAAAGTGATGAATAAACATGTGCAGACCTATACTCGCACTTGCATAAATTGTCAGATGAAGAATGGGACTTGTCAGTAGCCAGCAGGGTTGTTGAAACCGATCCAAAAGGGAGGACCATTTGACTGCCTGGGGAATGACCTGATAAAGCCATTCCCTAGGACTGTGCAGCGTAGCAAGTATGCAAAGACTGTTCACTTTAAAGTGAACACTTATGAAAGCCTTTCTTAAGATATACTTGTATGAACAGTGTGTATTCTTCCGCCATATGTAAAATTATCATTGCCATGGGACTGATGACTTTATTCATGCATCGGTCAAGTGAAACTGTGAAATTATTACTAAACAAACATTTTAAAAATCTGCTGCTTCATATGTTTGTAAGCATTAAAAAATTGTAAAACAATATAAATAATTTGTGTACTCACAAATGTTTACCTAACAGTTATAATACAACATTAAGTCATGGAGCTACTTTCCCTCTCTCATTTCCAACTTCACTGGGCGCATGCCTGCTAGAATATTTTTAGGTGAGGGGCAGAAACATTTTTCAAAGGTTGATTTCAAAAAGTGCTCAAATAACAGTGAACAACCTTTAATTATTTCCAGAGACCAAGGGACCAGGTGGACTGAAGCCAAGGCTTTACCAACTGGGACAGCATCTGAGGTCGCTCAGTTCTTGTTAGAGATGTCTGCGTACCTGCAGTCATTCAACGCCCAGTAAAATCCTGAAAGATAGGGGTAAGTTGTTTAGTTCCGCTGTAGTAAAGAAATTGCTTCGCATAATAGCTATCCAAGGGCCCATCACATCAGGTTATCGTGTGGAATGTCACTGAGGAGAGACTCCATGCCACCATGACCTCCATAATGTCACAGTATGTGGCTTCGTCGCAGAGGAACTACAATGTGTACTGGCCATTAGTGACCTTTGCTTATAACATCTCAAGGCAAGAGAGTACTGGTGTTATCCTATTTGTGTTGCTGTATCTTATGCATATTCAATAGGTGACAAATCTGAAGTCCTGGCTAGCCAAGGAATGGTATCCACAATTTTGTAGAGCATGTTGGACGAAGCGAGCTGTGTGGGAAATAGCATTATCTTGCTGCATGATAGCGTTGGGTATGCTGTGCAAAAATGGTAAAAAATGGGGATCGCACATCCTAATTGACGTATCGCTGTACTGTCTCCATGTCTTCAACATTCATGAGATGTAACCTGGAGTTATAATTAATGGCATCTCACACTTTAAGACATATGGCGTTCACGAATGAAAGGAGGATCGTTTATTGCCCACTGCGAGGCTAAACCAAGCTGCGACGATCACTTGCTTTAAGACAAGCGGGGTTCATCGCAAATCACAATGTGTCGCCATTTCTCTGTCCAATGTTGACGTTCCTGACACCATTGATGGCGTGCCGCACAATGTTGAGTGTCCAAAGGCAAAAGGCGCAGCGGACGCCGTGCATGTGGGCCACCCTCATTCAGACGGAGACTAATGTTTCTTATTGAAACCGCTAAATGCAGTGCAGGCCCCACAGATTTCAGGATTTCTCTGGATGTGGTGCCACGTTTAGCATCTTCTCTTCTAACACTGCAACATCGCTACTGTTGGGGCTCATTATCTACGTCAACCAGTTTCAACTGCAGTCACCGACCAGTTACAGCAGTATATGACATTTTGCATTCGCGATGATTTTCAAAGTTTTGCAAGTTCTCAGAGTGCCTCGTAATTTACTGTCTACAAGCGGTGAAAATATAATCTGTAACAGCTCAGGGAGTACGCTGTTGAACATGTAAATCGCTACACACATTAAGGTGTCTCCATCTGCTGTAAAATCAAGACCACTAGTAGTACCAATTGCGCAATGCATATAGTTAAAGTGGAGTTGCAGGGACATCAATGAAGAAGGTGTCGTAAGGGGGCGCATTTTGGCAAATACACAGTGCTTAAAAGAGTTACACAATAGGCTATAAAGGCATAATTATGCGTGTTGAGAGGCACATCAGTATGTCACGGTCGGACTGCACGAAGCCGGATGGATAGGTCTTCGTATAACCATTCAGCTTGTCCGTGCGATCACTACTGTGAGACGATGTGAGCAGGCGTGGATACTTTGAGGTCGTACATAACGTAAGAGTAGGTACTGGTCCTCCCAGACCTACTACAGATAGAGAAGATCGTCGTATCCACCGACGTGCAAGACTTCTCAAGTATGTAGCTGGCGAAATAGAAAATTTTCAATACCCCCAAATATTACCGGAGAAATGTATGACATATCCTGTTGTAAACTGCATTCAGATAATTTGAATTTTATCCTTACAAGTATGCCTTCTTTGAATAGATATATGTGCACATATCTTGGTAATTATTTTATAATTAAACAAGAGGTGTGCTGTATTACGTATATGAATTAAGTGCTTAACATGTTATTAACAGGAGTGCTATTGTTAGGCGACAATGTTGCAATTTTTTATTCTCACTACACTGGCAAATTGAAACATTTATGTAATTATTCCAAATTTTCTTTCTGGTAAGTGGCCGTTCTATTATATGTTAAGTAACTCTCACACTAACTTAAACCATGAACGTTTCTACCAGATAATTTGGTACCAAGTTTGGTTATGTGCCGGATCGAGTCTTTTCGGAAGAGATGAAAGAGTACCTTCATACCGAGGAAGGCAACGTCTAGCCATTGCTGTATCAACACGTCAGTGAACCATGCTGTTTCTACACCGCAATGGTGCCTCTGATAGCTGGCCTCCATGCTCAATAGAGTTGTGCATGCATGTTTATAAGTAAATAGGATGTGTATATTTACTATGTATAATTAATTTAAGTATGTGTATGTATGTGTGTTTATAGGATGTATGTGTATACTTCGGTCATATGTGTGTAAAATGTACATATAGTTGTACCTAAATAACACCAACAAACTGAGGATTATTTTGACACCATACCAAACAACATTTAAACATTACACACGACAAAATACAACTATAGACAATTAACTTGTAAAAACATTTAACAAAAGCGTTCCTTCCATAAAAAATTTTAATGCAATGTTTACAATACACTCACCTTTATCATTTAAACACTTTTGTAAGTGTATATAATTTTCAAGAATGTTAACATTACCGTTCCGCTTTAGATAGTATTGATTTTTTTGAGAACTATATTTATAATTTTTTTTTTCACAGCGGTATCAGTTTTATTTACAACAATAATTTTTTTTCAACTGCTCGTTGTGAACAATACTTTCCCGACTGCCAGCTGCCAACAGCGGCCTGTACAGCTAGTTTATTCAAAATTTGAACACTTCACCAAAGTATAATTGCGCGTTATTTTAATTATGTTAGGTTACCCTTCATAGGGCATACGTTCCCGCAGTTGATTTCTTACGCGTAAAACATCTAACAACGAACCTCTGCGTCTTTCGAACTCTTGTGACATTCTCAGTTGCTTATAATACTGCATTTTTACATGTAATGCAAACATGTTTTTCACTCACTGCGTACTCAAGCACGTTAATTTTTATTCGAGCTTTCTTACAACTTGAAAATACAACCTACCGCATAAACAAAATATTTTGGCTGTTTAATATATTTTTTCTACCTGTTTCATGTGTAACATTTAATAAGTCAACCAACTGTTTCGTTGTAGTCAATATCATCCTTTGGTAAATATAGCAATCGTGGAAATATAAACTTGAAGAAAAAAGTAGCCTAACGTACGTTCATTCAAATTCACTAATCCAAAAGCTTTTTTATTTATTTATTATCGACTGGAGAATTAGTAGTTTTCCATATTTCATTTTCAACCATAGCTACTTTCATCTAATTTTCAGCTTCTTTTAATTACATCAGTTAGATTAAAGCAGTGAAACACTGATACCTATTTTCTACGAAGTTCGTTATGTAACTGCTGCCGCTTTATCAGCAGGCAATAAAGATACTATATTACACAATTGGAAGCTATATTTTCTTTCGAAGTATCTAACAAGAGAACTTTTGATAAAATTCTCATTTCATTTGTCTTTTCTAAATCCTGTTCCAAACATTTATATAACTACTATACAAAATGGGAACTATTTAATCGGCAAAATCTGTTCAAAATAAGTTCTCGATAAAGAGACGGTGTTCCGTCTTTTGCGCAAATTTTAGCTGACAAACGTTTTGTATGAAATATAGAATGACAACTTTCAAACAAGGTTCTAGTTTTAAACTTCAAACATCACAATTTGTTTATGTTTTTATGGCACAGACATTCGAAATTTAATTCCTGACTTCTCAATAATTTTTTTCGCATCTGTGAACAATTCAATTTTTTTCCCATTGCCTGATAAGTGCTAAACTACTCAGTGTTTTCAACGTCTGCCGAAACTGCTTCATGATCTTCAAATGATCTCAGGAACGCAAGAAATATCATGATCCACTCAACTAATATACGTTGACCTACCTAAATCCTATCAGATGAGATATTTTCCAGAAATCTTGTTAATAAAACTTGTTTCTTAACACACATTGTGCATATGATTCCCTGCTGTGGAAATAGTAGTATAGAAATGCCGATTTGAGCACACGCGCAAAAATGTGGCTCAAAAAGTTGCGCTTGGGAGCAGTTGCAAAAAGTGGATTAAAAAGTTGCATTCGAGCACAACCGCAAAAAAAGTGACTCAAAAGTTGCGTTAAACTTTGCGTTTGAGTGCATCTGCAAAAATACGCCCAAAAGTTGAGGTTTAGCACAACCGCAAAAAAAGTGGCTTAAAAAATTCGAAAACGTAAAAAATAAAATATTGTATATAATAAATGAGCACAAATAAAAATCAACTGATGTCTAATATAATGACAACCATGGCGATGAAAAACGCTAACGCAACTGGTAATGTTTGGAAAGAATATAAATTTAAGAAATATATTTTTGTTAAAAGAAAGAAGAAGAAATCTCAAGAGAAGTATGTCAAGTGTGAAACTTGTAATCACTTTTACAAACCATCTCTCATAAGAAGTCACTTGAGAAGTAAAATTCATAAGTACACACTCAGATTCAGTGTAGAAGAAATCTAAACAGCATTTCAAAGTAGGATCAAGACTTATGCTGTAAAGAATATGAATGCATACAAAGAGACAAATCATTTCCTAAACGATGCAAAAGAAACTGTCATAGGACTAATTAATTAACATTTAAAATCACTCAAAGTGAACATGAAACTCTTCAGTCAGTACAAAAGGGGAATTGGTGGGAATATTGAATATTTAGAAAGCTCCTTTATAACAAAGAACGAAGTTATACTGAAATCGACTAATCTGGAAGAATATTATGCCAACAGCATATCGATAATCATAGCTGAGATGGGGGCTTTCGAAGCAAAGGGATCTCAGTGGGTACTCAACAGAATATTTAAACTAGGAGTGCGAATAAATAAATATGTACCATTCAAGGGCATTTCTTATGTTGATCTCCCAGACAAAATCAAAGCTAAGCAGGCAGTAATTAATGTTAAGAACAATGATCAAAAATGTTTTTTGTGGTCTGTTCTATCTGCATTGCATCAAGTACAAAGAAACCCCAAAGAGCGAATAAATACATAGCTTATGAACACGAGTTTGATGATGTACTTAATGGTTTGGAATTTCCAATGAAATTGGATAGCATACCAACCTTTGAGAAAATAAGTGGAATTTCTATTAATGTATACACATACAAAGAAAAAGATGGTGGTAAAAATATATAATCTCACCATTAAAAACAACAAAAATAAGACGGATAAGCACATTAACCTACTCTATATCAAAGACGAAAAGAACGACCACTACTGCTGGATAAAAAGTCTTTCGAGACTTATCGTATCACAAGCATCAAATAATGGTCACTATATATATATATATATGCGATAGATGTTTGCAACATTTCTACTCTGTAAGTAAGCTAAAAGATCACGAACAAGACTGCCGAGATCACGATGGTGTTAGAGTTGAACTACCATCTAAAGGAAAAAATTACATATTAAGATTTAAGAACAAAAATCATTCTTTGAGTGTTCCGTTTGTGATATATGCTGATTTTGAATGTTTGTTGACTAAAATCGAAACTTGCCAACCAAACCCCGACGAATGTTACACGAAACCATACCAAAAACTCGAACTTATTAGCTTCTGTTAATATGTAAAATACGAACATTGATACTATAAACCACCAGTAACTTATGAAGGATCTGATGCATCTTATGTATTCGTTAAAATGCTAATGGAAGAAGCAAAGTCTATTGGTGATATATACACAAATGAAAAACCAATGCTTCCACTAACTCAGAAATAACAAATTGTTTATGACACAGTTACCCATTGTCATATATGTGAAAAGTCTTTGAATGGTGATCCTGTGAGAGATCATGATCATCTTACGGGGAAATTTAGGGGAGCTGCACATAGAGATTGTAACTTATCGTATAGAAATCCATGTTTTGTCCCAGTGTTTATACACAATCTATCTAGTTATGACACACATTTATTCATAAGAGACCTTGGCATTGATGATAATAAAATTGATCTAATTCCCAACAATGAAGAAAAATATATTTCTATTACGAAACATGTATGTGAAAGTGTAAATCTTAGATTTATTGACTAATTTAAATTTATGGCTAGTAGTATCGATAAACTCTCTAGCAACCTTCCCAGAAGCCAATTCCGAGAAACGTGTAAGCATTTTTCCAATGAACTTCTTGACTTTGTTACATGAAAAGTGTTTATCCATATGACTACATGGATAGTGCTGAAAAATTTTGTGAGACATCACTTCCATCCAAAGATGCATTTTACAACAAACTCAATAAATGTGACATTACAGATGAAGATTACGAATTCGGGAGAAAGGTGTGGGAAAAATTCAACATAAAATCTCAAAGAGAGTACACAGAACTCTATACCAAATCTGATGTATTGATATTGTCTGATATGATGGAAAATTTTAGAGATGTATGTCTCAAAACATATAATCTAGATCTAGCATGGTATTTCACAGCCCCAGGGTTAGTGTGGGATACTATGCTCAAACACACTAAAATAGAACTAGAATTAACAGATTACGACATGATTTTGATGATAGAAAAAGGTGTTCGTGGTGGAATTTCACTGTGTTGTAAGCAATATGCTAAAGCAGATAATAAATATATGATACAAAGAAAATATTCTATCTTACATATCTGGATGCCAATAACTTATATGTATGGGCTATGAGCCAGTATTTACCCTATGGTGGGTTTAAGTGGAGAAATACAAATATAGATGTAACAAAAATACGAAATGATTCTAGAAAAGGTTATATATTGGAAGTTGATTTGGAATACCCACATGAACTACACGATCTCCACAAAGATCTCCCATTGGCATCAGAGAATAAAATACCAGAAGGTTAAAAAATCCCAAACTCTTAACTACTCTGTATGATAAAGAAAAATATGTATTACAATATGTAAATCTTAAGCAATATCTATCTCTCGGAATGAAGTTGAAAAAGATTCATAGAGTTCTGGAGTTTGATCCATCAGATTGGCTCAAGTCCTATATTGATCTAAACACAAATATGCGAACAAAGTCTACAAATGACTTTGAAAAAGATTTCTACAAATTAATGAACAATTCTCTTTTTGGAAAAAGAATGGAAAATAATAGAAACAGAGTGGAAATACGGTTGTGTACAACTTCTAAGCAAATGGATAAACTAGTGGTTAAACCAAACTTTAAAGATAGGACTATATTTACTAACTCTTTGGTTGCAGTTCATATGATTAAAACAAAACTGTGCTTTAACAATCCCATTTATGTTGGAATGAGCATACTTGATCTATTGAAAGTCTTAATGTACGATTTTCACTATAATATAATGAAATCAAAGTATGGGAAAAATTCGAACTGTGCTACCAAAATACTGATTCATACATCTATTATATAAAAACATCATATTTCTACAGTGACATGAAAGAAATGGTCGATCATTTTGATACTTCTGACTCTAAATAGATAACCCAAATGGTATACTGTTAGTTAACAAAAAGATTATTGGCAAAATGAAAGATGAATATAATGGAAAAATAATGGAAGAATTTATTTTATTGAAATCGAAAATGTATGCAATAAATTTGGAAGGTGGTGTAAAGGCTGTGAAAAACACTGTAGTCAGAAATGAGATTAGTTTTAGTGACTACAAAAAGTGTTTGTTTGGTAAAAAAAAAAGTGTTGTACAAAAGTATGAATCTTATTAAAAGTAAGAAACATGAACTCTATATGATTGAGTTGAGAAAAAAAGCATTAGGTTTCGAAGATGATAAAAGATTTATTCTTAAAGATGGCATTAATACACTACCATGGGGCACTACAAAATTAAAAAAGAGTGATACTAAGGAAAATTATATAACAGTAAATGTTTTTAATGGATAACCATCCATTAAAAACTAATAACCATACATGTTTGTGCACTATTGGACTTCGGTTATTCTTTCACTTTTAACTTCATAAATTAGGTTTCTTTGGCTTACTAGTACCACATTACAAATAGTCATAGCCAATATTGGCTTATTAAAATCAACTGTAAGTTTCAGATTAGTTCGATCTTTTACATTTGCGTTTTTTTGTAAGAACAATCAATAACATACAATGGTCTTCTCCCAATAAATGACCCAGAGTTGAAGCACAGTTCATTATTACGATAATGGGTATCTAGTTTAGTATTTAAATGTCTAAAATCATTGTAAGCAATATACATCTTATTAAAAATTTTATCATCAATGTTTAAATTGCAGAACTTCATTCCATCTATGCTTAATAGAAATATTATAAGAAAAAAACAAGAGTCAACATTGAACCGTGTGTGAATTGCCCAGGATCTTCTTTTCTGTTTTGCTGAAAACCAACAATGACAAAGTCTGGCATATCGAATTGGACTGAATTGAACTGCTCTTTTATATCAAACTGAAATGAGTAGGTACTGGTTTTTCTAGACATTGCCAATAATTAAAACCAATCGGAATTTTGGGGTGTTTGTATAATTTTGCTTTAATTTCGTCTGTATAAATAGGATCGTATTCAACAATTGGCCACAGAAGTTCCAATTTTTCAATAACAATTTTACCAGCATCTGGTATATTATCTACATCATCAGATCCATCTGCTTTCTTGGAGGCCTTCTGTAAAGCGAAACATCGTCACTAGAATTTCGAATGACTGTGATCTTGTACCCACCTTTCCAGAATATTTCATTACAATCCCTCATAAACCCAAACAAATATCTTAATGGATAGGTAATTTCACTACGCTTATCTTTCCTAACATATTTACCTAGTTCTATCCCCGACATTTGGAAGTATGCTGATTCTGATTCCGAACCTAGAAATGTACGCATCATTGTTGAAGTGATGCCAGGGTTTTTCAGTACTTTCGATTATACAACCTTGTTTAGAGATCTCTATTCTTGAGAACTGGAATGGGAAGAAATTCTCACAAAGATCAATAGTTGAAATTTGTTCATACGGGTAAATTGTATCTCTTTTAATTAGCTCATGCTGTTGGTATACATAAGCTTCATTCGGATGTGAAAATGCATCGTCAATAGGAATATCAAACTCAATGTACTTGTTGTATTCATTAAAATTATTTTTTCTTTGGTCGTTTGGCGGATAAGACTGACGCTCATTACTTAAAATTTTTTGTTGATCCACTTATTATATAGAAAACAAATTTCTTAATCAACTACACTTTTCTTATCAACCCAAGAATTATGACTACTATCAAAACCTAACCATTTAATTAGCAGTCTATTTCCTTTTCTTCGCAAAACTTTTTCCACTAAGTAGTCTTTATCATATTTGGTCTTAAGCAGCTCTGGCTCATAAAAAATACCTTTAATAAGTTCGATTTTTAAATATTTGATTCTATATGTCGTGGGGTTTGTGTGCAATACTTCACACACCTCAAATACTTCAGTGGACCAATTTTGTGTATATCCTTTTTCAAACACATTTTTATTTTTACTTATACAAACTTTATCTTCTATTGCAAACTTTGGTTTAACCATTTTTCTTTCTCCTCCATATATGTTGATTAGAATAGAACGTTCATTCTTTGCACTTACATTGGTGGGTTTCATTCCGATTGTACTGTGAATAGTGTTATTGTATTCACTTATAAATTTAGGTAATATAGCCACACATTTATAGCTTCCCTGCACAGTAAATATCTTCCACATTTTCTTCTTCAATGTTCTATTAAATCTTTCTACAACACTAGCTTTCTTTTCACTTTATGTTGAATAGTGTGCTATGTTGTTTATGGCCATTAATGTATTAAATGATTTATTGTAAAAGTCTTTCCCTTTGTCTGTTTGTAAATGCATGGGTTTGCGATCATTCAAAATAGTTTTAAATGCTAACATAACATTTTCACCAATTTTATCTTTGATTGGTATTGCCCATGCATATTTGGAAAAAAAATCTATCATGGTTAACATATATTTAAACCCTTTGTTAATTCTGTGTATACCTTTTAAAGATCCAGAATTCATCTCAACTAAATCAACTTGCCAAAGATCATCGAAGCCGAAACATAGAACAGTTTTTCTGGGAAAGTTTTTTCGCATTGGTTTATGAATTTCATTTACAATATCGTTTTTTATACCCCCACCAGAGAATATCAAATTATTGGTAACACAACATCTACAAACACATTTAATTCTTACTTTGATATTATTTGCTAGTCTTAGAATTGACGTGGAGAGTGTTTGGCGGTCTTAGACTAGACATGGTTGAAGTTCATATGAAATTTTATCACTTAGTGTATTTTTCATACATTTGAGACAGTATACATTTAAGTTATCATTGTTCATTCTATTTATTTATATAATAAATGAGACAACCAAAAATTGTAAACAATATAGAGAATAATATAGAGAGAAGAAGACAGCTAATTGAAAAGTTTAAAACTTTTAGAAAATTTCCCCAAGATGAATATGATAAAAATAAAAAACATGCTCAACCATTGATAGATGCGATAGAAGATTTGGGACATAAAATTGGACTCGTAACAAATGAGAATAAGAACTTAATAAAAGAACTTGTTCCAGTTGCTGTTAAGAATTTAGACTACCCAGAGACACCAACAGAAACATCTTTTGTGAGAAAACTGTTTGGTAAAACAGACAAAAAAGAATGCATTGACAATAACGATGAATACTATGACGATGTACGCTATAACGAAGCATTGGGGCTTTTGAAAACTGATATCTCACAGTTAACTAACTACAAAACAACATTAATTGACTTCAAAAACGATGTTTTTGGACTAAAGGCTGATAAAGGTAGATTGTATATTGGTGATAGCGAAGTAACATTCAACAATGACAAATTTACTGTAAAAGGCCGAATATACACTAGAACTGATGGTTTGATGAAATTACTAACTAGTAAGAAAGTAACAGAAAGTGAATACACTGCAACCGACTATGAACACTATAGTTGTATCCTAGCAGATACATACACAGTTTTTCAAAACAATGATCCAAACTTGGGAATGCCAAAATCGAGTAAAGAGAATAAATGGAAAATTATTGTTAAGCCTATTTACGATTCGATCAAAAAGACACGTCCCTCACCTAAAAAGGGGAAAGCTATAAAGAAATATACAAACTATCCCAAAGAATACATAATGGATGGATGATGTTAGGATGCTTATTGATCGACTTCTCATTATTTATGGCGAAGAGAATGCTGGAAATGATAACTATTACAATGAAAAAGTTGGAATAATGAATATGCTCAACAGCAAGATTAGTGACTTTGTAGTGAATAATCCGAAAGGTAAAACATATCTGATACGAATGTTAAACACAATACTATATACTTGTTGGGAATTGGAGCATCACGTAAAAGGGTTACTCAATGACATAATAAATTCACTACCTTTTGAGTTGCATGTACCCTGTTATCAGTACTTAGGTCCGGGTACTAGACTAAAAGAGAGAATTGATCATGGTGATAAACCCATTAATCCCCAAGATGCGGCTGTAATGGAACATGATATAGCTTATCATCATCATAAAGATCTAGCTGAAAGACATGAAGCTGACAAAGAACTAGAAAAGAAAGCGTTCAAAAGATTGTTAAGTTCAGATGCTGATCACAATGAGAGATTGTGGGCTGGTGTTACTGGATCTGCGATGCATATTAAATGTAAGCTTGGCTGGGGAATTAAAATGAAATGATAAAATATTTCTTATAATAAATTCAAGTAAAAAACATTGTATTTCAAGTTCCTAACGATGACTTGAAGGGTTTGAATATTGATTCTTTCCTAACAAAAGACCACTGGAACATAAAAACAAGAAATTAAAGGAGGACAAACAGATGACTATCACAATTTCAGTTCCACAACTTAAGAAAATGTCCAAAGAAATGAAAACTGCAAATGGTCTTACAGTTCACAAGAGTGGATTTTTACCCTTAATTTTCGCAGCATCAGGAGCTCTAGGAGTGTTAGCTGGTGATGCATCATCTATCTCTACATCAGTCATTAATGCTAAGAAGAAAAACCAAGAATTGGAAGAACAACGCAGACATAATTTAGCTATGGAGGAATACAGCAAGGGATTGAATAATGTTAAGTGGGGTGAGAATGTTAAAAAAAGTAGCTCCAATCAGTAACCTTGATATTGATAAAATGGTTAAAAAAATTAAACATTAAAAATTTTTGGGGTGTATTTATGATCAATGAGCTACTTAACACGCCACTCGATAATGAATGTGGGATTGTTAATCTAGATGTTTCAACAAACGCTGGTACACACTGGGTATGCTATTGGAAAAGCAATCAACAAATATTATTATGATTCATTTGGTGGAAATCCACCCCGACAATTAATAGCATATCTAGGAAGTAAATTTTTATAACGATGATCGAATTCAAAATTTCAATCAAGTAACTTGTAGTCATTTGTGTGTAATTGTGCTAAATCACTTTTCACATAATTTTAAATTTCCAAAAACTATTTCACTATTAATAAACAATGGATACATGCGGAAATACATTAATGAGCTCTTGGATTGAAGATCAAATTAAAGAATACACGAACAATGATGAGCAGATCAGTCCTAATGATTTTGTTTCCAACACACTGTTCAACGACTTTATAGCCACACTGACAAGAAATGAAAGATCATTGGATAAAGCCTATCTTACTTACTTGGAAGTAGATAATAATATAGATTTTGAACAAAAAAGACTAAGATATGTGGGAGATCCCATTGCACCGATGGATGCAATCAATTTAGAGTACTATCAGAAAACAGAATTAACATTATTTGTTTAGTTGGAAAATACAGTTCAAAAGAAAAAGTATTTTACTTTGGTAATCAAATAGAATATTTTTTATGAGAGATAGAACTATAGTTGAAATAATAATAAAACCAGAAAAATATAAAAGTGTTATCAACTTATACCATCAACAGAAAAAAATTGACATGTATAAAACTTTTGAAGTATACCCTGATGATATGATATGTTTTAAAATTCCAAAATCCCACAATGTACCCGAAGGTACAATTGTGTTTATTGAAATAGTTATGGTATATGAATACATTTAAAAAGAGAATATTATGTTGGTTTTTAGTGGAAACACTTCCATTAAATACAAAAACTTACTTATAATCTAAGAATTTAAAAAGTCTTTAATTTTATTATGGTACTTACCATTATTTAACTTACGAGTCATATCTATCGTAACAAAACCATATTCATTATTCCAACATTTTGAACGAGTCTCCCTAAATTTCTCAAACGACATATCACCACCAACAAAATCACTATGAATATTTTAAAGATTTGTATCGTCTTGTCTGAAAATGCAAAGAAAATTGGCATTGTCTCTTATAAGCTGCTTAGGTACTTTTGAGTATGTCTGGGCTAAATAGAAACAATCAATATCTTTGTGTCTACCGCGAGTAAAGTAATCCCTTACCATATATTGATTTTCAAGTATGATATCATCGAAAAGACCTATAGAATCTTTTTGACATTCATTTATATCAACCATTTCTTCATTTGATGGAAAGAAGTATGCTTTCGGTTCATTAAATAATTGTGATGCTACATCTATATCTTTCTTTAAATTGATATATTTTGGTTGATCCAGACTTTTTGAACACACATAGAGAGTACCAAAGTCCAACATCCCTGAGCATAATAAAATTATCTATCATAAGTGTAGTTTTTCCAGTTACTAGGACCCACTATCAAACATTTTATATTATTAGGTAATAATTCTCCATGACGTTTTGTCGATACAGTCTTGTCTGGTATTCTTATTTTAATATCCCAGTCTACATGTTTCATGTTTTTCTTGCTCATTTATTAATATATATTTTGGATAATATAGTAAATGAGTAAAGTATTCAAACTAACAGATAACAAATCAGTGTTGAAGAAAAGTCTACATTACCCTTTAGAGATAGAGGGGCACTCATTGGCTTTAGTTCAGTTCTATACTACTTATCTAACGCATAACATTAACTCTGGGAAAAATAAAATATATTTTGTGGGTCAGAATGATATGGAATCAGCAGTTGAAATTCCAGTTGGTCAATATAGCTTAAAAGATCTTGAAAAAACTATAAAAGTAATTTTTTCATTTAGTGTAGATTCAATGGGTGGGAAAGAAAATGATATATCTTTCGAGCTGGATAAAATAACAAACAGAGTGAAAGTAAAATGTACGCTTAAATTACAGTTTGGAAAACGGGGTTCAATAGGAAAACTTTTGGGTTTCGTAGAAAATAAAACTCTGAAAGAAAATGTGGACCATTATGGCGATACAATTCCAACATTTGCTCCATTTGAAACAATAAATGTACACTGTAATATAGTAAATGGTATGATATTAAAACATGATGAATATAATCATAGAGAAACTAGCATAATTGTCACTTCTAAACCAAAAACAGCATTTGGATTTGGCGACACGATCTATTACGAACCAGCTTATCCATTATTTTTTCCAGTGCATACAAATCAAGTTAATGAAATAATAGTTGAAATTAATAATGAAAAATGTAAATTAATTAACTTTGATTTGTCCAAAAGAACAGTGGTATTAGATATGAGACCATAGATATTTTTTGGGTTGGAAGTAGTCATATTCTAATATAATAACTTTAGTAGTTTAAAAACTATTAAAATTTCATGTTATAAAGATGAATAATATTTCTATAGAAAGTGCAATAAAAGATTTAGAAAAAGAATTCAATGTTTGGACTACTTTAAAATGTCGAATTTGGAGATGCGTATCTAAATTTTTAATTAGACTATGTTGTAAGCACATTGCCGAAGTCAGAGCGATAATTGTGATTTAATGATATGATAACCATTAATACTTTATAGAGATATGAACACAAATAAAAATCAACTGATGTCTAATTTGATGACGATCATTTACTCTTTTAAAAACCGAATAGAATGCATTTGTTTACCACCACAATCCACCATTCCATGATATGCAAAGCTTATACCTCCACGATTAATATAATTAAAAACTTTTTCACTGAAAATCTGAACATATCTGTCTGGTAAGGTTACTTTAAAATTTCCAGAAGTAATTATCACTTTGTATCCATACCGTGTATCATTTATTTCAGCATGGTTTATGGAATAGGATTACCCAATTGTAAGTTCGCAAAGTTTCTTAAATTGTTTGGTTCCGTTTAATACATTTAGCAACTGATCAATCTTTATTATATAAAGTATTATATTTTTTACGTTTTCAAATTTTCTAAGTCACTTTTTTTTTGCGGTTGTGCTTAACCGCAACTTTTTACGCGTATTTCTGCAGATCCACTCAAACGCAAAGTTTAACGCAACTTTTTTTCTTAAGACTACGATCTGACCAAACGCAACTTTTTAATCCACTTTTTTGCAACTGCTCCCAAACGCAACTTTTTGATTTTTGCAACTGCTCCCAAGCGCAACTTTTTGAGCCACTTTTTTTTTTTGCGTTTGTGTTAAAATCGGCATTTCTATACTACTGGAAAGAATATTTTGGCTTATTTTGTGTTGCTGATACAATATCTGAAGCCATACATGCGCCGTGTTAGCTTCTGATACCGCTCATACTTCTGCTGGGATTATCTCGAACTAAATCACGCATAAATATGTAAGACAACATGTTTAACAACATATTTGAAGACATTTACCCATTTGCACCAAAATCGTTACCTCATTTCCATAAAAACGAAACCAAATTAACAATGGGTTTCGTCAACAACATCGCCTGCATTGTGGTACGTATCACATAAGAAATCCAATCTTTTGCAGTTTTCCATCCACATATTGCACAATTGACGTTATTTTACTCTCCATCCCGGTAGGGTTTATTAATTATAAACACTTAAGAGTAGTACTATTTTCATATGCCTAGAATATATCGTTATGATCGGTATATGCAATTAGCGCTTTCGTGGCTGGAATTATACCAAATTCTCATAGAAATTTAACTCTATCTGCTTCTTGTTTGATTCGTTCGAGCCATTTTCTGACACGGTTATGTGTTATAAGTTACACTCGCTGCCAGAGTGCAGTTTCATGCAAATCCCCTGACACCACCATCAGCAAAATTTTCATATTATATTTTTATTATTCTTTATGCATTCTATGGGTTTTTTTTGTTGGAAACCACTTCTATTGACAGATTAAATTGCACTATCATTATTATTTTTTAATAATTTAATTTTCTTGAGATGCAACAGTTAGGTAATTATATTTACAGTAAGATATTTCCACTCGAACAGACTTTCATACATAGCTGAATACCATGTAAACACCGAGCAAAGTAAAATGGTTCTGTTATAATGAGTTCGTTTTTTTACGATAAATCTAGTTGTTTATCTCGCGAAATACTTCAAACGAGTCTCGAAATCATAATCTGTTTCATTAGTGTACATACTTAAAAAACTTGTCCGATGACGCTGCATATGATAGCCGTAATCTTGTTAGCACACTCATATAATATTTTCCCAGATATTTTCCGTAGTAAAGTAACTCATAATTAATCATGTTGCTGATAAAGAAACATCTGTATAGTTGTATCACTTTGTATACATACGATCCCCTTAAATTGTAGCTTCCAAAAAGTCTCCCTTTACATCTTTCAACACGTAGCAATGACAAGTCGAAGAAGTCGAAATTGCTTTAGCTATATCACCAAGTTTTCCACACTCTCAAGCTTGAAAGACACTCTTTAGAATAGGTACCATCTTTGTTGCACTTATTTGAACTGACAAAGCGCTGGATTAACTTTAGGAATTAAACAAGAAACGCAAAATTCATCCTCGTCGTATACACATTGGTTTTACCTTTTTATGGTCCACAAGAAACAAAATTTAACATACTTTGTGGCCTGGCCTGTAACTTATCAAATTTCAGTAAAAAAGATTAGGGAATAAAGTTATATTAGACAAAAGATGGTAAAAGTGAGGGTAAACATTTAATAACAATATAACATAAACAGAATAACACAAAAGCAATGGTCCAATTCAAATATTTTGTCTGTTACTGAAATTTATGTTTATATTTTGTCTTAGTAAGGACGCATATTACGGTCAAAGAAAAAGGATTTTATAGTAAATAAAAACTGGCATATGATTATTAAGAACATTTCAGAGACATTACCGAATGTTGGCTTGAGTTATTTTGTAACAATACCAGCGTTTTCCCCGCCATCTGTTAGCTACTAGTGTAAACAAAGACACCAGCTGCTTCCTACACGACTAGGAGCCTACATTGTTGTAGTTACGTACTTATTGTAGAAGACTGAAGAGCGGATGTCGCCGTGGTCATGTGGTCGTGCTCAGCGCTACCCGAGTCATCGCTCACGCCAGAGGTTCGCAGCATCCTGGGGACGCTGCAAACCTGTGGCGTGAGACACTGTCGACCTGCGAGCGGTGACATCGTTTTTTTTTTTAACAAGCTACAATAAATATATATATAATTTAAGTTATAGTTGCTTCTGCAACACTTGTTCGAATACACAGGGGTCCCGGGTTCGATACCAAGTCGATCCATTTCACTTAAACATTTCTTATAAGTTACAACATATTGATAAGCACCGTGTTTCTGTCCCATTTGTCTCATCCTGTACATATCGTTAAGTGATACTTGCTCCTGGGGCTTTTTAGGAGAGGGCCATAGGGTGCACATGCGTCCCTTATAACGTTGAAAATCGTGCCAATTCTAATTCAGTCCAATATAGGAAAATGCTAACAATTTACTAATCATCTGCCAACCTCCCAATGGATACCTACATATATAAATGTTTAAACTGTTTGATGTTTCTTATTAATACGGAAATAGACACAGTTGTCTCTAGGGGAATACGTACTTGCAACAAGACTGGTGTTACAAAATTATAAGGAAATTCTAGTGCCACATTCTGTAAGGTATTTTTAATACACCCCAGTGTGGCTATGGTAGTGTATATATAAAAATATATTATTTATACACACATTTTCTATGTATGAGGAAGGGTGCACTCATATTATTACGGTCTACCATGAGCATTTGTGATCCACTGGGGATGGTATTCCTTCGAAATCCTATCGAAAGTTGCAAGGAACAAATTGTTATTAAACCATAAACATCCAGTAACGACGCAGGACTGAATGTGCTCACGTTTAGGCAAGCAAAGGTTGAAATTCCCTCTTGAACTGCTAACAGTTTTCTGTTTTAGATTACACGGTCTTAAATTTCGTGCTTTTATTAACTGTAACTACACTTTTTTTATTTAATCAACATGGGTGAGCGTACGTGCGCGTATGTGTGTGTAAGTCTCTATATGTGAACATGACGATACACTAAGGTACTCGCTCTGGCTCTCCCAGGACATAAAGTTTTCATGAGATATTTTAAAAATATTTCCTTCCAAAATGAAAATTAATAAGATAATGATTGTTTATTTGGTTTCTGCACAAATCGGAGAAGAGATGTCTTGCCCATATTATCTTAAAACCAATTGTAAAGTTAATAAAAATGCAGTTTCTTTACTGGTTACCTAGACAATCAATTTGAGTTAAAAATATTTTTGCGCACAAGGTACGTCCATACACCACTGGTTAACTAATTAAATATTATTACCAAACATCAATATTCAGTGAACTCGAAAGTGTGTTAATAATATATATATATTTTAAATCAAATAAATGATAATCGCGGTATCTGCCATTTTACCCCTCTACCGCTTAGTATAAAATATGTTTCAACAATTTTCAAATAGTTCGTTAAAACAATATTCAACTTATAAAACCAATATGCTTGTACGAGTAAAGTGATGAACTTCAATATAAATGACACAATTTCACTTTTGCAGTCTGTAGTGTATTAGTGTTGATTTGAGAGATTTGGGCGGCTCTTAACAACGAGGTCTTGAGAGCCGGTGAGGGTTAAATGAAGTGGGAATATAGCAACGCCGGAATGCAAGGTCAGGGGAAACGGAAAATCCTCGAGAAAACTCACCGACCAGCAACATCGCCGGGCATTATTCCCACTTGCGAAAATCCGGGAGTGACCCGGCAGGGGATTGAACCCGGTTCGCCTTGGCAGGAAGTGAGCATTCTAACCGCTAAGCTACCGTAGCCCCTAGCTGTGAGTATGATAGTCGATTTTCAGTAAGTAAAAATTGGATTAAATCATCCAAAAATGTAACATTTACCACAGTTGGGGAATTTTAGCTCTCCATGTTTTGTTATGTCAACCTGTTAGAGATTTAAGATGTTTTTTATTTATTTTTTATTTTTTTAGACTACGATGATAGTTTATGGTTTCGTGACATGATGCTAGTGAAGATTAAAAAAAAAATACCAATTCAGTTGAGGAATAATATTCATAATTAATTTTTAGCGTAAATATGAACATTTTAACTTGACATATTCTCTCGTGCAAACACCAAAAAGTTATTTTTACATGAACTTCGGTTTTATAAAGTTTCTTGAAGTCCCAAGAGTGACATTTCGCAGTTTCTTTGAACTCCTGCACTTAGTTGACATTCGGCAAGAGTTCAACTTCCAAATATTTAAACTTAACCTGAAAAGGCTAAAATTGAAATACGGGGGAACCACATACATATCGAAGAATACATTCTTGATGTCATTTTAATGACATGGACAATCATTTCGAGCTGTGACCCAACATACCAGTTTTATTCAGGTTTTGTGATTTATGCGAAAGCATATTTTAAATTGAAAATTTATATAGTTCCTTTAATTTATTTTTGAAAAGCAATTTTTATGATATTTTGTTATGCCTCAATAAAAAAATTATGAGATATGGCCAAAATTTATAAAATAATTTTAGTCTCTGGAGCACCCTTAAATAAACTAATTAATTAATGTGCTTCAGATTATTTTCTGCGAGCTTATTTGTCACATGTGAATCCCCTTCAGTACGTTTATAGTTCCCGTCTTACGTTTCTAGCCTTAAGTTTGGAGCTGGGAGCGGAGAACGCGTAGGAAGGACATTACGTCATTTCAAGCGGGACGTCATATCCCTCAGAAGCACTCACAGTATTACAGTTTGCTGGCAACTCATTTCTTTCCCGTCAATCGTCACACTTTCGTGTTTCACAGCAGTTCAACCGAGGTGAAGGTTAACACGTCCTATGTACGATCTGAAAAATCGGAATCGCTAATCTGTCATGATGTAATGGAAGTGAGACATAAACCTCGACTACTCTCCGAAATTCCTGGTTAGTTAACACGGTGCGCTCCATTTCGCATAACAAGTTGAGGCTAGGTGACAGAATGTTACATACTGAAAATATGTAACATTCTGTCACCTAGCCTCAAATTGTTATGCCAGGCATTGCTTTTGATGATGTAATGCAAGGACTGCTACAGCCAGCTACAATGCACTAGAAAGTTAAAAATGTTTTCAGATAATCCCATGGATCTCAGAGACAAAGGCACTACATATGTTAAAAGCTAAAGGCTGGGCCAAAAAAAAAAAAAAAACCTGAAATATTCGGACACATTATTGGGGACGGTGGATGACTACCACATTTCGTATACTATTTCTACTACGATGGCTGTTGTTCGTAAAATTAAACTAATTTACCATATTTACATCACTAACTTTTTTACCTGTTAAAATATGTCGTTTTGTGGCATCCCTTAATTCATTTGTCTGTATAAATGCTTACAAGCATTCAAATACATTAAGATGAAAACGTCAACTAAACGAAAATACTAAAATGAAAATACCACTTTTCAAGTTTCAAAATATCACTAAATGCCGTTTCAAAGCAACGAAGTTTCCCAGTTCCTAATCATGACTTCAGTAAATGTATTTGTATATTTGTAGTAAGTTCTATCTCTGTGTTATTTTTGTCGTGTTGAGATGTGAAAATTTCTAATACATACAGAATAATGGCCACAAAAATATTGGCTTTGTTTCTTTCCTTCACGTCTGTAGGCCTGCATCAATAAAAAACAATCTATAAATAAAAGTGCTTCGTTTAAAGCACTGTCATATATGGAAATATTTATTAAATGGCCTCATATAAAATTCATATAATGTTTTCCTGATATTAATATAATACTGATTTTGAGTGGGCAAGGATCTGGGTTTGATAACGGTATCACATAAACACATTTCACCTTAAGAATATCACAATTTTTACCTGCAGTATATACAATGTTTAGGTATGAAGAAATGCTTAAATAGCAACATTTGCACCTTGAAATCAAAATTTTCCTGGGGGAGAACCCCCGGACCCACCATTTTATTAGGGAGGTGTGATCTTTCAAAATAAATACATTTTTCAACTCGACCCCTCAATATCTAATTGAAGTAAACTTCACTGCGTCCAATGTTCGTTTGTAATGGAGCTCTTACACGCGGGTGGAGCTGTCAGCGATGAATTTTGTATTCGGTGAGAGTAACACAAATTCCATATCCGCATAGGGTCTGGATGTCTGGAACGACAGGTACCTTGGCGGTATTCCGCTACCTTCACAACGTGAAATATGCGCAGACAAGTAGTTCCGATCCCTTCTCACAGGCGCATATGTGCACCTCCTACGTCGTTCTACTTCCGGCCAATCTCAAGCATCAACGGCACGAGGCCTGGAACATAAATGCTTCATGCGCTGAAGTCACACAGGCGGGAAAGTTTGCCAGAAACGTGCGAACCTATTGTGCGTGCGGATTTGGAGGTTATTTAACAGCATCGGCGACCAAGGATGGAATGTGTGGATTTGGTAGTAAACGGGATTCATTTCACCTTAAAAGTGGATGCAGTTGCTGCCGAAAATAAATATATTATTATTTGTGACATGCTAATCTGTAGTGAGAATGTGTACAAAGCATCCTGGAAATGAAAAATACGATAGTAATCACTTCCTTGCTTGTAAGCAATATCAAGCGCTAAAAATAGAGCGTGGAAGATGTTACGTTCCCCAGTGTAGCATTAAACGCATGGGGTAACGGAACAATTGGCGGGTAAGCAGCTGGCCGCATCCGTGTAGGGATCGGAACACACCCTTGATCGTAACGCATTTATTATTAAAGGCTATTCACGATAAAGTAAGCACATTTGAAATCAACTTTAGAAAAAAGTCACTATCCCTACCTGCATATATTTTAACGGGCGCCTCGAGTGCCACGCGGACAGTTAAGTTGGTAACGATTAATGGAAAGTAGTTCCTATCTTAACGTCGAATAAAAAGTGTTAGGAAACCATTTATGATAACTTAAATTATTTCCTTCGCTTTCTGATTTTTTGCGCGTCGAAGAGTAAGAATTAGCAGATTTGTAAAATATTTACTTTTCTAATAATTGCACTGTTTCAATAGACCGACGCATGAATAAAGTGGTGAGGCCCATGACAATGTTAATCTTACTTAAGGCGGAAGAATACACAACGCGTATACAAGTATACCTTAAGCAGGGCTCTCAAAAGTGCTCATTTTAACGTGAATAGCCAATATCATCCGGGAATCCCGAACGAGCTGGCTCCTTGCAATATCTGCAACTAACTTATATATAGTGTGACGTAGGTTGCGTATATTCACAGACGCTCATGAAGCAATTTCGACACACGCTGAATTCAAACACACATACTCAAGCGCGGTGTTTTCTAGGGAGCGGGGGGGAAGGGTGGAGGGGGAGCCCGTATCAAGGGAGGGGACCGTAGAATGATTTGAGAATCAGTGAAATTTCATGTATTTATAGAAATAGTGCTGTAGCTCTCTATGCCTGGTAATGAAAGAAGGTATATAATTTAATTATTTTTCTACATTCAGCTAAAAAAAGGTTTTTAGTTAAACTTGTTCTTGTTAAGTGAAATCATTTTTACCTTCCTCTCCGCCGGTGTTGTCGAAAACTGATAACGGGCGTGGTGAATTGCCATGTCTGAAAGGGGCATTAGTTGAAAAGTTTGGCACTACAAAATTACATTTATAATTGGACGGCAGTTGTTTTGACAACTCCTGAACGACCATATGCTAGCAGAATGAAATATTATGATCATATTACATGTTTCCAAGTTTATTAATAAAAAATTCACATTGGGCGCAACCAATGGATAATGAACTATTAATCGTGACTGAGTAGGACTGCGAAGTTTAACTTACTGACAAATTAAATTTGCGGAATATACATTTCTGAACAAATGAAATGTAAAATTGTCCAATTTGTATGTACAACCCCTATACACGTGTTTTAGTTAATTTAGAATAATTACATACATGTAAACATACATACATGGGCACTTATATCCACGTACATAATTTGAAATTTTCTAAACATTATAGATTAATCTACCCTGTAAAACAGAATTTCTGTAAACATATATTAGGTTAATAATTTTAATACAACGAAATTGTATTCACATCTTAACGTACCATGCTTGGAGAATAAGGCTGTGCAAGCATACGTGTGGAACAAGCTGTATAAGAGGCATGCTCGTGGTACAGCAAATACAGTTTTGGCAAACATCTAATAAGTTTGTAGTAAGAAGACATCACTATCTGCAGAAGAAGAAAAGAAGAGTAGTGCTTATGTCAAGAAAGTTGTGTTAACCCTTTAACTGCATATTGTATCATATGTGTTACAACAGTTATTTGTTAAAAATATTATTCTAAAAAATTTACGTAACACAGATAAAAATGGATTAGATTATTCTAATGTCAAAGTGGTTTCACTTCATATTTAAAATTTTAAAAAATTATAAAGTGCGACTGTAATGTGAACTCCTACGCTCATTTTTGAGAAACAAAACTTAATTTTTCAGAGTTCCTAGTATATGACGACCATCTGTGCCGACACTTTTAATCCTTCGCTGCATAACGTATCATATGCTTTACAACATATATTTATTTACTAGAATCTTATTTTTATCTATCTGAATTGTAAGAAGTAAACTTATAATAAAAATAAACAAATGAAAATGAAATGCACTGTAAATCTTGTGGTAGAAAGGAACATATTCGTGTTTCTTCGTCTCGATGCCCCAGTCACGCACCGAAACAAAAAAGTAGGTATGTCGAGGAACTCTCCAAGTCGGTTTATAGTGTTAAACTCGGATTGAACAAATTCTGCACTGATTCAAAACTACGTGATAAAACTGAGTCTGATATTCCAGAAATTTGTAATTTGATGGCGGAGGAGGCATGATTCTACGTGTATTTTCGTTACATGAACGAGTTACACAGACAATGTTTGGTCGACGATTTCTCCACGCCGCATTCGCAAGATTTTCATTACCACCTGCAAGAAAAGAGCCAGAAAAAAAGGATGTGTTCCGTTAGATCCGGAGTGTTTCGAAATCAGGAAACGATATTTGAATTCCAAAAAACACGTATGATGATTCGCAGTTGTCTTTCATTATACAAGCGACCGTCGTTCAACACGAAACAGCGATGAAGAACTGTATTTTGGAGCACTTGCTATCGCGAGTATCACAATATTTTCGACAGAAAAATATCCGCTAGAGTCATGAAGATTCCGTTGTACGAAGAGGCACTCACCAAAGACGTATGCACCTCGATGAGTTCCGAAAACTTGAGTGTTCTGAATGATCTAGATCTCTTACGACACTTGCCGATCTGACGAGATTAAAAGTGACAAGGGAAGAATTGGTGGTTCTTGGCTCCGGCATCGTACACAATGGGCAAGTGGTTTTCCGAACACAACATGCAATCGTTAACGTTTTCCAGACATTCAAACCCAGGTGCAAATACGTAAGATATTCTGGGAGAGCGCTAGAAGAATTGCCGAGGTTTTTGAAAATGGTGAGATGTGGAACGAAAGTTACCGATTTCATGGCTTCCACACATTTGTATTGGTGGCAATATTTTGATTTGAAGCACCCTAGATACAGTAATTTGAATGGAGAAACTTTGGAAATAGAGCCTCGTAATGGCAACACTAGCTACGCCATGTCTTTTCCCACGAAAGGTGTGGACTGTTCGGTGTTGCTGAACAAGTTTGGAACAAAATCGAACGAATCTGTATAGCCGAAACACAAAAAGAAATGGACGAAGCAGACCTGTACCATAGATGCAAGCGAGTACTCTAAATTTGTTGGCGTGGATCCAGGAATAGCAAACTTTGTGGGTTCGGGCGTGATGGATACGTCCAGGCGCGAAGAAACGAATCCATTATTGAGAAGTTTAACTTTAAAAGAAACGTGGTGCAAGAACGACAGAGACGACGGAAAAGTAAGAAAAAAGGTTCTAGTTTAGAAGCAAGATTGTTCGAGTACCGGCGCGATAATTACACAATGGAAAACAAGTGTTGTTGCAATGTGCTCCATGCAAAATCATACGTGGAAAATAGGTTGAAATATTTCAAAGAGATGCGAGCTGGTTATTGTAGACGTTCGTATGTTCGCTTGGCGTGGGACTCGAAAATATATCGCAGGCGAGCCATGGACAAATTTGCATCCAACTTCGTCCGCGCGATCAAAGAAAAGAAAACTGCTGTGTTTTTTCGGCGATCCCTTGATTTCCAAAACAAAGTTTGCAAGCGGGAGCATAAGACCGGCGTGCTCGGAATTGCTCGCAGCATTCAAACGAAACGAAAGATGTAAAGTGTTCGAAACGGACGAAGACCTGACGACTCGGTCGTGCCTCGTCCGCTGCGATAAGATTCCCCTACCACCCAAGCACGAAAGGTCCGAAGGTCCTGAAAAAAGACATTAAAAAAATCAAACTCTCGAGCACCGATTTCAAGTTTGCCCAAACTGTAGAAACAGGATTTTGGTAAGTTTGGGAGTAATCGATTTCCACATGAAGGAACAATAATCGCCAGGTGAGTTTGTTCGTCCGTCCGGGTTTAGACCATTGCACATAAGGTCTAAATTCGTAACTCTTTGCTCCTTCTTATGAGTGATAAAGGGTCAACCACCAGCGAGTGTAACTGCTTGGTGGACCCAATATGGACGCTACACGTGTACTGAGAAAGTCGATATGCAGCTTGTTTACGGCAGACACAGGGATGTGGAGACACGAGTAGCATCTGTGCAGGATACAAGTTTCCCAACAGCATCTGCTCAGATTATCGGACATATGTAGGGATTGACTGATGAGTGTGCTTTGTAGGTGTTGCAGTTTGCCTAGCAGGGATGGTAACTGATGTAGTATAATACTTGGTGATGACTCACATGTTCCGACTGAATTCAGCCCAGGACTACTGCTTTCTGAAAAACGCAGTTTACGTTTCCATCCTAGCGTTTAATTGATAAAATTAGTACTACTGCTTGATGCCTACTCAAAATAAACTGCACGCTGTTGAAGGAAGATTTAGGAGTAAGTTAACAAACTTGAACTATTACACGTTGGAAATTAAAGTTCAAAGTCTAACTTTTTGTCTTAACAACATTGCATCCCGTTAGGATCTAGAACCAGTTTCACCAGTTTCGTTATATGCATTTACCTTATTCTGTTAAATCTAGACTCCCTGTAACTAATACGCGTTTCTGTACAGCGTGTTATAGTATGTTACAAAAGCTTAGAGAAAACTCAATGTGAAAAATTAAATAGAAAATATACACATGACTTGTGGCCTAAAGCGATAATAAAGGTGGCTGTCCAGTATCTTGTAGGTAAAATTGGGTGGCTTGTGTGTCTGAGTCTCGTTTGATTTATTCAGGGTTAAATGTACTTTATTTATGATAATTTGCTGCACGATAAGATATTATTACATTTATTAGGTTGTCAAAAACACTTTAAAAAGGTGCTCGAAGTGACTTCCACCTACACTGATACAACTATAGCAACACCCTAACATAAAATGTCGCACACTCTGAAACAAGGTGGGAACTGTCCAGGCAGTATCGAAGGCAGCTATTATGCTTGCCATGAGGTCCTATGTTGCTGCAACTGGAGTCTCATAGACTCATAGACTAAGTAAGCTCTTCACACGGTCCCACGAGAAGAAGTCGAGTGGTAATAGATCAGGGGAACGAGCAGGCCAGGTGACAGACTCCCCTCTCTCTAACCACCCTCCTGTAAAGTGCTGACCAAAGCAGTCAAGCACACAACAAACATTGTGGAGTTGATGCTGAAGCCACCATATGTGACCGTGTACAAGAAGTGGCATGCCCTCCAACAGCTCGGGTAGTGTATGTTCCAGGAACCTCTGCTACACATAAACTTCAATACGCAATGGTATAATACTACCAAATAATCATTACTACATATTCCCCCATATTTGCCAATGAAACGCTCTTGGTGTGATGTGATCGTGAGGTTTGGGTGTTCATCAGCCCACACGGGGCTGTTGTACAAACCGTCACGAGTGAACATGATTTTTCTGTAAAGAGTACGGACGTGTAAAACTCCAAATCACTAGCTGTTTGCAGCAGAAACCGGGCAAAACAGTTGTTTCTGGGGAGGAGGCCACGGGGGCCCACTGACTGGACCTTTCTTCTGTGGTACGGGAGTAGTACCTGCCCGTTGAATACATCCCACAAACAACTGTGTGACGAACCCCATCTCATGAGCAATGGCGCGGAAGCTGGTATATTGTTGTTCCTCCACTAGGGTAGGAAAGTACTCCTCAAACCTTGGTGAAGACTTCCTTCTATACGAGGGGCCACGGTGGTGCAGTGGCTAGACTACTCGCCCTCCCACCTCGGCGAATCGGTTTCGAGTCCTGGCCGGGTCGCTCCCGGATTTTCGCATGTGGAAATCGTGCTTGACGATGCCACTGGTCGGCGGGTTTTCTTGGGGATCTCCCGTTTCCCCCGCCTCTTCATTCCAGCGCTGCTCCACACTCATCCCGTTTCACCCTCATCGGCTCTCAAGACCTCAATGTTAAGAGTCGCCCAAAATCTCTTCACTCACTCACTCACTCGTTCTATGCAACACACAGTCTCGACACTTTGGCAGGACACTCCCAGTTTCCTTCAAGCGACAGGTTAATCCTCGCGAGATGGTGCGTACTTGGTGTCGTCTAGTACGGTACCTTTGCTGATACAATCTTGCAACTACTCTGCCACGACACTTAACTTCACCATATACCAAAATCGTGTGTGGAAGCTCTGCAGGTGTGTACTTGTCGACGTTGACTGTAGAACAGTGCGATACTGAATGCGGGCTGCGTAACTACTTCTACCGCTTGGTGGTTGTTCATGAAGCACACGCGTATTATTGCACTCAGTTGCATGCATGGCTGGAAGTTCAGCTAGCATCACGTTCATCACACAAGCCAATCAGTTTGCCTACCTGCGAGGTATTGGACAACCGTCTTTATTTCTGGGCGCTGTTTTCTCGTAAACGGAAATGGTTAGAGATTAACAAAGCATCCTTTCTTTTTTTCTAGAAAACATGGTAATTAGAAACCTGTCTTGTAATGTGAGCAAATACGCAGGGCTACTACAATCACGGCGATGTGAGAGTAACAATCCTTATTTGGTTTCTGACTGTGGCTGTGGATATTTTTTTACAAAGAACTTTCCAGAGTCAGATGATCTTTCTTTTTATACGTTGTGTGAACATGTTTTCTTTCATTTTTAATAGTTTCCGATATATTTATATACATATTCGTTATTTTCCCAATTTGAAAAGTGAAAAACGCCCTTAATCATTGTTTGAGTCCACAAATCGTATAAAGTTTTTTTACATGTCTTTTAATCAGGAATCACCTTCCAACCACTGTAACACAGTTACAATAACAATTTGTATATGCATGCTTTTATATATGCATGTATTTGTATATTTGTACCTATTTTAGTATTATTAAATATTTATATGTCTACATACCCGTCCCTCTTTTTGGTGTGCCAGTAGGGCATGATTTTATTAATTCGAGGTCGTAATGACGACAAAACTAATTATTTAACAGCAATTTGGATGAAATGAAATGTTTTGGAATAAATTTGGTTTGACTTTTTGTCCCAATACTGTAATAACATTGATATTCTTGTATTTTGCTTGCAATGCAAGTAATGAAAATAATTCATTTGCATTTCGTTTGTATAAAAAAAAATGTATTTGCTAGATGCATATGAAATTTGTTTAACATTTCCTTTCTTAGGATATAAAATCGTCGAGGTTGAAGGGATTATTTATTTCACGTAATTTCGCGTGATTTGTATCACCCGTTTTCGTGATAAGTTTGTTGATAACTGTCTCCATCTAAGCAATTGTGTAATAAATTCTAAAGGAAGATGATTCGCTTGGAGGGAATTTACTTAACACTGGTAGAAGAAAATAATTATTTCCTCTTTTTTGTTTGACATATTTTAGTATGATTTTGTGCGTATATGATTGATCATTTTAATCTTTACCTTCTTGTTAAAAATTATGCGGTGTTTTACAGAGAAATTACTTTACATCATATGACGTAGGTAAAATCTGATTGGCCAGGAGCCTGCACAAGTGAATAAATTACAACGAAATTATAATTATTTATTCAGCACCGCTTATAGATATATTCTACAAAAATAATATCAATTTAACCTTTTCTGTTTTATACTATTATAAATATTAGTACGATTTAATTTTAATGACTTCTCTGATAGAGCTGTATATGCACCAAAATTCGATCTGTAAATACGAGGAAATTATTTTCTCAGTAACAATTTTTCAAGCAAAGGTGTTATTCTCGTCGTGGGGAATATTTATGTACGCTATGAGTGAAAAGTACTGTGGATTACACATATTTGTTGTAGATGAATAGAATATGGCCAATGAGTATAATTTTATCCTGTTGATTGGCGTTTCTTTTGTTGTAGGTGATGACATACTTACTTATAAACTATGGCCGTTGAGTCAAAATATACTTTGAGAAAACGGCTCGTAACGAGCACTTGGGTTCACGAACGGCCGCTCGCAGGGAAATCGAAGAGAGAAATTCAAATGTATTTCATTGCAACGGGGGAGAAAGGTTATTTTAAAACAGGTTTCATCTCAAGTCACACTCAGGAAGACCATAAATGAGAGACGCATCTAGTGCTGGGACTGCTGCGTCAGCCGAATCTTCACCTCGTAAGCGATCACACGAGCTGGGGGTTTACGATCACAACCTCAAGAAGACACACGTTGAAAGATGTGGGTTTTAAAGTCACACAAACCTTCTTTCGTAAACGAATCGAGTGGTAATGATGTGATGAGATGGAACGAAGATTGTGTACGATTTCTTGATACCTTTCAAACCTTTTCTGCGCAAGGTAAAGTGATTTTATCGGACGAGCGTGCAATATTATCTTAATGAGGTTTACCAACCATTATGGGAAGGTTTATCAACTTAAATACGTCGTTCGATATGCATTTGATTCCACCACCCAAGCAATGTTGAGAATTCCATATCGCTCTTAGAGGCGAATAATCATCTCCTTCTTCTTCTACACTTCATGGACTATGCCACTGCCTGTTCTGGCTTCATACTTCGTTCGATCTTCTTCTTGGTCGACCAACATCCCTTTTGGCTCTAGGATTATAGAGTGTTATCTCCTTTGTAAGATTTCTCTCACCCATTCGTGTGATCTATTCCTTCCATTCTTGTCTATACTGATCAATTTTATAATTAAGTATATATATATATATTAAATTTCTGCCTTATATCCTCATTTTTCAATCGATCGAACTCCGTACATCCTTTAACCCCCCTAAAAATTTCATTTCAGTGGCTTGTATTTTAAACCTCTCCTTGAGAGTGGGGACCCAGTTTTCACAGCCATAAGTAAGAACGGGCACCGCCATTATTTTGTAGAATTTTAGCATAGTATCTTACCTTGTCTTATTTTTTAATGTCCCTTCTATTGTCCCGCATATATTTCCAAATTTGTGTAATTTGTTGTCAATGTCATGTTCTCTATCATAGTCAATGTCACAACCTAAATAGTTGAAATGCGAAACCTGTTCTATGGGTAAATAATCTATAGGCTACATATTTTTTTCCTAACTGGATTTTTTTTCCTTTGAAAGCCATAACTTTTGTCTTCTTCTTTGAAATTTCCATATTGTAATTCTTACACAACTGATTTAAATGGTGTAGAGATCTTTGAAGGTCGTTTTCATTATCCTGTATTATAAGTTGATCATCTGCAAACAATAATGTATTGACGTATCTGTTACGATTTATCTTAATTCCTGAAGTTATTATCGATATCCAGTCATTTAAGATACTATTCATATACATGTTAAATAAAGTAGGGGGGATAAGCTACAACCTTGTTTCAAGCCTTGACTTGTTGCTATTGATTGAGACTTATGGGAATCTAACGTCATGCATAACTTTGTTCCACTATACATGCTTCTTTCTAATGACTGTTATTAGATAAGGAAGGTAACCTTTCTGCTTCATTATAGTCCGCATTGTGCATCTATCAACTATGTAGAATTCTTTTTCAAAATCAACAAACGCGAATAATCATCTGCTATGAAAATGTCGGCGTACAGACACACTGCGACAAAGTTGTTTTCAGTGGTCAAATATGACCAAGTGCAGTCTCCTTTATAACACTATATTCACGCATTAATATAACACATGAATGTGAGCAAAATACGTTGGGGGTAATGGGACTTTCGGCTCTTCCTGTACTCTTACGATTAAGCAGCATTGCAAGACGTAAAGACTGTTCACGGTTGTCTCAGCACTTTCGAAATAAACCTTTGAAAAATGTCACCGCCCCTAACTGCATATATTTTAACGAGCACAAAGTCAGGGGTGCACCCAGTATAGGGAAATACTGCTAGGAAGAATGAGGTATATACTTAAGCCGTGTTCCAATAGGCAATTTCGTTGTTCAGTATGGTTCAACTGGAACTCTGTCGATAGTCACTTTTTTTACCACGATAGTGCTATCTGTCCAGCGATGTTGTAGTCTGCAACTCTGCATTCTGTATACTGTACATGCGTATTTGTATTTAGCATGGCATTTTCACGATACTCTTATAAATAATTATATAATTATTTATACGGAAATAAACGCATGTATACGGTACATTTATTGGTTACGATTGCATTAAAATGTATCACATTCCATTACGTGTCACTAGAGTTAAATTCATGCTTACGTTAATTACTTAAATAGATATTTATTCACTAACGTAAATTCACAAAATATATTTTCGTATGTGTATGTTATAAAGTCAACTCCACAGTATTCTTTGCCACAATAGGTCAAAACCAATATACCGGTGATTTGGGATTTCGTAAATTAGTATTTAGTAAGTTTCGTTACACACTAAAAACTGAACACTAAACTACCTAATAAGTTTTTATTTTAGTATACTAAATCGGGTCACGTGTCCATATATAGGATATTAATGGTAAAGTGAGCACTTTTGAAAGCTGTCTCATTTTGAATAGTAGTCAATTAATGTATTTTATTTCAGCCTTGTACATTAACTTCCGAGTGCGGTGAAATATACACGCTGCGTTTATTACTTACATGACAATATTTATTTTAAAAGGTGGTTAAAGGGTAAGGAATGGCTGAAAAGTGCTCACTTTACCGTGAACAGCTTATAGTAAACTAAAACTGCTAATTGTAAAATGGCCATAGCTCCGCCTTGGTTGCGCATGACCTGCCCCTACACACCCTCGCTTGCGCGTCTTTCCCACCAAAGGTCTGTTTATTTGACGGGCTGTATACGTCCTCAAGGACGTCGGACGCATCTGTTGAACAGTCACCGCAGTGCGTGTGTGCGTGTGTGTTACAACTCTTTTATGTTCTCACACTGTACACAAACTACATGATGTCTGCACATTTAATGTCTGGCGATGGTACATCTTTAAACCTCAACATTGACACTCAGTTTAATGCACCATGTTTGTATTTCACATAGTAAAATTTCTTCATCTCTCTTGATATTTTACAGAGTTCCTCGAGCGTGGATCCCTAAATTTTTGACTTTTCAAAACTGTTACAGCATCGTTTTAAATATAGTAAACAATTAATAAAAATAGCATATCTCTTCCTTTCCACCTTGTGACAACTATAATCCAATTGAGAAATATCCAACGTAGGTTCGCTGACTGCCACCATGTATTCTAGCGTTTAAACATGAAAAGACTTAACACTTGTTTTTTTAGGCTGCACAAAATGCGTGTTAAAGTAAACGCGGTGCACTAACTATTCTAGGCAAAGACAATTTTGTACGTGAATTATTCTACCTTACAAAATATACAATAGTCAGAAAAAAACTACGCAGGTATTTCGGAAGTGATCGATTAACAGTGAATAACTCGCATCTTTGTTGCTGAGCTATTGTACGATGCATGTTGTATCGAATGATCTTGGCCGCTGATTTTCAAAGTATAGAGCCTATTACTTCACAAGTTTCGTTTCTTAAGTATAGGCTACACACTCTCATAACGAATTCTCTGTTGCCACACAGAGAACCATTTCTATTAGCTATAATCTACAAATTACTTCGGTAATGAGAAAATGAAATCTCTAATATCTCCCATTGGAATATTTTTTCTCAATATCAGTTTTCCTGAGGTACTATGTTGGTATTTGTGCGCGCAAATAAACTAAACCACACGTGCTATATTGCACCGGAGTTTTTATTGACAAGATTAAATGTTACTACGCATTTAACTGTCGCTATATTTAAAAAAGTTAACATTCTAAGATCATTATGCTTAAATATTTTATTCAGAATTATTAGTGAAATAATTTAAGTTTCTGCTACCAAGCGATTGTAACGGGATCAATCAACAGGCAGCAAAGGAAGAATTTAAGAGACAGTTAAAAACAAACGAACTTCCTTTCCAATTAGAATTTGTAAACCGGAAATTTTAAAAATAAGGACACAATACTGACCAATAATATAACTGACCTAATTAATATTTCAATGTAAATTTTTTATCGTAGAGGGCGTTTTAACGTCCCACGACTTCATGCTTGGGGGTTTGGCAGGGGACGGCTTACAGACTAACTTATAACCTAGCTTAATTTAGAGCCCATGCCTTGCCCAGGATTCGAACCCAAGGCCTCCCGCATCCCAGATCAGTGGCTCACCAACCGACTGCGCCACGGGGGTTCTTAACAAATACGAAAATTATATGAAGTATTTTGGAGTTCTTCAGTGTCAGTTTTTTCTTACAGCTTAATGTGAACACTTACCTTGTATGTCACGACAAAAACTACTATTATTTGAAATACTTTTTTCCTTGCAATGCCACGCAATGTAAGAATTCCGTTGGAATCTACGCATTTAAGACTTAACTGTACTTTCCGTGTCGTATTTAATTTTTCACTGCAGATGTTTCAACTTTTGATTGGGTCGGGCCTTCCGAGTGTAATTACGTCAATACCATGTCACAAGCAGATCAGCTTACGATAAAGTAACGTGATGTATGAAATTGGAGATTTATTTCAATTGAGGTAAGCTCACAATTGCCGTTCTTGGGTACAGTATTTGTGTAATTTGCGATTTGGCATTTCTCACATAATTCACACAATTGCCACTGCGGTTATCATACTGTATAAATAACATTTGTACTGAAATATTTAACAAAGATGAGAAGAAAACCAGTACTCAGAATCGCATTTGATTTTATAGATAGGTCATTTACGAAATGCCTGAACGAAACTCAATCAGAATGTCTCAGTTTCACCATTCATAGTTTTAAAATAAAATAAAAATCCAGCAAATATAAAGAACATCAAGAACGTTTTCTCATTACTTGCGTTTTGTTTTGAAAATAATTTTATTTTCCACTGCAAACAACTATTTATTTAAGAATAAGTAATTTACGCATCTGAGTATTATATATATAGGCCTATATATGTTATTATATATATAGGCCTATATATGTTATTCACAGTAAAGTGAGTACTTTTGAAAGCTCTCTCATTTGGAATAATAGTCAAATATATTTTATGTTAGCTTTAGACATTAACTTCCGAGTGTAATAGAATATAAACACTGTGTTTATTACAAACATGACATTTTTATTTTAGAAAAGGTGGTTAAATAATAAAAAAAATAACTGAAAGAGAAAAGTAACAAGGGCCTCAAAAGTGCTCACTTTACCTTGAACAGTATATATATATATATATATATATATATATATATATATATATATATACACAGACACACACACACACGCGACTTCACAGGTTACGTGTCTTTTTTTATATATAATATGTGAAATTTACCATTATTTTTGTGTACTTAAACAAATTTCATTAAAATTCCGTAAAAAAAAAAAAAAGGAAGCACTATTTCAATCACCGCCTGCATTTATATATCGAAAAGTATAGTTCGATTTATGTATGTTAACGGGCAATTTACTTTCGTTTGTGAAACGGGCGAGAGATGTAAAGGGGAGTTTTTCGCTTAATATATTTAATAAAATATATAATTACTTTCGTGGAATTAATCCTGTGTAATCTGCGTGGAGCTAAGTGTCAGAGAGCAGTCTTCGAAACCGTTTGGTGATCACACAAAATTTCTCTTGGTTGTTGGAAGGACGTTTCGCTGTTTTCTTTAATAACCCCGCCCCCTCCCACGAAAGTAGGGCGTTTGATGAGCAATAGGGTCTCCCATCTTCTTTTTCTTTTATTACTATCTGTGGCACATTCTCGAAGTGACAGGCAGTGTATCCCAAAAGGCAATTTTTTTTTTGAAAAACACGGTGGCGACCCTTAGAAGAGTCACACGATTCTCAGAAGGGTAACGTGGGAGTGTTTGTTATTTTTCGTATCCCCTAGTCTCCCTACATCCCTTGGGCAAGATGTTATTGTGGCTGTTGTGAGGGGTTGCAAAACAAAGCGACGTCACATAGCAATCCCACGCATTAAGACGCGGTGTGTTTATCATAGTCCTCGCCCAGATATTTACACAGGCAGTTAACGCGCCGTCTTGTAAATATATACGAGCGCTGCCGTTCAGCCAAACTTTTTTTTTTCAAGGAATAGGCAAGCAGGGAATTAAATACAAAATATGGGCCTTCCTGGAAGTGAAAGTTCCCACTTACGGATTCAGTTGCAAGCGAATTATTTGTTTGTGATTGGAATAAATTAGGTCGTCGGTATCCGAGTTTGCTACGATAAAAGTATTTTTTTTTCAAGTAGACACTTAGATTAAGCGTACTCAAATATTTTCGTTGACACGAATTTTGTGTGGCCCGAAAATTTTTTCGATGATTTTCGTAAGATGCGAGGAGCAAAGTGAATTAGCACCTTTCAGTCTCCCCTTCGCTTGACGGATTTTCCGCTACTACTTTGCATCTCATCATTGAAATATTTCCCGCTGTGCAGTAGTTACTGAACTTACTAGTGGCTCATCCTTTACACGCATAGTAGGAAGGTATCCAAGCAGAGATTGTTCTCTTAGAGATAATTATCGGTTCTTTAGTACTTTATTCTCTAAGAGGTGGTTAAGAAGAGAAACAAAAAAACATTTATTGTAGTTAAGTTTTTTTACAGGATAACTCCTCTAGATGTCATATTTTACTCCACACACATCGTATTTACGTATTGATATGACAAGTATACTTTTGTACCCAAATTTGATAACTTTTTTTTATCGTATACAGTCTTCCGTTTGTACGAAATTGAGGCGTTAAGATGCCAGTATGCGGTACGTTGTTATTTCGTTTTATAAATAATCCCCTTCTGAGAAATCTAAATGAAAATAAAAGAAATTAAAAAGCTCTAACTATTAAAGTAAACAACACAGTTAAGAGATCTGTTGAGAAAAGGGCGAGGGGAGAACTTGCTGCTGAATTATGCGTAGTAAACGCCTGTAAGGCCATTGGTGCATGAAAGCAGCATATTTATGTAATTTCTGTCATAACCCGTTTTCCAAAGGGTTTGTCAACATTTTTGGCTCGACAAGATGCAAATAACAACTTTTAGCACTTTCTTACGTTGTTAGATATTCACTGCCTTCATTATTCTCGGAGCACTTATGGAAGAAAATAAAGACTTTTTGTTTTCTTATCTGCAATCTGTGCTCCGAGAATAACGAACATAGTGAATAATGTAAGAAGGCGCTTAAAGTTGTTATTTATTTCTTGTCGAGCCAAAATTTTTGAAAAATCCGCTGTGAAAAAAGTTATGACAAAAACCATATAAATATACTGCTTTCATGGACCAATGGCCTTTAAGCGCGTTGCCTGTATTCAGAAACTGGGCGACGTTCTTCTTTTCTCAGTATCCTCTTACTCCGGTTGAAATAATGCATATATGAATTATTTTTAGAACCGTCGCGTGTTAACGGCCCCACGTAAAGGCGGAGCCAACGCAAACTTGCACGTTGTTACGCTCTTGCCTACGTATCACTAATAATATAATACTATTCCTGCTATTCTCAATCCTTCTCTCCTCACAAGACTTTCTCCAGTAGGCCAGGTTCTACAGGGGACTAATAACTGCTAGTGACTATTAATAAAGAAAAGAGGATTCTACGAAACATATTTATGACAACTCTTTAACTGAACGTAACACAAACTTGAAACACTATTACAATATCTCTCTCTACAATCCACTAACTCCGTCTGCAAATATTATACTTAAACACGAGAGGTTTACAATTATACAAAACGGTGAACTGCCTTACTGATATGATACATGGTATAGAGCTACACGAACAACAAGTTAACAAGTATTTAAACGGATACAAGAATATAGCTTCGCAATAGACTCTAGCTTTTCCACGTGATATTTCTTTAATTACGGGGTCTCGATAAAGGGAATGCCACCTTACCGCCTAGTCGGACTTATGCTCACCAGTAAGACGTATCTCGTGGATGGCCCAGCGCGCCCTGGACCTCAGCGTTCTTCTGTGTCTAATTGACACTAACATTGTCGCCTCACACGTCGTCGTCTGCCATAGGGGAGGAGGGGGGAGGGGAGCGTGGCTCTCGCCTTTATACTCTCTCGTTACTAGGTCACTCGAGGTGTTATTAAAACAGGGGGCCGTTGTTGAAATCCATAGTACATGTAAGGTTAACTTCTAAGTTGTGGTGTTCGGGCCCCCTGGAGCCCGCTACAACGTGAATGTGACACGCCCATTCAGGGACCGCGGTGGCTCAATGGTAAGACGGATTACACGCCTCCCACTACAATGAACCGGCTTCGCTTCCTGGTGAGATCCGGCACAAATGTCCGCGCGTCGGAAACCTGGCAGACGCAGCCGTCAGCAGGCGAGTATTTTTTTTTCTCTGTGAGCTCCTGTTTTTCCCCTCTGCCATTGCATCCCGTCGCTGATCCATCTCCATCTTACTCCATCGGCTTAATGGGCGCCGTCCAGGACCTCTCTTACTTGCTCTCCTCGGCTGATACTCCATTCGAGGCCGGAAGTTCGTCCGAAGCTAAAGGCCCCGCGCACACTCGATGCGTATTCGTACGAAATCCTGTCGTCCGAAGACGCACGACTACGTACGAACGGTCCCAACTGTTGGAAAGTAATGAACGCGCGCACACTGCATAAAAGTTAGTCGTGCGAATACGTACGCGTAGATCAGATGTCCGACACTATCCCATATTGTTGGGATTTTATAGTACGACTTGAAGATATGGATGTTGAAAAGTTAATAAATTTAATGCATGAACGCAAATGTTTATGGGATAAAAGCGATTGTAATTATCTCTTACGTGATTACCAACGCACAGCATGGAAGGAAGTCTTTGATGAAATGAATATACCTGGTGAGTGTACCACGTAATGACCAATTAGCACATAATTAAAAGTTTCGAAACTATGCCGTGTTAAAATCTACTCAGAAAGTGCGACTGGTATGCCTAGGGAATTTTGGCAGCCAGCTGAGACAACTAGTGCTGTTAAAAATGGTGTTTTATTTGAATGGGTGCCAAAGATGTTATGCATTATAATGTACACGCAGCTAAACAGTTGCAGATTTTTAATACACTGTTAGTGAGCATTAGCGCGTGATAAAAAATATGCTTTCAAAGTGTCTCTTATTGCATGAGCTCTCGTTACACCACGGTTTTCACCTACAGTAGCGAACCTTCCGTTGGTGCCTACATTGCGTGTAGTCACAGTTTGTTGTGGCCAATCTTTAATACCTTCATTTTCAATTATAACATTATGATGTAATCACACACACTTCACAATATCATCAGCCCGGTCGGAATGCGCCTCAATCATTTTCAACAATCATCTTCTCTTCCCAGACATGATCTCAAAGGCACATTCCACAACTTGTCTTGCTCGAGTGAGGTTTTTATTGAAAAAGTCTTCTTCGGGACTCAAGTTTCTTTGTGGATAAGGGCGCATCAGGTATGTATTTAAAGGGTATGCCTCATGACCGACTAAGAAGTGAGGCAAAGCTATATCAGTATCTTGTAACAGTTTATCTGGTAACACATTAAACAGACCGTTATCCAATAGCTTACACAGATCGGAACGTGAAAAAATACCCCCATCACTCTCCTTGCCGTAGGCCCCTACATCGATAGCAATAAATTTGTAGTTCGCATCGACAACAGCTTGCAGTACAACAGAAAAATACTGCCTGTAGTTACGATACATACTACCTGAATGTGGAGGTGCTTTAATCCGTATGTGTTTGCTATCTATACTCCCGGAGCAATTAGGGAACCCCCATGTTGTCCAAAAATAATTTGCAATAGAGGTAATATCTTCATTGGCTGGAAACTTCATATGGGTGTCGTGAAGATGCTCCCAAAGCACTTTGCATGTGTCATGTATAATGATACCTATAGTGTTATCCGCAATGCGGTATGAGTATCCAAGTGTCTTGGAGGATGAGCCAGTTGCCAGGTACCTGAAACACAGCGAATCATTCGTTTCAGTCGATGATCTGAAAAAGAAGTGGAGAGGAATGAGGGATACATTTGGGCGAGAGCTCAAGAAAATGACAACGAGAAAGTCCGGTCAAGAAGCAAATTCAGAACACGTAAGTAAGCGGCCGTATTTCAAGATGTTACTGTTCTTGAAAGCCACAATGTCTCGAAAAGATTTGAAAGGCAACATCCCAGAAATGCTCGACGAACCAGATAGTGAAGACACCAGTCCAGGTACAAGTACATTCGCAAACTCTCCAGATTCACCTGTGGCAAGCAACAGCTATGTGTCGCCAACATCACTCACCGCACATACAATGGCAAAGAAGAAATTTAAATCTCATCAGAAAAGGAAAAAACATAATAAGTAGGACAGATGCAATCGACGAAAAACTATTGGAGACTGAGGAAAAAAAAATGCAATGTTATCAAGAAACGTTAAACTATTCCGATTCTCAGTTTCTCATGAACCTTCTACCTTATTTAACAGAGGCGCCAAAAATCGGAAATTGATAGCACGAGCAAAGTTACAACAGGTTCTAATTGAAGAACTCGACTTAGCATCATCAGTTGCCAGACAATCGAGTTATTCGTCACATTATTGTGTACAACTATCATCAGCTTCAGGTGATAATTCTAGTGATTCGCCACAGTATAGTGTACAAAAGTCATCACCTTCAACGCTTATTGATAAATGTAGCGGTGTGCCTTCGTTAAGTGTGCAACATTCAAGTCTCTTAGAACAGCATGCACAAAATGAACAGAATACTGTGCAACACGCCAGTATATCACGTGAGCAGTTGCCAGACGGCGTTATCTCACTCGCGGATTATGTTCTGAATTACACTCCTCTCAAATGACCTTATATGCGGCCGAAGTTGGAAACTAACTTACTAACATTAACAAACAGCAAACCCACGAATGTGTAGTCCCTTATTGATACTTAACTAAAGAAAGTTTAATAAACTGCATACCTATTATTTGAAGACATATTCTTAAGTTCTTGCCTCAATGTTACCATTAATCGTTCTTCAGGTGATATGGTATTGTGGAAGTTGTTGTATTTTGTCAAGTCACGTCTCACTTCACTTAGGATATAATCGAATGTGTCTCGTGTCATGCGTAAATAACCATAAAACCGTTTCGGATCTTTTCTTAAATCGTCCCACATAGATGAAATTCGCCTAACTCTTCTCTTCTCACGTGTATTGCATTTACCCACTAATTTCTTTGACGATGGCGCCATATTCTACATCTTAACAGATTATTATCTAAAAGTAATAGGTTATTCATGTTTCTTGCCTGTGATACCGCTTCCAATTCTGCATTATATTGTAGGACAAAACCGCAATAAGTGTACGCGTTCAATACGCACGACTTGTGTCGTACATATACGTACGACACCCATACGCATCCAGTGTGCGCGCAGCCAAAGGCTGTTCACGATAAAGTGAGCACTTTTGAAATAAACCTTAGAGAAAAGTCACTGCCCCATGTCTGCATATGTTATAACGGGCGCACTCGGTGACATACGCCCAGTAAAGTTGGTAACGACCAAGCAAACACGGAAAATACGGGCCAGAATCAGGCCGATATAAGCTAGCCAACAAACTCCGGCCAGCCGGAAGCGGCTCGATGGAAGTATGGACTGGCTGCTAACTGTTGGCAGACAGTGTCGGGCCTGCGACGGCTGGATGTCGTTACGTTGCCGGGTCTGCGACGGCTAGATGTCGTTATGATGCAGGGCCTGTGACGGCTGGCTGTCGTAACGATGCCGGGCCTGCAGCGCCATGATGTCCAGAAATAAGCAGTATAACCATAAAAAAACTTTAACATTTTGATTAAAAATCTTACTTATTGTTATTTCCTCTTTACATATATTCATTTTATTTAATTTTCAACACATTGTACGATATTTTAATCTTTTGCTTGCCGAGTGCGGAATTCGACCCTAAGACCCTTGAGTTTACAGTCAAGTGTGCTAACCTATACTCCACGATATCACGCCGACATGTTTTCGGTGATATCCATCTGTTATCATAAAAAATGCAGCGGGCCGTTGTCTTTTTTCTAACGGCAAACATTCTGTCTAAAAAATGACACCACGCCCTTGTCAGATGGCTATCTTCTTGCATTGAAACGACAGTTTCCGACAGTACAGGTATCGGGCCGACAATTTGCCGACACTTTGCCGACAGGTTGTGTTTGCTGGGGAGGGATGGAAATAGTTCCATATCTTAACGTCAAATTAAAATTGTTATGTAACAATTTGCAACAACTTAAATTATTTCTTTCGCTTTGTAATATATTTTTTTTAAATTTAGCGAAGTGTAAAAAAGAACATATTTGTGAAAGATTTCCTTTTTTAATGAATTCAATGTTTTACATGACTGACGCGTGATGAAAGTGATGTCCACAACAGTGTTATTTTACATAAGACGGAACAATAAACAATGTGCATACAAGTATATCTTATTCAGAGCTTTCAAGAGTGCTCATTTTTCTGTGAACCGCCTTTAGCGACTTAACGCCCTCAGTCATAGATATTGCCTTCTAAATTCTTTTTACTATCATTGATTTATAATTAATTTAATACCGTAAATTGAAGTTCCTCTGTACTTGCTTGGGTAACTTTTCACCACCCAGAATTGTTTGTTTTTGGTGCCATTTGGCAAAGAAACAGAAAATTGTAGTTATTTATATTAAATTTGGAATGTTTCCTACCCAAGTAAGGTTTTATTCTACTACACCGAATGGCAACGAATCAAAAATTTCTACTGGAGCAAAATTACCCCAGTACGTGCAAAGTAACCCTGGTTTACGGTACTATATCAGCTTTGGAAAGAACAGGACTCATCCATAACTACGTAAAGTTTCAAGAAAACACTGACTGCCACATCTGCAGTAATGTTGGCAGCTAAGTATGATAAGTAAATTGATGTATTATGTATTAACCTATTAAATTAAGCGTAATTGTTATAGACAGTTCACGGTAAAATGGGCACTTTTGATAGCCGTGCTTAAGATCTACTTGTATGCACATTGTGTATTCTTCTGCCTCATGTAAAGTTCACATTGTCATTGGCCTCATCACTATATTCATGCGACGGTCAAAGAAAAATGTAAAATTTTTATAACAGTAAATATTTTACAAATATGCTTCGATGCATTAAAAAACAGAAAGCGAAAGAAATCTTAAAAATTATCACAGATGGTTAACTAACATCTTTTATTTGACTTTAAGATATGGAATTACTTTCCATCCATCGTTACCAATTTTACCGGGTGTATGCCACTCAGTGCACATGTTAAGTATAGTATGCAGGCAGTAGCAGTGAGTTTTTCTAAGGTTGATTTCAAAAGTACTCACTTTATCGTGAACAGCCTTTAACTTAGTAATCGCTTCAATTGCTTTCGTTTTGTTTTATGCGTGTTAGAACAGTTTAGGTAGGTGGGGCTTAACTTCTCTTCTGCAGAAGGTCATTAGAGAGTAGCAACTTACAACAGCAAGATCGGGGAAGGACTCGGTTGTGGCCTTCATTGAGGAGTCATCCCAGCATTCACCAGGAGTGGTTTCTGGACACCATGGTGAACCGCAATCAGGATGGTCGGACAGGGAATTGAACCCAGGCCCTCCCGAATGCGAATTTAAAGGGTTACCACTGTGCCACCTCGTCTGGTCGTGTAAGAGTAAGAAATTACGCAATTGTAACACTTAGGTTTCTAACAATGCCACATTTTGGACTGATGAACGTATTGCTACCAGCTTTCATGCCCAGGGCAGTACTCATTTTTGTTTGAGCGGTGTGATTCATAATACTCAAAGATTATAAATAACTTGCGACCCGCACCGGCCTCACTCGGGTGCGATTTACAAATATGGCGTTATTTAGGTTTACAACAAGTATGTAGACCCTATACTAAATGCTTATGGTAACTAACATTGGACTAATGCTGTGTTGTTCTCAAAGTCTTCGTAAGTGAACCCCTATTTCTAATCAAATTTTAAAAGACAAAAATGGTTATTATGGGTAATCCTTAAAAGATAAACATATGCTGTCGAAGACTTTTTTGTAGACCTTTTTGAGATCTACAATTCTGTAGTACATTAATTCGGTGTACCTCTTTTGATTTAGTTAGCTAAAAGCATGTAAGCGCCCGAAAAGTGGCTTTTTCCGACTTGATCATAAAACGAAGATATTTCTCTACCATACTTCATTAACTGCTATTGTATTATATACCTACACCTTTCTAAAGAAATTCGCTAAATGATGGTGAAAATCGTATCAAAATCCACCAAGTAGTTTAGAAGCCTTAGCCGAATACATAGACACACGCGGCCAGGCGACTTCATTTTGCACTATGTATACAGCGTGTATAGGAAACACGTGTACAAACTTTGGCTCGTGATTAGTGACCGGAAAAGAGGAAGATTGATATAGGACACCCATGGTGCATCTCAAATAATAAGGGCCGTAGCAGCCCCTAAAGTCGGTGGGCGACAAGGATATTACATGGAGTATTAGGCAAAGTACTTGCGTTAGAAGAACACAAATTGGTATACGGAGCAAGTAAACCTGTATCTTGGATATACTGTAGGTATGGTCAGTCGTACACACCCCAACATGTAAATAATTGGTGTTGGCACCCTTTGATTGCATGCAAAAGGTACACCGTGAGGTTAAATGGATTGGAAATACCATGGGGTGAAGCAAGACGACGTACGTAGCAAATAAGTTCCCTTTTTACAACTTTCTAGGACCCACAGTTTTCGGTTAAATCGCAAACGAAGAGAACAGTGGTAGCAATATCATGGCCTAGTGAGTAGGCAACCCGCCCCACACCTGGAGGAATTCAGCGGGGATTCCCCACCGAATGCGTGAAAAGAGTGTGGCGGGACGTAACAGCGAGGTCTTGAGAGCCGATGAGGGTGATTGAGGTGAGTATGGAGCTGTGCCGGAATGAAAGGTCGGGGCAAACGGGAGAACCTCGAGGCGAACCGGGGTCATTTCCCGGTCGGGCCACCCCCGAATGTTCGTATGTGAGCACCATGCCGGACCTGTTAGCGCCACTTGTACAAGCTTAAAGTGCCCTAGAGCTGTTTCAGGCGATTGAAGCGGAGAAGCGCGGCGGCCATAATCTACATTGCCACGTGCATCGACTGCGCCATCGCCGCTACGAGCAAGGCTCTGAAGTGGCGTGTGGTGCACGTGATCAGAATCAAAATACATATATACATCATGTAAGTTGCACATAACTGTCAAAGTGTTATCGGCGATCCCAACATTTTACTAGTTGAAAGTCTGCTGCAAGGTCGATTCAGGGACCTCGAATATTTTTGCGTGTATAGGCTATTCACGGTAAAATGAGCACTTTTGAAAGCTCTGCTTAAGATAAACTTATACGCACGTTGTGTAGTCTTCAGCCTTATATAAAATTATCATTGTCATGGGCCCCATCGCTTTATTCATGTGTCGGTCAAGTGAAACTGCGAAATTATTATAAAATTAAATATTTTACAAATATGCTCATTTCTGCACTCCGGAAAAAAAAAAAAAAACAGATAGTGAAAGAAATATTTTAAGTTGTCATAATGGTTACCCAACACTTTTTATTCGACGTTAAGATATGGACCTACTTTCCTTCCATCGTTATCAACTTTACTAGGCGCATATCACTCAATGTGCCCTTTAAAATATTATTCAGGTAGAAGCAGTAACCTTTTTCTAAGGTTGATATCAAAAGTGCTCACTTTATCGTGGACAACATCTAGCTGATGTGTATATTTCGAGATACAGCGCTTTGAAAAAGCCGTTCTTAGCAATGTTGGGGCACTCCGAAATGGCGTTTCTAACGTGCGTGATGCGATACCTTCAAATCACTCAAAAGGTTTCGTCTGTAGCATGTTATTTTTTTTTTCTATATGGCATATCAGGAGATTTTCAAGAGCCAAAAGTTTCGTTTCTAGATTTAGTGTATATTTTATGGTTTCATGACATGATATCGTTCGTAACTTCATAAAATATCAAAATTAATTTGAAAATTATATTTAAAATTATTTTAGCGTAGACAGGAGATTTTAACTTAAAATGTCGATCCCTACAAATATAAATAAATATTATTTTATCAAAAAGTTAGGTTTCTGTTAAAATGTTTATTCAAGTGTGACGTGTAGCAGGTTGCAGTTTGTGTGGCATTCAACACTTGGTCCTCCTGCAGAAATGTTTTTACTTCGGGCTGTTTTAATTATTAATGCCGTGTTAAATGTTAACATTGAAATACAGACTAACCGCGGAACAGACGTCCACGAATTATAATTCATGATGGAGGGCCGCGGTGGTTTATTGATTAGACTACTCGCCTCCCACGAAAAGGCAAACCGGGTTTCCATAACCGACGGGATGGCTCGGGGATTTTCGCATGTAGGAACTGTGCCGGACGATGCCGCTGGTTGGCGGGTTTTCTCTGGGATCTCCTGTGTTCCTTCTATTCCTTGAATTCAGCTGCTGCTGAATCAGATTATTTTCGCACAAAATCGTAATTTTAACCTAAAGCCTTAAAAAGTTTTTCCATCGAAATTTTCCGTTTTTCCCTAAAAAGTGCTTGCTCCTAATTGCGGCTGACGTATCTCCTCAATGCGGTTGACGTACCTACTCAATGCGGTTGACGTATCTCCTCAATGAGACTGAGATATCCAAAACTCAGCCGCATAAGTCAATAAAAAATTAATTATTCTAATAAATTATTTTTATACAATTAAATATATTTTTATAATTAAAAAAATTTAAAGACTTAAGTATTAAGTGTTATATATCACCGGATTCGTATTTTCAAGGCAAATACGATGGCGATATCATAATAAAATTATTTTAAAAATATTTTTTAAAATTTAAATATATTTTTTAAATTAAACAATTTAAAGACATGAGTATTATTTGTTAATATCCCCGGACTGCCTTGTTTTTCATGCTCTATAATTCCATGCTCTCTCACTCTCTCTTTCGTCTCTATCATTGTCATCTAAGTCTTAATGGTTAAATCTTAAGTCTTAAGTGTTAAGTCTTAAATATTTAATCTTACTTTTACCATAACTGCAACAGCATGTCGGGACGTGCGAGCGAGCGCCTATAGGCATGGGCGGGCATGTGCCGAAGTTCCCAGACGACAGTGCACCATAAATACTAATTTGTACGGTTACCTGCTTCACCTATGGTGTCTCAGCCCGCGGGTACCGCGGACCCGACCCCTGGTTATACTTTGAATCGAAAGGGGACAGCCACAGTTTACCTTACGTTATAAATACTTATTTCAAAGAGAAATAGTGATCGACAACTGCCTGTCTACCGGGGTGAGGGTGTGTGGCGATGTTACTGCAGGTAGAATTGAATGGCGGTTGTTGTGCGCAGGGGGGAGGGGGAGGATCTACTCTTTGCTGCCCTGCTTAAGTTCTACTTACCTGTTCCTATACCTCATGCAAGCAAAGCTTAATCAAGTCAAAGGGACTACGCACCGCATTCATGCGCACTCAGTGTATTAATATTTTACATGAGAACTACTTCTCACTGCGCGTTACCAACACACTTATTTTCTTCCTGTTTTCATTCATATTAATTATAAATAAAATATTATAATTAAAAGGTATAGTATAAAAAGGTTTCAGTTTAACCAAATATATATAGTTTTATGTTAACGTACGTATAAAATACTTGTGGTGCATGACATATATAGGATAACGTACATGGGATTATTTTCTTAGTTTTGATTTAAAAAAGCGTGTAGGTACCACGGATAACGTGTTGCGGATAGCATAATCATTAGATAAGGAATTGGTAGTTCAGATAATAAGGAATCTGGGTAGGAACCATCCTTATAGTTGCCTCGAGTGATTTCGGAAGGAACACTAAAAACATAATCTGACTGGAGTCGAACCCGGATCCTCCCAAACGATAGTAAAATGCTTTACCACCACGCTACCTCGCTGAATCACTCCACGTTTGCTGAAGGTTTGTTACATCCACTGCAGTGTATTTGTGAATGACGACGCTACGTCGAAAGTCGGGAAACCCGTTGTCGCTAGGAGAAGAGACGTTGAACCGAAACATGAAGTAGCTGCTAGAGGCAATGTGGTGTAGGCTGTTGATGGTAAACCAAGCACTTTTGATACCAACATTTGAAAAATGTCACTGCTCCCAACTGCTTATCATTTGCCTTGCACGCTGGCTGGCATGCGACTAGTAAAGTTGGTAACGACGGACGGGAAGTAGTTCCATGTCTTAATGTCGAATTAAAATGGTTGGGTAAATATTTGTGAAAGCTGAAAAGATTCATTTTGCTTTCAGGTTTTTTAGCACACATTAGTGTAAGAATTAGGTTATTTGTAAAACATTTACTTTCCAAATCATTTCACATCTTAACTTACACGGCTCACGAATAAAGCGACGCGACCCACGGCAATGTTAACTCTGCATAAGGCGGAAGAATACGTGATGTGCATAAATGCAGATCTCAAGCAGGGCTTTCGAAAGTGTTCAGTGTACCGTGAACAGCTTATAATACTGTGTAACGTTGAAAATGTGTAATACTAAAGTATTCTCAACCTAAAACCTGAATAGCTACACTACGATACCGTCTAACCTAACTTGCATATGAAACTTGAGTAAAGGAAAAATACCGACGTTTTCGTGCATTTGATCCTATTTAATTCGGTCTGCTGTCCCCTTCCTATACTTTAATAACAACTTATTTTTTGGTTGTCACAATATACACGCACAGCCTACATTTAGTTAGTAAACAATGTCTCCTCGATGCTTTCCTTTGGATACCTTACATGGCCTACTCCTCTATGTAATCCTTGGAATAAGGAAATATCAAGTGCTGCACTATAATTTTCCGTTTTATTTGTACAAGGGATTACTTGGAAACTAGTTGCGGAATATATTTTAGCAACGTTACAAATAAATTAAAGCAAATTTCACAAAATCATAGTCCCAGTCTCAATTTAAAGACTACTCTTTCGAAAGAGCACTCTTTCGCACAACCTGGCAAGAACACTGCTTCATGCTCTCTAGTGTTCTCGCTGTGTGGAATTGAGACAACCACTCTCTAGTTTCTCTCTGACGTCATGCAGACAGCTGATGCCAAAATGTAGGAAATCGTGTTAAGCTAAAATCGTAATCATAGCTATTGTAATAACATATAAGAGTACAAAATAATTCACAAATAATAATAACCCTACCAGAATAATCATTATAGTATAAAATACTATTATTTTTATTTAACATACTACCGTCATGTCACAGCAAAGTCACAAAAAACGAGACTTTGTTAGATATCCGTATTTATATTTTTATGAATACGTGTTACGTAAGTTATTTCATTGCTTAAAACATTTGAAATTATTCACTTACGGTAAAATACGACGAGGTTTCGGCTCAGAAAGCTGCTATAACCTTATTCAAACACGGAAATAATGCAAACAAATATGGCGCATAGTTAGAGAGTGTGAGAGAGCGCCAGCGAATACACAACTTCGTGCTCTCTCTGTGCTCTCGCTATTTCGCACTATCTCTGACGAATTGATGCGACCTGAGAGCGTTATCGCTGACGCCATAATGACGTGGTCGCGAAAGCGAGAGCACGAGAGAGCGCTCTCTGGGCCAATTCAGACTTAGTCTCAGTGTGGACTGTGTAAAAATAAATTTGAGAATATTTGTAGATTTCAAGCTTACTATAAACATTGACTATGCATAAACTATTTTGTATGTTCTCTAAAATACCGTGCTATAAAGAATAATTATCTTTCGGAAACTTAGTCGCAATCGCCAATAGCCATTACTGTTTTCTTTTTATACTCGTACAGTGTGATTTGAGAGTGTTTGTGGGAATAGCGTGAATATGGGTTACAGATGTACAATTTCAAAGTGCTGGATTTTTCTAAGGCAAGACTATTCCTCACAAATTAGTAAACAGTTTTGTTGCAATGCTAGTTTGTATTCCTAAAAAAACCTTACGTTTTGCTGCTATAGTGTAGTGCCAGGTGAAATAATTGCATGAGTTTTTTCTGTACTTGCTATAAAAAAATTACATATTACGAAAGTAGTTAAAATGTTTTAAAAAATGTTTACATGAACGTATTAATTTATAAATAATAATTTACAACTTGTTTATGTAAAATATATTCACCTTTCGGAAACCAGTTACTGTATTCTTATATACTATAATTCATCATATATACAACATAACAAGTACAAATTTTTCTGTATGTGTCAAGAACTTAAATTCATGAAGTATTCGGATATAGGTATTTAACTTGTCAAATACTTTCCGAACGTACTCACAACTATTGTGTAGCAAAATAACAAATTACGTTAAAAAAATATTTCGTTACATTATTTTTCCCGTCATAACAATTCATTTTTGCTTTACATAACCAAAGCAGTTTCTTTTTTCCAAGCGTAGTTCAAACACGCTACTACGTACTTCATAATGACTAGGGACAGGTGTTTTTCGCGAAAATATTTATGGTCATGCTAGACTTCAATATCCTACGTCCACGACCACAACTTCCTTTGGTTATAGGCGAGGTGTCTACGTGAGAAGACACACTTTTATTTGACTGAGCCAATAGTAATAAAGTACTCCGATACTGAACGTCTGCGATTCGCGGACAGACACTTGAGGCACGTGACATTTTAAATCATCCAACCACGAAAGTGCATATGAACGAAAGTGTTTTGGAGTACAACTGGTCCTGAAGTCTTTTCGCGAAAAACACCTGCCTCTAATAATGACAACATGACTTACTGACTAAAAGTTACTATTATAAATAAAATCAATAGCCACAATTCTTGGTGAGATAATTTAACATTTCTGTCACAGCAAGTAATTTAACTACACTATTCTTTTAACTATTTCAGGTTAAAAGATTCACTTTGACAATACTGAATGTTTGAGAAATTAATTTGAGAATGCAGTCTTCCAATACATTTTTTTCTTCGTTGTACGTGAAAAGACAAGTGAAGTTTAGTTGGACTGGATATGAAAGTGAGTGTCGATATGTTCTGAAATACCAAAAACACTTGGTGTGGTAATGAAACTGAAGCAACGGCTTAATATCAGCAATCGTTTGTACTCAATTTATTCGTAGTAGTAATTTATAAATTAACACAGCATACAACTGATTCTACAGAATATCTTAAAAATTAGAACAAACTACCGATAGTACTTAGTGACAAAAATTTCGTTATAATTACCAGGTATTATTGGACATAATGTATTCATATTTCAGGATTACTTCACCAACAAAATGTTCATTGTTTGAATTACTACAATTCAAGTGTGTTCATCGAAACTGTTTGTCCTTCGTCTGACGAGAGCCAATGTTACTGACGTGCAGACGAGGGTTAAATAGCAGCACACACAGAAAATCACTTAAGCACCAGAAGGCTGAAGTCCCTAATTCAAGAAAACTTGTTTTCTATGAATACGCTGATAATGTATTTGTTGTTCAAATAGCTAATATTTTACCCTTTTTCAGGCATTGTGAAATATAATTCACGAGTTAAAAATCATATGTTTTCAATGTGTCAAAACAGACACAGTAAGTGTTCAAGCATTCAAAATACACCTCATTTTATGTTGTACGAATTTTACACATATATTAAAAACGTATCATTTCAAAATAAAGCGCAAATTTTTTTTATAAAAAATGATTGTCTTTTTAAAATAATTTAATATAGACGTCAAAAATGAAAAAAAAATACAGATATTGTTACAATAAAATAGTTAACAGGAAAGGTTAACTGTGAAACACATTTTTCAAAAGAGTAAAGCTTTAAAAGTGTTCGTATTTCTATCTATAGTCTTCAAATTAAAAACAGGTTCTGAGAAACTCTATACTAGGTAAATAAATAAAATGAAGGAAATATTCCTGACCTCACGAGACATACAATTGACTAAGGAACGCACACATAAAACTTCACACAGTTCGGTTTAGGAAGTTCTGTATATTTATAATAGTTTCGAAGCGTATCCTATTCGTTGCTGCATGTGACACAAGCTGTTATATGCTTTTACCGTCCCCAGAGAAGTGTTTTAAACTAGAAACACAGCTATCGCGGTGGTCTTAGACAGTACTCATTTCGACTTGATGCTCCTAGTTAGCCACGATACTTAACAGCCGGGCATAGTAGATGTGCAGCTACCACTGCAGTCGGGTATAGCAGTTGTGCAGTTGCCACTGCAGCCGGGCATAGTAGGTGTGCAGCTGCCACTGCAGCCGGGCAAAGTAGTTGTGGAGCTGCCACTGCAGCCGGGCATAGTAGTTGTGCAGCTGGCATTGCAGCCGTGCATAATAGTTGTGCAGCTGCCACTGAAGCCGGGTATAGCAGTTATGCAGCTGCCACTGAAGCCGGGTATAGTAGTTGTGCAGTTACCACTGCAGCCGGGCATAGTAGGTATGCAGCTGCCACTGCAGCTGGGCATAGTAGTTGTGCAGCTGTCACTGCAGCTGGGCATTGTAGTTTTGCAGCTGCCACTGCAGTCAGGTATGGCAGTTGTGCAGCTGCCACTGCAGCCGGGCGTAGTAGTTGTGCAGCTGGTACTGCAGCCGGGCGGGAGGGCCACTAGCCGATGTGCAGAAGCGAGTCTGAGTACTGGTGCAGGTGGTGGTGGTGGTAGGGGTGGTGGTGTGGCGGCTGGGGTTGTGTGACGGGGGCGGGAGGTTCGTCATCCAGTTCGCCGTCGGGGGAGGAGGACGAGGACGAGGATGAGGAGTCCTGACCGCGGTGCGTGTCCCTCGAGCCCGCCCACTCCGGGCTGGCCGCGCACCTCTGTGCCTGCTGTGACGGCGCCTGCTGCGGGAAGCTGAACGGCCACGTCTGCAACACACCAACACCTCGCACTCAGTTGCCAGTACTGTACACTCTTGCGGCTCCTGTACCTGGTTAACACTCACACGAGGTAAGGTTCATTCTACTCAGGGTGGGGGAGAGTGGCAAGTCATTAATTACGCAGTTTCTGACTCGGTGCAAATCAGAATAATTATACAGAATTACAACTGTTTTAAGAAAACAGCTGTTATCCCATTTGTTTGCTCATAAAATTGAAAAGATCCGGTACACATGCAACTTTATTGCTACCTAGTGCCGAGAATTTTTGGATGCCAAACTATCATTGTTGAGCTTCCGAACCTGAGTAGAATAAATGTTAGCTCTGGTAAGGTTAGTTCTACTAATGTTAGGAACAAAACGAGATTTCTTTTGGGAGTGTTTGGCATAGGGAAAATTTCTCTCCGCTATGTGCGCAGTGTTCCAAAAGTTAACATTTAATTAAAATTGCAATCTACGTGAATTATAAAAGAGAAATATTAGTAAAATAAAATAGAGACGTCTGGCATAAGGGGCTACGGGACAGGAGCCGACATCATGCTCTGTCATTCCGGTCACTCAACCACCATATTGGATTCAGCTGACCTTTGACCTTGACCAATGACTATGACCATTACCCCATGCTCGTGACCTTGAATAACCTTGAACCCAAAAATCCAAAAAAATTGCAGCAAAATTATGGAATTCCAAAAAATAAAAAAAATAAAAAAAATAAAAAAAAATAATTAAAAAATACAATTTTTTTTTTAAAGATGTGTATGTAGAAGGTCCGGGGTTCGATGAAAGGTGAATCGACTAAGCTCCCGACACGACCAGCCCTTGCCAGGTCGACCAGTGTCCATCTTGTCCGCCACGTTGTATGCCGGTGACCTTGACCTTAACTTCGACCTTGATGTTGGTGACTTTTGACCTTGAAAACCCAAAAACTCCCAAAAATTACGAAACTGTATTAAAAAAGCATAAAAATTATAAGAAATTATTTAAAGATTTATTTAAAAACTAATAATATTAACATTTGAAATGTTTGTGCTTAGAGGGGACAAGGGACTGGCACCGACTGGATGCCATGTTGTGATATCACCCAACTTCGATGTTGAATGTCAGTGACCTTGAACTTGACCTTTGATCTTGAACCGAAAAATTCGCTACATTGTTTTTAAAAATCTCAAAAATAATAAAAAAAAAACCACTAGAAATTATTTTTAAAATATAAACAATTTTATTACAACTTATCAGAAATTTCTATTAAACATTAAAGTTTCGAATGTTTTGGCTACGAGGGGACGAACGACTGGAACCGAAAAGCCACCATGTTATGACCACTATGTTGGACCCAGGTTACGACCTTCACCTATGGCCTTGACCCTATAGCCGTGACCTTGGATGGTATTAAAACGAAACATTTGAAAAAATGGTAAAAATTGAAAATATTCATAAAAGTCAGCGATCATATTATATTATTCACTACTAATGCCATCTTTGATCCAGATGACCTTGAAATTTAACTTTAACCCCGTGACCTTTGATATTGAACTTATATTTAATTATTGTTTATAAAATTATTTTTAAAAACTTATATTTTTGGAGGTCTCTCACAACACCACGTCCAACAGACGACCACCCTTCCAATCAATCACATTATGTTAACATTCCCTTCCCTCACTGAGCCACTCCTTGGCAGATACATTTGCTGTTATCGTCTTACCTTGGCAGTTTTCAGACAACACTTTTATCTATGAATTAGCCACATGAAGAGGCATAACCATATTTTTAACCAGTGGCTACTAAATTTTATAAATGTCATGCATCAACAATACATCCAAAGTGTTGTACACTATTTCCATTTCAGAAATTCACAATTTTAGGAATCATGATTGCTTATGATGTGTTGCATGTAAGCATTAAGGTTAAAAAAATATTTCTCGACAACAACAATTTTAGTGAATTGTGAAGGTTAATATACATTAGTAATATGAGGTGACACCAATAGTTATTTTTTACTTTTATTTTTTCCTCAGATGTGGTCAGGAGACCACAAAGCCTCAAAAGAAGCCACAAATATACAAATAAATAACAAAAGAGCTCATTACCTGCCTAAAAAAGCAAGACCTGAGTATTTTGGTGTATTTAAAACAATCAATGAAATGCTGGGCGCATCCGCTATACCTTACACACATTGATTATTTTTATTATTTTTTATTTTATTTTATACAATGCCAAAAAAATCTTTTGTTTTATTGATAAACAGAATTTCATGATTGTATTTTACTTTTTCTTATTAAATGAAAAAAAGATTTTGAGGATGAACAGTTCCTTAAGAGAATTAGGAAGTGCCCAAGTATCGAAACTTGGCTATACGCCAGCAGGACGCCATGCTAGGAAGACTCAAGTCCAAAGACATTAAAAGGTAGAGTTCATGCCAAATAACAAGAAAACGGGCTGACCAAAATTTAAATGTAGCTTTCGGACTCCGACACAGAGGGGTGGATGCATGACTCAGCTAAGCCCCAGGCACAGAGCCGCCACGCAGCTAAACAGATGGGCTCACATAGTCATCAGCACAGCAATCCTTCGGCCACTACTACGACCACTCTGTACACTCACAATATAAGAAAAAGCAGAAAGGGGTGATAAACTTTCACACAAACAATAATTGAAAGACAGGGATGAAAAAATCTGTTGGATTTGCCCATCGACAGTGGTCAAACAAAAAGTATAGCATCATGAGGTATGAAAACTCCACAACGAGAAAATAATAGAAATTCACAACATAGCTGGTTTGGAGCAAGAAGACGGAGTAGGCACTTTTTTTCTGCCACAAGGACAAACCTTGGATACGTCTTACACACGCAACATGACCAAACGATAAATATCGAAAGACCATGTCGCGGTGAAATGTATAAATTCACATATTGCTTTCATAGAAATTTTACATACGGTTTAAATAAAATACTTAATTAATTAGGTAGACATACAAATGAAAAAAGTTAAATATAAAATATTATACAAAAAAGGCAATTACATGATAACGATGCCTTGTATGACATCTATCGTGGTAAATATGAACTACAAACAGAAATACAGCATATACCCTATCAAGAGACTCTGAGTAACGAACCAAGAAAATAAATTAATAAAAGATAATATTAATGGTGTTACGGCGTTTACAAATCGCATTACAGACATTAGAGAAACACATTATTAACACGATATAATATTAATATTTAACATTATATGACACAAAATCCGAATTAATTAACTTCCAAAAATTAAAAAAAAAAATCGTATCTTCAAAAGAAATAAGAGAAGGCGATAAATGACTTTGCAGAGGAAAGTAAATTGCTACAGAAGCAATTTAAAGAAAGGAAAAAAAAAATTAGGTAAGAAAGAGAATGCCATAGCGTGGCACATCACCCACACATCTTTGCTCATTCTGTCGAAAGCACTCCACCTGCCATATTGGTTTTTTCGTTTGTAATTTGTTTTCATTTTCAACACCTAGGTGGCACTGATGACGCCGACCAACATTTTAGGACTGGATGACTTTCTTCTTGACGTCACATCTCTAACCTTGACCCTGTACCCATGACTTTGGATAACGTCGAACCCAAAAAGAAATTCTAAAAACTTTCATAAAATAAAAAGAAATTCCAAAAAGTATTTGAAAAATTAAAAAATTAATTAAAGGCTTGTTTTTTTTATCAATCTTTCGATAAATCTAGCATTTAAGTTATCACAAACGGTTACCTAGCATGTTTTACTCGACGTTAAGATATGGAACTACTTTCTTTCCAACTTGACTGGGCGCATGCCACTCAGTGAGCCCGTTAAAATATACACAGGAAGGATTAGTGACATTTTTCGAAGGTTGATTTCAAAAGTACTCATTTTATCGTGAACAGCCTTTACCATATCGTAGTTCACTCATAATAGAAGCGAAGTTCCGTTATTAACGGGAAATTCGTAATTTTTGTCCTTAATTCACTACACGGAAAAGCTCAAGGAATCATTCTAACACACATTGCACACATGTCTGGCATGACGCACGCGCCCACAGAATAGCTTAGCGCTGATTACGTAAAGTGACTCATGACTTGGTACACGAAGTACACGTAAGAAAGTGAGGTTATGACTCCGCCACGAGTTCGGTAGGCGTGAGGAAAACTTGCTGCAGTTTACGTTAGTAATGCTCAAGCTAGTGAACGAGTTAAACATTATATCATGCAAGATCTTAACACTAAATTTCATGGATTGGCGCGATTCCCTCTGCTGGTCGGTTCCGCTATTTAACTGAGTATACTGTAAACACAAATATGAAAGGGGATCACTCCCCTTTCAAGGAGAAGTTACAGTTTACATCACGCAGTAAACGGTCCCGTTTTACAAGCACCAACTGCAACATAAATTTCTATCACTTCGACAATGATGAAATACTTACGAGAGGTAATCTGAATCTGGCTAGCTTTGGTTTAGGCTAATATGCATGCTCCAAAGCCATTTGACTAAAATCCACCTTTGCTTGTACTTGCATAGCTCAGCAACACTTGGAATCTTATTCTTCACTTTGCTGATTATTGTATACTTCCCAGCATGTAAATTTTAGAAGCTTTGTTCAACCTGGGTTTATTTTGTGCTTCAGAGACTAAGGTGAGGTAGCACTAGCGGCGGGCAAGAATGGCATGCGTATAGAATCCTCCATCGCCTTTAAGTGCAAGACACCGGCAAGACGTGTTCTTTATTCTAGTCTGTCAACGTACATTTGTGGGACTAATCAGTAACCCTATCAATTCATGGAATAATAATAAACAGTAATTCTCTGTTTATTTATATACCTACATTATACTAGATTACTATTCCTATTGCAGAGCTTTTATGCCTACATATCATACGAAAACTTTTAAGTTAGTGGTTTACACATTGGCAATACCGAGCGTGTGTGGTCGTGAGCTAGCGTGTCTGGCTCGCATTCGGAAGGTTGTGGGCTCGATCCCGACTGACTGTACTGGGGATGATTTATCCCAAAGTTGTTTCCGCACTCACACTCCAGGCGAATGTTGGTGAATGGTGCAGTTCCTACATGTGCATACTTCCGATTCCCTACCCTGTGCTGTATTGTAAAAGATCTAGAGCTTCCGTTGCTCACATAATAACAAATAAATAAATAAGGATCTTGAAACTGGCAACACGCACCTGCAGATTCGTCACAAGAATTAAACGAGTTCAAAGGACTGCATGCGCCTTTGGTTTTGGAATCGAAACACAAGTTTATAGCTTATATTAGAGAGGGTGTTTAAAATAAAACACTGTATGACAGGACATTGTGCAGCTGGACAAAGAAAGATCTCTAACCATTCTAAAAACGGTCAATTTCGGGAAAATATTTCATAGAAAAAATTATTTGAACCCTTTATTTTGCTTTGAGTTTTGTTGCTAGGAAACTCAACAAGATTATAGAAATACACTGGTGGAAAATGGAAGATGAACAACCAGACGTAATGGTCCCACGTGAATGAAGGTTTTATTGCATAACTATAGAGGTTGTACATTGTGCTGTGGCCTGTCCTGAGGATGAATCAGGCCACACAAGGAAGGGGGATGTCGGTAACTAGATGATAGAGCACTCTCATGTACAAACTACTATATTTTACTCACCCACCGCTGTACATTAAATATAATACAAAATGCACTCTTCTTTACTTTACATTAATCTATTACTTTACTCAGCTAATAGCAATTACTTCAGTAGGTCCTGCCGACCTGTAGCAACGAAGTATATGAAAAGTGCCCACGACTTGAGGAGTTTTAATAGTTAGGACGAAGACCCTAACACAGCACAACCTCTGGCGCCCTACTGGGATTATATTTACCCTTTGGCTGTCGTGTCGGCGCCGTCGAGCAACACCTCGTCGACAGTGGCCGTGCTGGGCGTCGAAGCGGGGACCACGGCCTGGTGGTCCTCCTCGCTGGTGTTTCGTCGGTCCCTCGGGAGCAAGATGGCTGCGAGCCACCACCGTTCCAACCTTATACACTACTCTGCCTAGCCTCACAACCTTCCTTGACAGGGGATTGTTTTAATAACAGCCGGGCTGGCTCGTCGTGATCGCACCGTCCCAGGTGCTTGAGCGTCTCCTGCCAGCCTCGGCTAATACTGCTTGCAGCAATTGTATATGATAATGATCACAGAGTCACTCATACACTCATGAACAGAGGCTGCAGAGTGTCTTGAACAACAGTGCCAGTATCTTGTGTAACCGCCTTTAGCGACGATGCAGTCCTGCAGTCGTGCGTGGAGACGATCATAAAGGTGTCTGATGTAATCTTGGAGAGTAGTGTTCCACATGAATTCCACTTGTTACAATTGGTGGAAGTTTGTTGCCGTTATTGCAGACTGTACCAAACGCCGTCCCATAATGTCCCATACATGTCCAATGGGGGACAGACCAAGTGATCGTGCTGGCCAGGGGAGTTGACGAACACCTTCGAGAGCGTGTCGTGTATAACGAGACGTCTGTGCACGGGCATTGTCTTTCTGGAAGAGGACATCTCCCCAGCGTTGTAGGAACGACAACAAAATGGGCTGGATGATGTTCTGGACGTAGCGTTCACTTTCCAGTGTTCTTTCAACAACACTAGAGGCGCACGGTCATTGTAGGCTACTACTCCCCAGACCATGATGCCAGGAGTTGGTCCTGTATGTCATTGCTGTATACACTCTGGTTGTTGCCGCTCTCCTGGTCGATGCCGCACTGGCAAATGACCGTCACTGGCGCCAAGGCAGAATCTGCTCTTATAACTAAAAATAACTCCGTGCTATTCATCCCTCCATTTGCGTCGTTCGCGACACCATCGGGGGCGGACTGCACTGTGATGAGGTGTGAGAGGAAGCCTGGCGAGCGGCACCTTGGATCGTAGCTCAACGTCCAGAAAACTGTTGATGATGGTCCTAGCTGGCACCCTAGGTGCAAAAGTGTTCTTAATTTGTGTGGCGGTCACCGTGCGATCAGCAATATGGCTGCTCCTCTGATGCGGCGGTCCAGGAGGGAATCCGTATGCCGCTGCCGTCCGGAACCAGGCTGACGAGCATGTGCACCATCGTTGGACCATCGGCACCACCAATGATGCACAACAGACACTTCACGTCATACAAGTTGGGAAGTTCTTCGGAAGGACTCTCCAGCCTCCCTCAGGCCCACAATACGACCCGTTCAAGGTCCGTTAATTGCACGAAGTGTGGTCGTCTATTTCGTCGTGGCATGTCTGCAATGATTACTACACACAGATCGATGCTTGAAATGACAGACTTCTCTTTCACCGAGTCAACTACATTTGTATTGGGCGCAGTGATGTTATAACTAGTACGCGGTCCCTACTCTGTCTACAGCACAGCACTGTTAATCATTGCATGTACTGCCCTCTATCAGTGCCCCATGCGCATACGTTGTTTCTACGTCACCGCTTTAGTGGTGTTCATTATTCATTTTCCACCAGTGTTTATTGTTAACCAGCCTATCAAAGAGGTTTTTATTGTATTGTTTTCCCTAATCACCACTTTTTTTAGTGAATTTACTGATAAATTTGTTACAGTAAAAGAAAATGCCATAAGAAAGCAAGTATTATACTCGTGGTTTCTTTTGGATGAATACTAATACCCTATGCGTTTTTTGTACTTTATTCTAGCACTTCAGGAGTTATGACATTCGAAGCTTGCACAGAGTTATGTGTAACTGCCTCAATCTGTAACAATTTTATGTTAATTTTTATATGCTGACTAAAATTCCGACTTTAAAAAACCTATTACGATTCCGTGTTACAAAATGTTATGTGTAATAAAGATCGGAAGTAGTATTTTATTCCTTAAAATGATTTAATGACTGCAGAACATTGTGTAGAGATGGCAGATATTGTATTTACATATTACTGTGCAGGAATTCAATGCTTCGTCTTAAATATTTTCAGTGATATTTATAAACAATAGAATTTTAAGTTGTGTATTTAAATAACTATCGGTAGTAAACCGTATAGTGTGTTTGATTTTTTTCGCGTCAAACATGCCGTTTACAATACACTTCCAACAGTCAGAGAAAAATAATTATTTTAAATTATACATAAATTCACATTGCATTTTTTTATAATTTCAATCAAACTATAGGAACAACAATGATTAATTTAAGCTGAACACAAGGTTCAAAAACTTTCTGAAATTTGTATCAGGCTCAGTAAAATTTCGGTATCGAAGTAAATCCTAAAATAATATGGGAAAAATAATGTTAATTTTGTTTTGCAGTTTTAGTCACGTTCTCTTATTTAGTTATATAAATATAAAACCTTATAACTCAAGCACATTTAAATGGCTAGTATTTAAAAATACCTAACACCGGACCTTCGCAATTAATTTAGAGCTACAAAAAGGAGGCGTCAGGGAAGTTCTGTAGTTGCAGCTGAATACACTATGAGGGCGGAGTCATGTGCAGGCTTTTGCTGAAGGGCACTGACTACCGGCTGGCAGCTGCGAAATTTAAGTGCGAAAATTTTAAAGATAGGTGCTTCAAACAACATGTATTCATAAATATTTTTTTTTGGGAAAAGTTCCCTACAGTGGAAATATTTCCATAGTCTGTTTGCAAGGAACTATTTAAAAATTATAATTTACAAAAAAAAAAAAAATACATACTGCCTATCTATGTTGAAAATATACGCTCTTTGGGATCTTATAAAAAATTCGCGAAGAATACATTTTGTTTGAAAGGCCTATCTTTAAAATTAACGGATTGAGGCGAAATTTCCTTAACATGGAATTTCCTATTTAAATTTCGCAACTGCCAGCCTTTAGGCAGTGCCCTAAAGAGTGGTCTAGGACAAATTAACGCTATAGAGTTCACCTTACTTTACAATTTTATGTAAGCCAGTACAGATAAATGAAGAAAAAGCAATCCTACGTAACTGTGCCTACTCGCTTTGTGAGCAAACGTTTTACCATAACGACGCATTTCTGCTGGGCTGTGTCTGACGCCGAGAATTTATATATGTTTTTGCAGTGCAAGATATTCTGCAAAATAAACGCATCAGTCTGACAAAATAGTTGCTCACAAAGTTAGCAAAACTAGTTATCCAGTATTGCCTTTTTTTATATTGTCAATTTGTGCTTCCAGAAACATGTAGTATTAAATTTAGGTTTTCGGAGTTAATTTATGCCCCAGGCCTTCTCAAAACAACTACAGTAATTAAGTATTCGCATTTTGTTTCATTGGTGGTGGTGTTTGGCATGGGTAGTCCTACCAAATGCGAATATGTGTTGCAAGTGGCTGCAATAAGCCTAAATGTAAAATGTTTTGTAAATCTTCAATTACCATAGTTGTAATAACCTAACACATAACTATTGTATGATTAAGTGGAAGATAAGGCACTCTGCCTTAACTTCGCCACAGAATTGATAATAAAGATGTTTAATTTAATCTAATACTAAATAAGGAAATGTGCAATTTTTTGAAGTACAAGGGATTGATGTTTCCACGATTAAGATCACAGTGGACAAAAAGATTTATCAAGGAAGTATTTGGCGTGAAAATTCATAATAAAATCTTTGAGTAATCACAAATTCGAAACTTACTTCTGAATTTAGATGTTTCACTCAAAGTATTCTGGGAAATTTTGCCAGGGACGCTATAAGAGAATTGTGTACTACATGTTCGTCGAAAACGATGATGGTTGAACTACAACGAAAATGTATAGAATAAGCCTAAAACATTCCGAGTTACTTCAACAAGGAAAACACTTTTCATTGTGACTGGCTATGAAACTTCTTTTTGCCAAACAAACCCTGAAGACAAACAGTTTGTGCAATGCTGCCGATTGACCTCCCAGACAGCTAACTCATTTCGCATGTCGCGATTTGTCAATAAAAGGACAGCCGCCGTTTTGAGAGATCATGGTTGGATAGTCATCAAAGAGAAATAAAAATTGTGTGGTTGTTTCTTTAGATTGCACGTATCGATTGCGGGAATGTTCGTTTTACACGTACTTTTGTCATGGCAGACACATTCTCCCTATTCTTTTTGCCGCATTGTCGTTTTACGTACAGGCTAACATCAAGTAATTGGATAAGACATCAGCTTGCTGTGTGATGGGTTTCGGTACGAATACGTGTTAAGGCATGGCTGCAAATGCTGTTTGTGTGTGAAAGTTTAAATTTAGTTCAATGTGTACGATGCGAATCTGTCAGTTTACTGGTATAAAGAGAGAACGTTAAAAAATTCAATGGCATAAAAATTTTATCAGACGCGAAGATGAGTGCGAAGTACGTGAAATTCGTGGTGTTGAAAGCTCAGGCATTTTAACTCAAAGGGCTGTAACATTAATGATTGCGAGTAAGGTACACGTTAAATATTTTACAATAGATTTTTTGAAATCATCTAGACCTAATGCTATATAACTGTATACACAAGGGCCGCGTGTCACTGCAATATCAATATTCATGGCGAAAAGAGACATTTCTGAATAATGCCTACAAAATGTGTTACTTGGTGTATTATACCTCACAGATTTATGCTCGCGACTGCTAGATAGCAAATAAAAAAATCTGGATAATTTTAACTGTTGATGTCCCTTTGTATCATCACTGGCATATGCCTCACTACTAGAAAAATAATGAGCCCCTTTTTCTTATGCAACTCCATCAACACGCCTGTAAAGCGGGTCGCGCTATGGTTATTACTCATCATAACTCTACGGCCAAAATACTTTCCTGAACCATGCTTCCGCTTCCTGCTGGATAATAGACACGGGAAAAGTATATAAATGACAAAAAGTTAATGTGAATTGGGGAATTTCTTGATGGGGAGAATCGTGATTTACCCAGCATATGCATTATTCTAAAACGGCTCGTTTTGAACGGCACTTGTCAAAATGTATCAAGATGATGGTCAGGATATTGTAAAGTAAACTTGAAACACAGTAAAAAATTTTATCGATGAAGTGCGATGTTGAAATTATTTTTGGTGTATTTTGTGCGTACCTGAACGGCTAGATGCTGCTATGAACGTTTCAGACGCATGCGGTTAATTGTACGAAAGTACCTAGCCAGGGAGGGCGAAGAAGGAGTTAAAACCCTACCCCCCCCCCTTCCAAGCTAGCTACACCCCTGAATCGCACCATATCAACAACGCAACTATCAGTTTAAAGTTCACGATTAATTGAGTATTCTCGAAAGTCATGCTTAGTTTTTCCATTATGCTCGTTGCGTGTTATCATGCAAAAACGAACATCGCCATTGACCTACTGATTGATATACATGCGTCCAAGTGCACACTGCAATTGCTATAGAGGTAAATTCATGTTGCTATTACACCGATTCGAGCTTAAAGAAAAAGCATTGCCTCACGAAGTATTATACAAGTTTGGTCTAGCGTTAAAGTAATGTTTATCTTTTCGGTTTCTTCGTGATTATGAGAGAAATTTGTTTTATTCTAATTTTCGGAACAAAGAAACTTGTTGTTTCACAACTTCCACCTACTTTAAATTTACCTTTATGATGTGTTATAATGTTTGTGAGTAACGTGACAACGAAGTAAAGATGCGAACAATTGAAGCGATTCCCTATAACTAAAAACACTCTATGAAAACTTCTTTAGTAACCAGCAGAACTTTAAAACGTTTTGTGATATATTCCCTATTTAATCATGTGATAAAATTATTGTAATTTTATTTTCGATATTGTTTTGTAATACATTTCGTGTTGTATATGTAGTGATTGACACACTGCGACCTATCGAAAATCCAATCAACTAGCCGGGTATCCTTAACACATTGTTCTTCCTTCTTTCAGAGTGCAGCAACATTGGCGTAAATTTTTTATTTGAAGATTGTTCTTGTATCCGTCGTAGTATGGCTTAATTTTCCTGTCTTACCGTGTAAGATGAATAAAATTACATATAAGACTCTTATTTATTTTTTATTTATTTGTTTGTGATAGTCCACTAGGCACGTAGGTTTTCTTGTGAATTTGCAAAATTCTGCATTCCAATTGATGTGACCTAACAAAATGCGTCACCTATTGTGTGACTGCTGGCCAACACAGGAAAATCAAACATTCTTATTACTTTGATTTTTGCAATGAAGATACTTCGAAATTTGTCCTCAGTTACTTACTTGGCAGCTCGCGTATACCATTCAACAGGCCGTCTTAGAAGAAAGTAAATAATGGTATGATTAAAGAAATCTAATCAAACATGCCCAAGGATCAAATAATTGAATTGTTAAAATAAAAACGTTTATTTCGAAATATATATAAAAAAGCGCTTTGGAATCACGTAGAAAGCGGGCTGTCCCATAGGTATAGGCAGTTCACGTTAAAATGAGCACTTTTGAAAGGCCTGCTAAAGATCTACTTGTATGCACGTTGTGTATTATTCCACTTTATGTAAATTAACATTGCCATCGGCCTCATCAATTTATTCATGCTCCGGTCAAGTGAAAATGTGAAATTATTAGAAAAGTAAATATTTTACATATCTGCTCATTTTCACACTTAGACGTATTAAAAAACATAAAGCGAAATAAATAATTTAAGTTATCACAAATGGTTACTAACACTTTTTATTCGACGTTAAGATATGGAACTACTTTCCCTCCATCGTTACCAAATATACTGGGCGCATGTCACTCAGTGCGCCCGTTACAATATATGCAAATAGGAGCAGTGACTTTTTCTAGGGTTTATTTCTAAAGTGCTCACTTTAAAGTCATAACACATATATGTTTTTCTTTAGTTTTGTTTTAGAAGGTTTTGAAATTTTTTCTGAAAATTTAGAATAATTTATTATTGACTTATAGCAAAAGGGAACCAATATGATGTTAAATACGGACATAACCACAAGAGATGTGTTTTAATTTATTTCTTGTTTGAAAGTAATAGCATCACGCTTGTTGTCATTTTAAAGAGGAACCATCAATAAAGTGTAGCACGCGAGATTCGTATTCTTTTATATAATTTATTGTTACCTATAACATTTATATTTTACAAGAAAATATTCTAATTATGAGTGAATAGCATCTGGGGAGGAATAAGGCATGAATGTCAATGATAAAAAAACTAGATTCACACACGTTTACAACCTCCTGAAATAAACAAATACATTACCTCAGTATGGCTTCTTCACCAAAAAATGTTCAGACTGTGAAATCCAGCCGTTATATTACGTAAAACAATTTAAATGCACGCCAACTTAAACGTTAGACGCTCTGTGAGACTGTCCAGGCTTTGAAATATTGTCAGTATTTCGTTGTTTCCATTACTGGACACACCAGTCCGTGTTCATGTTAAACGTATGCAGTTACAAGTAGGGAATGTTATTTCCAGATGTGTGGGGGAAATGGCTGGCCAATTAGAGGTGGCGGAGTTGCTTGTTGGAGAGGGGGGGGGGGGGGTGAATGAACGGGTAGTGCTGCGCAGGCGCGAACACGATACACCTGGGCCCGCGCCGCCCTCGCGGCCACAAAGAGTCGCTGTGTGTGTACACCCGGCCGCACGCTGGTGTGATTACCGCTGACCTCGGGTCCCGAGGCCACAGCAAGTGTCTGGCAAGTGCTTCGCGCCTCGAGCGATAACTCCGCTGCCGTTTATCATCACTGGGACGCTACTCCCTCAGCGCGCGGGAGGTACAGGCCCTTGTCCTCCCCTCCCATTGGTTTATCATAGTAATGTCCAGGTTAGAGGGGTGGATTCCCCCGTCCCCCCGCATGGCTGTCCACAAACTGTTGATAAATTGCAGCAAGCCACAATTAAAATTATTATATCAGAGTTCCAGGGTAGCGCCTTGAACCTGTAGCCATAGCTGCAATCGTTTTATAGGCTATTCACGGTAAAGAGAGAACTTTTTAAGGCCCTTCCAAATGTTTACTTGGAGCTAATTTTTGTGTTTCTGCCACTTTTTAATCTCAGCATTGCCATGTGACTGATAAATACGGTGTATACTTTCACCACTCTCAAAAGGTAATGTCTAAGTCTGCAATGAAACATACTTATTAGTGGCTAATGGCTGGTGGGAGGGCATTAAAAAGTGCTCACTTTACCGTGAACAGCCTGTAGTTGAGCGACAAACGCCCTTTCTCCCGGAAAGTGACTGGTTCTCCGATGTATAGTCTATTCACGGTTAATCCCACCTTTTCTGAAGCCCTGCTCAAGTTCTGCTTCCAGAGGTATTCCTTCGCTCCGTGTAAACATAGCTTAACCAAGTCTGCAACATTACTCCGAAAGGCCAACGCACCGCACTCAGTGTAACAACATTCTGCATGATTAACTATTTCTTACTAGCCATTACCAAAATACCTAATCTCTCTGTTTTTATTCGAATTAATTATAAATTAAATATTACAATTTATACACTGAATATAAGCGTAAGTTGAATTTAACCGAGTTTATTATGCTAACTGAAGTATAAAATTCTTGTGATACGTGGAATATTTATGAGACAACCAAACTATTCATCATGGGGTGATTTTTTCAAAAGTTATGTTCAAAAAGTGCGAAGAAACTGCGAATAGACTACCTCTGCTTCGCTTTGCTTTTCTTCGTGGCTGTGCTACAATCCGCACCGGCCATGGGATATCACAAGTCGCCTGCGTGCACGGGGAACACGTTAATATTTCGTAGCAGTTATTGCAACATAGGAGATTCGTAGCTTGACAAGCACTTACGAAATTCTCGTAGCAACTACCACAATGGGACTGACGAAAACCATTTCTATTGATCTATGGCACAAGCAGCAATATAATCCATTCACGGGTTACTTCACAAGTTTCTGAAGCCCTGCAAAATTACTACTTCCAAGATATTCCTCCGCCTCGTATAAACAAAGCTTAACTAAGTCTAGAAAATTACACCAAAGGACAACGCACCCAATTCGTGCGCTCTTAATTGTAATAATGCTTTGCCTAAGAACTATTTATTACTAGGCGCTATCAAAATACATGTTTTCTCACTGTTATTTACTCATACTTATAAGAAAATAAATAGTATAATTTATAAATAAAATACAGGCAAAACTTTAATTCAACTAAAAACGAGATACTGTCATGTTAAGAAAGGTATAAAACTCTTTCGATACATGGCATATTTATGAACTCACTAAACACGTCACACATGAGGTGGTTTTTCAAAGGTTGGATTCAGAAAGTGTGAAGAAACTGCGAATAGACTATAGTGATATTTTAATATGTTGTACCAACAGCAGCCAGTATCATTGCCCAGGAGCAGGCTCGGTCTATATTCGCGCTAGTTTTTGACCTCGCATAGCACCGACCATGAGTTTACTTGTTCTGCAACATGTCGAACTTGAACGAGTATACTCGGGTAAATATGTTGGTGGTTGAGAGGATTCAACACCGCTACTATAGGCTGTTCACGGGTAATCGGACACTTTTAACAGCTCTGCTTGGGATCTGCTTTTCTTATATTTTTGTATCCTTCCGCTGTATGTAAAATTAACATTGGCATGGACCGTTTCACTTTATTCATACGTCAGCCAAGTGAAAATCAAAGAATTTTTAAGAAAGTAAATACGTTGACAGTTTGCAAATTTCTGTTTATAAGTGCACCAAACAGAAAACCTTGACATCAGTAGCCATAAATTTACATAATACACATGGATTTGCATAATATTTCACGCGGTAAAATTTCCTAACGGCCAATCAAAAGCATAAAGTTTCAATTTACGATAATATAATATTTGAATTATGTGTGTAGATTATATTCATTATTAATAGTACCAGAATTTTTTTCTGACATAATCAGCAATTCTGTTCTGAAAATTCCGATTCGATTATTATTGAAATTAGTTTCATTAGGAGCACTGTGACAATATTAATAAGCATTTTTTTTTCACCTTATCATCGCCGCTGAAATTTGAGAAATTATAATATTACAAAGACAGTGCACTACTAACAGGAGCGTAATTAGAAATATATTAAATACAGGAGCAATATTTTGCTACATAGAGAAGTAGTGGTGGATAACCAATAGATACTCTAGTGTTGTTATCCTGAATAGACACATATGAAGGAGGTGACCAAACCATTCACAGTCCGCCACCGAGCATAAAAAGAAAACTCTTTTATGCATGATGAATCCTCTCAAAGGCCATTCTGCAGTCTGAATATCATTCAAACTATATCGCACAGCGATATGCACAGCCTCGATAAAAATTTTAGGTACTATAATTGACGTAACAAAGCCGGATGATTAAGTTTCTTGTTTGAAGTCACCTCCAAACAGTTTTACTAAAGTCTTTTCTGCGCTAGCGCTTTAAAATATAAAAATCAGAAGTTTTTCATATAAACGTTTATATTTATTATAGATTAATATTTGTTTTTTTAACCTGAAAAATTACGATTCTTATTAGTTTCACGCCCCAGGTTAGAAAGGTTGGTTTAAAATTTAAAACCACTTATTCGTCTTGTTAACCCTTTTTCCCAAGGTAAGAAAGTCTTATGTAATAACCTGAATATCAGTAATGTATGCCCTCCCCCTCTTATAACTTTTAAACATGCGGACCAAATTTCACCAAACTCGGTCCACACGTAGTATTTAGTAAGTACATCCGACTTTTATAGTTTCAGATTAAACCAGAGTAGAATGAAATGATAACTGGTGCACCTGGCTTCTGGCTGCGGTGCAGCGGCGGCCATCTTGGATGACGTGACGCCGAAATTTCCTGCTCTTTCACTCCTCGCCAATGGCAGTCATCTTGGATTTCCCTTTTTACCCTCAACATTTCCCTTTTCCCTTCCTGCTCTATCATTCCTTCCAATCTCTTCATGCTCTTGCATTCATCTTCTTTTTTCTCATGCTATAGTATTCCTTCCTGTCTCTCTCAAGTCTGTTCTCTCGCCCGTTCTATGCATCGGAGTTTTCTCATATTCCTTCCTGTCTCCTTTATTTCTTCTCACTTGCTTTTCAAATCCTCCATCTTGGATGTGTTCTCTCATTACCATCGTCTGCTGTAGGTGTCCATCCTTAATTCCCGCCACCAGTCGTCTGCTGTAGGCGGACATATTTGATTCAATCAGAGTGTGGGAGGTTCTACTGTTTGCAGCTAGGAGCGCTGGTATCGATGCGAAAATTTTTGTGTGTTGGTTAGTTCACTCGTTGCCTGCAGAGGCGCGCCAGCATCGGTGAGGTGAGTTCAAACGGTGGCCGTCAGGAGCGCTGGTAATTGTTTTAGTTGGTAGCTGTTTCGTAACTCGAAAATTGCTGGAAGCGTGCGGTTTCGATCCGACCATCCTCCGATCGCAAGTCTGAAGTCTAGACCACACGACCACCACTGCATTATAAGTGCTAGGAGATGAAATAAAGTAAATACGAGCATCGGCCTATGCATTCTCCAAATATCAACGTGGAAAAATAAAAGAGGATGTTTAATGAAGAATACACCGAGGAAAAAAAAAACTGTACGAACCTAAAAATTAATAGCGCGATTAAGTACAGTCATTTTGACAATCAAAAAATAATTTTAAATACATAAAAATGCTATCAGGTCACGTCTATACATAAAATTAATATGTGTAAAAGTTAAATATGAAAATTAATACTGCGAAAAAATTTTAATTATAACACTTGCCCATGCATTCAAGCGCGCACACTACTGTACTTTGGACTTGTCTACGCGCGGCATGGCATAGCCATGTGGGCGGCTCTCGGGCTTGGGATCAGGGCAGTACATTACGCCAGCGAAAAACACCACCAGGAATTTTCCTTAAACGCAAACAAGTCTTGTACATGTATACGCATGAAAAACACCAGTGGTGTCGCAAGCAAATTTAGGCAACAAATTATTACTTTCGTAGTCCATCTAAATTTATATGACTTAATGAGATGGACACACATTTTAAAAATAACAACCATGTAAATATTTTAATTTGGTATATCTTATGTCTCACACTATTCCAACTGAACTTAATATGTAGAAGTACTTCTCTATGACAAACACGGAATATGCCGACACGTAACCGTTTTGTTCTCTATTAATGAAGATAGCATACCACATGAGAAAATAGAGCTTTGTGTCATATTTCTAATTCGAATCAACCAATTCCCACCGGGATTTGCACACAGGTAGTGCTATAGTACGTTACGTACACTTACACGTTTTAAGTGTGTTTGTGCAACATATTAAATATTGCTACAATATAAATAATTTAGACAAATTTGTCATATCTATTAAACAATTTAAACAGTTTCAATTAAACTTTTTATGCTGAAAGTATCCACCAGAAATATCAAATGTACTTATTGAGAGCTTATTTTGACCACATCCTTGCAAGATAGCGCCAGGTGACAAAATGTAACATTTATGCCATATATCGAGAACCAGTGAACCTATTTTCACCAAGTTCTTCACATAAGTAGTGCTGCGGTAGGCCATGTAAACTTGCATGATTTTAGTGACTCATGTACTTGTTTTCAAAATTATGTTCCTGGAAATATTTAAGGTCGGTAAACCCAGACTACCAAAACCTTCAGACTGATTATAACCGAAGCTGATGTTCCGAATCTCACCTCCTTTATACAGTTAGTTGCATGCCGGTTTACGGTAGGAGGTGTTCTGGGTTCGAATCCCAGATAAGGCACGAATGTATATGTAATTGTTTCACTAGTTAGTATTGCATTTGTTTCTGGTTCCATCTCTAATGATATCTTTGTCAACGAGACGTCAAGGCCTACTTACAATCTAACCTCCTAAGAACTTCATCAAAATTATTTGCATCCATGTAGAGAAAAATAGGCATTTTAGTTGTATCGGTAAATTCTTGTTTTCTACATTAGTTCAGTAAGTTCAAACTATATTGGTTCTAAATTAAATTAATTTGTTAGGTTGGTATACTACATTAAATATCGGTGAGAAGCATGGGTTAGGGAATATCACATTCGGTAATATTCAAATATGAATAACTATATTTTTGTGACTAATTCATATTGAGAACCAGACGATTAGGAGGTACGTTCCATTTCGTTCCCTGAATATTCTCTCCACAAGATTATGCACTGTAATGATGGCCACACCAAGCCACAAACCCTCGTGACGCAAATAATTTTCCTTTATATTATTGTTAAGAAGCCTTCCATTTCTCTCTTCTAGTGCATTTTAGTTTTTCCGTCCACACAGACACACAGAGGCGTGTCTATCTTCATGAACGGAAAATTTACCATTGTAAAAATGTATCTGACACACTGCACACACTACCATTGGTGGATTGTAATTGGTCACCTATATTTTCTCGCGCAGATGTTTCGGAGTTCGGCAACATGCTGTGGGACTGTGCGTTGGTAATAGTTACACCTATTTCTGTGGGCGACTGTAGCAAGGACCACTATTTACAACGTATTCATGTTTTATTGTTATTTGTATGGTTGTGGTTATTTCAACTGAAGTATGGCATTCTGTGGGTTCCCGAACTGGCAACTCACAATAAAATGAGCACTAGTCGGAACAAAGTGATTCAGAGCGAACTGAAACCAGTACATCTCGTCGTCTTCAATCTTTTTGTGCCTAACTGTGCTGAATGCAACCAAAACTTTGAGGCTCGGCTTATTCCATGCCAGCGAACCCAAGCCGCTTCATGAACAACTGTTTTTAACGTCGAGATTGCCTCGAATATGATTGTGTGTAGCCTAACCACGTTATGATGTGTTCTTTTGTATTGGCTGCAAGAAAATTCCCAGAAGAAACTGTGGCACTTTATTTGGGGAATAAAAATTAAGCGTTTCTTTGTCACAAAAGACAGCCACTCGTCGTATAGAAATAAAGCAACTTTATAATTTTTGTTTATTTAAGTATTGCATTGTGTAGACCGCTCGCGATACTTGAAATTCAATAGCCATCTCTAAGGCAGATGCAAAGCACATTCTCCCATGAAACAACTTGAAGTGCAGAATACGCACACTGTTGCGATTCTTTTGTCGTGAGGATTCCGTATTCCCAGCGATATTTTCTGTTGTAGTGGGGGTAAACAGAGGGCCACTCTAATTATTCAGTTTCAGCAAGAAATTCATTTCCAGAATGGTTTTCATCACAAGTTGACAGATTTGTCGAGCTTGTTGTCAATTTAACGTAGTGTCATGTCTGTAGTTATTTTCACATTGTAATAACCTATTTTTAACGACTGGAAAGTCTGAAACATGAAATAAAGATGTTTGTGCGGCTATCAAGCTGATCACTAAACCTTTCCGAAGGAAATATTTTCGCTTGCACATTTTCAATACAGCTGTTAAAATCACCACATTGTCAACAGCGACGAACGTGTTTGCATTTGAAATTTCAACCGATATACAATTTATATGAATAGAATACTTTGACTAAATTTAATACATACTAGTTGTATTAATTTAAGAGAAAGAGTACAAATATCCCAAACCACTTACATAAGAGTGTTCATATTTCAAATCCTATCCACATTGTTTTTGATAGTGATACAGACTGAAGATGAGGTAGATCGATTGTAGTTTTCTGCGCATGTAGGCCTAACCAACATTTACCTACCTCTCATTAATACAATTATCAAAGTCACTAGGTATACAGTGACGAACGTGATTGTTTATATCGTGAATTTCAAAAGACAAGACTTTTTATGAGAATAAAATACTTTTCAAACTTTAACTTAATCTAATTTCAATAAAATTTGGTTGGAGGAAGTAAACAATCAACTCAAAACACTTGTTTACACAAGTGGTGTTTTAACCTCAAATACATTTCACGTCATGTATCACAGTCATGTTGGCAGTAAAGCAGACAGTTATGTTGGCAGTAAAGCAGCCAGTCATGTTGGCCCTAAAGCAGTTCAATGTTGGAACACAGAGTGGTTACTGTGTAGCTTGCTTTCGCACTTCCTCATATTCTCTCTACGGGTGAATCGATGAAATTCACTAGTATCCACCTTTTTAAAGTGACTGAAATTAATTAATTATTACCGGCACGCTTTCAGTGATTATGAAGAAGTTTTCTTCACAGATTCACAGTCATATTCCATTGCTTTGGAGTAATTTCCTCTATTTTAATTTTTGAATTTCGAAAAAGCGTTAACAGCCTAATATTCGCCGGAGGAAGGTTCCCATCATAAACTTGAGAGTAACAGATATTACGCGCCCATGGTTTGAACGCGTGCCAACTGTTTAAACAAAAACTCTGGCATGCTGTCCGTGCTTGAGTTACCACAGCTATCCACGCAACACTAAACCATAGTGAATAACACACAGCAGCTGACTTCCAGCGGCTTGAAGCTCCTGTATGAATATTTGTGGAATGAGCTAGTCATTTGGATGGTTACATTTTCGTAAGTCCTCAGCCACTCTAAACATTGTATTTATTTTCATGTGTCAATAAATGAACACCGAAAATATTTTGGAAGTGTATAGACGTAGGGTTGAGGAAATGGGTAACTACTAACTTCCGTATCTTATAAAGGCTGTTCACAATAAAGTGAGCACTTAGAAATGAACCGTAGAAAAGCCACCGACTCTGCATCCATGTATTTTAATGGGCACACCGAGTGATATTTGCCCAGTAAAGTTGGTAACGGTGGATAGAAAATAGTTCCATATATTAACGTTGAATAAAAAGTGTTAGTTAACCAATTGTGATGACTTGAAATTATTTCTTTCACTTGATGTTTTTTTTTTAATCCTTCGAACTGTAAAACGAGCAGATTTTTAAAGTATTTACTTTCATAATTTCACTGTTTCATTTGACCGAAACATAAATAAAGTGATAAGGTAAATGACAATGTTAATTTTACATAAGGTGGAGGAATACATAAGGGGTTTACAGGTAGATCTCAAGCAGGGCTTTCAAAAGTGTTCATTTTACCGTGAACAGCCTATATGCATGCTTATAGCCCAAGCCAGTACGGGAATATTGCGAATAATGCGGTAAATTGCGACGGTTGCTACCATGGCGCGGAGGAATTCCTCTGGGTGCTCCTGTTTCCTATCTCTTATTCACCACGGAAACCTCATTTCCTGCATGCTTCATAATAGTCAGAAACGACTGGTCTGTCTGTCGGGTAGGGCGGGCCAGCTACACTTAACTCCTCAGGCGGGAAACAACACGAGGGTTTTTATTTGGAGTATTCCCCAGCACGTGTCTGTTATAAGTTCCTCGTCGTCACACACATGTAGGCACACATGAGCTCATTAATTAAAGCGGGCCGTGCGCGTGCCGAGGAAGTGTGTGTGCGAGTGTGTTTTTTTTTTCTCGGAGAGAGAAATTTAATATCTTTAGAAAAAATGTAACAACTTCTTTATAGCATCCCGGGAGTAGTCCGGACGCTCTGAGGAAGAACCGCATCAGAAACTTTTCCAGCTTTTAGCTCTTGGTTGTTAGTGATGCGCTGGCAATGGGATTGAGTTGAGTCGCGTAATGTACCCAGGGAAACGATACTCTCGTAAGAATCGAGTTCGCGGGGACGTCTGTCGCTATCTATGAGCGGTTAGCAGAACTATGTGTAATAATGGAACACGCGTTAACTGATCGTTAGAGATGATGAAAAATCGCGAAAATTTTTTGAGCCAACATATCCTCTATAACACTCTAGTTTATTCTTTCATGATTGGGTGGACAAGGTTTTGACTCGGCTAAGTTATTTGCAGACCAATCACGAACATCCTGCCTTAAAGTAACAGAATCCTCATTGGCCCAGTGAAATGGGGTAGCAGTTTCAGACATGCATGACAGCCAATAAGGAAAGAAAACTGTCGGACATGTGTACAGTACGTTGAATCCTAACAAACAGTCCACTTTTCCCGCGATAAACCATCATCTCTACTGATCGTATAATGCCTTGTTCGTTCGATGATACCGAGAGGAAGTATGTGTAAAACAGCGTATAAATAAGAAAATAAATGACATGGTGTACGTCAAATACATGCATACACACCAAGAAATAATTAAGATTTATTTGAACCATAACAATGTGCTGGATGTAGCCACGGGGATGCCATTAGCATTCTAAACGAGTGTTTATCTGAATCAATTGTATCCGAAACACGGGTGTTAGGTAATCTTCACAATGCAGAAACTGACGTCCGCATATATTGTACACAATTAATAGTAGCCTAGATAACACAAAGAAGTAATGTAGTCGGATATAACGCATAATATACAAGGTATTTAGCATACAATACATTATTAATAATAGCTTCCAGATTATACCCCCTGTGTCTCGAAAGGGCGCGAACCTATTACATTCAGATAAACAACTTGTTCATGTGCAGTCAAATCGACTTTATGCAATACTACTAGGAAAGGTGGATCGTAATAACAACGACAATGTTCGTGCCACATAGATTTATTGGAAACCAGCTGACCCGTGCGACTTCCTTCGCATGATATTCTTGTAAAGTCATTAAAATTAAGCCCACCATAGTTTAATAAAGTTTTTAGGTTTAAAATACTAATATTTCTTCTTTCAGGTTTAATGGAGTTATTAAATTACACCCTGCCATCGCTTCACACATGTTATATTTTAGAATGATATTTAGGACTTTGAATTGATTCAGCAACTTTTTTTTTGGGTTTTCTAGCCACTGAGCTACTGCGGCCCTCTTTTTGGGTGCTCTGGTTACTGAGCGACTGCGGTCTCACTATTGGGTGTTCTAGCCACTGAGCCACTGCGGCCCCACTTGATATATATCTGTCCACTAACTCACTGCGGCCCCACTTGATATATATCTGTCCACTGAGTCACTGCGGCCCCACTTTGAATAACTCTAGCCACTGGGCCAGTACGGCTTTTTGGAAGGAAAGGAGGACAGCGTATAGAGAAAAAAGAAAGGATAAATGACGGAATTTTTTTTAGCAATGCTTTTTTTTATGCAGTAATCCTAAGAAAAGCTTAATCCAGTACCTATTTACATACCTGATCATCATTTTTCCAGAACAGTTTGAGATGTCTCGATGAAACAAAGACTAAGTTGGTCCTGGGGTTAATATCTATGTACTGCGTAAATCTGATGTCAATACGTAAAATCCGTTCGGACAGACAGACAGAGAGACACGAAAAAAAATTAAAATTAGATATGGCTTAGTTATAAATTATACTATATGAACAAAATAATTAAAAGTGAAACATTCGAAAATTACAGACAGACGCTTCTATTTTATTTAGTAGTATAGGTATACTAACATATTGTTCATTTCTTTCTCGGGGTGTATGGCAGTTGCACAACAATAAACAATGATGCATAATAAACGAAATAATAAAATAAAAGGAAAACACTATGGAAGGAATTAATATAAAATGTCAAATGTAAATCAGAATCCATTAGGTGTTAGTCATAATGTTTATTATTAGTATTTCAGTGACTGAACTAGCAACATGTAAAGTGTGGGAAGGGAGAAACTCATCACGGAGTTGATTTTGATTTGATTGCTTTTATTTTCACGGCTACGTGTAGAGCTAAGACACTCCTTGCGGCATAGACTAAAGCTGAGGTAGACCGCTTATTCATCTTCTGTGCATGTACCCAACACTGACCTACCTCAAAGGAACGCGACTGTGAAAAAGTCACATGGTGAACAGTGATGGACGTGTTTGTTTATATCTTAATTTTTAAATGACTGGCACTAATATTTGAATTTAATCAAACTGTATTGCAAATTGGTTAGATGAAGTATAAAAACATCTCAAAACATGTGTTTGCAAATCAGTTTGCTAACGTAACATCCAAACAATGACGTTTTCTCATGTAGTGTTGGCAGAAAAACAGTTCAATGTCGGGACACGGAAATTGGTTGTGCGCAGCCAGCGAGATCGGTCTACCTCATCTTTAGTTTGTGACTTGCGGGTACGTATCTTGTCATACACTGCAATACTTGCTATAGTTAGTTCACGGTATCTTCGGCCTTTTTCGAAGCCTTGCTAAAGTTCTAATTCCAGGATATTACTCCGACTCGTGCAAACTAAGCTTAACTAAGTCTGGAAGATTACACCAGAGGGACAACGCACCGGATTCGTGCGCACTCTGTTGTAACAGCATTTTGTATAAGAACTATTTCTTACTAGTCGCTACCAACACACATGCTTTGTCACTGTTTTTATTCAAATTATTTATAAATGAAGCATTATAATTTAGAGATAAAATTTGAATAACATTTCAATTTAACAGAAAAAAAGTAACTTTCATGAACACAAGTATAAAACGCTTGTGATACAGGGCGTATTTAGGAAAAAAACTAAACACGCCATACATGGGGATATTTTTCAAAGGTTTGATTCCAAAAGGCCGAAGAAACCGTTAATGGACTATACCATGCTGTAGTTCTCAATATCAGCACGCCCTTCGGGTAAACTTATTTTGCTACTTTTATTGATTTCCCAAAGTATTTGTATCGTCGCGCATTACCGCCAGGAACTGGTTGTGCATGTATGTAACCGTGACGTCATGCAGGATCTAGTCGTCTCATGTGGGCGAGTCCCGCACATCACTAGTAGTTTTATAATACCCTGGGAGGTTCACGACGTTCGAGAGTTGGTCATCGTAACACACTCAGCTCTCGTTCTCGCGATCAGAGCTCTGCACACCGACCCTACGCCACGCTCGCGACGCCCTCTTCCGCGTTCTACGTTGTAAACTGTAGCATTACTACATTAAAAAAAATGTACCGACAGGCGTGGGGCCATAATTGAACAAACCGAACACAGATTTGTCTGTCACTTGTGAACATGTAACATCTAGAAAATACGTTTTTGGATTTCTTTTTAAATAGAGGAAACAATTGCTCTTCATGCATCGCTTAGGAATCAATCAGATGTTCTTTGTCGACCCCCGTGAGACAGCTAGCTGTGTGACGGTTTAAGTCGAAAGGAGTCCCGGGTTCGAGTCCCGGGTAAGGCACGGGCGTGAGTTTGTGTCCATCGTAACCGTGCTATGTAAGCCATTGCCCATGAGAAACTGTCACTTAAATCTGAGTGAGAACATGACGAAAGATGAAAATATTTAAATAAAAAAATTACTCTTCCGGTAGCATATCTGACTAGCATTAGATCTCGTGGATTTCTCAAACCGACAGGCTACACTGGGAGTATTAAATTACTCTTCCGGTAGCATATCTGACTAGGATTAGATCTCGTGGATTTCTCAAACCGACAGGCTACACTGGGAGTATTAAATTACTCTTCCGGTAGCATATCTGACTAGCATTAGATCTCGTGGATTTCTCAAACCGACAGGCTACACTGGGAGTATTAAATTACTCTTCCGGTAGCATATCTGACTAGGATTAGATCTCGTGGATTTCTCAAACCGACAGGCTACACTGGGAGTATTAAATTACTCTTCCGGTAGCATATCTGACTAGCATTAGATCTCGTGGATTTCTCAAACCGACAGGCTACACTGGGAGTATTAAATTACTCTTCCGGTAGCATATCTGACTAGCATTAGATCTCGTGGATTTCTCAAACCGACAGGCTACACTGGGAGTATTAAATTACTCTTCCGGTAGCATATCTGACTAGCATTAGATCTCGTGGATTTCTCAAACCGACAGGCTACACTGGGAGTATTAAATTACTCTTCCGGTAGCATATCTGACTAGTATTAGATCTCGTGGATTTCTCAAACCGACAGGCTACACTGGGAGTATTAAATTACTCTTCCGGTAGCATATCTGACTAGGATTAGATCTCGTGGATTTCTCAAACCGACAGGCTACACTGGGAGTATTAAATTACTCTTCCGGTAGCATATCTGACTAGCATTAGATCTCGTGGATTTCTCAAACCGACAGGCTACACTGGGAGTATTAAATTTTTTTCCAATTTCGTTTCTCGTCCCCTCTCAAGGCTGGTGGAGTTTCTTACAACAAATCCTTCCACATTTTCACATATTAAATTAAAATTCTGATTAGCATATGCTAATAAAAGTTAAAAACGTATTATTAAAATGAATAAATCACGTTGTAAAATCAAAACAAAATCTTAAAATTTTCTGTTTACTTGCAATACAGTGGCTTGAAAATAGCTCATCCAATATTGCCAATTTAACTCGTTGTTCTAAAGCTCACTATAGACTCAAGATCAGTGACGTTTGCTCGTGAATGTGACCACGACGCCACATTCCTGAACATTCCCGTTATCTAGAGCACGTTGCATACCACGCACGCCCTTATAATGCTGACTTAGGCTGTGTCCGAATTCGCCTGAAATGCATACTTGTACGTACCTGTCCCCGAAAGTGACATCACAAGTGCTGTCCGAATTGCACTTAAAGTATGCAAGTATAAAAGTATATGAATATGCGTATTTCTTGCGTACTTGTGTTATATGTGCCGCCATTTTGAGAAGCAATTTGTAGGTTACTATTGATATACGACATACGTAGTTATTTTATTTAGATTTTAGTAGGGTTACCTTACTGCTTGGCAACCTTAGAATTTTGAACTGAGTAAATAATTATCGTAAGGCGTACCTTAAAGAAAGGTCTAGACAGTATATTCGCACTAGGCCAATGTTTGTAAACTACAGAAGCTACGGTAGAACAAGCAATCAAAATTACAAACTCACATACGACCAAAAAGGCAACGAAATTTATGTAAATCAAATTGAAACATTATTTAATCCTTTTTTAACCCTATAACTTTCTGCAACTATCTAGTTATTTGTAGGAATATACATTCATTAAAAGTGATCAGCAGGCTAATAGATGCTGAGGCCAGCAAGACTGCTTGTTGTTTGGTGCCAAGGGTGAGTAACGTATACAAGGATGCAAGTACCTGAATTCGGACACGGCCTTAGGTGAGTACGACGATTGTGATGCAAACGCGCTTACGTGGCCATGTCCGTCTGCAGGTGAATACGTGCCTCGAAGTGGCGAGATTAAAATACGCGGTGCACGCTTGGGAAGATGGAAGCTGGTTTCCCACCATGATCCTCTTGTTTTGACGCGATTCTTTCACATGCTGGTCCGCTGTCATTCCCTCATTGCGTCATGCCACTGCTGATAGGCGTTACAGGCGCATACAGCGAAACAAAACTGTTTTAATTTGCTCCTGCATATTCAAAAACTTCACAAACGCCGCCAATTTCATCATCACATACTGTTGCTTCACTCTTACTCGGCACTTCTGAAATTACTACTTATTTTATTCTCTGTGCCCACTGTAAATCCTCCTGCCATAATAGCATTGTCATGTCGGCACCGATACAAATATTACACTCAGGCGTGAGTAGGGACAAGTAATGGAGCAGTGCAGAGAGCAAAATGAAGCTGCACTTTAACGAGATTGAATATAGAAAATAGGAATGTATTTAAACATTAGTTATTAGTCCACAAACAGTCTACAATACATTAAAACTATTTTTGATTTAATGGTCGTCTCAAATGCGCAGGTTATCTAATGAAAATACGAAAAAAAAAAAAATAATAATAATAATTTTCCTAATAACGTGATGCAATGTGGGGCGCACCTTGAGCACGTAATCCTCCTTCTCCTGCGCACACCTATCAGTGGAACTATATTTCGTAATTCGTTGCCAGCGTAACTACACATACTTGAATAATTTCTAACACTTCGAGGAATATGACCGAGTGTAGTTCAGGTAAATACGTCCTGGAAATATCTCTACCAGTAGATGTATAATGCAGAAGCTGGATCACCTGATATTTTCATCCAAAAATCAAGCTTCTTAACCCAAAATTCGAGCAATTTTATCGATTGGAAGCCACTTTTTCTTGTTTATAGAAGCTCAATTTTTCATCAATTTTCATCGAAAACAATTTTCATTAAAAAACCATGCATTTTAACCCAAAGATAAAGTAAAGTAACCGTTTTCAAGCTACTTTTTCTACCTTCTAGAAACCCCATTTGGTCTCAATTTTCAACTCTAAAAAACAAGCAAAATTAAGCCAAAATCAAGAAAATTTAAGTCAAAAATAAACAAATTTAAGCCAAAAATCAACGAATTTTATTGTTTTCAAGGTACTTTTTCTAATTTCTAGAAACCTCATTTGACCCCAATTATCATCAAAAATCAAGAAATTTAAGCCAAAAATCAAGCAAATTTACCAATATTTTACAAAATGGCCATGTTTATTATAATGATGATAGAATTCAGAATTTTAATTCAGTTATATGTGGACACCTATACGCTAAAATCAAATGAAAATACGATCTTATTATTCTTTACAGTTTATATTCGAAGCTCTACTAATTTTTTTAAAAACTTCTTCTATTTGCTCTAGAGTTTTACCAATATCTCGAAGTTCATATTTATCGTAAATGATTTCTAAGAGTGATAATTGTAAGTTTTGTAAATTTGAATGAAATTTTGCTAACTATATTTTTAAGGTGGTCTTAAAACACAACCCTCTTTTTAAAATGTTAGTTAAACTGCGTGGAAACAAATACGTTTTTTATTTTACTTATAAAGAAAATAAATTTATTAAGAGAAAGAAACAACTAATTTAAAATCACGAAAATTATTTTTTATTTGATCAAATCATTTATATTTCTAAAAATTCGTAAAACTTTTAAATGTAACCACTCCACTATAAGGCTAAAATATTTTATTAAAATATAGAAACATTTTGTTGATTCTTCCATTTATAAAAAAAAAAAATTATACATCTTCAGTAATTATTTCTTTCAAATAATCATAAGTTAGATTTATTTTACAAGTTAAAACAATATTACAAACAGTACCTGCTTCAACAGCTTTATAAAAATCAACTCTAATTACATATTTGTTTTTTTCTTTATGTACAGTAGATTTTATAAATAAACAATTTATGACATATAACGGTCTTCGCCCTCAAAATGAATAGTAATTAATATCACCATCAAAGTTTACAGTTGGTTTATGATAAAGTTCATTATTTCTATAACTGGTATCTAGTTTGGTATTTGAATTTATAAAATCATTATAAGCAAGAAATTCTTAAAGATAAAGATCGTTTTCAATGTTTAGATTCCAGTTTTCTTTAGGAAAAATTTCATTTCTACAGTTTTTAACATAAATATTTCTCACATTACAATGATCAAACATAGTAGCGTGTTTATACTGTTCAGCACAATTTATTCTATTAAGTTGAAAACCCACAATTACAAAATCAGGCATAACAAATTGTAAATAATTAAACTGACCTTTTATACCAAAGTTAAAAACAGTTGTTCCAGCAGGAACTTCTTTTTATAAAAATTGCCAATAATCAAAACTAATAGGTTTTATTTTGATCTTTTAATTTTTTTTCTTTAATTGCAATGGCTGTGAATTTTATTATTTTGTAAAATAAAATATTTTAATGCATGTAATTATTTCAAACACAACATAAAAACATGTTTTTAATGCTCATTTAATGTACATAAAATACATTCAATGTTCGTTCATCCTTTATTCAACACACATTTCTCCTCTAGTGAGCTTTATTTAAAAAAAAATTACTAAAGGTTTACGGGTATTACACTATGCCAGGAACCTCCCAGGTTTGCGGGCTTTTATACTTTGCTAGTGACCTGATATATATTTTTTTCCAGCCTTATTTTAGCACCTCCAAAACTCCATTTGGAGAAACCCAATCACCTCTCCATTCTGCTGGCCTGGTTTTTATTTATTTATTAGTGGAGAGGTGATTGGGTTTTCAATTTTATTTATTTAATATATATTTTTATATTTTTTTGTTTTATGGTACTCCCGATTAATATAGTGGGGTACCTTTCACTATATGAATCTCTCCACTCTATACACCTGATATAATACAGCAGAGCATAGAGAGATTTTTTTTGGTTGGAGATTAAGAACCATTTTATTTGCATCAATTCTCATATATTGAATATATGGGCTAGAATAATTATAGTTTTTAACTCAAATTTTGAATTATTTGGTGATGATCTAATAGTACAAATATGGGCACCTCATATTCACATTATTAAATTATCTGCTCAAACCGGGAGTCGAATCCAGGCCTTTCTCATTTTAAATCAAGCATCTTGTCGCTGAGCCACCACGGCAAGACGAGCATCGTGACTACTAAAAGTCTTCATGTTGCGAGTTGGAAACTTATTATCATGAATCACGCAGAGTGTTTGGCTTGTGGCTACTAGATAGTGGCACAGTTGTTATAAGCTGCTTCCTGTTGCCGCAAGAGTCTGCTGAAGTTATTTCGTGGACAACTGTACAGATAAGTGTTTCCTTTTGCAACAAGAGTGCACTAAAGTTCAATTTTTGGATGTAGGTAAGGAAAACTCGTGTGCAGTTCAAGTTCAAAAGATGGAGCTATAGTATGAAATCTTTAAGATTGTTTCTGTACTTCCCATTATTAATTTTTCTACTCAAATCTATTGTGATAAAACCATAATATTCATCCCAGAATTTTGCATAGATCTCTTTACATTTCTCATAAGACATGTCCCCACCAATAAAATTGCTATAGATGTGTTTAAAATTTTTGTCATCTTGTTTAAATATACACAGGAAGCTCGCATTGTCTCTCACCAGTTGCTTTGGTACTTTCGAATATGTTTGTGCTGAATAAAATTCATTAATATTTTCATGTTTTACCATAGTGAAATATTCACAGACGACATCCTGGTTTTCTAAAATGACATCATCAAATATAATTAGAGACTCATTTTCATATTGGTCTAAGGGAATCCTTTCATCACTGTTATTATAAAAATATGCCATTTTGTATTAAACTTGTGGGATATGACATCAACATAATTTTGTAACTGAATATATTTTGTTTGATTAAAACTTTTTGAACAATCATACAATTTATTAAAATTTAGCCATCCTGGTTTATAAATAAAATTAATCATCAAGTTGGTTTGTCAGCAATTGCTTGGACCAACTATAACTGCCCTAATATTTTCAGGCAAAAGTTAGCCATTCATTTTTATTAGCAACTCCTTCAGAAATTAGAACACCAACACCCCAATCAATTTTCTTCATCCAATATGATAATTTTTGCAATAAATCGATAAAAAAGCATTTAAGTTAAATAATAGTTCCATTCTAAGGAAAAAGCTTCACTATGATATAATTCATCAAGATAAATCGATTGCTTTGATTAGTTTTCATGCGAAATTTTTAGCTCCTAATATAGACAACAATACTATAACAATTGAAAAACTGAGTGCTGTTGTTGATAAAAATGAATTTATCGCTATTCCTAAAGGACAATGCGATATTGAATCTTTAAAGGAAATTATAAATTCAATTGACCCATTTTCAACAAATAACATTGAACTGTTATCAAACAATGTGAAAAATAGAGTTGTGATTAAATCTAATTTTGATATTAGATTTGATGACCGATTATCCAATAGGCTTGGTTTTTAGATAAATATGATTATTGAAAAAGAAAAAGTCGATGAATGTACTAAGTCACCTAACTTTAATTAATTTTGAACAATAAATGTTCATTGTTATTTGGCATATGAAATGTTTATAAAATATGACGAATCTAATCATTTAGAAAGGGATATAATTACTAGTTTTCAATCAAAGACTATGTTTGGTTTCAGAGATTATGTTAGTTATGAACCACCATATCTGATTTTTATTGAATAAATAATGAGCGATTTAATCACATTGTTTTAGAAATTGGGGATGAAAATGGTAAACTGATAGATTTTGATGATTCTGATATTGACATTGTTTTGGAAATTAAAGATGTTTAAAATATATTATACAAATAAAATAATATAAAAATTATACATTTTGATACCCATATGTTTATGTATATATCTTATAATACAATCATTTTATTATGATAAGGACTTAATGCAATCTATTAACTTCTACTCTACATATTTCATGCTTTTCACTCCTTATTAAATTCATTGTTCTATATTATATTTTATTTTTAAACAAACACTTCTTATAGTCCTTAAATGTAATTATCTTGTTAACAACACACTTCTTTACTCCTTTTGATCTTTTATTTCCTTTACTTTCAACTCTACGTGCATACTTTTTGCTCTTAAACCAACAAATTTTTTCATTATTTTCCCATTACATTCATATTCCACCTTCCCTATAACATTCTTATTTATTTGTTGCATGTTATAGATATTGTTATTTGAATAATCACTTGTATCAAATTTTTCTATCATTGTTTTAATGGCTTCGTAAAAATTATCCATTTTTATATTATAATTGCACGAATCAGCACATTAATAGCACATTTATATTTTTATCACCATATATTGGTTTCATTAATTTATAATGAATATCATACATATTATCATTAAATATAGTACTTCTTTTGAAATTTGGTTATGCTACTTATTTTTTGCAAATCTTTCCATTTATCAGTCTTATATTTACTCTATTCATAATATTTTCCATAGTTTTACCAAACACAGAATTATTCATTAGTTTATAAAAATCTTTTTTAAAGTCATTTTTAGCATTAGTTCTCATTGATGTATTAAATGTATTTACATCTTCAATCAATCAGACTGATTAAACGTCAATATTCTATGTATTATCGCAAGCCGTAATCCATTATTTAGGCTCTGTTTTCAATTATGATAGTGAATTATATATTTTTTTATTACCTAAAGTTATTAATAATTTAGACTGATTTGTTCCTTGAACTACCTTATTTTCTGGACAAAATGGAAGATCTTTATGCAATTTGTGTAGATCTTGTGGATACTCTAAATCTAATTCTAGAATGTAGCCATGATCAGAATCATCATTAAGATTTAATATATAATTTTGCCAAAAAATTTAATTTAAATTCTGGATAATCAACCCATTTGGTACCACCATATAGTTAATATTGTGACATTGCCCAACCATATAAATGATTAGCATCGAGATATGCTAAATAGTTGGACTATTTATTTGGATTAGAATCTTCTAAATATTTGTTATTGGCTTTTTACATATCACTTACGACATTGCTATATTCCACTTGGAATTCCTTTTTCAATCACTAAAATCATATCATAGTTATGTAATAAATCTAATGGCTATTTAGTCATTTTTAATATTGCATCCCAAGATAATCCTGGGGCTGTAAAATAACATGCATGTTCTAAGTCATATGCATTTATACATGTATTTCTAAAAATTTCGAATACATCTGCTAATAATAACACATCACTTTTTAAATATAAAGAGTGATATTCACCAAGGTTTTTCATGTTAAATTGGTTCCATACAAGTTTTGCATGCTCGAAATCGGCATCAGTTGTGTAAGATTAATTTAATTTATCGTAAAATTCACTTTTTGGCGGAAGTTCAGTTTCTTCGAATTTCTTATAACTAAATAAGCTTGATCTTTTGGAAATACTTTTGGGTGTGTTTAATTAGTTCTTTATTTAAACTAGATGGTAATTTATTTAAACTACTGGCCATAAATTTATGTGTGTCTATAAATCTTATTTAAAATTTTCTGTTGCTTCCTCAAAAGTAATAAACTTTTCTGCATTATTTGCAATTAAATCTATATTTTTATCATCATATCTTCTTTAATAAATAAATGAGCATCATAACCAGCTAAATTAAGAAAAAAATTTGAACAAAATTGGGCAATTTTAATTGCGGATCACAATTATTACATTCTGAATTGATGAATTTTCCAGTTATATGATCATGATAACATACTTTTTTTTATATTTTCCTTTGTATAGTCACATTGGCATACAGTAGATTTTTTAGATTTATAATAAGTAGCATTTTATTCTTTTGTTAGTGGACGCATTGGTTCAATTTGCAAATATATTTTTCCAATTTATTCTACTTCTTTCTTCATTAATTCTATAAGCTTTTTATGTGCATTTAGACCTCGATATACAACTGGGGGTTTATAATCACCATAACTAGATACAATATAATAGCAAAAACCCAATACTTCATGTAACTGATATTTCATAGTCTATGATTCATCATTCAACTTTAAATCAATGGAATTTATTTGTTCATTAGTAAGATTATATCTTTTTTTAACTATCTCCTTATAAAAGTAATTATCAATAACGTCTTCTGTTAAAACTGGATATTTTTTAATTAAGTTAAATTAATCTAATTCTCTTTGGTTTAGTTTAGTGGTTGATATTTTCTTTAGAATTGATTCAAAATCTGCACATATTGTAAAAGGAACCTTCATTGTATGTTCGTAATTTTTCAATTTTATTTGCTCTCCTCGAAGGTATACTGATTCATTTTTAGAACAGTCTCCTGTATGTTTATTTAATTTCTCTCGAGATTTAAAAAAATTGAAGGCACATATCACATATATATCTTTAGCCATGCTTATTATTATTTTTGCACAGAAAGCAACCTCGATAAATTTTTAATCCAACAATAATGGGGGTTTTCATTGTCTTTGAAATAAAATAAATTCATGTGCTTACCTTATTTATTTTTGGTAAGTTTAAGTCGTTATACTGTGGATTTATCTTCAGTAGTGTATAAATTTTTACATGTATCAATTTGATTGTCTATTTTTGGTATATCATAAATTTTTATAGGTTATTCATAATGATCTAATACTTTGTCAATATTAAGACCCACATTTTTATATTTAGATACTCTTTGTAGGACTTTTCCTACTGAAAACAATGCAGACTTTATTGACCAAAGAAAACATTTTTGATCATTATTTTTCACATTAATACATGCTTTTTTATTGTTAATCACTTCTGCTAGTTCAATATATGATGCTCCATTCAATGCTAATTGTATTCCAATAACTCTATATAAACTCCATCCTGAACCTCTTCTTTGAAATTCAGATAATTGGGTAAGTAATTCCTGTTTTATGATTTTGTATATCTTTATAATTTCTACTTTGTTTAATATTATATGATTATATGACTGAAATGTAAATTACTATACTTGATAATCTTCCTGCTTGCGACAATTGCTATATAATTTAATGCTACTTTTTACCGCTCTAATGTTCTAAGATGATCACACATTATCTCAAAAACTTGATTTTTTTTATAGAAGTTAAAAACTGATTAGGCTGCACTAAATTAAAGGAATTCTTAATTTTATATGTTGATATCATACTTCTAAACGCTTTAATAACTAAGTAAATTTGATTGGTTTTTCTATTTATTTTGCTTTCGAATATGTTAGTAGATTAGGGGAACATTAATTTTAATTCTTTTCTATCTTGCTTATATAATTCATGAAATTGGCATCTTATAAAGGTAAAGTAGTAAAATTATTCCTTGTTATCCATTCTGTTACCCGCTTACTTTTATTTCTAGGTTGTACAAATAGATTATTAGAGAATGGAAATATTTTTAAAAATTTATTCCTATCTTTTGAATATAGTTGTTTGATATTGACATATGAAAATAGTAAATTTGCAAAGTTTCTTTTTCTTTGCTTGTTTCTAATAAATGGTATAATACATGTAATTAAATTATCCTTCCTTAGATTGTACCAATATTTAATTTTAAATTGTTTAACTAAAGCTCTTAGCTCCCATACTCTCTTTTCGCTCAACACAACTGTTAGATTGTGCACTGACATTTTTGCTTTTATCTATAAAAAAATCAAGAAGCTTTTAAATTATATATACAAGTAAATTTCTTGTTAAGACGATAATAACTATATTCACTAATACAATTGTTACATATTGTTCTAAGTATGTCCTTATTTCTTGTATGAACTGAAAATAATTTTATATATTTATTCTCATTACATACTCTACATGTTTTGTTGGGTATATCATGTTGAATTTCATTTAGAATACTACGAACACATTGTTTGATTTAGTATTTTTATGCTTTTTGAGAGATTCAACACAAACATATTTTCCACATTCACACAATACTTTCTCCCTTTTTAACACAAAATTTATTTTTGGTGTTTTCAATGACACATTTTTTACAGGTGTTCTAAAGCCTATCCTTATTTGTATTATGGTATTAAAATTTTTCAGTGTTTAATACTTCACCACACTTTTTACATTGTTTAGATATGGCATTATTTTCCGCTTCATTGTTGGGCAGTGATTTCATTTCTGTGTTTATTTAAAAGGAAAAAAATCTTAATGATAAAAAATGTATTTTAATTAAAATAAAAATTTAAAAAAATAAAATGAATAAAATTAAAATTAAAAGTAGAAAAAAATAAAATAAATAGAATAAAATAAAAAATAAAACTATTAAAAATAAATTAATAGAATAAAAAAATATTAATAAAATTAAAATTAAATTGCTGCTCAACAAGTTCAACAATTCATTTGAATAGACTAAACTGCATGGCCTAAAAAAATAAAAGTATGTTGCTACCGAATATCAACTATACGAATCTAAATATGGGGGAAAAATTAGTTGTATTCTAGGTGGTAAATATAAAATTACTTTACCAGTTCGTTATGTAAAAAATTTGATAAAAATACTTTACAACTTATAAATGAGAAACAAGTTTTTATAACATATAAAGGTTTAAAATAACTGAAAAATGGAAATACTATGCATGGTTTAGAATTCTCTTAAAAATGTAAATATTATTATATTTTTAATATATCAATTATCTTTTTTTTAATATTTCATCTGATTTTTAGCTTATTTCGATTGATTTCGGCTAAAATTTGCTTGTTTTTGTGAATGAAAAATCCAAGCGTCTACCTTGGAAAAATGGTAAATTTGCTTGAATTTGGGGTAAAATTGCTTGATTTTCAATTAAAACAGCTTGTTTTTATAGTATGAAATATCTTGTATGGCCATTTCGTGAAATATTGGTAAATCTGCTTGATTTTTGGCTTAAATCGCTTGATTTTCAATGAAAATAGCTTTTTTGTTTTTTTGTTTCTAGAAACGTGAAAAAGTAGCTTGGAAATGAGAAATTTGCCTGATTTTAGCTTAAATTTGCTTGATTTTGATCGTTTTTCATCGAATTTCAGATTTTGAGTTTTTAATTTTTTTGTACTTTCGTTAAAAGTAAAGGGAAGTAGTTATGATAGTTTTTTCTTGTACTTTTGGTGGAAATTGCCGGAAAAAGTGCGCTGCGCCAGAACTCTCCTTTTACATCTACTTCTACCCTTGAAGACAAAAGTCACACGAGAATAGTTTTCCCAGTTTTATCACGTCTTTACGTTCACACTTCATCTCATCAACCTACATTATCGTGAATGTGATTCTTAATTTTCGCATGGTTACGGAAATTAACATGGTGGACTGTGTATCACGTGAAGTATAAAATAATATTTGACTGGAATACGATGCATTCAGCACTCCATCGCCATACAGACTACCAGTCAATAAAATCGCACAGTACCGTAAATTATTCTGTGTAATTTGGACCAATAATGCAGCTGTAAGAGGGAAGACAGAAACAAGCTGAAGTCGTGTTCCTGCAGTGGTGAATAGAGGCTAAATTCTTCTAGCTTGTTTTAAATATCTTTAAATGTGCCAGTAAGTGTTAACGTTAAAATGTATGCAGTTACGTCTAGAGATTTCCTTCCTTTAAATTTGTTTGTAGTTAAAATTATTTGATTGGCAGTGAATCTGGCATGGACATAAATATGCATAATTTTATTATAGGAAAGCTGTTACTCAGATGCTATTTAAAATGCGGTGTGTAAACCTCAGGAGTGAATCCTAACTGAAGAACAAAGGCTACAGAAAACTAGGAAAAAATCGAAATGAAGTGTTTTTGTGAACAGCGTGAGTAGGCCTAAAACATAGAGCAATGCTTAAAAAATAAACTGTATGAAGAAGAAAGACTTCTTATCTTAAATGTAATAGTATTAGTGCTAGACTAGCGTGAAAAGAGATAAAAATTTGACATAAAAATTACGGTCTATATTTAAATACAGGCTTATACATTGTACATCGGCATAAACATACAATGACAAAACACTCGTAACAAAGCGTGTTCTAACCATCATTATGTCGATATTTGGAAGTAAATCTTTTCATTCCTGAGTGGACGCGTAATTAAGACATTTTTCCTTCAGCAGCGACTCTGAGGTCAGTCGTAGATATTTTTCGTATTCTATAAATCACGAAGGAACCAACTAAGGTCAATGGATAACTGGTGGCGGGGTTCGTTTATCCCAGCTGATAGAAGGGAGAGGCGTGAGGAATTCCTGCGGGCAGCAAGACGGAAATGATGCGTGGAGAGGGTTCCTTCTCGGCTGCTGCGGCAGTGGGGTGAGGAGGTGATGGAAAAGGACCGTGCGTGGTGTAGTTCGGTTGGAGAGATGCAGGGGGCGTGGCAGGCAGATAGGGGCTACCCGTTCCGGAAAATAAAAATCCCGGTCACACGAAACCCGACGATGTCGCAGTTTCGGGAGCGGGCTATGACGGTCGTAGAGGACGGGGGGAAATATTAACAAGAGCTGTAACTTATCCTCACACTCAGATTCCAGCTTCCCCTCTTTTCCGCCCAGGCCATTCCAAACCTTCCATCAGGCTGTCGCTGCGGGAGCCTGGGACTCGACAAACAATAACAGGAATTCGCTTTCTTCCATCCGCATCAGCGCTTGAATGAATACAACTCGCGGAAGTTCATCCGATGTCAAACTATTGCCTTCTGTCGCACACAGGCAGAAGTATTAAGAGTGGGATGGACCCCGCATTTTTGTAAAATATTTGTATGCGCGAATGTATCTCGATAAATAAATGTTCTGCAAATACGACTTTTTGCCGGAAAAGATAAAAAGACAATTACATATGCTCCAAATTTTTACTTTTGCCATATTTGCATTTTTAAAGCTTACCTATGCCCTTCCCTTAAGCGGGAAGAGAAAAGTACAAAGATACGGACGTGGTTTAATATGTGGGCTTTCATCGCATGTAAGAAAACCCGTATGTTGCAGATCTAGTTTGCACAGCACAGCGTTAGGACGGAAATACTGCACGCAATTCGCGTAGGAGCGTGAGGCACTAGGCGTGCGTGTTAGTGTTGCCCGTATGGCTCCCTTGCTTCTTGACCTTGGACTTGGGGTTCCCACGGGGGTCCTTCCCACTCTTAAAATGTTAACATAAAGGTATAGTAAAACTCACCGTGAGCACAACTTTTCTTTGGTAACCAATGTCCTACGACACTTCTGTCAGGAGTTAAATGGCCTGCGGATACCTGCTGCGTGACTCTCCGGACCTCAACATTTTTAATTTTTACGTTTGGGGATATGTCGTGTACCCAATTCTTGTGGCCATCACGGGGAACTTAATCTACCGGGTAAAAGCTAGTTAACTAAATTAACGGGAATGCATTCTACAAACATTTTAGTGTGCTGTTGTCTCAGATGAAAAATATTTTTACAGACTGTCTTAAATACACGCAATAGTACATCCCAGAAATTGCAGGTTTTTTCGGTACAAAAAATCCCATACATATTTCGTCATAAATATTTATTATTTATATCTGTATTGCCAACATTGGCAGACTAAACCAAATTTCACACTATTAGAAGTGGTAGTAACAATGACGCATGGCAGTAAGTTTTAAAGTTATAAAGAAGAGAAAACTATGAAAGGAAATATGGCACCATTTCTCTAACAGGCCAAACATCACCAGGAACAACACTCAGCAACTTCCCTAGAGAACCACTAAACAATGACACTGCTGATGTAAACTCATCATCAGGCCTTTGTCAACAGGTTCAGTCATCACCAGCTAATAACATGCTCAAAGTGCCAACATCTGAGCGTAGACCTACAAAAAAAAAAAAAAAAGAACCTCAGAGCTTCAAAATCCAGGGCAGCCATACTCATCACTAGTAAACCTGATAAAACTGTGAAGAAACCTCTACAGCATTCAGGAAAACTACATAAACACAAAAAGCTCTCGTGGATTCATCAGCTAGACCATCTATCAATTGCAAATGAATCATCACATGACGAAGACTGGACTTGTAGATCGTGTAAGCTGACATTTTCTTCATACAAGAAGAAGAAAAATCGAAAGAAGTGGACGCAGTGTTCATTTTTCCTTATTCCTTATCACGAACTTCGCCAAAGCGAACAAGTAAATGACCTTGCTTACATGTGTGACTTGAGCATCAATAGTGATGATTAAGATAAGAAATACTATATAATGAAATAATATACTTAACAATTGGAGCTTAAATATTTGTTTGTCAGAATTTATACGCAACAAAAGTGGTATGATTTTTTTTTCGTTTTGGGCTATCGGTATCTGGCGTGGAGCTTCGGAGCTGTTCATGCTATGCCATTCCGGTTGGCTGGTGGCCATATTGGATCCAGGTGACCTTCACATTTGACGTTGACCCTGATGACCTTTATCCCTAGTGATCTTGAAATTCCAAAAAATTAAATAATCCAAAAATTAAAAAAAGTTCAGAAAAATTATTAAAAATTTATAAATATTGTGTTAACAATTATTGTAAAAAATCTAAAAATAAAGTAATTAGCAATAAAAGATTTAAAAGTGCATTACTAAAAATTATTAAAAAATTATTATTAAAAATGATCGAAACATTTACTTAGAAAACTTATATTTCTGGAGGTAACCCTCATCCACGCCACCCTTCAACTATACTCATTCTGTTGTGTGCAGCCATCATAATTTTTTCTTTCTCATTTTTTTATGAACTGGACGCCCCATTGGATTTTAGTTTGTCAATTGCTTATACATTGCTGGAGGACGCCATATTGATTTTTCGTTTGTCATTTGTTAATATGTTGCTGGAGAATTCCATCTTGGTTTTTTATTTTGTCATTTGTTTATACTTAGCTGGATGACGCCATCTTGGTTTATTCATTTATCATTTTATATACATTGCAGGAGGACGCCATATTGGTTTTTCATTTATCAATTTTTTGAGACCACCATCTTGGACTTCATATGTTTTTAACCTGTAGATAGCGCTAATATATTAATTCATCCACCAGGCGAGTTACCGATGTAGCCACCAGGTTGCAACCATATTTGCTTATGTATTTAAAGTATAGATCGCACTATCGGCATCCTCCATTTTGGATTCTATTTTCAACAGATAGGTTGAGCTATTCCTCGATTCAGCCATCAGGTGAGCTGGCGGCACTTATATATATATATATATATATATATATATATATATATATATATATATATATATATATATATATATATACATAGGAAAAAGCTCTAATTTTTCATCCTATAAAAATTTCTAATCAAAAATATACCTACATGCATGATGCGGGACTTTGACAACATGCATAATGTATTAAATATATATTTTTCATTAAAAATTTTAAATTGTTCAGTTTTAAAAAGTATTTTTTAAATTATATAATTAAACTTATAGTACAATAGTATTTAGTACATTAATTTTAAATTAAATACTTTGTACTTTAAATTTTAATTATGTTCTGGCACTATTAGGTAACCAAGAAATATAAAAGAATTTAATAACAGGTATTTTTTTATTCAATTAAGTTATTACATTCACTCATGCCCTCGAAAAAAATTACAATATTCTTCAATATACATGCATCTCAATATCCTACAACTTTGTTGTAGGTTAGACTTTTATGCATCTTGCTATTCACACTCGTGTTGTCCTTGTGCGAATATATCATGACATTTATTACACCAACACATTGTCCAGGGCGGGTTATGTAGGTAACTACACTTTTGAGAATATGTACCGAAGTCACAAGAGACCAGCTTGCAGCAAACCTGCTACCGACGTATTGATGATAAATGCACTTCACGTTTACGAGTCTTTGCACGTCTAAGTAAATGATAGCTACCGCTGAACTGCTTACCGCACATGTCACAGAAATATGACATGCAACAGGAATTCTTGGCACAATTAAAGCGCTTATGTCGCCGTACATTGTGGCCGAAAGTAAATGTTTAATCATAACAGTGACACTGATGATGACGTAGTGGTCCAGGCAAAGACTCGGACGGACCTGTTGAGATGCGGGTGCTGGAGCTAAAGAAGCAGGTAACGTTGGCAGTGATTTTGTAGGTAGGCCTACCTCAGACGGAAATTTCGATGGATCGACTGAAGATTTCATAGGCATCACAGATGAAGAAGCCGATGGTACTATACCGTCTGTAGATGATCGTGCTGCACTGGTGGAAGTAGATGATGCTAGTGATGTAGCCATCGCATCTAAAGAATTCGATTACATTGGTGAAACAGGAGACATCTCACTCGAAGAAGAAATCGATGGCGAGAAAACCAAAGTTTCCACTTTCTTTTTAACTTCGTGTCCATGGAAGCACCTCGACCGCACTACTCATCACGTGTACCGTCAGGAATCGTTCGAGATGCACGGACTGAGGAGGGATATTTCGTACTTGGAAATTCCGGCCATGTTGGACTTTGTGATAATTCCCTATTACCCTGTGTAAGTGCTTGGAAGTCTGTTATGTACAGTGTGCACAGGACGGAAATTATCGACGCTCAAAATCAGTGATATGACTTAGTTATCAAACAAGCCGGCATCCCCAATTATTCGTCACAGTTTAACCTCGTCGAGATTTACAAAGTCCACCTTTTTTTTTTTTCAACGACAAATGGCGAAGGGTGGTGGTGTATCGCCGCGGTGCTAGACACTTTTATTGTAAAGTGCAAATACAATTCACCCAGGAAGCGATTAAATATACCGAGGGACCTGGCTATATATATTTTTAAAGCGTGATTTTTTAAATAAAATATCCATCTTTCGGGTTGAGAAGTAGGACTACATAATCTTGTTTTAAGATACGTGGAATTTTTATTTCGACTTGTGACCCACACACTCACACACACATACACACACACACATTCACACGCTCGCACACACGGTCCGAAATATCCCAATTGCAGGCGAGACTGATAGACACATTAAAACACTATTAAGAAAAAGTATACTTAAAGAAGTGGTCGCGAATCCTATTACGGAAGTAAACGAGACACGCGCAGTCGTAATCTCGCGTACACATCCAGCCATACTGCACCCACGTGTTGAATTGGACTTTACTCTTCCTGCTGAACACGAAGGCTGCAGCAGGTGGTGCATGCAGGCCACTGGGAGCCTGGGAAAGGAGGCGAGCAGCTCGCTTGTCCACAGTGGTTTCACGTTAGCTATGTTTAATTTATTATTCCAACAGAGATCGATTGCACATTCATTTATCATGCAAAACTTTAATAAGTTGCAAAAAGAACTCACGAATGCACATTTATTTAATCATACAAACATTAACACGGCAGAAAAAATAAACATACTTTTGTCTTTAGGAACTTAGAGAATACACAAGGGCACACTGACAGGAGGATCCAGGTTTGACAATTGGGAAAAATACACACGTTACCACACCGACGGATTAGAAAAAGTCAGAACATACTGATGGATGAAAAATATACACTTTACCATACTGATTCGTGAAAATAAGACATACCATATTCATGGATGCAAAATAAAACACTCATCACACACACACACACACATCTCTAACACCTTTATTTCTTATAAAACACAATTTATTTAAAACAAAATTAAAGCCAGCGTACAGTGAAAATATGATATATAGAAGTCTCTGCACCTTCCATTCATGATCTGCTTCATGCTAGCTAACAAGTATTAGAATATTTCTCATATGAAACATAAATTCTAGCATAAATATTTATTAGGTTGGCCATGCCTATACATAGACACATCAAATGTGAAACAACATACAGTGAAAAAATTCTAAATGTTTAACCCCTTACACCAAAGTTAATTTTGTAACAATCGATAGGAAAAAGAAAAAAACACACACACACACAAGTTGCCATAGGGGGAAATATAGCTTCAATTCGTAAACATAATACATAATGGTTGGTCAGGGAAGTACCCTACCAGAAGAGATGAAAAAAATTCTGACCGACTTGCTAGTTGCTAACTTATCATCGCCACCCTACCAGGGAATAGATTTTTTAAATGTGAAAATATATCTCGTCCTTATGTTGTCTTCACTCATCTTATACTCATGGACGCACTTTAAACAGACTACTGACTACTGGCAGACTGACCTCTCACAAGACTGGCTCATAATGACCCATAAATGAACCATAAATTACCCATAATGACCCTTGATGATGCATAATGCCTCATAAAACAACACCCATAATGATCAATAAATGACCCATAATGACCTATAATGACCCATAAATGACCCACAACGACCGATTGTGGTGCGTGGTGCATGCAGTGCTAAGTGCAGTGCATGTGGTGCATGCGGTGCTAAGTGCGGCGCTCATTGTGGTGCATACAGTACTGATTGTGTAGCATGTGGTACTGATAGTGCTGTATGTGGTTTTGATTGTGGTGCATGCATTGCTGATTGTGGTACACGTGGTGCTAACTGCTGTGCATGCGGTGTTGATTGCGGTACATGCAGTGTTGATTGCAGTGCATGCGGTGCTAATTGGTGAAGATTGTAAAAAAAGTGATGAAAAGATTGACTCATGCCGACTGACTCTTTCCGTAGGAGTCAGAGACTGACTCTGTAGACTGACTCCTGCATGTGATGTCTCAAAGCCCGCATGCGATTGGCCAGACGTAATCACGTGGCAACTCGGTGATCGGCTGGTCGATGTTCGGAAAATATGTTAATGGTGTAATACGATTTTTTTCAAAGTCAATATGATGTCACAGGGCTTGCATACACATATATTATAAGCGATGGGGTGTCAGCTGAGAGGCTTAGTAAGACAACGACTAACATGAAAGGTGGATCGTTTCAGCTAGCTTCTACGCCAGGTAATCCATGGCCAGTTACGTTAAAGTGGAGTGGATATTGCCCACCAATGATTTCTCACCATCGATTTCTTAAGTAGAGGTCTAATGCGGATACAAGCGCAACGCAATAAATAAGATAAAATTCAAGCAAATTATGGCAAAAATTCAGTTAATCTCTTTTTTCTTGTAAAATCTTTCAAATTGTAGCTCAAAATGGAGAACATTTAAAGCCAAAATAAAACAGATTTCAACATGTTTCAGACTCCCTGAGCAGCGTATTTTTAAGCCTAATCAGCAAGCTATTTCATCTTATCGCCTTAAAATTTCAGCTCCATTTTATCTTTCTTCTTAATAAATTTTCTCTTTATATAAATAAAAATGGAATCCCTCCTCAATAAGTTGAACAATTAATTTGAATTCACTAAACTAAAAAATCTGGAAAAGGGGAAATGGTTTACTGCTACGGATTTTGAAATTTATGAATCTAATTTCGATAAAAAAATTAATTGTATTGTAGATGGTAAGTTTAAAGTTTCATTATATTATAAAAGATAAAAATGCTCTGAAACTATTAACTGAGAAGGAAGTTTTTATATCATATAGAGGCTCAAAAGAAATGAAAAATGGAAAATTTTTCCATGATCTAAAATTCTCTTAAATTTTTTTATCTTATTTTGTGATACTTTTTTTGACTAATTGATTTGGCTTGCAGATTTAGATTAAATGAAGTTTGTTTAACCGGAAAAGGATCCTGCTCAATGGGATTTTTTAATTGCTTACTTTAAGTTGTAGAATTGGATTAAATTAGCTTGATTTTGAGAGTAAAATTGATGAGATAAATTATGTCCCCAGAATATTTTGAGAAAGTTGTTTGAAAATGTGAAATTTACTCGATTTTTAGTATAATTATTGCGCTGCGCTTGGTTTCGCATTGGACATATACTTTCTTGTTCGACTGAGATGTCTCCTGTTTTACTAGCACCATAAATTTTTCCAACTGTGATGACTACATCACTAGCATTATCTACTTCCACCTGTGCAGCAAAATTATCTACAGATGGTAAGGTACCATCAACTTCTTCAGCTGTGACGCCTACGAAATCTACAATGGAGCCATCGAACATTTCGGCTGAGGTACCTAGAACAGAATTGCAGGCGTTACCCGATTCTTTAACTCCAGCACCTACATCTCTAACATTCCATCCTAATATTTGCCTGAATCACTACGTCGTCATCAGTGTCAATTTTGTGATAAGACATTTACTTTAGGCCACAATGTATGGCGACATGAGGGCTTTATTTTTTCCAAAAATCCCTGTTGCGTGTCATATTTGTGTGACAGGTGCGGTGAGCAGTTCAGCCGTAGCGACCATTTACTTAAGACATGCAAAGACTTGTAAAGGTGAAGTGCATTTCTCATCAATACCTCGGTAGCAGGTTTGCTGCAAGCAGGTTTCTTGTGACTTCGGTACATGTTCTCAAAAGTTTAGTTACTTACATAACCCGCCATGCACAGTGTGTCGGTGTAATAAATGTCTCGATATTTTCGCATAAGGACAACACGAGTGTGAATATTTACATGCACAAAATACTGTAATCTAAAATAAATTTGCATATATTGAGATGCATATTGTTACAAAGTTCGCCTTCTGGCCACTCTTGAAATTAAGGGCTAGATGGGTTTGTAGTTGTGATGTCTAGGGGCAAGTTACACTGAGAAAGCAGGGGAGAAAAACTGTATAACTATTAATAGCCTACCTAATTAGTATCGTATTGCGTTTCTGAATTATCGGGGCTTGTCCCACCTTGTGTTGAGTCCCGAGGCTGCTGTACTGAGGCGGAGTTACGACGTATGGCACAACAAGCTCCTGGAGTACCCCATTCTCGTCGGAACCACGACGGAGAAAGACGCTGCCTGCCACCGTAATTCCCGATATTCGCGTCACATGTTGCAATCCGCCTGCTTCCTGATTGGTAGTGGGGGTTCCTGCTTACCAGCGTTTTGCGAGGCACACCCCGTTTGCAGCAACCTCTTTCCTGGTTTGTACTTAGTGAGAGGGCGTGTTCAGGCAACAATGAAATTAACGGCGCTTTCACGCCAACAGAACAATATATATTGAAGAATATTGAAATTTTTTATGGCTTGAACGACTGTAATAAATTAATTGAAAATAGAAATACCTATAATTAAAATTGTGTTATATTACATGTTTACCTAATTTGCCTAAATATAATTAAAATTAAAAGACACGCAAATAAAATAAGATTAATTGAAAAGTATTATATAAAGTACCATTATACTATATGTTAAGTTATAAAATTAAATAAAAATACTTTTTAAAATTGAACAACTTAAAATTTATAATGAAAATAAAAAACATACATATATATATATTTTATAAATTGTGCATGTAGTCAAAGTCCTGCACCACGCATGTAGGTATATTTTTGATTGGAAAATATTTAAATTGGATGAAAAAATACAGATTTTTCCCATGTCTATAAATATGAATGCTATCAGCTCACCTGGCGGCTGAATTGAGGAATTAATGCCATTTATGTGCAAAAATAGGATCCAAAATGGAGGGCGCTGAGAACGCAACTATACTTAAAAACATAAAGAAGTAGTGTTTCTGCCTTGTGGCTACTTCAACAACTCGTCTGGTGGCTGAATTAATACACAAGCGCTACCTACGTGTTGAAAACATATTAAATACAAGATGGCGGTCCCAGCAATGTATAAAGAAATGATCAACGAAAATCCAAGATGGTGTCCTCCAGCAATATATAAAACATGACAAACGAAAAACCAAGATGGCATCCTCCAGCAATGTCTAAACAAATGACAAACTAAAAAACCAAGTTGTTATCCTCCAGAAATGTATAAACAAATGACAAACGAAAAACCTAGATGTATTCTTCCAGCTCTGAATAAACAAATGGCAAACGTAACAATCAAGATGGCAACACATGATAGAATAAGTATAGGTGAGAGATGATGGTGGGGGTGGTGGGAACCTCCAGAAAGTAAGGATTTTAAAATAATTTTTTGAATAATTTTTTATAATAATTTTTAATAACAGCTTTTTTTTTATATTTTTTAAAATGATATGTTTATAAATTTTGACACACATATTTTTTATTTTTGGTTTTAAAGGTTACCAGCATCATGGTCAAGGTCACCTGGAACCAATATGTCTACTGGCCGACCGGAATGACATAGCATGAACAGCTCCGACGTCCCACGCCAGATGCCGATGGCCCAAAACGAAGGTAATCATACTACTAACAATTATGGATTTTATTTATTTTCCTTCTTCGTACATTCATTTTAAAACTATTTCCTATCTGGTATTATTGTGAAATGCTGTCATATTTTTGATGTTTTCAATATTTTTGTAAGCATTTAACATTTCTTTTTGCAACATGTTACTTTAAGAGTGGTGTAGAAATTGGTTCATGGATACTGTGAAAAGTGAAATTTTTTTTTACTGCTTTTGATTTTTTTAACTGTATTATGTATGTAATATTTCTCTTTGCAATGTGTTATTTTAGGGGTGGTTTAGAAATTTGTTAATATATACTGTCAAATGCAAATTTATTAATAGTTTTTAGTTTTTATGTTTTTCATTTTTTTGTGGATTTAATGTTTTATTTTGCTACTTCAAAATTGGCATAGAAATCAATTCACAGATATGATGAAATGTGAATTTTTTATGCTTTTGCATTTGCAATGTTTTTTATTTTTTATGCATTTAATTTTTTTCTTTGCAGTGTATTATTTTAAGTGACGTATAAATTAATTCATGGCTATAGTACGCTATTAAATAATGTATTGTCAATGTTAGTGATTTATTTTAGAATATCTCCAAATCAGGGCCTGGCATCATCAAAAATAAGACCCTCGTCATTAAAATAAGTAGCAATGGCAAGGGTTTTTATATTTAGCTCATTATTTTGTAAAACGAAAAAAAAAAAAATACAAATAGTTCATAACACGTTTTAGGCAACATTTAAGAGTAAACAACATGGTGTAATAATTTCGGGATAGTGTTCATTCAATAATTCTTGTAAAGGGAATTCGCAATAAATTTGTGACTACTGAATATTTGCTATATGTGTTTTTTTTTGTATCAATTAATCTACGGTAGTTAGGGCGGTATTCAAAAACATATCTTGGGCTCAAGCTTCGTCAAGAAAATCTTATTTGGTGTCTCAAGTCCGTATTTACATTTCCTGAACATCGTGAACATCGCTTAAGCTTGTCTCAAGCTTCATGAAAGTTGTTTTATTTTTGTGCTCCTTAAAACTGAGTATTTCTGTTCCATAGTCTATGCTTGAGATCGCGATTTCGAACCACGTTTTATTGTCATCAATACCTTGCTTAAGACGGCAAATAAGCTCGTCTTCGCCAAGTACACTGCAGAGGTGACTTGAGACTATTTTTTTTAAACTGTGGATGCTGATTGGATAACTTCATACGTTGAACTTGCGAAGATTTAGGCAAAAATGGCGATATCAAAACATGTGTTAGGTTAAGATTAATGATTTAATTGTGCATTTGGACGAAAATCTAAAATGTTCTGCTCTGTGGAAGTTTTGGCATAAGTGTAACTGTACAGAAACCATTAATTTTTTTAATGTAACTCGCATAGAAGAATTTAAGTTCCAGTAATTACCAAGTAAATGTTGATAGCACTAAACATAATATATTTTATAAAAAAAAAATGTTTTTTCTTTTCAAATGAAATGGTAATTTATAATAAGCATACAAAATACAATCATTTAAAGTAAGTATTAATTTGAAAATAAAAGTAGAAATTTTGCAAATATAAATATATTATAGACGGAACATTGTTAATCAAAAGTTTATATAAAATGTTTTGGCCATGTAGGCCTATATCTGACTGATCATTTCCATTCTAAACGAAGCTTTCGATAGTGTGCCGAGTATTTTCTGCCTGCTCATGTAAACAACACAAATCACACTATTCATAAAGTTTTCTTTACAATCTCTTTTTACACTCATCGGCTACATTTTCGTAAACAATTAAAGCCATATCATTATTTTAATCACATTAACAACGTAATCGTTATTCCCTGGAATGTCGGGAGTCGGGACAGGCGAGAAATATTTTACAGTAACCTGTTACAAATATATCAGGTTCCTAGAACATGTTATTTCCTTGGAACTGGAGTACGTTCACATGTGCAACAGGTCGCCGGTGAGTGATCAGGATTGGCGCAGCGCAGAGCAGTGTGAGGCATGCCGGTGCAGTGCAGCCGATGGTTGCCATGGATACCAAAGACTCTGCGAGGCGGAAGGAGATGAAAATAGACCTGGCAATGATTTTATTGAATTTGTGAGCCCCGGATCTCTGCCAGACATTATTGTTACGTTTCCAATAAGGGTTTATTTACTTATTATATTTTCTCTGTTTTATTGTGCATTGTTAAGGTGTTTTCATTTGTCTCATCACGTTTCCAGTGTTATGCCATTTCATTCTCCAGTGTTTTATGTTGCTGGGTTATTTGTGTATATTTTAATATGAGTTTCATTCGATAGCATAACGCAAGGCAGAATATTGCAGGTTGTAGCAGAGAGTAGTGCAGCTCTGGTGCGTGGGTTAGCCGCGGCCCGCCCGCACGTCAGAAGGGAAGGCAGTCAGCAAGTAGCATGGGACGAGGACGGTGCGTGTGTCGTGAGCTCCGGCTTTTCCCACGCGCGCCGGGTGGCATTCAGCATTTTGGTATGAACACGTAATTGCAATAGACTTTAATTCATTCCGGAACTTTTTTCTTATGTAGCCGCCCGGTACACAACTCTCTCTTCCCGCGGGAATATCGTTGCCCGGGGAAGTTTAATTCTCCCGTAATTTATTTATGTCACAAGACTTTTAGCAGTGTAACCGCAGTAGCTGGTATTGTAGCCACACCTTCATCGTGTAAGTGCTCTCCTAGGGGGAGATTTAAATCACGTCGAATAAATGCTACTGTGAATTGAACGGTACGTTGTTTATTTCGACCGCTATATGCGTTTAAGGAGACGGGCCCTGACAATACCCTCTCGCATCATGCTTTACTTATTTAGTCTTTGCAAGTATCAGTTTTAACAAGTGTCCCGTGTCTTATGGACGTGTGGTTGGCCCTAAATATCCACATACGCGAGTGTTAATGGCTAGTCAATTTTCTCGCCACGAGAAGCATTATGGTATGTAGTCGACCCACTGGCTACCGTTTAGCAAACAGCTGCAAAATAATTCAAACTGGAGTTGTAATCGACGGGGCAGAAATTACCAACATCATCTGCGAGGAGGGGGACAGGTACATAAATGCAACCAAATTTGATATGAAGGCGCTTTCTGATGCATCCACAACGTACGACGATTGTTAATTTTTTCCCTTGACAGTATTGATTTAGGTTTTAACGTATGAGTAGATACTATTAATGTATGGAAAATTATATACGTAACGGCACTGCTTACGCATGTACAACAAGGTACTGTATTCACATGTATGTACGACGGACATTTACGCTACTCATTAAAACATTGGCCTATTATTTAAACAAGGGTGTAGCTAAGAATGTACACGGGGGGAATTTCATATTTATATTTTTGAACAAAATACAAAACCTTTATTATTACACATTGTAGTTACATAATTATTTATAGTCAATGGGTTCTTGTACAGATATGGAACCACAAAATGCTATCAACATTCTTCATGACCAAGGAAGATCACATATTCCTTGAATTAAAATATGTTTTACAGAACTTGTAATATTTTCGTAAACGTATATACACGGATTGAGATAGAAACTCAGGTGTCCGCCATTTTGCCTGTCCAAGCGTGTGGGTATAGCAAACAATCAGAACACGTTCTTCTGTTGCGGCGCTGGGACTGGGAGGACAGAGATAGAGTACGAGTGAGAGAGAGGGTAGATGTCAATGTGGCAACGCCGCCGACATTCCCCACACTCACGCCACGAAAGTGAACTAGCGCGACGTGGTGTTCATCCCTCGAACTACAGCTGGAGTGGTCAGAAAATTTAACCTGGGGAAGTCCTCTCTAGATATAGCTTTACTCAATGGTTTTACTTAGTAAACCTTGTTTAAGAACGAATTAATGAGGATTACTGGTCGACTGCATTTCACCATTGTCAAAATACGATTAACTTTAACTTATCCGAGTTTAAGTTTAAACGCCCATTTTCGGCAGTTTAACTTCTTAAACTCCGCTTGCGATAGAAATATGGCGGCCAAAATTACGATACTTTGAAGGTCGCGAGAAAAAATTTTTTCAGACGCTTTCGTTGCGATAACAAAATTAATTGCAGTTCCTGCGATATAGTTTTGTTTGATATTTGTTACATGAATACATACAAAAATTAAAGTTAGATTGGCTATGCAAAATATACACGTCATACACGTTTTAATATTAGATTAATGGCGAATTTTATGTATGTTATGTAGAACTGTTAGTCTACATTTAAGTTCTTTGTATTGTACTGGCTCTTTAAGCCAAGTACAGTGCATTCAACAATCAAGTCGAATTCTATTGTTTGTTGCTGTGATTTGCTAATTTATATACATATGCCAACAATAGCAAACAATTTGATGCACGAGAGTAGTGGAAGCGCATGGGTTCTGGACCACTTTCCATGATGGTGGCTAAATTTTTCCATTTTGCAGTGTGGGGTATGGTTTTTCCCCACAGGCCACCCTCCACACATTTAGGTTTTTCCCCAGGGGAGATGGGTTTTTCACCTCCCCCTAACTACCTGGGTTTTCCCCTGTTGAGTGTTTACCCCCACCCCATGTGAGTGTGCCGGAGATGTGAAGGTGAGTTCTTGCGGGCATTATGAGTTCATTGTCTGCAAACCTGTGTATAGAGGGGAGACTGGTGGGTGTATTTTTTTTTACAATGTGTGGAGAGAGCAAGTACACATGTTGTCAGGTCGGGAGGTGGAGCAGTACTCGTGAAGATGGAGGGCTGTGGGTAGATGTTGACAGTTCAGAAGCTGTAAGGAGACTGAGGAATGAGGAGGTAGGTGCGTTGGGTAGATTGGGGGGAGGGGGGGAGAGGAGCACGAGCAGCAGCATGGATATTGACTGTTTGGAGTCCAGAAGACGACTGAGCTTTGATGGTGGGTGTTTTTATAAGGGGGGAAGGGGGAGGAGCAGGAGCAGCAGTAGAGGTGTTATCAGGTCGGTGTCTGTTGTAGGAATGACGATGTTGTCGAGAGGTGTGGGGCCTCCCCGAAGTGGGTTTTCCCTTTGGCTGTTGCTGCAGAGGTGTGGGACCTCCCCGAAGTGGGGTTTTTCCCACTGTGGTTTTTCCATTACCCTGGTGTGTGTCCTGTCCTGGGTTTTTCCTGCTGGGGGTTTTTCCCTTAGGCTGCAGCAGCAGAGGTGTTGACAGCTCAGGAGCTGTAGGCTGATGAGGAGGTAGGCAGGTCATGGGTTTTTCCCCTCTGTCCCCAGGCTGGGTTTTTCCCCTCGCATTCTCCTGGTGTGTGGACCTCCCTGTGGTGGGTTATCAGTTTATGTGGGGAATTCATCAAGGTCGGATGGTGGAGCTGCGTACAACATTTCACATCAAGTAAGTGACGAACCTAGGTAATTAAATTATTTTCGCACACACTTTTATTACTTAGTGAGAAACTTTGTAACCAGCAATGAAATAGTAACTACACGAAATAATTTGTTTAATTTAATATCTAAAATAATCGCATGCACTTTTACTACTTAGCGAGAAACTATGTAATCATCAATGAAATAGTTATTACATGAAACAATATATTTAATTGGATAATTTAAATAATATTTTATTATTTCACATGCACTTATACTACTTAGCAAGAAACTATGTACCCAGCAATAAAATAGTAATTACATGAAATGATTTATTTAATTGTATAATTATAACAATATTTTATTTTTTCGCATGCACTTTTACTGCTTAGCAAGAAACTATGTAACCAGCAATGAAATAGTTACTACTCGAAATGAGTTATTTAATAGGATAATTAAAAATAATATTTAATACGAGGGCTTAGATTTTAACCCCGCTCCACTATAAGACATTCATCTGAGGCGGAAAGCCGACAACACACAATAAACTGAAAGCCTTGATGAGTGCAAGCATATTCAAAAGCAGACAATAGAAACTCTCTCTCTCTCTCTCTCTCTCTCTCTCTCTCTCTCTCTCTCTCTCTCTCTCTCTCTCTCACACTCTCTCTCTCTCTTCACAAGCGCCTTGAGTTCTCAGGAATGTGAACCATGCTATTTATAGGAATATTTTTTTCGAAAATGCTATGCCATGTTAGGCATTCTTTCTCTCTTAGGCCTACCTAATTTTTTTCTTTTCTTAAATTGCTTTTGTAGCAATTTACTGCCCTTTGTAAAGCTATTTTTATCGTCTTTACTTGTTTCTTTTGAAGATACGATTTAAATTTTTTTTGCAAGCTAGTTACATCTGGTTGTCACATAATGTTAAATATTCATATTATATTGAGTAATTAGTGTGTTTTGTAATGTCTGTTAAGTTGTGATTTGTAAATGCCGTAACACCATTAATATTATCTGTTATTAATTTCTTTCTTGATTCATTTCTTTGAGCAGTTTGGTAAGATCTCTACTGTATCTCTGTTTTGTAGTTCATGTTTGCCCTGATAGATGTCATACAAGGCAAATTTATAATGCAATTCCCTTTTTTTCAGTCTAAAAATTTATATTTAACTTTTTCATTTGTGTTTTTTCCTAATTAATTTTGTATTTAATTTATTGAAACTATATTTAAAATTTTAAAGAAATAGAAGTGTGAATTTGAATCTTTCATATTGATGTTTTGGTCATATATAAATAAATAAATAAATAAATAAATAAATAAATATATATATATATATATATATAATGTCGCATGTGTAAGGAGTTTCCAAGATTTGTCCTTATGGCAGAACAAAAGTGCCTACTCCGTCTTCTTGCTCAAAACCTGCCATGTTGCGAAGTTGCTTAATTTTCCTGTTGCTGAGTTTTCATTACTTCATGATGCTATAGTTTTTGTTTGACTGCTATCGTGCGGTCGTTGTAGTTGCCGAAGGACTCCTGACTATGTGAGGCTATCTGTTTAGCTGCATGGCTGCTCTGTACCTGGGGCATAGCGTAATCACAGATCCCAATGTGTCGGAGGCCGAAAAATACTTCTAAATTTTTGGTCAGCCCCTTTTTTTATTACTTGGCATGAAGTTTATTGTTTGGTGTCTTTGGACTTGAGTCTTCACAGCATGACGCCCTGTTGGCTTTCACGGAAATTTTGACACTTGGACACTTATAAATTCCCTTAAAGAACTATTTATCCTCCGAAATTTTTTAATTAATTAAAGAAAAAAATTATATTCATACATTCTGAAATTCTGTTATCAGTAAAGAAATAAAACAATCGAAAGATCTCAGTTGAGGTGGATAAATTTCCCACCACCGAAAATACCTTGAGACCTCACTTGAAACCAGCCTCAAACTTAATCGAGGGCCATCCTTGTCCTCATTTCCCCTGAATATTAAATGATCTTCTCTATTTCATAAATGCTAGACACTCTGAAAAAATCTCGCATTCCCTGCTTGCACGAAACGGATCCAGGATAATATACCCTTATGCATAACAAGGGTAGATGTCCGACGAGTGAAAAACTTCACTACAGAAAAAACCACAAAGGTGGTTAGGTTCTTCCTTCTCTTGTAGTAGTGTTAATGTACCATACATACAAATATATATTTTGTCATCCAACCTCGTCCTTCGGCTGGTGTAAGCCCATCATGGGTTGCATGTGCACAAGGCATAGGGCAAAGTGATGTGTGTGTTACATGTGTTTTGGTGTTTTGTGCATCTGCACCTGATGTAATTCGTATCCGATATATGCCCAATGGCTGAATTGCCTGATGAGTAAAAAACTTCGCTACAGAAAAAACACGAAACCTTTGGTTCCATCTCCGCACCCGACACCTGTGTCTTATTAGATAGGCAGACTTGGCATCCATGTCGCGAGTCACGTCATGAAGCTATGCATTCCGAGGGTCAGTCGACAAATGGGCAAATATATTCTCTACCAAAAATAAATCTGTATGGAGGAATAACCTCACCACCAAAAAACACGATATGTCAGCTTTATCTCAGAAGACACTGAAGATGTAGGCCTCGTGACAATTTTTGTTTTATCTCTCAGCAAAATCACACTCCCTTAGTGTCAATATTAATTTTCATCCTCTTTTCTTCCCCATCATCCGGCGAGCTTATCTTTACCTCGCAAAGCAGGCTGCGTCAATTCATGGTCAATTCAACAAGTGGAACCATGTCAGCCTCTTCATCTGGTACGAGTCTAGGCATCTCGCCATCACATTCTTCGCTGAAGCAAAACATGGTTTCCCGACCACCTCGTTGTATCTCATAGTCCCTGTACTGGCAGCCTTCTTTAATGAAGATGTTTCTACTCTCTTTCAACTCCAACAGTTTGTTGGTGCTCCATGGTAGGGTTACATCCGGCCACATGTTGAACACTACATAGGTATGACCATTGCACCGGATTCTTTCCATAAAATAACCTTTTGACTTGACTTCGACCTTCACGATGCTCGGGTTGTACACAGGCACTAAGGCGTAGTAGAGGTGGGCATGATTCACACCATCTCAGGTTTTTCACAGCATCCTCGTACCATGGTTCACCAAGCCATTACTCCACACGAAGGAACAATGGGAGGGCGTTGGAATAAAACTTCACCATACCTGACTCGCAGGAGCTGGTGTACATCACCTCGTGCATTGAATATTGTGGAGGTGTAGCAATGGGAGTAGCTTTGGTGGGCATCAACCAACTGCTGCTAGTGGCGATAGAGGTCTGCATTGAGCCTTCATCTGCTGGAAGCCAATCATCACATGTCATCGAGGTGAGCGGGTGTCAACTGCATGAGATCGGCGGTGGCCTGGTCTACAGAGTCGTTCATGTTTTTCACTCTACAGACTCTTCGATGATGGAGGCGATGCTATGGATAGCGGAGGTAATGGTCGGTGACAAATTTGCGACTAAGGTGGAGGATGTGATGTGGCGGCTGCTGCTGTATGACGTCGTGCCTTGCACCAAGCACAGGAATGAGTAGTGTCCGGAACAGTCGCGCAACCATTGAACCACTGCCTGCATGGTAGAGAGTAGTGAATATCGTCGTCCTGTTGCAGGTAGGCCGGAAGACTCTTGTACACATACCGAAATTCGTGGTGTGCGTACGTCAGCAGGAACTCTTTCAGAAGAAAGGCCAGTTGTTCTTCTGTATCGAGGGCCGCGAGCGAGCGTAACCTCTCGTTCGCAACTATCGCCGAAATTCTTTTTTGTTCACTTGGACAGCATGCAAACTTCTTCTAAAACTCCAGACGAAATATAAACTGTATATTCTAAGGCGATCAGGTGTCAACAACGGAGCAACAGGCGGAAGACTGGGCCCCGTGGCATTTTATACACTGGTGTATACGTGCAATGGTGGAGGAAGAGGGGGATGTTGCTGGGTGGTGTTGCTGGGGAGGGGCTGGGAAGTGGGTGACACGTGTGAGCTCTGGTGATAGATAATGAAAACATAAGTTACCAGTGCAATGAAGGGCACTGTCGATGAAGGGACGTGTTGGAGAACGATAATGGAGTTATGGGATCTGCAGGTAGCGGAGGGTGTCGCACAAAAGCGATTGATTGGATGAGATATTACGAGTAATTGGTGGAGTGGGGCAGATATTCGATAAATTTACAGTGCATAAGGCTATGGAAATGTTCTTGTCTGAAGCATTACCGACGTTTGTTCACCTTTGAGGAATCTGGGATCCGTGATATATGATCTGAGATTATTTTCTGGTAGTTATTCTGAATATCACAATGAATTAAAGCCACCATATATGCATCAAACTGTAAATTTTTTCAGTGTTCCGACATGTTTTGTGAGAAATTTTTCTATTGGTGTTGATTGGTAAATAATATTTTAATTTGTGTTTTCGGATGCTTGAATTTTTTTTCCGCGGTAAGCATTACACATTTCGATGGAATGGAGCCTCATGGCCGTCACAATGTGTTTCGCTGCCTATTTAACATATTACTGTCTCTTGTGTACATACCAGGCACTGGAAGTTCGCGTGTCTGACCTCTGTATACACACCAGTGTCGTAGACATGATGAAGGAGTGAAGAGATTTAGGCGGCTCTTAACAGCAAGGTCTTGAAAGCCAACGAGGTTGATTGAAGTGAATATGGAGTGGCGCCGGAATGAAGGGGCGGGGGAAACGGGAGATCCCCGAGAAAACCCGCCGACCAACGACATCGTCCGGCACGATTCCTACTTGCGAAAATCCGGTGACCCGGCGATTAAACCCGGTTCGCCTTGGTGGGAGGCGAGCGTGCTAATTGCTCAGCCACCGTTGCCCCCGTAGACATGATGATTTGCATTTGAAGTTGGGAAACAGAACACGATTGATTAGTACACACTGTTTTTTTTTTTTTCGCTCGCTGCATATAATATCATGGAAGAAATATGCAAGCTCAGTTTGGATAGCTGTATCGACGATTTTTTTTTTTTACTTACACGTATGTACATATGACCATTGTCTGATGAATGGTCAAGGGGGGGAAAACTGTTTTTCCAAAAAATTGAAGGTATGAAATTTACCCTATTAAATCATGAGCATGAAACTTGACATGTTGAAGTTTTATTCGCTTGATAATATCACTGACGATCGGAAACAAAATGCGGAAGAACCATCGGTCACGTAAACTCAAAAATACGCATTCGATATTAATGGGGAGGGGAATTGTTTTCACTTCCGTGCTGCTGTCTTAGTCGATTTGAATGGTGGTATATTATTTCCAGGCATGTGCGATATTTTTCCTGCTTTACAGAAATGACCGATTCCTTTCTTCCACTAGTTAGTCTTTATCCATATATAGTTCGTCGTATTATTATTATAATAGGATACTGCACGGATTTCAGATGCAAATAATATTAAAACGATGGCACCTTTAAAGGCTTGAATATGCACTGTAGCTATTCGATAAGCTTAATAAATTCTAATTGATAACGGGCTGGTATGTATATCAGTGGAATGTGAAAGCAGTGCTTGGGATGCTTGAAACAATTTGGGGAACTCGTGATGTGAATTGTGATAGGCATGATTATTTCTCTCAGTATTTAGCAGTGCAGGTATTTTTTAATATAATTTTCTAGTTTGATTTTATTTTTGCATGCCGTGATTTTCTTCCCAAACAGGGTATGAATCAGGATTAGGATGGGTCGATGTCAAGGTCTCGGCTTCGTATATTTATTAATTAGTTTGTGTTTTTTCCCAACCGGTTTATTTCCTGATTATTTTTGACTCGCTTAGGGTGCTAATATTTAATATGTATATTTTACTGATTTTTTATAAGCTGAACTTGACATGGATGGAATATTTGAAAGGTTTCTTCACAATCTTCTGTAATTTCATGTTGAGTTTGAACTAGGTCGTCTTCCCACCAACACTTTCTTTGTTTAAACACATGTGAGCATTATATATCTGTATTTTTAATGTTTCTTCTTGAGGTTGAAGCATATTTATTCTTAGCTTTCTTTTAAAAATCTTGTATGCTATGGTATTTTAATCCTCTCACTTTATATTTCATAACATGCTCTTTTTACTGTTTCCTTTTTAAATTACCGACTTGAATGAGGAGCTACATTTCGATGGCTTGTATCTAGAGCTACATCGAGACTGGGTGGATCGGATAATGTACAGATAGCGAAGAGGGGATCATTGTCTTGACCCGAGATGGGACATATACCAGAACATTGTGTCGTTACTGCGAGAAGAAATTTTCTGAAAGCAGCAATGCTCGGCGGCGTGGGTTCGCCTGTATTCAGAATGTGGAGCACGTTAATCTCACGTGTGAAAAATACATATCGCAGTTTGGTCGACGGAGTGACAACCTGAAAAGTTATCTCGAAACCTGTACTGGTCTACCTTGACTTCCTGTAAGTGTTATCTGCCGATATTGCATAGGTGATGTACTGGTATGGTAACTCGCACTACACACACTGTAGGATCACGGAGGCAGAAAACTTCAGCTGTGAATGTCGAGGGCAGATCGTTGATTATTTACACGCATCTACTACAAGACTTCTGCAAATGCTAATGAAGCACGATGGAATGAAAAGAATGCCTGTGTTAGAGTTGCATACGCATACCATATCGATGTGAGAAATGCTCTAAAGAGTTTACTCGCACCTATCTTTTAAAAAAGTTATCTGAAACAGTGTAAACGGGGTGCGCCTTCCCACGATGCCGGGCTAGCGGCTCATCATTCCTATCTGTAGTTAACAGCAAAGGCTGGTCCCAAAGCAACTTCGACATACGAATCAGAAGCTACATAGAGCAATATCCCCGATCACGCGTCGCAACCTAACAAAGTAAATGGATTTTTCCTGAAGGAATCAGAATTCAGCGGTTTTTTGAAAACATATGTTGCTCCAAATATGATAACTTCGTCGAAATATGTTTGTTAATTTCTGCCCTGTATGAAACAAAATTTAATAAATAATCTTACAGAGGGGTTTGGGAAATACTGAGCCGTGAAATATAATATATGGTTGGAATGCAGATAGAGTAAACCAGATATATACAAAAAGAAAGCAATGAAGACCTCGAACTTACCTGAGTTAAATGCTGATGACATCGAAGCCGGTGTTGAAAGAAAAAAGCATAAGGAAGGTATGCCGCGAGGAGGAATGATATTGAAGGGCTCTGGCTGCACACTCGATTTGGTGGATCACCTGCGACTGAGAACAAATGGGATAGGTCAACCCGTCGATGTCAATTACGAGCATAAAATATTACCAGGGGATGGGCCCGCGGAATCCGCAGGCTAAGTCACCGTCGGTGAAGCAGGTAACCGTACGAATTAGTATTTACGGTACAATGTCGTCTGGGAACTCCGGCACGTGCTCGCTCGCGCCCATCGTCGTTCGCTCCCCCATCGTGTCCTGTAGTTGCAATGGGAATATTAAGACCTAAGACTTAAGACTTTGTTCTTGTGGGTACGCGACAAATGGGTATATGAACTTGCGTGCGATAATTATGGCACATTCGAACCCAACTTTTATGGTACACACGAACCTTAAGCCTGGGGCACAAAAATCCCTCTCCCGAAAAAGGGTGGAAGGAGGGATTAGCAACCATAACTCGCCCCCTTCCCATGGGGCGCTATCGATACCCACTAGGCCCGCCCCATACCGTTTGGCGTAAAGTGTTAGACGTGGCAAATTCTTGATCAATAGAGATCCACAATTCGTGGTATCATAATTTACATTGGGTTTTCACAAAGTGTATATACGCAAAGGGCCCTAGGCATGTGAGAAGCCTACGGATCGGCGATAGTTATGCCTTTAAGGCGCACATAGTGCTGGGTAGAGTTCATATCTGGGTTTTTCTGCAACCTCCGTCGTCGGTGCTAATGACAACGGTAACATCATCTCTTACCTATACATCTCCACATTGTCAATGCCTACGACGAGAACGAATGTTGCACGCGTCAACTCATCACCAGGTGCAACAGTGAATGTGCCTTCTCCTCTCACGATGCACCACACTATTTACATGACGTCATGTACAGTTATATGTAGCTGGAATCATTTTATGGAGCTTAGTTTGATAGAGGTCTTGGTGAGTGGCAGATAGTCGCAGCAGGTGACGCTACCTGGCATGAATATTATGATGACATCGGTCGTGGGTCCAGCAGAAGCACCATCCAGTTCTTCAGATGGGACACGTGCAGCAGCAGCACCATCATCGACATCTTCAAACATGACGTTGACAGCGTCACTGACTTCTGTGGTTGAGACATTTTCAATGGAGTCGACTGCAACTTCGAACGAACTGAAAGCACCATTTCTTGCTGCAACATCTGTTTCTTTTGCTGTCCTATCCAGTTCTTTGGCTGACCTGTCTCTGGCAGAGTGCGGAACGTCGCCTGTATCGCCACCACCAGAGCATACTTATCCCTGCAGCTACTGCGACTAGGTATTTTCGCATCAACACACCGCAGGGCACCATGAATTTCGTGAACATCGGTGTTAGCAAACTTTTTATTCTTTCGAACCTAGAGCATTTTCGTTTGGACTTCTTGCACTTGCTTAAAAATTGAGATAACAATCTCTATCATAGTTAAACTCTTTTCCTTCATTTAAACTATAACTGTTGCTTACTCGTGATAAGAAATTACAATGTTTTCCCTATGAAAATCCATCCCTATAATTCTCTTCTCGTTGGTGCATAAAAATAATAAAAACCATTATTGGTAATGCCTTCCATTGAATCACATCAACAATAAAAATTTATTTATTTGCGTGTGTTTTGGGGGAGGAATTTAGAGTTGTTGGCAAGGGAAATTGCTACAAAATCCTAATTCGAAAATTTCCACGAACCTAGTCATAGGACAAAAAAACAAAAACAAATAAACTTCCACTTAGTTGAAAAAAAAACATGGCGTGTGTGTGTTTGTGTAAGAGGTAGGAATACACATCCTTTAAGTTAGGCCCGGCCTTGATATAAGCAAAAAGAAGCGCTAAAAGAAATGGTTACACGGCATTTGCCAAACAGACTGAAATTCTTTCTACATGGGTAACAACAAACAAAAAGAATGGCTAAACCATGGATCGAGTACGGGGCCGAGGGCTATTCGTACAGAATCCGCGCAGGCATCTTCTCCAGCCCGTTCTCATACCTGTCCCGCGAATGGCATGGGTTTCCAATCTTCAATATGTTTATCGCCTAACAGCCAGATAGGGACAACCAAACCATGTGAAAATAGATTCACAAATGTAGTGCGTATATTGTGTAGCAAATAACCTCGCAGCAATACGTGGCAATGATTTAAAAATAATGCGCGCACGTGCACACACACATATATATATATATAAAAATTTTAAAAAATAAGCTACTTTTAAAAGGCTGTAATTGATTTGATTACGTAGAAAAAACTGACATTTTTGCAGCATTTATTATATACTTTGATGCAGTTTAGCTAATAGATTTGATTTAAGGTAAATTAGGACAGTGAAATGTTTCACTCGATCGTAGAACGATAAACAGATAACTAGAGTTTCTCTAAAGTTCTTCAAAACTATCAAGTTATAACATGCTTCCTGTGCTTACATGACTTCAGAAATTGAAACTATTTTGCGAGCATGTGAACATAGCCTGTAGAACAACTATTGATAAATTTGAGCTCTAGAAAAAAAAAGTCCTATTTTTTATACCGTGACGACTATCCGGTTCCCTGTGCGACGTTCTTAATGTTAAGTCCCTATGAGATGTCATTAGAGCACTTGACAGACATCGTCTTAAGTGTATGATGTTTTCTTAGATTAGCACATTAGACGCACGTTTTACAGTTTCGTAAGAATTAAGTTTACTTCAAATAAGCAGCAACGTAGTTCAAGTGGCAGGTAGGCAGGCCCCTTAACTGGTACGCTCGTAGGCCTGATTTCAACATAGTACATCATTCTTAGGACGAGCTGCAGGGCCGCTTGCATTCCAGATACATTCGGGAAATTGACAAACGTCAACTATTCACAATGATATGGGAATAATGGGAACATATTCCACCAACCGTGTACCATAATTTAGGGGAAAACCAACCCAGTAAATGTTAATAACAGCAAAGGGAGGCTGGACATCCTATTAAATACACGTGCAAATACAACCCGTTCTTCCTCATTCCCCTACTTCAACATTTTCATTAAAAAAAATCCGTTGCTCTAGACTGTGCACTGTATATCGTAGTTTCTTTACTAAGAGACATACAAACAGCACGAGTCTACAGAAAGTGCGTGTAGACACAAAACCATTATACAACATGGTGATCAATAGCGGCTGCTGCTCTCTTGTATCGTGTGTTGCTTGCTCAAAGCTATCCCGATTTGTGTTCTGGTTGGCTTGCCAGTTCTTCATTGGCTAGCGTGCACGTCACATGTGGTCATAGAGGTGGCGTAGGCAGATATTTATTTAGGCCCGGGGATTTTGATAAAAGGGGGGAGGGGTACGCTGTGTGTTCATTAATAAAACAGGGCCTATACACATTTTTTCCCAGCAGAACAACCCATTGTAATTTTCATTTTACTACTTATTTTTACAGTTTTATCATACAGTTTGTTAAATCTAATTTTTCCATTTTACTGCTCACAAAAAAAATTATTTCTTTATATTTAAAATGTCCCTTTTCAAGACACGGAGGGGGGGGGGGGTTGTTTGGAGAGGAAGATGTTTGAACACGGATATGCCTCCCTCCCTCTTCCCCAGGCCCTTGGTCGATACCACGCCTCTTTAGAGCAAATGTGTACAAGCACCACATCTCATTGTTCTATTCGGCATGTACCGTGAGATGACAGTTGGGAGCGAACATCAGCGCACCTTGCAACCAGTCACTAGATGTCTAAGATGGTGACGTATGATTGTTTAGATTCAGACCAATAAAAGCCAATTTGAACATAAGGGTGATTCGGTAGTAGTTTCCATCGCCTTCCCCTTGAAGAAGCCAAAGGTACAGGTTGTGCCCATTCCTGACCGCGGGGAAGAAATATTACATACACCAACTCGGCCTGGAATCGAAACCTTAAAGTCTGATCCACCAATATGGCGTCCTGCTAGCAAGCCACAGGATTGGTATCACTTATAGTAATGCTTTACCTGGGATATGAACTGATATCCATAGCCGTGACAACGCTATCACCATTTCATTAATATAAGTTTCTTAGCTACCGTCATCGTTGAGATAGTAATCAGTAACATAACCGCATCATTATTATTTAATCGATAGAGACTCAAGTACTGATTGCTTTCTCCATATTTTTCCCATTGCGTATCTTTCCACCACACACAAACTTTAACACTACCCTGATTTTAATACGACGATCGGGGGACACTTAAAATAAATATTAATCCCACACATGTGTACAAAAAAAGACAATACCTGTGGTCGCCAAGTTCAATACCTTAATACACTTTTAATAAACCGTTAAAACGTGACAGTAACTATATTAACTCGATGCCAACACTACCGTCAGTAAACCTTTCATTACTCATTATAGGCTGTTCACGGTAAAATGAGCACTTTGGAAAGCCTTGCTTAATATATCCTCGTATGCACATTGTGTATCCCTCCGCATTATTTAAAATTAACATTGCCATGGGCCTTATCACTTTATTCGTGCGTCGGTCAAGTGAAACTGTAGAATTATTAGAAAAGGCAATACTGTACAAATCTGCTAATTTTTACTCTTCTGTGTGTGTGTGTGTGTGTGTGTGTGTATATATATATATATATATATATATATATATATATATATATATATATATATATATATATATATATATAACAGAAAGCGAAAGAAATAATTTTAAGTTATATCACACATGGTTACCTTGCATTTTTTAAATCAACGTTAAGATATAGAACTACTTCCTATCCAACGTTAACAACTTTACTGGGCGAATATCACTCAGTGCGCCCATTAAAATATATGCATACAGGGGGTAGTGACATCTTTCTTAGGTTTATTTATAAAGTGCTCACGTAATCGTAAACAGCCTTGAAAATATATACAGTATACAGTATGCAGTTACGGACAAGAAGCTTACTGAATGTTGATTTCAAAAGCAACCAGTCAAATTGCGGAACTGTTGTACCAATTTAACTGATACCTGTCTCGCGAACGAGTGCCAAATTTCGACATTTCTGAAAGTAGAAGTGTGCATAGTTATTTTCTTGGCAAATTATTCCCTGCTGACATATACTGAGCACCTTGACGGTCAGTTGAGTGTGTTTTGGAAAACATAATTCATGTGACGGGGATATACCTGCAGCCATGGAAACGGCTGTATACAGGACTACGTACAGAACTGTAAAAAAAAAAAAAAATTCACTTGTTCGCGATGCAGACTACATTACCGCAGTGTAGGCTGTTCACGATAAACTGAGCACTTTCGAACGCCCTGCGTAAGATCTACTTCTATGCATATTGCGTATTCTTCCGCCCCGTAAAGTTAACACTGGCCGTGTTCGAATTGACCGTTTAGTATATTAGTAGGCTATTTTGTGTATTTATTAGCGTTTAAATCAGACGCCGTCGACAGCCACTTGCTCAAAGATGGTTGCGATTTCGTAATTTAGTATTTTAGTAAGTTTCGTTTTATGATAAAAACCAAATATTAAGGTGCCAAATACGTCATCATTTTAGTCCGTAAATTCTGATCACGTGACCTTTTTAGTAAACTAGAAATGTAAATTGGAACATGGCCACTGTCATGGGTCTAATCACTATACATGCGTTGGTCAAGTGAAATTGTGAAATTGTTATCAAGATGCACATTTTACAAATTTCTAATTTTTACATACATGCACTAAAAATCAGAACTCAAAATAAATACTTTTAATAAGTATTCAAAAATGTTTACTCAGAACTTAACTCAACGTTGAGACATGGAACTACTTTCACTCCGTCGTTACCAACTTTACTGGGCGTGCCCCAGTCAGTGTGCCCGTCAGAATGTATGCAGGTAGGGGCAGTGAAGATTTTCAAACGTTGATTTAAAAAGTGCTTTTATAATGATTGTGTTAAGGTTTATCATTTCGGGGTCTCGAACCTGGGACCGCGCCAACTGCGCGGAGAGACAGCAGGCACTTGATAGCTCGTCTCCGGCCCTCGGGGAACGTACGGCACGAAGGCGAGCGAGCGGAACGCAAGGATATTTCCGCTGCTCGGTAAACAAAGATGGCGGCGGCGGACAGGACCCACCTGGGACAAGATGGCGCCCGGCCAGCGCAACGCAGAGCCTCGCGCGATGCGCGCGCGAGCGAGCGAGCCGGGGAGAGACAGGAAGACAAAGGGGAGGAAGAGGTTTAGGCATGCTCGCCGCCCGCGCCGTCCCGAAAATAAACAATTCGGGGGCCGCGCTTCATTGCTCCGGGAATCATTAAAAATGTTTGAAAGTAGGAAGGAGTACCGAGGACTGGGGCCAGCTGTCGGCAGGCTGCACGAGACCCGCGCGCTGGACCGCCTGCCTCCCTCCGACACGACGTCGCTACGTGGACGACGGTGAAGTGAGCACTTTCAAACCAACCATTGAGAAATAAATCACTATAGTACATTCACGGTTTATTCGGCCGTTTTGAATCAAACCTTTGAAATTCTCCCATTGTATGGCGTGTTTAGTTATTTCCTAAATTCACAAGCGTTTTATACTTGAGTTCATAAAAGTTACTTTTTTCCTGTTAAATTTAAATGTTATTAATATCTTATCTATAATTTCCAATGCTTCATTGATAAATTATTTGAATTAAAAACGGGGAGAAAATAGGTATGTTGGTAATGTCCAGTGAGAAACAGTTCTTATACAAAATATCATTACAACTGAGCGCGCACGAATGTGGTGAGTTGTCCCTCTGGTGTAATTCTCCAGACTTGTTAAGCTTAGTTTGCACGAAGCGGAGGAATATCCTGCAAGTAGCCGTGAATGGATTATACACTAAAGGTTGTTCACGATAAAGTGAGCACTTTTGAAATCAACCTTCGAAAAAATTCACTACCCATGCCTACATACATTTCAACGGGCGCTCTGAGTGACATAGGCCCGGTAAAGTTGGTAGCGATAGATAGGAAATAGTTCCATAACTTAACGTCAAGTAAATAGTGTTAAGGCAACCATTTGCGCAAACTGAAATTATATATTTTCTTCTCTGTTTTTAATGCGTATAAATATAAGAATGAACCGATTTGTAACATATTTACTTTCCTAATAATTCCAAAGTTTCATTTGACCGATTCATGAATAAAGTGATGAGGCCCATGGCAATGTTAATTTTACATAAGGCGGAGGAATACACAACATGCGTACAAGTAGATCTTAAGCAGGGCATTCAAAAGTGCTCATTTGACCGGGAACAACCTATATAAGTATGCTACAGCACACACTGGTATGCAGGCTCCCAATTTATATAGTTGGTAGCGAATTAATAAAAAATAGTTCCAAGACTACACGTTGCATTGGAAATGTAATATGTAAATGCATAGTTACTTAAGCTAAAGTTTTTTATTTATTTTTATTTTTCACTTTACACTCATAAGAGTACGAATTTGCGTATTATTATAGGCTGTTCACGGTAAAATGAGCACTTTCAAAGCCCTGCTTAAGATCTACTTGTATGCACGTTGTGTACCCTTCCGCCTTATGTATAATTAACATTGCAATGGGCCTCATCACTTTATTCATTCGTCGGCCAAGTGAAACTGTCAAATTATTACGAAAGTAATTATTTTACAAATCTGCTCATTTTTACACTTCGATGCATAAAAATAAACGGAAAGTGAAAGAAATAATTAAGTTATCACAAGTGGTTACCTAACGCTTTTTAGTCTACGTTTAGATATAGAACTACTTTTCCTCCAGTGTTACCAACTTTACTTGACGCACGTCACTAAGTGCGCACGGTAAAATACATATATAGGCTATTCACGGTAATGTGAGCACCTTTTAAGGCCCTCCCAACAGGTATTAACCGCTAATAAACATATATTATTGCAGCCTCAGGCGTTAAATTCTGAGAGTAGTGAAATGTATACACTGTGCTTATTGGTCACACTGCAAGCTTTATATTTAAAAAAACAGCAGGAAGACATATTATAACACACTTACTTTCCCAAAATTTTTATGGCTTCCACTTTGTGGTGCATGAATAAAGTGAGACGGTCCGTGGCAATGTTAAGATTACATATAGCGGAAGGATACAAATTGAGAGGAAAAATTAATACCAGGCAAAGCTTTCAAATGTGCTCAATTTCCTGAAGTGTACAGGTTTTCGGAAGTCAACATAGAAAATACGAGAAATGCCAATCTTGCACAACGGCATTTGCAAACATTCTGAGAAAGTATTTTGCCATAGTGCAGTTCTGTCGCGAATTGCTTTGAGTTATTAGTCTGCACATTTCATTGCGGCGCAACACATAATGCTAAACCGATTACGTACGAGTTAAATCCTGTGGGGCCAAACAATGGCGTAGCCAAAATGTTTTTTTTTGGGGGGGGGGGGATAATTGAAGTGAAGATATATATCTTCACTTCAATATATATATATATATATATATATATATATATATATATATATATATATATATATATATACATGTGTGTGTGTGTGTTTGTGTTAATAAGAACATATTAGGACAAAAATTACCTCGCAGTATAATACACTGCATTCTAGTTAACATAAATTAAAACATTTTATCAAAATTTAAAGGCTTATTGACATTCTAAATACTAATTAATATCATTAGAGTTAAACAAAGGGGAGAGGTTGACAACCCGCAAAACTCGCCTCCCGGCTGCGCCTCTGCAGACAAACGTAGAACCTATGTATTCGTTAAGTTTGCTGTTTATAAAATACCATAGAAGTCTTCCTATACCTGAAAGCTATACCAAGGACTCGCTAACTACAATTTCGTGGTCTCTCACGAGAGAGAGAGGTTGGCTTGGGGTTTTCAGTTTCTGAGTCAAACAATAAACTGAATATTTAATGCTAAAATTCTGGCTTCGTCGCACTGCATGTGACACGGTAAATACAGATAACACGAGGTTACCAGATCACTTTCAGAAGTTTTACATGGTTCCTTTCTATGTGACCACTGCACGGCAGGGCTCTATAGTGCACGTTCTTCTGACACGCGCAGTATTAAGGACTATCTACAACTGCGCTATCCCAACCTGTGTCTTAGAACAAGGATACGATGATTGGTGCACGTAACTCTCTGACGTCATGGCGCCGTCCCAAGTTCCCGTTTCCCAAGTCAACCTGTTATTTCAATTAAATCATTCAGGAAACAGAACATTTGTCCCAAGTTGTGTTCTTAGTTGACAGAAAAAGAAGAAAACTTCCAATACTTCCTCACGCATTCGTGGAATGTTTACATTGTAAATATAAACAATGGATGTGAAAGGAGGGCCTTCTCAAAACAAATGTAATGAAATGCTAATAAAGAATTAGTGCTCTCTTTGTTTGGTCTGTACTATTTAATATGAAGGCTAAAACTTTTAAAACGTGAAGTAGGGCGAACTTATTTAAAATAAAACAGATAAGACGTATATTTAAAATAAAATATTCAAATCACCCATTTCGTAAACATTAATAATCAATAACTCAGCAAATTCTAAATCACTTCGTAACAACAAATAATGTGCCGAACTTACTACGACCTAGTGTCATATTCTGAAATCTCACTTCGGACAACGCATTTGTAGACTATATTCGGACTGCAGCAATGTGACGTCACTTGACGCCGAGTTTTGGACATATCCAATGGAACGGCCGATTGTAGACCGGCCATTAACATTGCCCATTGCCACGTGCTTCTCTAGCACCCAAGTTTCTTGTTAACTGACACACTAATATTAAAGTAATATTTCACTTTTTTTTTAAATTTTGTTATCTGAAAGATTTTAAGAACTGCCCCTTTAATACAGTTATTAGTTGTTAAATCATTATAGTTTTCAAAATATAACACTCAAAAGTCTTAGTTTCCCGGATTCTGCAGCATACTAAGTTTTGATCCTAGATATATTTTTCCAATAAAATTGCATTTAATGCAATGTGTATGGTGTGCAGAACATACTGATTCAGTATGAGTGCGATTTATAAACAGGTGAGCGAATATTGGCACTCTGAATATTGTTGAAAATAGGGGTTAGACTTGCAGCAAAATTTTGTTCATTCAAGCGAAACTGCGAAAATTCATTTAATAAATACTTTAAACCATAAACTGTAGAGGAAAATAAGTTTTTGTTCCTATAGTAACACAAATGCAGTATGCCGCGCTTAGACTCTTATTCAACACTTTGAATCAGTCTATAACACTCTTGTGTCGGAATATGAGTGTTATATATTTTGAAAAACTAATGATTTGACAACCAACAAATGCATTAAGGGGGCACTTTTTGAAACCTCTCTCAGATAACCACATACCAAAAAAGAGAGAAACATCACTTTTAGCCCGTGTGCCACGATACAATATTCCGTGAGGGCTCCGACGGAAACTTACAGAAGACCTGCTAACCGAGCCTGCATGCAAGCATGTACGACGGAGGTTTCTATTCAATAAATTGTTACGATATTTCCTGCCTCACAAGTTAATGCGTGAATTCGCTTTGTGCCATTTGTGCTTGCACTTGTTTCAATTCATTAGGTAATTCTGCTGATTTATTTGGTATTTCGCCAAATACTTTTTATTTTTATTATTGGAAAGTGTTTATTAACTGTGAAGTTTTAAAACTAACCTTGTCGTCTGAAATTATTGTAATGTTTAAATATTTGTATGGTTTATTTTTGTTTCTTGTTAAAAAATATTTTTATTTATGTCAATTAATCGTTTATGTATGTAATATTGTGTGTGAAGTCTTGATTACCAATTATCAAAATGAAAAGCTTTACTTGTGATATTATACTTCTTTCTAGACTCTCGATTTATGAATCGATTTGTCGCGCGAGCCCACGAAGTCCGGAGCATGCCTTTGTACATATAGGGTTCTGCTCGTGTAACTCCCTTCTTCTTCTTCTTCATTTCTCGCCATACAGCATGTAGTCGCCTTGGATATTCATCATTTTTTGAATCCTTCATCATCTTAGGATGATTTAACTTTTATCCGCCGCTTTGGGTAAGTTTGACTGCAGGCATTTTATTTCGCGACGTAGTAATATTATTTTGAGGTTCGGGTCTTTTTCAATAATGTGCTTATCTTTTAGCGGTTTACGACGTAGGCCGATATCTTGTGGCCAGCCATTTCTTCCCCTGTGATGTGATTTGAGCCGTACACCCATTTGTGGGATAACCGTTTTGGCCATGATTCAACTTCTTTTTGACCTCACACTGCAGTAACTTCAGAGTCTCCCAAGGAATGACGTAAATTCTTTAAAATTTCTGTAGTTTCGCCTACTGCATGATCTACAGGTTTGCTCCAGCCTTTTCCGTGGACTGACGCGACGTCACGAAGAATGTTAAATTAATTTTGGACAGTTAGAAAACGAAATTTTTTGTCTTCAACAACTAAGGTTAAAAGAAAAGAATATAAAAAAATAAATTTAAAAGTTTTTATAATGTAAATTTCAAAAGAGGTGATCGCGGGTACCCTATGACGTGGTTATTGACCAAAATAAACGGAAATTTTTTTTTTGTCAAAATGTAAACAAAAGGAAGTACAATAAAACTAAAAAAAAACTTAATGTAGTCATGTTATGACGAATTAATTTTATTTCTGTATATCTATGGAAATAAAAACATATTACTCTTGTTGTGGCGAAAAATGTTTAAATCCTTACTACTATATAAATGCGAAAGTGTTTTTTTTGCCCTTCTTTCACGTCAAAATGGAGAGACGGATCGACGTGATTTTTTGTACAGAGATAGTTGGAGGTCCAGAGAGTGACATAGGCTACTTTTTTTCCGGGAAAATATCTCAAACGGTACCAAAAAAATTATGATTAGGGATATACATAAGTACTGGATTACACTTTCCTTAGGATTACTGCATAAAAAGCACTGTTAAAAAAAATTCGCCAATTCTGCTTTCTTTTTTGTCTATGGGCTGCCTTATATTCCTTCCCAAGAACCGCAGTAGCTCAGTGGGTAGATAACCCGATAGTGGGGCGGCAGTAGCTCAGTGGGTAGAGAACCAAATAGTGGGGCCGCAGTAGCTCAGTGGCTAGAGAACCAAATAGTGAGGCCGCAGTAGCTCAGTGGGTAGATAACCAAATAGTGGGGCCACACTAGCTCAGTGGGTAGAAAACCAAATAGTGGGGCCGCAGTAGCCCAGTGACTAGCACAATAGTGGGACCGCGCGCGAAGCAGCGGTATAAGCTAGTAGATGTATAAAGGTGTTCAAAAGAAAACAGATTTTTAAAAAGGATTTACATCCTTACAATTACTCTGGTTTTATATATATATATATATATATATATACACACACATATACAGACTGTCGACTTGTGATAAAATTTGATTTACACCATGAGTGAACCAATTGCCTAATTATTACATCAATGTAATAAGTGAGTGAATGAGTGAGTGAGTGAAGAGATTTGGGCGGCTTTTAACAAAGAGGCCTTGAGAGCCGATGAGGGTGATTGAAGTGAACATGGTGCGGCACCGGAATGAATGGGTGGGGAAACGGAGATCCCCGAGAAAACCCACCGACCAAAGGCATCGTCCGGCACGATCCCCATTTGCGAAAAACCGGTGACCCGGCATGGGATTGAACCCGGTTCGCATTGGTGGGAGGCAAGCGTGCTAATCGCTCAGTCACTGTGGCCCCAATGTAATAAGTATAACACGAGTATGTCCCTCTAATTTGCTTTCTGTAATATACTATAGTTTACCCAGGAACCTAGATCCCACCTTATATGTGTGCTGTTTTGTGTTGAAATGAAAATACCTATAGTCCATTCCCGATTGGAAGCGACTTATGAAAATCAACCTTTGAAAAAACACTCTAGGTATAACATGTCACCTGTTTTTTCAATAACCTGTATTCCACAAATATATAACACTGTGGTTAGTTTTAGAGTACTGTATTATTGAATAAACTAATCTTTACCTTAATATCTTCTATAACTTGTAATATTTATTTATATTTATTTTTTAAATATGAATTAACAATAGCGAGTGCAGCGACCGGTAAAAAATAGTTCACTGTTAAAATATCATTTTAACCTCGTTTTTTAGTATAGTATTTGTAAATGGTGCCTATCGAAATATTTAAGTAGCACCGATGGCAACATATATCATTTGTACAGTTTAAAATAACAGCGAAAAATATAGCGAGTAGGCCGTAATTGTACGGTATTGTTTTATCGAGCGAGAAAGGAATTGAAAAACTGTCTGCTGGCGAAGCTTGTCGCCTTCTTTCTCTTTCTTCGTCTCTTTCACACTCGGGAAATTTCATTTCACTAGTAAGTAACGACATTATACATGTTTTCAATTGTAGCATATTTCATACTTATTACAGCAAAATAATGATTTTTGAATTTGTAATTTACAACAATTCTTACTCCGAAAAATACTTCAAATTACCACATCACGTTTGTAGACGTGTTTTTTAAACCTACCTAGGCAAGTTACGATGTAGTGATAAATCTGTGTTTCCACGCCAGTAGAAAATTTACTGTGACGTATGTTTCGTTAATCATTGCGTCTGTGAAATGGCGTGCTTTTGTGATCGTTGTCTATACGCTGGCCCTGTTGTATAGGTGATTACAAATATTTGATTAGCACTATTTATACGTTTTAAATGTGAACTGTTTTTATGACGAGGTTATTTATTTACATCCACGTATGTTTATTTATAACAACGTTGTACCTTTGCCCTAAGGGGTTTGAAACACATTCGTGTAACGTAATTTGCCACAACCCCAGAAGAAAAATACTAAGCTAAGCCCGATAAATTTAAATAAACCCTAATAAACAGTAAGTAGCAATACATAGAAATATGAGCGGAATAAAAGTTATCGTAGGCTTATTTGTGTGCATGTTCATCGCGATCTTTTAAAGTTTGTATGACAAAAATGAGCAACACGAGTTGCGTGCTTGAATTTAGTGTGCCTTTTTCACTGGCTGTTCCCTCGTATTAATATTTATTCCAACCGAGGCCGTCCTTTTACAGAAATGACCCAACACATATCAATAACAAACGGATAATTATAATTAGTACTGCCCTTTATCTCGTAGTTGTAACAGTGTTAAACACAGTCGCGGCAAAATACTAACGTACATTACATGTATTGAGCTACGTCGTGGAAAACAAATATGTTAATGTAAAATAACCATAAGAACTGTCTTCAATGCAGGCATTTTTAAAACGTCCTAAAGCTGACCTAAATAATGTTAGAGGCCTAAACTGTGAATATTCATACGGAATGGTTTTTGGAATATGACAAGAATTCTTTGAAAAGCTGTAAACAGTAAACAACACATTTGACAGGTATAAAAGCAGAAGTCACATTTCAGTGTTTATTTTTAGGTGTAGCGAAAGTATACGAACATATGTACACACACAATGGAATGTAAGCATTGATTTTGACAGATGATCAGTCACATGGTAATGTTTATTTACATTTGGCGGAAGGATACGAAACGGGCTTGCAAGTAGATATTTAGCAGGGCTCCGAGAATGTTGCATCCAATGGGGAATGGACTATAGTAGTATAGTTGTAATACCCACGTCTCAGTCACGAAGGTGGTACATAATAGGTGGTAGCAGAGCGTGATTGGTTTCTGGTTGTAGATGAGGTTTTTTAATTTGTGCATGCTTGTTGCATGCGTTGTCCCTGTGATACTTATACACGCGCAATGGGTATTGATGAGAGCTCTGTGCCTTTATATTTAAGTTAGGTTGTGTTGTACTTTGTGTAATATTGTACTATTGTAGTGTTCTGTTACCATGGCATTTCTTATAGTGCCGGAAATCCTTTTGAAGGATGAATGCCGGTATGAGTGCACAATCCGAGGTGTACAAGCACCGGGAAACACAGCAGCTTTTAGAAGTGTGTTGCATGTTGCTTTAAATTCCAATGTCCCTATTTCTTTGGATAAATGGTCCAATATTGATATCGTGGCAGAGTGTCGTACCTGCACTGCTAAAAACATTTCTTCGCAATATTTTTTTTGAGAATGTAAATGAAGATGACACATCTTATTCATACCCCCCTTTAAAAATCGATTGGTTCATCTTAAACGACATGCTCAGAATCTTTTGACCAAATTAGGTGAGCAATTGTCAGATGATCAGCCACTTGAGAGCATTGTGGCTCAGACCCAGTCTCTCTTTGATGCTGTTTATAGTTTGGAGTTAGGTTCCATCAGTGTTATCAATAACAGCAACGAGAATGTTCCTACTACCTCCGTCACCTTAGTCACTCAACAGTTTGCTAGTATTAGTGTCAGTACACCATCTCATTATGTTCCATCAACCACCCAATCCATTCCAGTTAACCTAGCTAGCAACCTACCCATTTTCACACTTGCTTCTACCACCCTTCCATCCACTGCTCTCCACGCTGCCTTACCTGCCCAAAGCTCATATTTATTTCATCCGAACACTGTTTTCAGTGCACTTGTGCACATACCATTTTCAGCATCTCCCATGTATTCATCTGTTTTTGGCAATAACACACCCACTTGAGAACATGCTGCGTAACTTTCCAGCCACTGATGGTTGAAACGTTCCTAAATCTCTAGTTTTTGAAAGCAATTGTTAAACTCTATCATAGTAAAATAAAGTGAGAGGCGCAACTGCTTGATGTCATTTACCCTTTCACTCAAGGTCCACTTAGTAAACGGACCAGTTTAGCCGCTTTATAGTCTCATACTTACATTCCCAATAATCTTGCTGTCCAATGTGACTGGCCCATGGACGCCAGTCATTATTCCATGGTAATGTTAATTTATATGCATGGCTCAGTTAAACGCGAGCAAGCTTAGTAAACGACATATTTTTAGTTCTATATATGCATATGAAATAAGCTGAACATTTATCTAATGGTCTATGTGGGTGGAGAGTTGCAAAAATTTGTGTTGAACTGAAAGGGATTTTCCTGAAATGATATGGATATAATTTGTAGAGTAACCTGCGGATACGAGCCAGACGAGATCAGGAATGCCTGTTGAAAGGAGTACAAAGCAGTCTTTTCACTGCCTGGTTTTCGGCGAACACATCATACCTGACAACTAGTTAGGGTCTCTCAAACAGCGGACTGTGTAAAACCAAACCCTTTCGTGGTGTCTGTAGGGCGTGTCGAGGGTAATCCGTCTCGAGTAGATCCTCCTCGCCCATGTGCTTGGATATAAAATAGGCCGACCCAACAACCAGTGTTCAGAGTGGAAAGATACATAGCAGTGGAAATAACTTCCCGTGCGGGAGATGGTTGTTTCCAAGAAAGGCTGGGCATTCGCTCAATCGCACTTTGAAGATCGGTACGCGGAGTTTATGCATATTACCGATAGTACTAATCAACTTTCGATACAGCCAAATATATCACAAATCTCAAATTTAACGTTATTGCGAGAATGCAGCACAGGAGTAGAGTACATACGAATAACGGCTGTATTATTAACAACACTTCAATGAACTGGAACAGTCTGCCAACAATAATATCTCGTGGATCTATGTTTTTCAAATCCTGAGCTTTAGGGTCCATGTGTATACAGAATTGCTAGTGTATATAAGGTTGTAAGGTATGTAAGGTATATATATATATAGTTGTATATAGGGTAATGTAAATATTTATAATCCCGTATTCACGCAATTCGTTTCTCTTATCGGCATTATATGATCTAAATCATATATTTGAGCTATATATATATATATATATATATATATATATATATATATATATAATGCACGACACTGTAACATAACGGTGTATGCATTTTGAAAATTGGTCGAGTATTTTAGGAGTTATGTGTGTTTTAAGTTTCGAGGTGTGAAATAACCTCAAAATGGACGCCATGCTTGCGTCGCTCGTTCTAATATTACAGATGGGCGACGCGGAGGTCCATTCCCAGCTATAAGCGAGTTTTCCTATACATGTCTTCTCCACGACCACGGGCGAGCTCTCTCGGGCAAGCGAGTCATTTGTGTTTTGACCTGCAGTGGAAACTGTCAGATCTCGAGAAGATGGACATCGTCTCGGAGTGCCCACTAGCACATAACGTGAGCGTGCTCGCACAAACACGCACCAGTGGGAAGGCCATTTTACAGCAGCCAGCGGGTATCAAACTCACGTCATCCAGACATGCACTACACGACCAGAAACACCTGTAAGGTGGAGAAATATAAATCATTATTAAAATTTGTTCTTCGACAAGGCATAGTATATCACCCAGATTATTACATAACTGCATAACCATGAAGTACCTTTATTTGCTTACCTTGCAGAATAAGTATGAATTATTGATTGACTGCCTTCTGAAAATGACTACAGAAGCAATGGTAGTGCAAGAAGACCGACGATAGTCATCTCTAAAATATAATTAAATTATGTCCTATGCCCTAACAGTCACATTTCCAAATTTTAATCTGAAACACAAGTAATAGTAAAACATATAGAAATCCTATATGGCGTGTAGTTCTCCCCCTAAAGGTGGCTGCCTGGGTAGGTCGCTGAACGATGTGCAGAGCTCCAGCAGAAAACGTTTTATTGAAAAAACTGCCCAACATGTCTGAGTGAGGTCTGCTACGAGTAGCATTTAAGAAACGTTGCGCGTATGTAAATGTTTTTCAGTTCCTCCACTTCTCTTTAAAGCATGTTTTTGTGATAGTAAAAATGGCTGCAACGGGTGTTTTCACGGTCATTTTTAGGTATGAACATTCCGGTACAAAACCTTAAAAAATGAATAACGACGTGCATCAGACGTTAATTTCTATTATTACGTCATGAAATGGAAGGGTCTACGCTGAAAGTCTCATAGAGGCTCGTTATCGACGGCAAGACTGCACGCCAATTCAGTGCTTCGCGCGTAGAGGCGACGAGAGAGTTGATGTGCCTGTTTCGATCGCCACTAGAGCTCCCACGGTTTCAGGAAGGAGACGTCCAAAATTCCTTCAACCAGGCGGCCACCTTAAGCCCTCTTCAAAATAGCTCGACGCGGCGCATTTCACGCGAAGCGACGTGACGTCACACAGAACCAGCCAATCGTAATTCATATTGCTTGTGATGAGAGCGCTAGCGACAAGTCTGACTTGCCACGGAGGCGACATCCCTGACCACGTTAGAGAAAACAGCCAATCAGGAGCAAGAAGAACATCTGAATCAAGATGTTGAGAATAAGGCCTGGATGCAGGTGTGTGTGTGTGTGTGTGTATGTATATATATATATATATATATATATATATATATATATATATATATATATAAACAGGTCACGGTAAAGTGAGCAGTTTTGAAAGCCATTTCAATTGGAATAATAATCAATAAATGTATTTTGTTTTGACCCCAGACTTAAACCTTTCGGATGCGGCGGAATATATAAACTGTGATTATTACTTACATGGCAATATTTATTAATTAAGGTAGTTAAAGAATAATAAATGGCTTGAAGGAAAAAAAAAGTAACTAGGGCCTCAAAAGCGCACTTTACTGTGAACAGCCTGTAGCAGTTTCGGCGTCTAAGGTTTGGTGTACGGTACAATACAGTTCCGAAAAATACTACCAAAAACAGTGTTTAGTTGTGTGTTGTCAAATATCATTCGGAAGATGGCAGGCAACTTAAATTTTTTTCCCCGCCAGGTTTATCGCGTGGCGTCGCACTATTGCGAAGAGAGCTTTAAGGTAAGTAAGGAGTAGGGGGCGGGAGAGACATACCAGGTTGAGCGGGTGCGTGGATGGCTGCACGTCCTCGTCGGTGAGGATGGCGCGAAGGTGCGCGATGTAGCTTGTGGCGAGCCGCAGGGTGTCCAGCTTGGAGAGCTTCGTGTCGGCGGGCACCCACGGCAGCGTCGTCTTGAGGCGGCAGAACGCCTTGCTGAGTACGCGCATGCGCGCCCTCTCGCGTGCGTTCGCCGCGTTCCTCTGCTGCGGCCGCTCCTCGTGGGGGCGGCGCGCCGGCGACCCGGCCCGGGGGCGGCGCCGGCGGGGCATGCGTCGGGGGCGGCCAGCCCTCTACCTGCGGCACACACACACACACACACTCCGCCCTCTAACTCCACTGCGTCTCTCTCTCTCTCTCTCGCTCTCTCGCTCTCTCTCTCTCTCTCTCTCTCTCTACGCTCACAACCACAGTGTCCAATACGCGGGACATAGCACAGCCAGTAGTGGCTTCAAGGGCGCTCGCTGGTCACGAGAAAATTAATTTTATATTTTCACAGAATTCTGCTCAAATTGTAGGCATTTATTACGGGTACTATTTTCTCGAATGAAAAAAAATATAATACCGCATATTATAACAAGTTTTAGAGTATTTGGAATGTACAAATAAACAAACACGTTTACAGAAAACTTAACAAGGGTAACTGGAAAATAGTGCTTAACAAAATGTAATCTATAAAAACTCAAAGTGCTATTAAAAAAAAAAAAAAAAAAAAAAAAAAAAAAAAAAAAAATTCAAGATATTTTTAACATTTGTGAAATCATTTAGGGGCGTAATTTCAAATATTTTTTTGAAGTATTTCTTGAAGTAACTCGTATTTCATTTCAATATTTCGGCAAGTCAGTTTGTTATTATATTTGTCCATCCCAAAAACACTACAACTGTGATAACATGAGGTCTAAAATTATTTTATTCGAGGAAATAGGTATTTCGGACAAATGTAATATAAATAATTTTTTCGTGGGCAGCAAACCATATCGTTCTGCGATGAACACAATAGAAAACAACGTCCAATGGAGTGGAGTGAAAATATTTGGGCGGCCCTTGAAATCGAGATATCGAGAGCTGATGAGGGTGAAGCAGAGCCGGAATGCAAGGGCGGCAGAAAACCAGCTGGTCAGTGGGCATCGTCCGACACTATTCCCACATGCGAAAATCCTGGAGCGGCTTCGCCGGGAATCGAACCCGGCTCACCCTGGTGGGAGGCGAGAGCCCTAGCCGCTACGCTGCCGTGGCCCCAGCATCCAATTAGGGAGGTCCGTCAGTGACGGCAGGTATCATTCGTTGTCGAGACTATATTCAGTAGTCTCGTAAAAAAATGCCACGGTAACACGAAGTGCGAACACAATTATTATTCGTCCCAAGACGTATAGGATGTTCACGGTAAAATGAGCACTTTTGAGAGACTTGCTTAAGATCTACTTGTGTGCACGTTGTATAGTTTTCCGCCTTATATAAAATTTCCATTGCCATGGGACTCATCACTTTATTCATGCGTCGGTCATGTGAAACTGTGAAATTATTAAAAAAGTAAATACTTTACAAAATATGCTAATATTTGTTTTTCGATGCATTAAAAAAACAGAAAGCGAAAGAATTGATCTGAGTTATCACAAATGTTTACCTAACACTTTTTATTCGACGTTAAGATATGGAAGTATTTTCCTTCCATTGTTACCAACTTCACTGGGAGTATGTCACTCAGAGCGCCCATTAAAATATATGCAGGTAGGAGTAGTGACATTTTTCTAAGGTTGATTTCAAAAGTGCACACTTTACCGTGAACATTCTTTAACAGAGTGTTAAAAACGATATCGGTACAAGTAATTTGCCTGTTGCAGTGCATGAAACGATACACAGTATTTAGATATGACTGAAAGGGTCAGGGGCGTAGATAGGAATTTACTTCGAGAAGGGGGGGGGGGGGGGGAGGCATTACTAATTTATATTAAAAAAACACATTAAAGCTATAATATTACAAAGTATTAGTTAAAAATAATATTTACAACCAATGGACTCACATTAATAGACGGAACCACAAAATTATATCAACATCCTTCATGGTTAAGGGCTACCACGCATTACTTATATATATATAATCCATTTTTTATTTTATTTTTAAATATTTAATTTTCTTCTGGAAAAAGGGGGGGGGGGGAGATGATATCTTCCGGTTTTCTCCCGTGCCCCCTCCCCTTTTTTGGCTATGTTCCTAGAAGGGTTAACTCAAATACAAACTTAAGAATGCTACGTGCAGTAATGTTGCCAGCGAATTATGTCTAGTTGTGTTATGGATTCTCTTAAATTAATGGGCATTGAAATGAGTTATTTTATTAACAGGAGTATGGATCTGTGTAGCTTTTTACCTTCCTAACAAATTCTCAGTGTGTCTTAACTGAAGCTAACTTGGCCGTCGTGTATGTCGTCAAGTGTCCAAACACCGGGGATTCAGTGCATCGGCGAGTACAAGATGCACCGTAAGAGCACGGATTGGATAAGCACAAAGAAGCGAAATTACGTAGCAATTATTCTGTCGTGGGCGTGTCCGTTCTCTGATTTGCTGAACGAGACTCAGGAAGTGAACCTCTTGTCCGATTGGCTGCCGCATGCTGGAAAAGATTGCCTATTGGCCGAGCTGCCGCCTGTTGTGTGGACGTTATTGGCGAACGGCGTTCCGACGTGTCGCTGGACAGTGACGCCATTTTGTTGGCGTGTGCTGCTGGCTTTCGCTGAATAAGCTGCTGTGCAGCCCTGTATAGGGTGCTCGGAAAAGCCCCTTACAAATTTCTAGGACTAGTAGAGGACCATTTCAAATCAGGTATTTTACACATGACCGTCCAGAATATCTGCCTGCACATTGGTAGAAAATCTGCGCTGGAATTCCTGGACATGAGTGGTATTAGGGTTTTCGTCTGCCCAGATATGACTGTTTCGAGAATCGAGAGCACTGTTCCTAGTGAATTTATATTCATCTGTGAGCAGTACGCGACGTGGGAACGAGCTTGTCGGTGAAGGAGCGCAGGAACCACGTGCAGAAGTCAACACGTGGTGCAAAATCAGCTGGACCCAAAGACTATACCCTTTGGAGGTGGTAAGGATGTAGTTGTTGCTCATGCAGAACCTCCCAGACGATGCTGGGAGCAACACCCATTGCACACGCAACTGATTGCGTACTCGCTGACGGGCTCTGTTCAACGTGATGCAGTACAGCCTCTTCCAATTCCGGAATGCGGCGTCTCTTTGGAGCACCACAGTCGTTCCTGTCGGCGAAGGTGCCTTGTTCTCGGAGCCGTTGTGTAACTGTGGCAGAAAGGGTATGCGATGGTGTCGCATGTTGTGTATAACACTCTTGATACAGACGACGAGCTGTAAACGGAGACACAGAGGCGCGTGAATGGGGCTCGAAGCAGAGTAGACGTCGCGTGCCATCATACGATTGTCTGATTTAATGTACTGCCTATCCGGTTGCATACCAACACAGGCATATCTGAGATATTGCTCTTTCCTAATGGAAGTAGACGAGTGATACACCTGAATTAAAATGGTTGTAGCACGGCAACGGTACGTTTCCGGACATGGATTCCTATTCAAAAGATCGTCTACTCAGTCCCCTCTACAAGTCATAGGACTTTGTAAGGCGAATTTCCAAAGCATTCTGTATTCTCAAGTGCTCTGTTCCAAGGTAATGGTTCTTGGGCTGGGCCTGCAGTCGCAAGCTGCTGCCACATGCCGGCAGTTTAGAGAAACCTGCCACAACCACTCGACTCCAGAGTAAGCTAAGGCCGTTACTGTAACTTACGTAACATGTATTCATAAAATATAAATACAGATATCTGACAAAGCGTTTTTTTTGTCATTTTTCTGTAACATGACGATAATATGCAAAACAAAAATAATAGCATTTTATGCGCTAGTAATTATTATGGTTGTTTTATAATTATTTTGAACACATATATGTTATTTACAATATATATGTTTACGAATTTAGCTTAATATGATTTCCCGCCTTTCGGCATCAGCTGTCTGCATGACGTCGGAGAGATACGAGAGAGTGGTTGTCTCAATTCCACAGAGCGAGAACACTAGAGAACATGAAGCAGTGCTCTCGCCAGGTTGTGCGAAAGAGTGCTCTCTCGAAAAAGTATTCTTTAATTTGAGACACGGCCTAAGGGTTATTCTACGTGGGTTGGGAAGCTCAATGCTTTCAGTTTGGCAATTAGAAATTTCCGCCACTACGTAGCAGTGGTGTTGCATGTGTACCGGATTTTCCGCTTTCTATGTAAATGTAAAATTTTCCTATTTTTACTATGTTGGAAACTACGTAAAGAATTAACTTCGTTATTCGCACAAAAATTGGAATATAACAAAATATGTCCACGTGCTTAATATTCTGTCGTAAAACTGGGGGCAGCAAAATGTCGGCTTACACAATTTCTTTATTTAAATATAACAGCTGAATCTTAAAAAAAAAAAAAGCAAAATGGCTCTATATATATACTAGGGATTTCCAGTGCAGTTTTTTTTTTAAGGGAGAGGAGAAAAGTACATCATTTATTTTGATGGCAGCTATACGCATTTCGCACTTAAATTAGTAACGTTTTTATATTGAGATAAGCTTGCTTACGAACGCTCAATGCCAAACACAATGGCATTTTCAATGTTTGCTTTTGTATACAACATTGGAGGGAGTGAATACTAGTTAGTTACGAAATAAAGTTAGTACTTAAAAATTTTTTGGCTGGAACAAGTATGTATCGCAACTGGAGCCAAACACGAACTTTTGTGCAGAAATAAATATAATTTCTCAATTTACCACCATCTTAAAAGCGATGTCTTTGGAATAGAAGCGCACCTGGCAGCGAAAATTATCCTGTAAGGAATCTCGTTTTGTCCCCAACCTGGGTAAAATAAACCTGTTATGCCTGGTTCACATGTACGCGCGAGTCGCATCAAAACCGAGGACGGCTTCTGATTGGCTGTACTAGATTTCCACTCTGTTGGGCGTGATCGGCGTACATGTAAACCAGGCTTTACCCGGAATAGGCACTGCTGAGACGGCAATGTCCCCTTCTGCACTTCGTGACCAACATGCGTCCTACACAGTACTTATAAATACTGCAACGTGATGAACTCCCTCTCGTTTTTGTATCAAAATGCATGGCGATCTCACACGCCTCAGTGGAGAAGCTTAGCGATCGTAACATTTGCAAAGATAATGTAGGTCATGTATATGTGATACGGAAGAAAATTATCCCCAGGTTACACTTGAATATGTAATAATATCAAGAGGCAAATATAATTTATACTCTTTTGATGGGATATTTTACGTGCAGTGTATTTACTTGATCTGCAGTACTTTCGACTTAGTTTTAATTAACAAATGGGAATTCAGTTACTACATAAACATAAAATGAAGTACTGTAAGCAAAGTGAAAATACAATATTTTGCGCGTTTCCATGTTTGTGTTTTACAAAAAAAACGCCAAAAACAAGCGCACAGTAGCAAAAAGCATCGTAACAACGAATTTAATATTCTAATGTCTGTCTACTTACCAAGTAGGAGTAGTTAATGGCCACTTGAGGCAGTTGCAGTATTTTGACGATCTTGAAAGTACTGTGTCGTATTCAGTATAATCCTGTGTTGTTATTTATAGGACGTGGTGCAATTTCTTAAAACATTTACAGGATTTGTGCGAGAAGTTATGAGGAAAGATGAAATATAATACGCTTTCTTTTTCGTGTTAACAGGCATGCAGGAAACAATTCTAATACATCTTTAAACACTATTAAACATAGTGAAACTAATCGATATAACTAATATGCAAGTCATTTGGGAGAAATAACTTACCGAATGACATCTTCTTACAGCCTAATATTTTTTACAAAAATCCGACAGATAAAGATATGCATTATTGCTGTGGTCAACTTAATGCTATCCGTGCCATCCCTTCAGAAATAACGACTTTCTTACAACTACTGGTTTAATTACTGCAAAACTTTTTAAAGTTAAAGAATATTTATATTTTTGCTCACATAACTGCAACAATAGTTATCAGTTTTACCTCGTAAAATACGGCATGATGTGCCTTCAGGTCAGTATAGACCAATCACATCATTTTAAACATACCAAAATCGGCACATTTTGTGTTTCTCGTCAATGCAACGCACTTTACGGGGCTTAATTTTTCTTAACATATTATGTGTTAGTCTCATACTCTAGAAAAATGCAAACGCATGGCCTGTAATCATAGGGGTTATACAGATGTTCTGGTTTTACCGAGCCATCCTTCTTTTAAAGTGCTGTCCTAGTATCCCGATATATTCAGTCCGGGATGCCAAAAGTCCCGGATTTTTTTTTGTTTTCTTAATCATAGAACACGAAGTTAGTCTTCTCAATCGTAGAGTCTACTGTGTAGTGGAGGCACGTTGTGTATGTTGACAGGCAGCGCCACGTTAAGTGATCAGTACGGAATGCGTCTGACAGGTCGTGCGTGACATCCTCCACTTCTGTCCTTTCTTGGTATTTTATCTATGGCAGTAAGTCTGTTGTCTGCCGCATAAGCGTGTGAGAGTTTATATCTGTCATTTTATGCGATGTATCGTTTTATGTATGTGCAACAGTTAATTTAACCGAAAATGCCTAAAAGGAAATAACGAACGATCGAAAGAACAATTCCCTCTCATATATGAAACAACTTTAGGAGGCCAAGATTACCATAAAGTAGAATGTTGTTTGTGCCACGCTGTGTTTAACATTAGTCACGGACGGGAATACGATATCGCTCAACATGTAGTCACAAAATAAAATCACAAAGTCACGGTGTGTGCAAAAAGTTCCAGTCAATCAGTTACCACATTATTTAGTAAAAGGTTGTGGGTGGCCAATAAATAGAGCTTGCCTTGTGTTCTACACAGTGAAACATAACCATAAATTCCAATCTATGGACTGTACGTCGTCAGTTATGAAGAAATTTATAAATAAGAAATTTTTACTTGTGCTCAAATAAAATCCAAGGCAGTCATTACCAATGTTTCATGCCGTTAAGCGATAAATAAAATAATTTAAGAGCTCAAAATTGAAAACTATTAGGCCTACTGTTTAACTGGAGGGGAAATAATCCAATTTGCCAGTCTTTCAGGGGAAACAGTCAACATCCTCGTTAGCCACATTTTCGAAGCAGTCGCACTGAGAAAAACGTTGTTGAATCACAGGAAGCTTGTTTGACGAAACCAAATTAATTGTTTGTGTAGGGGCAATGAAATATTTTGTTGTAACAAAATCATATTGTTCTCATTTGGTTACCCCCAAACAAAGATTTGGTTGGTGCAGCCAATGATTTGTTTGACTCTAAGTACATTAAAGAATTTCGGTTAGTATAAAAAAGAATGGGGTGGGCTGTGTCGTCTACACAGCCGTAAGTATTTCTGCGCGACGTCTACGTTGCAGCTATCTGGGTACTTTATGCATTTGTGCCGATTGTGTCATTGTTTAGTCTTAGTCTCGTCACGTGATGTGGCATGTGACGATGACGCAATCTCCACGTCCGCATTTCGCTGTTGCGTAGAATTGTCAATTTATTCTTCATATAACTCTGGAATGGTAAGAGGTAGTTGAGTCATATTTTCAGTATTAGATTTGTCTTATCGAGAACTATTCATGTTGTTAACATCATTAGTGTCCTTTTCGCCTAACTCGTAATTTTTAACTATTTTTTTTGTAATCTGCAAATAAAATGGTTATTGTTTAGAAAGTCACTATACATGTATATTATTTATGATTCTTAGTTATGTTTTTAGTTACACTTTTTTTTAAGCACAAACTGACACCAGAACTTCTCCGATCGGATTAGCCGTTCGGTCGCTACAGCGATCTTAAGCATACTAAACCGCTCGAAATCTGAGGTTCGCAGCGCGACTCCCACCGCGACCTGATGACTTCTAAACGATACGTTTGTGTGTGAAGCATTAGGCCAAAGGACATACCTATACTATAGTACATTTACATTTAACGTACTGCTCATTCTCAACGAGTAATTGCCATGGACCCGGGAGCAAACTTTCGCGACGCTCACTTTCTGAACATAAGGGGCTGAGTTGTAAGACGCCACGTCAAAATCGAGAAGCCCGTGCGAGACTAGAACCTAGGTCACATGCGCCGGCGGACGCAGTGCCCTTGCAACTCAGCTAAAGTCACTGCTGATAAAATATAAAAGTATAATTAATTTCAGTAAAAACAGCCCAAAAATAACCAATTTTTAAAAATGCTTTGCACATTGTCTACCAAGTGGAGGGATGACACATCTTGTAGGATTATATTTTTTGGATTCATATTCTAGAAGTTACGAATTTTGAAATACTTAAGAAAAGTTTCACTCGAGTATACTCGGGCAGAATGCAATAATTTTTTGTTTATTTTATTTTCATATTCTCTAAATAAATACGAAATACTTAAAACATTCCAGAATACATAAAATAATGGTGTGGTCTACCAATAAAAGTTAGAAAGTTATTCATATGTATTCCGATACATGGACTCAATATCACTGATATTATTGCCTATAGCGCCTGGCAAAGAAATCAATACAAAAAAAATTGAAAATAATAAATATTAGAAAACACATAAATCAAGGTAAAAATAATGGAGTCACTTTTTCATTCACATGACTCATAATCTTACATATTATCATTACCTGACATTATTGCTTCTTGTACATGGGAAAGTAATACAATACAAAAGAAAACTGAAATGTAGTAATTATAAATCACATCAAATAAATACTAAGTCACATTTTCATTGAAAAAATTCCCTTGGAAATCATGTTACTTTGTGTAAACAATATCATTATCTGGTGTTATTGCTTCTTGCACCTGAAAAAGTAATACATCACAAAAGTGTTCAGGTGTTTGATTCTGTGTGATAAACCCGTAAGCACGAAGTAACACACAGGGGCAGATCACAATCTGGACAGTATTACCTTGTTTCCCGGCATATCCTTTTCCCTTTGGCATCCCTCACACGGGAACACATTCCACACTGTCTGGTCGGCTTTTCTTTCTTTTCTGTTGGTGGTATAGCTCCCGGGAAGTACCTTTCTGTCAGACGTAGAGGAGCAGGTGACGGTCCATGCCGACCAGCACACTTGGGTGAAATGTCAGTTGCATGATACTTGTCAAGTATTTCTTGAAAAGGAGCTAACCTGAAGTTCAGGTGTGACTTTGGCCCTTCACAATTTTGGTAAAGCACGATCAATGCCTCCCATGGTATTGTTATAGACCTCAACAACTTCTGATTTCGTCACTGGTTCTTTTTCCAGCTTTCCAAACTGTCACAGTATGTGCCCCATGTACAGTTGTGAGCAAAGACACCTTCTTTTGTCCTGCCACAACACTGCTGTGATTTTACCTCTCTGGTACGCTACAATCTCACCTTTCTTCAACTTCTTTTTCCGAAGTGAATCAGGCACGTCTCTCCTTGAAAGACACTCTGTGCCGTATGTATCAGTATGATTAGCAATCAGTAAATCAGCAAGTGCAGGAGATGAATGAAAATGATGCAGTATTATACAATAACCTATTTAGTAATGGCTTTATCAATGCCATAACAACTTGGAAGGATTTCGGGAAAAACTGATATGCTGCATCAAGTTGTGTATCTTTCCCTGTGTAGATTACCGTGTTCCAGACATAGCCACTGTTGGACTCGCATAACAAATATTTTTTATCCCGAAACGTGACCTTTTTGAAGGAATGTACTGCTTTCACTGTAGCTTCCCTTTGAACAGCAACATATAGTCGTCGATAACAATGTCTTTTTCAGGTGTGTACAACTTTTTGAATTTTTCATTAAAATCCAAATTCACAGGCCAGATTTTTTTTCGCAGCTATGGACATGGATGTGTGTTGTTGTCAAAACTTGCATTGTCAAAAAAGTGCAAAAAACGTTTCAGCAAACAAAAATGTTTGTAGGTCATGATTTTTGGGAAAATTGGTGTTGTTAGAAGGGCATTTGAGGACCAATATAGCTCTACACCAGGCTTCCATACAATGCTCTGCAGAATGGCGATAGCAAAGAAGACATAAAGTTCATTTATGCTTGTGTTTTTCCACTTTTCGTGTTTACATTGTGAGCATACCTGTTGGTATCGTTAGTGATTAGCTGCATGAGAGCGAGATAAAAAAAAACATACAGAAAAAATCTAAAATGCTGTGCTCGTGATCTGTGTCGAAATGCATACCACTTGTGCCGGTAAAGACATATCGTGGAGGTGCTAGTGGCGGAGACGTAACACTTATATTACACCACTGCCGGGCCGATGCAATTTGCTGATCCGCGTCGTCCTCGGAACTTGAGCTGCTGCTTTAAGATGGAATTTCATCACCACTTTCCGAGCCACGAACAGTAACTTCAAATGTGAGTGTACGATAATGTGTGAAAAAAAGTAGTGCTGCTATCTTGTGTTACGTGATACGTTTTTTTCCTTCAAAAACATGGCTTTACAGGCTACTAATTTCGAAAGACAAGCAAATAATCACACTTTTTTTTATAGAAAGCAACTACTGCTGCACTGTAGTAGTAAACCTAAGAAGCAGAATCTAGAATTTAAATTTTTTTTTTTAGTGACTTGTGATGCCATTTACAATTTTTCACGGTAAACATGTCAAAGGAGACTAAACTCGGTTGAAACAACAAGGTGCATAAATTGAGGTTGCTCCTCGAGTATACTCGGGTATATATATTTTGCACACAAGGCTTATGCTAGAGATAACTCGGGCTATACAGGGAAGGTGTTAAACACACACAATTTAAATACTAGGCAAAGTACGTAAATAACTATTTCAAGTTTTGCAACTTTACTTCCTAGTTTCCGGTTGAACGTGCTTTACTAGGATGTTTTTATTATTATTATTTTTTTTAAGCAACCATAAATGCGCTAACAAACACTGTTACTATCTTAATAGTAGTGTGAGCGGAGCGGTACAAGATGAAAAGTGCAAGAATGGCACAATTGCCCACTTTATTAACCTGGGAAGGAGGCTCGGAAGGGAACCATACTAATAGTAGGCAACCTTTTTTTTGTAGGGGAGGATACAAAGTTCAGGCACCCCCTTCTCCCTCCTTGAGTTGTGCTGTGATTGGTCACCTCTTACCCTCTTTCCCCTACTTCCCCTACGAGGTATTCTGTGATTGGCTGTAGGTTGTGGGCGAGTTACCACTTCCTGCAAATTGCATAACCCCCATTTCCCCAACTAGGTATGCTGTGATTGGTTGTTGGTGTTACCCCTTCCTTCTGGTGCTTGTGGGCGGGCTACCCCCTCCGCTACATTCCATCGTCAGAGCTCTCAGTCGTTCCCCAGGCACTGAAGAAGTAACATATACTCTCCCAAAATGTCCCTTGTGCCTTTATTGCTCCAATAACCAACTGACCAATCGCAACACACCTCCAGGTGAAGGAGAGGAAAGGACGGGTAAATCATTTGCAGGAAAAGGTAGTCCCAAAAAATTTCCCTAAAAATGCCCATTTTCCCCAGAGCAGCTGACCGGGTTAAGCGACCACCTGGGTCAGGGCAAGCAGGACTCAGGACACATGATCTTTGACCTTAACCTTTGACCCCAAAAATCCAAAAAATGCAAAAATTTAAAAAAATTCAAAAAATCCCAAAAAATGTGTTATTAAAAAAATACCAAAAATAATTTAATTTTTTTAAAAATTTATTTAAAAAAATAATTTTATGATGATTCCTCCAACCTGCCTCACGAAACAAATAAGTCGGAAGTCCTCCACCCCCTAGACAATTACCAGTCAGCCATCTTGGTAGTGTCAGCCATCGTAGCAGCCATTGGAGTCATTTTATAGTTATTTGGTGGTGGAGTTATATTGGAGTCATTCGGTTGTGGAGTCATTACGAGTCATTTTGGGGTCGTTTTGGAGTCAGTCGGCAAATTTGAATATTTCGGACTCTTTGTGTGTGTGTGTGTGTGTGTGTTGTGTTGTGTGGGTCGCAAGTTAAAATTATCCCCCACCCCCCTTATTCTAAAATTAAATTAAATAGCCCTACCTACAAAAGCTGAAAGGCAAACATTTTATTTAATAATCTTTCTTTAAAAAGTGTAAATCCAGTCCTTCGGTATACTTAATTGCTTCCTGGGTAAACTGTATTTACACATTACAATAAAAGTGGCTAGAACTAAATCAGGCTTCCGCCATGCTTCGCCATTGGACGTTGGCCAACATTGAGTTTGTACTGAACAATGTAGCACCACGGCGGGCCACCACAATGCTTCCCAATTGGTCGTTGAGCGAAAAGGGCTCTTCGTACAGATCGCCCTCTCATGCTGACGTGCATTTTGAACATATGTGATAACTCGATCGCAGAATCGGCACTGACGACAACCCGTTAGTGATGATGCAGGTCGTGGCTTCATGATCGTCGAGGTCAAAGGTAGCCCTTTGTAGTCACAATTCATCTTTGCGCCATGAGATCACTCTGAGAAAACCCAAATACTCGTTTGCCCCAAAAGAAAGTACGCATGTACTAAATTTATAATATAGATAATTATGTATATTCATATCTTATATATTATTCAATACATAACTATATATATTCCTATCTTTTAAATAATATTCTATACTTTTTGTATACATTTATATCTTATATATTATAATATACATAATTATGTATATTTATATGTTATGGTAGTACCTGCGTGTTTTATTCTAGGGCGAACGAGTATTTGGGTTTACTCAGAGTGCTCCCATACCGCGAAGATGAATTGCGAATATGAAGGGCTGCTTTGACCTCCAGGAGCATGGATCCGCGATCTGCTTATCGCTAACTGGTTGTCGCCAGTGGCGATTCTGCGATCGAGTTATCACATATGTTCAAAATGCATGTACGAAGAGTCCTTTTCGTTCAACGACCAATTGGGAGCATTGTGGCGGCCCGCCGTGGTGCTGCATTGTGCAGTACAAAATCCATGTTGTGCATCGACCAAAGGCGAAGCGTGGTGGGAGCCTGCTGTAGTTCTAGGCACTTTTGTTGCAAAGTGTAAATACAGTTTACCCAGGAAGTGATTAAATATACCGAGGCACCTGTATATATACTTGTTAAAGCGAGGCTATTAAATAAAATGTTCACCTTTCAACTTTAGGACGAAGGACTATTTAATTTTATTTTAAACTAGGAGGAATTAATTTTAACTTGCAACCCACACACACACACACACACACACACACACACACACACACACACACACACACACACACACACACACACACACACACACACACAAATAATCCGAAATGTTCCAATTTGCCGATTGACTCTAAAATGACCCCAAAATGACTCATAATGACTCCACCACCATCACCAAACGACTCTAAAATTACTCCAAAATGACTCCACCGCCACCAAATTATTCCAAAATAACTCCAAATGACTCCAAAAGACTCCAAATGACTCCAAAATGGCTCCGAAATGATTACAAATTACTCCAAAATAACTCGAAAGGAGTCTAAAAGACTCTAAATGAATAAAAAAGACTTCAAAATGACTCCACCGCCACAATAACCTCACGTGATTGGCCAGCTGCAATCATGTGGCAACTTGGTGATTGGTTGGTCAGTGTCCGCACGATGTATTAATGGTGCAGTACGATTGGCTCAAAGTCAATGTGATGTCTTAGGGCTTGCTTACTCTTGTATTATAAGCAGTAGGAAGGTAAACTGAGAGGGTTAGTTTGTCAGCAGGTGCTATGAAAGGTGGATCGTCTTGGCCAGCTTCTGAATCTTCGCATCCGAGTGTTATTCTTCACCTGCGATGTCTTCGGGCACTCCAGAGCTAATGGTGGCTATGTCAGTGTCATAAACTACTTCGGGAGTGGCGCTTAGAACATCGTTGCCGGCGTTTCCTGCTTCTTTAGTTCCAGCAACTACATCTCCAACAGGCCTGCCCGAGTCTTTGCCTGAACCAATACGTCGTAATCAGTGTCACTTTTGTGATGTGGCATTTACTTTCGACCATTATGAACGGTGACATGAGTGCTCTAATTGTGCCACGAATCCCTGTCGTATGTCATATTTGTATTACAGGTGCGGTAAACCGTTCAGCCGTAGCGACAGTTTACTTAGAAATGCAAAGACCTGTAAAGGTGAAGTGCATTTCTTGTTCAGTACCTCGGTACCAGGTTTAATGCAAACAGGTTTCTTGTGACTTCTACGAGTTTTTGTTTTCAAGGTAATTCAAGGATATGTGGTCAAGGATACCTGCACCAACTATGGTGGTAGTAGTCAGTAACATAATATGATAGCTGATTTTTATTAATTTTTTTTTCGAGTTTTGGTTTTCAAGGTCATTCCAGGTCATGGGGTCAATGTCAAGGCCACCTGCATGCAGTAGTCTGTAACATAATATTCTTGCTGTATTTCATGGATTTTTTTAGTTTTGGTTCTCAAGGTCGTTCAAATCCATGGGTTCAATGTCGAGGTCACCTTAATCCAATATGGCAGTAATAGTTTGTAATGCAATATGCTTGCTGACTTCTATGTATTTTTTCGCGTTTTTGTTTTCAAGGTCAATCCAGGTCATGGGGTTAAGGTAAAGGTCACGGGTTCCAATATGGTGATATTAGTCTGTAACATCATATGCTTGCCGACTGTTATGCATTTTTTCAAGTTATTGTTTTTAAGGTCAATCCAGATTATGGGGTCAAGGTCAATGTCATCTAATATGGTTGCTACGATGACTGACACTACCAAGATGGCTGACTGGGAAAGGGCGAGGGGGTTGGAGGCCTGCCAACTAATTTGTTGAGTGAGGCGTGTAAGGGATAAACCTCAGGAAATTAAATGTTTTAAAATAATGTTTTAATATTTCTAAAAAAATTTTAATAATGCTTTTTATTTTTAGAATTTTTGGCATTTAGAAATTTTTTGAAATTTTTTTTGGACTTTTGGGACCAAAATCAAAGGTTAAGGTCAAACATCGTGTTCCCCGAGTTCTGCTTGCCCTGACCCAAGGTTACCTGGATTACTTATCCCGGTCACCTGCTCTGCAAAAAATATGATTTTAGAGAAATTTTTAGGTAAAAAGGGAAGTTTTTAGTGAAAAAGGGAAATTTCTAGGGAAAAGAGATTTTTTTGGGAAATTTAATAGATTCTGAGGGTAAGAAGGGAAATCTCAACATGGCGGCCGGTCGGCTCTGGATCCGGACTTGGGACCCGTTGGCGCTCAATCCCCATTTCCCTACTACTGAAATTCTTGCTTTTTTTTTATTTTTTATTTTTGGCTGCCCCTAAATTTTTAGAAGATAATTTTTGTTAAACATGCCATAAAATGAACTGAGACAATACCTTTTAGACACCCTTTTTAAATTTTCTGCAAATAGTTTGGTTTACTTTATTTGTACATTACAACAACTGTAAAATTTCAACTTTGACGTGTAATTTTGCAAAAACCATGCACAGACTAAAAATATTATATCTGGGGATAAGTTAGTCACAGACAAAGCCTACAAGTTGAACAATATATGGCTCAAATATAAAATAACAGCTTTTTCGATGGTCAATGCCCATAAAACATATTTCATGCGGTTAGAGCAAAAACATTACTCAAACTCAAACAAGTTATCTCGGACACTACCAAATTATTCCGGAAGTAACGCTTGAATAAACAAGAGGATGTGGACGTGAAGATTTCAGAAAAAAATCTGAGGTAGATTATGACATTTTAATTTTATACTAGAGAATGAAACATTATATTTCTACACTATTTTATATAAAGTGTAAATTAAAATTGACTGTAACATAGGCTAATAATGTAAAGATAAAATGTATAGCATTTAAAATACAGATGAGTCATTGTCATAATAAATGTGCTTACCAAAGTAAAAGGGCCAGTACATTGATGTTATTGTATTCCCACCTTTTTTTTTTTTCACGAGTTAGTTATTTCGGTTTTGTGTTTTAAAAAATGCGATTCTTCCCAACGAAACATCTGCATCTTGTTTCAGAAACAGAGCTTGTCACTCACTGGCGGACCAATTTGCCAACAAGGCGATCCGGGTTTGATTCCCGGCAGGTTGACATGATTGTTACATGTGGGAGACGTGGCAGTATAGTCTATTCATTGATATATACAACTTTTATAGAGCACTGGTAAAGTTCTCATTTCATGCTCTACTTCTGCCTCGTGCAAACAAAGCTTCACTCGGTGTATAAAATTACACCAAAGGCATAGCGCACCGCATTCGTGCGTACTGAATTCCAATAACATTTGTTTGTGAGAGCTATTTCTTGCTAGGTACGAGGGCCGATTTAAAAGTCATGGCAACTATTGTTTATCTCCCGAAAATGATCCAACACAGGAAATGTACTATTCAAGTACGTTTGCAAGGGGACACCACATGGGCTATGCTTGCAGGAATGTCCGGCAAGGGACAGATACAAACTTGGCTGCTTGAAATCACCGTTTAATTAATTTACTCTCGTAAATCCTGTATATACTCATTTGAACGGGTACGCATCATACGTGTATGAGCTGTTTAACATCCTTCAAAGTAGTCTCCGAGGTTGCCCACGGTTCGTTGTCAGCAATGAAGCAGACGGGAAATACCATCGGCTGCATGAGATCCGTCAATGTGCGCCACCTCTCGTCGAAATGCTGTGCTGATGTCTGCCTCATCGCTGGTAACGAACTGTAGACAACCTCGGAGACTGCTTCGAAGTATGTTAAATAGCTCGTGCACGTACGATATGTACCCGTTCAAATGAGTGTATACAGTTTGTACGATAATATATCAATTAAACGGTGATTTCCAACGGCCATGTTTGTCTTTGTCCTTTTGCTGGACATTCCTGCTTCCATACCCCATGTGGTGTCACCTTTAAAACGTACTTGCCATACATATTCAATTGTACATAGTACATTTTCTGTCTTGGGGCATTTTCGGGAGATCAACAATAGTTGCCATGACTTCTGAAACAGCCCTCGTGTTACCAAAATACCTATTTCCCTCAGTTTTATTCATACTGAGATCTATAAATGAAATATAATAAAAAAAAACAAGTAAAAGTTCAGTTTAACCTGAAATAATGTATTTGATTTTAACACAAGTACAAAACGCTTGTGACACATGAAATATTAAGGAAACAACCAAACACGTCATACATGGGGTGGTTTCTCAAAGATTTGATTCAGAAAGCGCAAAGATTCTGCGAATAGACTATAGACACCACCCTGTCTCCCGTAGTACAACGATTGGCTCTTTATCGAGTGAGCGAGGAGATTTGAGTGGCTATTAAAATCGAGGTCTTCAGTGCCGATGAGGGTGCAGCGAGGCAAGTATGGAGCAGCGCTGGAATGCAAGGGCGGGAGAAGCGGGAGATCCCCGAGAAAACCCGCCGACCAGCGGCATCGTCCGCCACGATCCCAACATTCGGAACTCCGGGGGTGATCCCGCCGGGAATCGAGCCCGGTTCGCCTTGGTGGAAGAAGAGTAGACTAACCATTACACCACCGCGGCCGCTCCCTTGCTCTACCTCCGTAATTAGTTTATATAGGCTGTTCATGGTAAAATGAGTACTTTTGGAAGACCTGCTTAAGATCTACTTGCATGCACGTTATGTGTACTTCCGCCTTATATAAAGTTAACATTGCCATGAGCCTCATCACTTTATTCATGCGTCGGTCAGGTGAATGTGCGAGATTATTATAAGTAAATACGGTACAAATCTGGTAATTTTTACACTTCGTTGGGGGGGGGGGGGGGGGACAGAAAGCGAAATAAATAATTTAAGTAATCACACATGGTTAACTAACATTTTTATTCGACGTTAAAATATGGAACTACTTTCCATCGATCGTTACCACCTTTACTGGGCGCTAGTGAATCAGGGCGTCCGTTAAAATATACGCAGGTAGGGAGAGTGGACTTTTTTCTGAGGTTGATTTCAAAGGTGCTCACTTTATCGTGAACAGCCTTTACCTGGTTCGAATGCGTCATCGAAGCATCCTAGCTATTCACTGACTCACTGATTATATTGCACACAGCTTTTTCCTAAGACACGGTTAATTTTGTCAGGATTGCACTGGGATGCACTGGTTTAACGCCCTAAAAAGGCTCTACGCGGCTAATCAGTCATACTCTGGATATAATCCGTAATTTTATACGCCAACTTTTGCTTCTTGTTAATGATTGGTTCCAAGTACAGCGATTTTTTGTTAATGAATGAGCGTCTGATGCTGGAAATATTGACCAAAAATATTCACAGCACGCTATGCACTTGTTAAGTTACTATGGTACCCCACAATGTGTTTTGGAATTTAATGATATTTTATCCTTCTCTTGAAATGAATCAGGGCCATATCGCATTTTATTCAACAGCTACATTTTCTGTATGATATATTTCTCTAGTGTTTACAACTCATCTCTCAACTCTGTGACGAAAGTTCGAATCGAGTGTAGCAATGTCAAGTACGTTTATAATAATACAGGAGTTATAATTTTTAGTTGGTGGTGTCAATGTTGTGTGAGAACACGAAGCAAGATGCCATAAAATTAAAACACTGTACGGAGGATAAACAAGAATACATCAAGCAAAGCAAAAAAACTGGTTGCTGTGGCCTACGACAAAAGCATGACCAGCCGGGCAGACACCTCTGACACCCCAGAGTCTCTACACGTTAGGGAAAGCAAATTACGCATTCATGCAAGAGAAAATAATCGCATATGATTGCAAGAAATGTAAACGACCAGTAAAACAACATTTCCTGACTATAAAGTAAAGTGCCACACAAAATTACGAGTAAATGTCATGATATAACAGAAAATATTCTCAAGAGTGTAAGGTAAAATTATTTGTAACAAAGAAAAAAAAAAAAACGAGAAGTATGTAATCTGTTAGTAGGTTACAATTAGCAAAATATTTATAACTACCAAGTTAGGTTGTTTAAATTTGCTAAAATTACATGCTTGAGAAGGGGTAGGGGAAGAGGGGCTGGTGAAGAACCGTTGCTTCTAGATGTCACATTTCAGTGAGACCACAGTAGTACACTACTTTCATGTTCTTTGCACATCTATGACTATGAGTTGAGATTACTGAATCTTAGCATATCGCCTATGAACCCAACACATGCTCTAAATCAGTGGAAAGTTCTGCAGTAAGAGTAGTTGTCGGTGAATTTCAAATGAACGAGAAACATCACCATTATTACCAAATTCAAGGCCAGTTGCAAATAACCCAAAAAGAGTACTGCATTTTTGGGCATATGGAGACCTCTAGGACTTCACGCAATACGTGTTGAACGTGACAGTGAATTCTGGAAGACTGAGATGGAGGAAAAGCTACGGAAATTTTATATGGAATGTGTGTTGCTAGAATTAGTATAGATTCGTTTTCCACCTTAGATTCTCACACGGAGCCCTGCCATGAAACCAGCTATTACTGAGCGATGCAGTCGTGATACTGTAAGACTTCAACGTTTAGCAAGAGCATGTCAGTAAAAATGCAAATTTCTTTGTTCTTGTTGGCAAGGCCCACATGTATATATTGCTACAATTTCTGTCTAGAAATTAAGTGGTCCCTGTCCTGTGTAAAAATATTGAAACATCTTAGGTGACGTGTACCCAGTGGTGTAGCGTAGACCTGTTCGCCAAGAAAAAAAGGGGGGATTTATTACAAAGGAAAATAATGGTAAAATCTCATGTGCAATGACTGTCAGGTTGACTACAAAGCAGTGCCATCTTAACTTTACTTACAATGCAGACATATATGCGATTTTTTTGAACATTTAATCTATTCCTCAGATCCACATTTGTTTTGGAATTACTATGCAAGTGGGCTATCTATAAACACATCAGCTCTTGAGGTGGTCCAAGTTTTCTGTTCAAAATTTTTATTTTTATTTTTCAGTCCAAATTGTGCTGCTACATTTCTGTAGATTTCTTTGTATTGGACAGTTTTGTAGTCACGCGTTCAAAGTTGCCAAACAATATTTATGCTAGGAAATGCTATCGCTATTTCTTAAGTTTCCAGTGGATAATTTTATGCGCTGGTATTTTACATCTCCTTCGACTCTTCTTTCTCCTCCAACACCCATTAAAAATTTCATTTTAGACTTGAATAAGTGTACAAAATAATTTTCCTACCGTTTTAGGCAAACTGTTGTTTCTAAATATCTGTATGTGTTATTTTTCTTTACATTGTTCACTGAAGATTTGAATATATTCAAATATTTTTGTCCTTCCCACACCGAACGTTGTTAATTTGTGAAGTGGTGTTACGTATATTAATGGGAACAAAACACTTACCGAAGAAAATTAAATTTCTATAGTGAAGATTTAACCGTTTTCTTGTGAAGCCCACGCTAACACGATTTTGCATTCAGAGTATAGACAAATTTACGATTTAATTTATAAATAATATTTGTTGAGTTATTTATATTATTTTGCAGGCCAGTGAATAATTGGTACCATTTACCGTAACATATTTACCATTATCGTGCATATATACACTCTTTAGCTTGAATTTACTTGCTGTTGGGCAGATAAAAATGCTCAGAGTGTCGAATATTTTATATATTTTAAGGCAGTTTGCAACTTTATTATACAATATTAAAGTGTGTACTAAAAATGCTTACTTTCGTAATGATTTAAATTTTGTGTCTTCTTGCAACATCAAAAAATACTTTAACTGGAATACAAAACGACTGGGATTAAAAATGTAAATCTGTCAGACGAAACGTGCAAAATTGAAAATTTTAGGTTTCGTTTAATTTTCTTGAAAATTAATTTTTTAAATCTAAACTTTTATTACAACACTTTTTTTTTAGACAATATACAATAGAAATGAATCATATCCCTCATAATATAAAATGATTAAGACATTTAAGCACATTAACGAGGCTGTGCCAACCAAGATGTTCTTGCTCCTGATTTTTTTTCACAGAAAATGTAAGAAACATCTCCCCTCTAGCATCAAGATAACGTCTGCGAAAATAAATGTTGAGGCTAAATATCGATCGCATTCTACTTACTACAAAGTGACGAATGATAGTTCAAGAATTCGACTGTATAATGAATCTTGTTGTAAATACATTACAATAGTATGTCATTCCTTAAAAAAAAAACACGTTTTTAATATTGTTCAAATGTAGAAAAACAAGTAGTTTAGACATTCTAATATATTTTTTTTAAAGGAATGAAGCGATTATTCTCGAGTAGTTCAGGAGACAAGATGTTAGGATCCGAACCACCTGGTGGATTTGAATGCGCCCTCCCCCCCCCCCCAAATGGGACTTATTAAACCATCTGTTTATAGGACAGGGTGTTAAAAATACCTTTCGAGAAGGGGGGCTAAATCGGTGGTTGGAAATTTATCTTTCTTCTCGCAGGTTCTGCGCCCTCCAAAACTCATTTAAGCTCAGACGAATTCTGCTGTTTAAAATGGTTACTCTATTAAAAATGATAACAACTTGTTTTAGTTGTGTATGTTGACAAATTATCCATGCAGCTACTAGTCACATTCCCCTTCAAACAGATAATGAAACGGACAAGAACATGTTATTATGATGGTGTGATTAGACTGTGTCCATTGCCGACCATGAGAATAAATAAGATAGCACGCATAGAACTCAGCAAAAAAAAAAAAAAAAAAAAAAAAAAAAAACCTTTTACGACACCACAGACAGATTATTAGGAAAATCTGTTTCTTTGGGAATAGAAAACAAATATGTATATAATCAAAACGACAAAAAGACGGACGAACAACATATTATTACAAAACAGAACAGACGACAAAAGAAAACAAAAAAAAAGACAATACAATGACTATAACGCCACACAAGTGAATAAAACAGCGCATAAAAACAATATCAGTGGAAACAGTTGAACTATAAAAACACAATTCAAAACGTATTACTTGTCATATTATAAAATCAAATAATTCAACACTACGTACAACATTAGAACCACAAAAATATCCAGAGAAAAGAGCAGATAAACCAACAGAGAGGGCACAGAACGACAAAAAAATAACACAAAAGTAATTAGAAGTCTTCACGACGTTTTGGGGCTTGAAATTTGTCCTCTTCTTCACGTGAGGCACTGGAAGAACAATTACAGTAGACTCTTAAACAATATATTTACTAATTAAATATACTTACATAAAAATATAATATATTTTTAATATGCTAATAGGCATACGTGTACATAGGAATAGAGAAATATAATATTATTTTTAATATAATCAATATATAATTAAGTTTAGGTATACTAATTAGTAAATAAAAATTATTTTTTATATATGCTTACAAGCATATTGTTATATAAGTATTTGCGTGTTTCTTCTCGGGCGAACGAGTATGTGGGTTTTTTTCAGAGTGCTCCAATATTTTTAACATATACATTTTATAGTGAAAGTAATTTTGTGGGCACAAGCTAGGTTCTTTACTGTAAAAAGAATGGCTGCTATAGAGAAAATAGTAGTTGATGTTCTGACACCGTGAGGTGGACATCGATTTGGAAGCGCTCTCTCGTTATCATGAAGATTAATTGCGAATACGAAGGCCTGCCCTCGGCCTCTACTAACATGGAGCTGCGACCTGCATGATCGCTACCTGATTGTCGTCAGTGCCGATACTGTGATCGAGTTTTCACCTATGATCAATATGCTCTTTGGCATGACAGAATTGTCTATACGAAGAGTCCTTTTCGCGCGGTGAAGAATTACGACATTGGTCCCATGCAGTTTCAACAAGGCAATACATTAAAAGAACATACCAAGAACTGCAAGGACTTATCTACTAAGCGTCAGCAAGTGTTGCCGGCCATACTTCTTGCTGCTACGACGAGTACCTATTCGATAGACGATTATGAATAGAAAGTTAATGCTTAAGACGGAATGAGTGCAGTAGAGTCGGTTTGTGTGGAATATACACTTGCAAGACTTTTGCGTGAAGTCGACGAACTTCAAAATAAACTGACGTCGGCTCTAAATACTGATGAGCATACAACTCCCGCTACAAAGAAAAGAAAATTTAATATAGAATACATAACAGGAGGTGAAGATGACCATGAAGACAACATAATAGATGAAAATGAACATGAAGACAGTGATAGTGCTGAAGACAGTGATAGTGCTGAAGACAGTGATAGTGCTGAAGACAACGATGGCATTTTTCTCGATGCACTGACACACCCTTCCAACACATTTGCTGCAACAAGCGACACGAAGAAGGCAGAAGATGCCGAGAATACAGGCTACCTACTTTCCGAAGACTCTAATTAACTTGTTGATAGACTCAAATGTTTGATTGAGCTGCAAAAACGCGGGGATCTCTCATACATTGTTGCGATATCTTCAGTCATTAGTAAGCTGTAGAATTGGGGATATATCGCATGATGCGATGAACTGCTTCCTTCTGAAATTTTAATTACAAATAATAATAAATTATTACTATACACCATTTTTTCTTAATTTTTGTGTCTCGTATTCTTTAATCCCCCAAAACTTAAAATTGGTGCTTCGAGCACTCCACTATAAACAGTCAGATATACATATATAATGATAATACAGACGTAGTTAAAAAATGCACGGATAGTTGACTGCATACATAGCATTAATTCTGTCGACAAGTACAAATTTGGAGACAGTTGGAGAATCGCTTTATTTATATGTATGGTAGAGACAGATGATAAACCCATGGATTGAATATAGATTCATGATCGATGGAAATATTGTGAAAGATTGATGGCAATGTTGAAAGATTTATGGAAAGATTGAAAGACTGTGGTGCTGATTGTGTTGCCGATTGCGAAAGATTGATGGAAAGATTGCAAGATTGATGGAAAGATTGAGAGAATGTGGTGCTAATTGCGAAAGATTGATGGACATATCATTTTACTATTGATTTGTCAAGGTCAGCTGCCCTGCCTGTCTATACCTGTGATGTCTCAATGCCTGCATACGATTGACCAGCTACAATCACATGGCAACTCGGTGATTGGGGATCCAGCCTACGGAGATACCAGACGTGTATTTGGTCGAGAAGGTGCTGAAACGACGTAACGAAGGGTGTACGTCAAGTGGTGGGGTTTCCCTGCCCACTACAATTCCTCGGTCGCTGAAGCAAACATCAAGAGGCGAACTCGCCGTGGAAGAGGCCGGTGTATAAATAAAGACTTTTATTCAAGAGCTTATGTATTTCCTCGTGTTATTTAAAGTTTTTTTTTTAATGTTTCGTTTTGTATTTCAAAACACCCTCTGCTGTATATAAAATTATTAAAAATAAAATTATACGTATTTAAGAATAAAACAAAAAAAAATTAAATATGACAGATTACTTACTTTGCAAGAATGGTTAATGTCACAATTCGGTACAGGCCGATAGCAGGCGGCATAATCAAGAAATTAGTGCCACCTAGGTGATGTAAAAGCAAAAATATGAAATTCAAGATGGTGTCATCCAGCACTGTATAAACAAATGACAAACTAAAAAAATAATAATATACCTGCATACGATATAATGATTCATGGTGAGTGGAGGAGGGGGACCTCCGGAAATGAAAATTTTTTAAAATAAATTTTCTATAAATTTTTGTAAACTTTTTTATACATTTCTGGGATGTCTCAGATTTTTTTTACCGTTTGATATTTTATTTATATATTATTTTTTTGGTGTTTTATTTTTTAAATTTTTAAATTTGTTGTATGTTTTGGGATTTTTCATTAATTTTTATTTTTTATTTTGTCTAAATTAGTTTATTTATGGATTTTTGGATTTTGTTATTTTTTATATTTTCCTAATTGTTTGGTTTTTTTGGATTTTCAATGTCAAAGGTCTCTAGGGTCAAGGTCATCGGATCCAATATGGTCGCCGGCCGATCGGAATGAGAGAGCACGAATGGATCCTCGATCCTCTGCCTCTAGCCCTTGTCTTAGTGTTTACATTTCCTATCTACTGGACTCTAATTTTAACTTTTAATATAATAACTGCATTTTTAAATTTAGCTCTTGATATTTATTACGGTATGAATCATAACATTTTATTTAAAAAAAATGATCCCCCCCCCCCGGAAATAAAATAACTTTCTTTAAAATATTGCGATTTTCGGTCATTTTTTGGGATCTTCAAACAATGACTTCATTGTTTAGCGTATACGTATGACTTAATACTAGTCACAGGAATTTCTCTCCCCCATAAAACCCGCAAAACATTAATATCTACAAATAAAAAAAATCTCCAACCGTTGGGTGTTTTGTACGAGGAGTAATTGCATGCTTCAATTTCTGTTATTCTTTATGTTTGCGAATAGGTACCAATTAAAAAAGAAGACCTGAATTAAATTAACTTAAATGAATCCGAGCAGAAAATAATAATCTGCTACGAAATATTCAGTCTGCCGTGGTCTGTGAAATGGCAACTTGCAAACGCATCCTCTCTCACCGCGACAAACTTATTTTTTTTCTTTAATGTGGAAAGACGCCATCCTCTAAGCTCATATACTGTAGCTATCGCCAAATTGGGGAGATAGAAGCAGGAGGCGCTAAAGATCATGATTTATTTACACTTTTTCACTGCACTGGAGAAACTAAAATAGCACAACAAGTCGTAATGCGTATAGAAAGTGACTTCCAGTTTTTCTAAAGCCCTGCTGAAGTTCTACATCCAGACTACCCTCCAACTCAAGAAAAAAAAAAGTTAATCATGTTCAGAAAATTACACCAAAGGCAAGGGACAACGCCCTGCAATTTTACGGACCTACTTTGCATAACTATTTTTACCAGCCACTGCAATCACACATATTTTTTTCTATATTAATTAAAAATGATGTTATAATTTATAAATACAATATAAGTAAAATTTCATTTTAATAAAAATAAGATACTATTATGTTGACAGAAGTATACAACTCTTTTGCATGTTTAGGAAACAACCAAACGCGTCATAAGTGAGAAGATTTTTTCAAAGGTTTGGTTCGAAAAGTGTGGAGTTGCTGCGAACAGACTATACCTAGGTGCACCCAGTATCCAACGCAGTGAAGGACGGCACTTCCGAGAGGAACCACGTGGACCGACGTCGTTCCCGAAGAGAGAGAGAGAGAGAGAGAGAGAGAGAGAGAGAGAGAGAGGAGAGAGAGAGAGAGAGAGGAGAGAGAAGAGAGAGAGAGAGAGACACACACACACACACGCAAACGAGGCCCGATGCTGCAGCAACCCGTGGCGGCCGCGGAGGGAGGGGTGAAACGAGAGCGTCCCCGCATAAGAAAACACTGCCTCTTGTCTACGAAACGCACACGTCTTCTCACACTGCGTGCGCGAACCTGGATACAGATCCGCAGTGGTCGGAGGCTCGCGGGGTGACCGCCTGACATTCCAGACCCCAACTGAAACACGTCGAAGAATTTTTTTATTCGTGTCCTTCAGTGGAGGGAGACTTCGCGGGATGATTTATATCCGCGCGCCGCGCGCGCTCGCCGGCGGAGGGATATGTCGTGTTATTGATCCAGGGTTAATTAGGCTCTTCTAGAATTCCCGACCTCGTTTCCTACAACATTTCACGCTGTTATAAAATTCTTATTTATTTCCTTCTTTCTGCCCGTTCTGAATCTTTTCGTTTCGTACAAAATTTCGCTTTGCAACAGACATAATGGTTAGCGTCAACCAACACCGTGAGATCGTTAGAAACCTTATTATGTTACAGTTACGCCAATTTCAGGTATAAAATTGCTAGATTAATTTCACCGGTTATTATGTTGAACATTACACTTTTAATAAAATGCTAACGCGGATAAGTGTTTCTATCTGTTATCATTGTCCAGTGGTGCTCCATGAGGGATGTTCACAGTCCCGAAGATCACCGATATTTATACATCTAGTTCAGGCGTATTCCAAATCTGAGGTTCGGAGATACAACTGTTGGAGCAGTATACAATAATTAGCATTACTAACAAAATGGAAAAATTAAGTATAAAACTAGAAAAATATTTAACTAACTATATTTTTTTTTAGGTTACTACCACAGGTATTGTATGTAGGTGTGTGTGTGTGTTTTATGTCTTTTCACTTCTTTCCCGCCCCTTTTTTTACAGAACGCAATATTATGTGAGCGCCACTGCGATGTCGATGTGTCTTCATGTTAAAATGCATGCAGTTAAAGACAGGACAATTTTTTCAAAGGTCACTTTTTCTAGAGAACAAGCGGTTCACGTAAAGTAGGCATTTCTGAAGCAAACCCATGAAAAATAATCATTACCTATAACTACATATGTGACAAATTACGCTCTGCCATGCAGGCTCCTAAAGGCTGTTCGCGATAACGTGAGCACTTTTGAAATCAACCCAGTAAAGTTGGTAACGATGGATGGGAAGCAGTTACATATCTTACTGAATACGAATAAAAAGTGTTAGGTAACCATTTGTGATAACTCATATCATTTCTTTCACTTTACGTTTTTTTATGCACCGAAATGTATAAATTAGCAAATTTGGAAAATACTTTCTTTTCTAATAAATTCACAGTTTCACTTGACCATGGATAAAGTGATAAGGCCATGGCAATGTTAATTTTACATAAAGTGGAATAATGCACAACGTGCATTCAAGTAGATCTTAAGCAGGGCTTTCAAAAGTGCTCATTTTACCGTGAAGGTTGTAGTTAACTTGGCACTGAATTGATAAAAATAGTTTCTTAACACTCGGCGAGTGTAAAGTTTAAATCTGTGTCGACTGAAGTCAGTATTTCTTGTTGTATACACATTAGTGTATATTATTTGCCTAAAAGTATCACGTTTACATTCCTGTCGATTACAATGTTTTACTTGGATTGCGCATAAACAAAGTAAAGTCTTTTCACGGTGAAAGTGAGCAGTTTTGCAATCGAACTTTGGAAAATTTCACTCCTCCTTCCTGCGTATATTTTAACGGGTACACTGACTCACGCTCCCAGTAAAGTTGGCAACGACGAAAATAATGTAGTTTCATGTGTTAACGTTAAATTGCAAGTGTTAAGTAAATATTAGTGAATACTGTTTTATTTTACTTTTTTCATGCATATATGTTTAAGAATATATCCATTTGTAAAATACCGAATTTGATAAAAACTATTTAGTTGCACTTGACCGACGCACGAATAAAGTGGTCAGGCCCCTTGGTGGAAGAATACACAATATGCATACAAGGAGATCTTAAGCAGGTTTTTCGAAAGTGCTCATCTTAGTGTGAGGCCCAAGGCAGGCACGTGTGCGGGGATTTTGTTTGGGGAAAGTTAGGACGGACGTAGTAGTGATGGACCAGTGGAGGTGGACGACGACTGTCTCTCTGAAGCAGTGAAGAAGCGAAACTACGCAAATTGCAAATCAAAACAAATTTGCCATATATTTTATATTCCACATAACAAAAATCTCTGTAAGCGTTTCCTGTGCAAAAATCGACCAAATTAATGAAACCATTAATATGTGAATGTAAAAAAATGCTTATAAAATTAATTTTTGCCCCTCTATGACAATTTATAGCTACGTCCATGTGTGTATTCTGTCTTTCATTATACTACCTCCGCGGCCACTGTAACAAGTTGTTATTACTATCCACATGAAAACACTAAAGCTGGAATCACCATATCCCGACGAATACGATGCGACAGCCCGACAAGATGTCAGTGCTCGATGAAATTCCATAATATATTATATTCAGTGTTCACAATACCCCGACAAAATCTGCCCAACAGCGGTAGTTGGCTGTTGAAAATATTATTACGGCAATTTAGCCTTATATTATCAATCATTTAGCCTACGATTTAAAACTCATGATAAAGCGAATGGTTCTTTGCTTTTGCCAATATTTGAACTCACACGAGAGAGCGAGAGAGAGAGAGAGAGAGAGAAAAAAAAAGAAGTATTTAAATACAAACCGGTACGTTATTTTGTAGCCATGTTCATTTATTATTTACATCAGTAAGGAAATAAGAACGAAATTTAGTTTTGTAATGTTGTATTTACATTCTTTGTGTTCCCCGATGAGCCCGACACGACGGAAAGTAGAAGTAGAATTTAATTCTGTCTTGCAGTCGGGGTTGTAATTTTTTCTAGACTGATTTCACAGTGACCTTGCTTTTCATTGGCTGTTTCCCACATTTCGTCGTGCGGGGGTTGTCGTGTCGGGTTAGTCGGGGTATTGTGACTCCAGCATAACATGAAAGTACGCCATTTAAAAACAGAAGTTATATTTTGAAAACCTAAAATAACAATACCGACATGAGAGACTAGACGGAAGTAAAAAGGAGTTTATACAGGTGCTATAAGGGAGGTACCTCAGTTACAAATTCATGAGCAATACATTAATTATTCAACGAAAATTTTTTTTATCTCACAACTTTTATTTCTAATTTACTTTATTTAGAGTTTACTCAAGAGTGCTTTTACCTTGGTTTTATCTTGTTACATTCGGTCCCCCCTGAAGCCCTTTGTGGTTACGCGCCTGAAGTAATTTAAATTTTACGTACAGCATATGGATCTAAGACGTGTAGTAGATCGCAAGAAGTGCTTTCAAAGGTGCTCGGGGCCACGATGGCTGAGCCACCCACCAAGGCAAACCGGGTTCAATCCCCGGCCGGGTCACTTCGGATTTTCGCAAGTGGGAATCGCGCTGGTCGGCGGGTTTTCTCAGGGATCTCCCGTTTCGCTCGCCCTAGCATTCCGACGCTGCTCCGTTCTCACCATATTTCACCCTCACCGGCTCTCAAGACCTAGTTGCCCAATCTCTCAACTCAATGAATGAAATACTATAATTAAAAGTAAAACTTCACTTTAACCAGAAATCATGTGCTTTTACGTTTCACACAAGTATTATACACTTGTGATATGTGACACATTTCGTAAACAACCAAGAACGTCACTCATGGGGTGTGAAGAGACCTCTAATAGACTACAGCTAGGGCCCGTGATATTCGCGAATAAATATGAGGATTCAGTAGACTTCAATACTATATATACCCCTCGACTGTTGTCACACCTCCATCGGCTGCGTTGGTGTCGTTTCCGCGTTTGACCCAGCTACTCAGGAAATTTGTAATCCCGACATTGAGCCTTCGTGATTCGTTCGCCAACAGTTAAAGAGGACTATGTAGTTGCGCGTTCAAGGTCAGGAAGCGAGGGAGCGATACGGGCGACACTTCATACGCACCCCTAGCGACTCATCGCTCCTACGCGCAAGGTGTGCAGTGTATCTGTCGAAACACTGTACTGTGCAAATTAGATCTGTAACAGTGGGACACTATTACACGCGATGGAACCCCACTGGTTGAACTACTTGCGTATAGTGTGCAGTGTATCTGTCGAAACACTGTACTGTGCAAATTAGATCTGTAACAGTGGGACACTATTACACGCGATGGAACCCCACTGGTTGAACTACTTGCGTATAGTGTGCAGTGTATCTGTCGAAACACTGTACTGTGCAAATTAGATCTGTAACAGTGGGACACTATTACACGTGATGGAACCCCACTGGTTGAACTACTTGCGTATAGTCGTACTTTCCTCTTACCGCTCAAGGAAATTGCATATGCAAGCTTTAAAAATGCTATATTTGATATTCACAATTTTTTTTCTCCATGATCACACTTAATACGATAAAAGTAAAAATATGGTGACATAGATGATATTGTTTTTTACATTTTCCGGAAAAAAGTCTTATTTTCAGAACATTTGTTTACCGAGACACTCGTTTTCGCGCAAACCACAATTTCACAGAAAATGTTTCAGAACATAATCCTCTTAACACGAACGAAAACTAGAGCTCTGAGTATTTCGCGGATCGAGTTGGCAGCAAGCTAGGCTGGACAGTCCTCTATACACTCGAGATACTATCGTCTGCTTATTGGTTGCTGCGATCAAGTGAGGCCTCTGTACAGGACTGGCAAACCTCACTCACACTACTTCTTTCTGCTTATTACTAGGGACAGGTGTATTTTGCGAACATATTTATGATCATACTAAATTACAATAGTCTACGTCCACAACCACCACAACTTTGGTTATCGGCCGCGTGTCTACGCGAGAAGATGTGTTCTTATTTGACTGGGCCAGTCGTAATAAAGTACTCCGATACTGAACGTCCATGATTAGCGGACAGACACTTGAGGCACGGGACATTTAAAATCATCCAACCACGAAAGTGCATATGAATGGAAGTGAATATAACTGGTCTTAAAATATTTTCGCGAAAAACACCTGTCCCTATTTATTACTGGCTTACAGTCAAGCGGGGCGTGTCTAAATAATTGTCGTCCGATCACTAGAGACGGGTGTCAAGTGTCTGTCCGCGAATCATGGACGTTCAGTTAACCAAAAGAAATTGTGGTTGTGGACTTAGGCTATTTAATTCTAGCATCACCATGGTTATTTTCGTGAAAAACACCTGTCCCTACCGATCACAGCAATGGGAGAGAAGAACAAGTGTTTTGGAGTCTACCTCGCCTCCGAATGAATTCGCGAGATACTCGTGGCCCTAACCATAACATGTTTGAGCTGATCGAGTAAGATCGACAACTCCAAGGTGCTTTGAAGTGTATCTTCTCGCGAAACATCACCGCCCCTGACTACTGTATCTGTGACGTCGGCTCTGCTCACCTGTTGTCGGAGGTCGCCCGGTCGAAGGCGCTGCCCTCTGGAGGCGGCGGAGGTCGCGCCGAGTGACCGACTGAGTGGGGAGGTGGATCGCGTGGCGCTCACCCCAGCTGCGGCTCCGCGTCGCGAGCATCTCTCGCCGACTCCTCCGCGTCTTCGCGAGGCGGCGCCCGCCGCCCTTCCGCGCTCCCATTGGTCGTACCCGCCCCGCGCGGGGGGGAGAGGGGGTGCCACGTAACCCTGCCCTCCTTAACGGAAATCCCTAGTATATAATCCATTCACGGTTCCTCAAACCTTTTCAATATATCCTTTGAGAATGTATGACGTGTTCTGTTGTTTCCTAAAAAATGATATGTATCACAAGCGTTTTATACAACTATCCTATTTTCGGTTAAATTGCAATTTTTACATTATAATATTTTATTTATAATTAATATGGATAAAACTAGTAAGGAAAAAGCTGTGTTGGTACTAATAATGATTACAGGCTGTTCTAAGTAAAATGAGCACTTTTGAAATCCCTGCTTAGCATCTACTTGTATGGACTTGTGTATTCTTCCGTGTTAAGTAACATTAACACTGCCGTGGGCCTCATCACTGTATTCATGCACCAGTCAAGTGAAACTGTTACATTATTAGAAAAAGTAAATATTTTACAAATCTGCCAATTTTTACACTTATATGTATTAAAAACACATAAAGCGAAATAAATAATTAAAGTTATGACAAATCGTTAGCTAACACCTTTAATTCGACGTTAAGATATGGAACTATTTTCCCTCCCCCCGTTACCAACTTTACTGGGCGCGTGTCACTCAGTGCACCTGTTTAAATACATGCAGGTAGGAGCAGTGACTTTTTTCTACGGTTGATCTCAAAAATGCTCACTTTATCGTGAACAGCCTTTAGTAAGAAATAGTTTTCATGCAAAATATTATCACACTGAGTGCACACGAATCCGGCGCGTTGTCCCTTTCACGCAATTTACTAGACTTGGTTAGGTCTTGTTTGCACAAGGCGGAGGAATATCCTGAAAGTAGAACTTAAGCAGGTCTTCAGAAAAGCTGGAAATGATCCTGAATGGGCGTTACTCCATTCACGGTTACTTCCAACTTTTCTGCTTAAGTTCTACTTCCCTGATATTCCTCCGCGTGATACAAAGAAAGCTGAAATGTTTATTCTACTCAAGTTGGGAAGCTCAATGCTTTTAGTTTGATAGCTAAATTTGTTCGCTACTAGGTTGCATGTGTAAATGCTGTTCACGATAAAGCGAGCACTTTAGAAATGAACCATAGATAAAAGTCGCTGCCCCTTCATACATATATTTTAATGGCCTCACTTAGTAACATACGTCCAGAAAATTTGGTAAAGAAGGATGGACAGTAGTGTAGTAGTAAAGAAGATATGGATCTTAACGTAAAAAAAAAAAGTTAGGTAACCATTAGGGATAACTTAAAATTATTTCTTTTGCTATCTGTTTTTTTAATGCTTGATAAGTATCGACTTTCTTAATGATCTCACAGTTTCACTTGACCGATGCATGAATAAAGTGATGAGGCCTATGGCGATGTTAATTTTACATAAGGTGGAAGAATACACAACGTGTATATAAGTAGATCTTAAGCAGGGCTTTTAAAAGTACTCATTTTACCATGACAGCCGTTACCGGGTTTCTTCAATATTTTCTACGTAAAAAAAAACAAAAACAAAATAATTGCATTAATCATAAATAAAACCAGTCTAAAATAACATCATAAGTAAGTAAATCTTTTTCTTATTATTCTTAAAATGTTTATTATAAGTGACCTTTTGGAACACTGCGCATAGAGCGCGCGGATATTTTCCATATACCAAACCCTCCCATAAGAAACTAGTTTCGTTCCTAATTCGAGTATAATTAGCTATAATAAAGCCTAGAAATTTGCACTAAAGGGCCAATGCACTGCATTCGTACTCACTCGGTGTAATACTATTTTGCATAAGAACCATTTTTTACTAGGTATTACCAACACACCTAATTTATCCCTGTCTTTGTTCATATTATTTAAAAATGAACTATTATAATTAATAGATAAAATATAAATTTAACCAAAATTAAGATATTTTTTATGTTAACACGTGTATAGAAAGCTTGTGATACATAAAATATGTAGGAAACAACCAAACACGTGATACATGGGGTGTTTTATCAAAGGTTTGGTTAGAAAAGTGTGAAGAAACTGCGATATATATATATATGATATATATAACCTACTTCATTTCCAACAATTGTTCGTTATATTTAAGTTTTTTTACATCTACTTTTGTCGTGCAAGATTCTGATTGGTACACGATTCAAGCATCAGAGAAATTTTATATCCGGTCCAATCTTCAAATGTTTGATGGAAACAGAAGCCATCCAACTTTCTCAGACAAATATAGCGGCGTTTATGACGTTTCGATTACGTCATAATTGTACAACTTTATTTGACCAAACTTTTTGGAAGCAGTTCAATGGAAAAATTTTAAAGTGTGACAGGGGCTTAAGAAAACGACGCGTACTGTAAACAGAACGAGCGGACGAACCGTGACGAATTATAAAACTATTTTACAATACAAAGAAACGTTAAATCCCGCAACTTACGAGATAAAATAATACTCAGCTGTGGCAAATTGCCGATGTAAGTTTTATAATGTAAAAAAAAAAAAAAACATTATAAAAATATTGTTAGTAATGTTTTCAACTGCGTAAATACGACTGGTAAACCTTGCGAATATATTTATAAAAAGAAAAATGATTATAGTCACGGCAAATCCATGCAATTATTGCCTTGTATATCATAATGGCCACAAAAACGAATATAGTTGATTCACGATAACTTCGGCCTTTTCTGAAGCCCTGCTAAATTTCTACTTTTGATTACTAATTACGTATCCTTCCGCTACACATATACATAAACACTGCATGGTGACTTCTACTTTTATAACTATCAAATGCGTTGGTTGCTGTTTACAGCTGTTCAAAGAATGATGTCATACTGCAGAAACCAATTCCTACGATGTTCACAATTTAGGCCTATAGCAATATTTAGATCAGCCTTATAACTATTTGTTACTCACGATATAGCACGTTACACATAATACACATTAATATTTTGCCACGACGGTGTTTGTTACAACTGTGGTGGAAGCAACAATAGTATTTAACCTGTTGTTATTAATATGTGTTTGGAATAAAAATTGATTTTGTCATAACAACAGTTCATGGTTAAAACGTATAAACTTTGGACATATTTGAAATTCACACACACCTAGCCGGTGTGACGATTACAACGCAGACACCGCATTGTAACTTGACTAGGATGTTTCAAAAACACGAATACAAACTTCATACTTATTTCAGAAATACGCCGTGTCATTAACATGTCGCCACACCACTGCCAGTCGTAAGGCACAATAAAAACTGGTAATAATCGCCCGCCATGTTGGGACAAGCTCGAGGCTACGGGAAAGCTAATCAAATTCTACATTCTCCTTTCCACACCACGTCTGCCAACCTGCTGGATTTGTAAGCGTCGTGCTATCGCATCTAAATAACATATAATAGGCATATAAACAATACAATTCCGTTTCAGTTGTAAATTACAATTTCAAGCATAATTATTGTGTCTTTGTAATTAGTATGAAATGTGCTGAAATTATAAATAACAAGATTTATACCTTCCTGCTAGACAGGTGGTACGAATTTCCCGAAAGAGAGAGAGAGAGAGAGAGAGAGAGAGAGAGGAGAGAGAGAGAGAGAGAGAGAATGAGAGAGAGAGAGAAGAGATAAAGAGAGAGAATAAGAGAGAGCGACACGATCCGCTTCGCTTATTGAACTTTTATTCTGGACGAAAAAAAAAAAAAACACCGTGTCATTATAGCGAGCCAAAGCACGTTAATTTCCGCTGATATTTTTAACTGCAGCAATGAGATGTGTTTCCGTCAGTGCTACCTAACAATACAAATATATAAATTGGTAATGTTCAATTTACAAATAGCATACATAAAAACGAGGTTAAACTATATTGTAACTGCGAACTATTTCTTACCGGCCGTTGCCAACACGTCGCTGCTCTCACTGTTGTTCATTCGTATAAATACGAAATGAATATTACAAGGTATAGAAGACTACTAGCAGATTATTAATCTATTCAAGAACACAGTACTGTAACGTTAATCACAGGGTTATATAATCGTGGAATACAAGTGATTGAACACAATAGGTTGACATGTTACGCCTAGGGTGATTTTTGAAAGGTTCGATTCCAAAAGGCCTAAGAAAGCGTGAATATACTATATCAACCAAACCAAATACTCGGTTCCTATTGGTTACACGGATTCACGGACACAGAAGAGCTGTGAGCTGATCAGCTTTCTTACGTGTATCCACACGTTGTCCGCGTACGCATACGTTCCGCTATAGATAGAACACGGAATGTGTTAAGTGTTCCATAATCCGTATCCACATCCGTGACATTGTAGAATGAGCCTATGGCCCGGATTACGATGACTTCACGTTACACGTAACACGTATCAAGCGACACTTCCAGTTTTACTTAAAACTTGGTCTTTTCCGGTGCTGTATACATGATTAGCCTATGCTTGCTGATGGCACTTATATTATAATATCAGAGAATAACCAACAACAGTTAAAACTTAACACAATGCAAGTATGTACTTTCATATATTTATTCTTGTTTACTTGTAATAAACTAATTTCAGAAGCAGATAAATTTTCTATTGTTTATTTCAATTAAAGCCACAATAAAACCCATAAATTCTAGTCACATATAAAAACTACTAGTCTTAACGTTGGACCAAAACTCATTGTGTTTTGCTATAAAACCATAAAGACAGTTTCTTTCCATGAAACAGTTATCGATATGTATTATGTTGATATTTACTGTATCATAAAGTACGGGATTATTTTTTGGGGTAACTCTTGAAACTAGCAAAAAAATTTTAAAATACAAAAGAGAATTATAAATATATTAGTAGGGTTGAAAAAAGGAAATTCATGTAGACCAATTTCTCCTGTATTAAACATGCTAACTGTACCTGGTATATACGTCTATTGTACTATTCTTTCCGCCATTCGAAATATTAAGTATAAAATAACTATGATACACACAGTTACTTCACCAGAAGCTTTAATAAAATTCGTATTCCTCAACATTCAACCAGTAAATATAAAATGAATCCATAATTTATGGGGTTAAAACTTATGAACCAGCTATCGAAGGAACTATCAGATATGTTAACAAAGAAGATCCTAAGCATCTTTAAAAATCAGTAGAAAAAACTTTTTGATAAAATCTACCCCATATTCCGTGAATGATTATTTCTGCTCTTAGTTATTAATGTAAGATGAAAATAATGTAGTACATGTATATTATCAGTGTTACATAGTGTATTTTATATATCTTACATGCAACTAAAGAGTTCTTGTATGTATGTAATATTTATTGTAGCGAGGAAGTTGCTTTACGTGTGCACTGGATAATGGATGTTATTTTGTTGTATTTCGTATTATGTATTATCTCCGTCTAAAATACTGTAACCAAGTTTTGAAATGGAACTTGCACTTTCATACACTTTTATTTGCATATTCCTGTATACCTGTATATGTATTGACAGATCCTATCCTACATGTGCTGAAAAAAAGGCGCTAATAAATAAATAAAATAAATAAATAAACGCTTCACGTAAGTAGGGAAATTTGGTGTACTGAATAAATATTTTGGGTAAATGTGTTGTTACTTTTCAGATTGAAAACTCCGAAAATTAAATTTATACAGGTGTATTTGTGTTTAACATTGATGTGACAAGATCAGATTGCTAAAATATGGAGTACGTAATTTCAACAAACTTTATTAATACATCTAGGAGTTCGCTAAAAGCTCCAGAAAAAAATATCCATGAGAGCTGTAGACATGTTTTTCGTGTGTATGCAGGAATAAATTGTAAGTAATTAACTTTGATCTGCTCTCGAAAATTAAATTGTGTTTCGTGAAATACTAAACATAGCAAACTGAAATGGTAAACATTCTGCATTTAATGCAAGCATTTTTATACCCATGAGAAACTTAATTAATAAACTGTGGCAAAGCAAATACTTTGTAAGTCTCCCTATGAGAACAACCCATGAAAAGCAGAGATAACACATCATGCATACTATGACTGGCCAACGAGATTACGTGGTGAAGAGTTACGTATCAAGCAAAAGCTTGATACTCACAAGCTTTATTTTACGTGAAGGTACATGTGGAACGAACGTAATAGGTTACATTTGAAAACCCCGGTCAAGGCGTAGACGGCTTACGTAAACGTGTTACTTGTAACATGTTACGTGAAACGGGAAGTCATCGTAATCATCCGGCCTAAGGAGGGATTGCAGCGCTCGCCCCCCCCCCCCCCGTGAAACAACACAGACGCTAAGGGCGATATGTGCATGGTATATGTATTCCCGTGTAGCTTAATTTCTCTCAAATTAGATGGTAACATTAGGGTTTTGTTACACACTATTCAGGCAAATGAATTAATCTATATATATATATATAGGCTATATATATATATATATATATATATATATATATATATATATATATATATGCTATTCACGGTAAAGTGAGCTTTTTGGATAGCCCTCTCATTTGGAATAATAAAAAATAAAAATAATTAATTTTAGCCTTAGGCGTTAACTTCCGAGGACAGTGGAATATGCACACTGTGTTTATCACTTCCGTTGCAATTTTTATTTTAAATGGTTGTTAAAGAATAAAAAATGACTGAAAGGAAAAAGTAACTAGGGCGTCAAAACTGCTCACGTTACCGTGAACAGACTATTCCACTTTGTACTTTTTACTTTTTACTTAAAGAAACTGCACATGGAAGCCTTAAAATGCCAGTTTTAACGATTTGAGTTTTTTTCTCTTTGAACATGTTTAATACGATAAAAGTAAAGAAGTGGCGACTGTTGATAATTGTATTTTACTTTTCCTAAAGAAAACCTTGCATACCCAGAACATTCATTTCCTAAAATACACGTATACCTGCAAACACTATTTTTACAAACAATATTTTACTAAGGGAGTCCCACACGAGAGTGCGTGGGACATACTTAAATTAACGGCAGATATGTTAGTAGTGTATAAAAGGGAACTCATGTGCAATGTATTTTAAATGGCAACCGCAGCGGCTGGGTGGTTGGATGAGAGCCAACTATTGAGCACCGTTTCTTTGGCGGACTTAGGACTTCGGTTCGTCTCGGACGAGCTCGGCAATCTTCGGCTCGACTCAGGCGGGTGCTCGGAAGCCATCGACTCAGATTTGCTGAACGTACCCGAAGGTGCTCGGCAGTTACAATAACACTAATTTTCTTCAAGCACATATGTTTGTTTCTGGTAACCACATTACTTTTATAGGCATAGGGTATTTCAAATCATAAAGTTATATTTATTATTCAATTTTAGAATTAATTTTCTATTTTAAAACTTTTTTTATATTGTGTCAAAATTATACATAGGGTATTATGGAAATATGCAAAAGTCTCTCAACTACATTTCCAGTCCCCATCTTGAAGTTTCGTTATTCACTGCCTCGACTGCTTTTTTTTTTAGGTATAAATATGTTACTCAGATTTTTGGTTTAGTGTATGTACATATGAATAAACCAAGCCCAGCATACTAAAGGTATGGGTAAGCACATACCAACACTTTTATAGGCTTAATTGGGGTTTATTTAAATGCCAATACTGCCAGGCCCCTGGAGACTTGGAATGTGCGAGGGCAGCTAGGGCGATAATCATTCGTGCTCTTCTCAGATACCAATATTTCGATCAATCTCACAATCAGCACCGCAATCCGCATCACAACCTTTCAATATTTCACAATCTTTAAACCTTTCCATCAATATTTCAATCTTTCCATCAATCTTCCAATCTCTCCATCAATCTTTCGCAATTCTCCTCCTCAATCGCAATCTTCCTTCACAATCGCAGTCCTCCTCCTCAATCTTTATCAATCCTTCTCCTCAATCACAATCCTTCTCAATCTTTAGCAATCCTCCTCCTCAATCGCAATCCTCCTCCTCAATCGCAATCCTCCTCCTCAATCTTTAGTAATACTCCTCCTCAATCACAGTACTCCTCGATCGAAATCCTCCTCCTCAATTGCAACCCTCCTAAATCTTTAACAATTCTCCTCCTCATTTGCAATCCTATTTTTCAATCTTTAGCAATCCTCCTCAATCGCAATCCTTCTCAATCTTTACCAATCCTCCTCCTCAATCGCAATCTTACCACCAATCTTTAGCAACCCTTCTCCTTTATCGCAATATTTCCTTCAAACTTTAGGAAAATTACCATCGATCAATCCTCCTCAGCAATCTTTCCATCAACCTTTGGCTATCTTTCCATCAATCTTTAGCAATCCTCCTCAATCGCAACCTTTCCATCAATCTTTAGCAATCCTCTTTCTTAATCGCAATCTTTGCATCAATCTTTAGGAAACTTACCATCGATTTTAGAAATACTCCTCCTCAGCAATCTTTCCACCAATCTTTAGCAATCTTTCCATCAATCTTTAGCAATCTTTCCATCAATATGTAGCAATCTTTCCATCAATCTTTAGCAACTATGGGTTTGTTTTCTGCCTCCATCCATGCATAATTGAGAAACGATTCACCTACTCTCTCCAAAATTTGCATATGGTGACAGAATTAATGTTTGAGTATGCACTCGAATAATGGTGCGTTTTTTATTATCATTCTATATGCAGTTCTTTACGTTTATAGGGGGTGCTCCCAGCATCACTTTAAAGTTGTGAGGGATAAAAGGATACAACAAGCAAAAATAAAGCAAAATAAATATTTTATAATAATAATAATTTATTATTATGTAATTACAACTTCAGAAGAAAGCAGTTCATCACATCATCTGATATAACCCCGAGCCTTAAGTTCTCTAATGATCGAAACCATCTTTTACATGTTCGAGTAATCCTCACCTCTTTGCTTGGCGATTAGAATTCTGAGTCTGCGTACAAGTTCATTCGGGTCTTCGGTTAACATTGTTACCTCCCTTGGTTTAACACAAGCCAAGGGCTCTATAATATGAACTTTAATCTACTGGTAGGGACATTAACTCAGTGACAGACCAGAAAAACATTTAGATTAGTTCTTTACCTATATTAACATGATTTTACATTCAAGTTATCATTTTCCCTATCACTTGTTATGTATTTTAAGATACAAGACTGAGTTATTTACGTTACTAGCTGCTTATAAATTCCTGTACTTTAATGTAACTGAACTAACTGCAGCCTCTGTTCACTACGCTCCCGCCCTGTCTCATATGCAAGTTGTAGTACTCACCACTGATAAGTCTTTGTGTTACACGACTGATGAGGGCTCTGCTGACGCCATCCTCGTCAACACTTGGATCACTGGCTCCGACGACTCAGTGACGTAATTTGGGGGGGGGGGGGGCGACTTGTGGTCCCGTACCTTATATATCTTGCTGCTGGCCTAGTTTACCCTCGACGGCTCTGTTGTTTTCTCCGCATGTCTCCTAAACACTGCATGCAACTCCGGCGGCATCCCTGCGGCTGCTGCAGCACTTTGTAACAGTAGCATCCTGGCTGAAGAAGCGGCCGTCCTCAACCATTGTGGAGGTGGTTGAACGATGTGGGAGGATACATGGGTGATTTAGAGCCATCGACCTTGGGGTAGGAGTGGCCAGCAGAGCGTAATAGTGAGTTGACCTTCAGTGAAATGACCTGCAGTATCCATGCTTCCTTATGTCTGCAGTTGTCACACAGTTATGGTGTTGTGGCAAACAAGTGTCTGTTAGAGTGTCCTCGTGCACTTATTCACTTTTATTGCCATATTTATTTGTGCTACTTAGTAAGTTTAATATTTCTACATAATAGCTATCTTAATTTATCATATTTATGATACACTTTAAGGTTCTGTTTACAACACTTGTCACCTATAACTATATTTTGTATTTTCTAATTAAAACTTTTACTTCATATTGCTACCTTAGTTATTAATGAATACATACTTTCTAAAGTCTTTTACATATTACACTCTATACAATTTTACTATTTAGTTTTATATTATACTAATCTGATATTTAGGACATTTCTACAATATCTATTTGCTTTGCTGTGATATTGAAAATATTGTATGTATGTCATGGCCTTTGTCATTTATCTTATATTTTTTAAGAATAGTTTTTATGTTACTCTGTATCGTAACTTGGATTGAGGAGTGTGAGCGCTGCTATTTACCTCCAAAACAATCTTATAGATGCCAATCACTAGTAATATAGACCTGTGGGTGATATGTGCACATTTTTGTGTTACGACATTTCGCAACATTTATTTGTTGCATGTTATACATTATGATAGTATACTATTGATTTTTGCTTTCCTTACTAATTAATACTTGCTATTTTACATGTTTACTCAATTAATTGATTACTAACTAACGGGTTCTATTCTCAAATCTCCTTGATATTATTTTATTCCTCAGTGCTTTGTTTACTCTACTATGTTTCTATTAACATAATGTGATGTGTTTGCCATGTTACAATTCCCATATTAACTAATTTAGAAACACTGTGTGGCATTATAACTTATGTTATTATTCATCATATTCTGTCTGAATATTGTACCGGCAGCTGCTGCTCTCTCGTGGTGCCTGTGTGAATGAGAGCCGGTTACATCTAAAAGACGCAGCCTGCAGTTTCGTCGCGATGCCATGTAACATACACCACATTGTTGCAGCCTTGGACCTGTGTGCTGTGTCGCTATTATTAAAATGTGTCGGTGTAATGCTTATCTACTTTCGTTGTCGCCCTGCTGTAATATCTGTATGCAATTTCAGCCATAATATATATACTTTCCGGTTCTGGTCGGTGTTTTGATATATTTTCCGTGCATGCTGTTGTGATTGAGTGTGTGCACTTAGCCGGCCAGTGTGGAATTTCCTTCTGCGCAGCTTCTTTCTGCGCTACTTCCTGGTGCGTGGATTAGCTGTAAACAGGTAGTTACTGGGGGAAAAGAAGAACTTTCTCCTCTTTAATTATTAATTACTATTTTGTCTAGTTGTAGTGTTAGTTGAATTGTTTTAATATATAATACAATTAATGCAATTATTAACACGATTATTGCAGCTCCGCTAACGTAGTTGTAGTGAGTCTGTTGCATGACAAGGAATGCGTCATTACCATTATTGATACATACTTCCATAGTTCTTTTGTAATTTGGCAAAACTGCAAAATTGCATGTTTCATTTGCCAATTTGTGTCTAGAGTTTGATTTATACTATTAAAGTGAACCCCTTCGTCTATTCGCAGTTGGTTAAATTCAAATGCGTTTTACCTTAGCCAATAATTGGGATTACAGTGTGCGAGGTCACCGTAAGTGGTGTACGTGTATCACATAATTGTGATGCGCTAATAATTTTGTAATTGTAACAGTAAAGGGCTTAGCCAATAATTGGGATTACAGTGTGCGAGGTCACCGTAAGTGGTGTACGTGTATCACATAATTGTGATGCGCTAATAATTTTGTAATTGTAACAGTAAAGGGCTTAGCCAATAATTGGGATTACAGTGTACGAGGTCACCGTAAGTGGTGTACGTGTATCACACAATTGTGATGCGCTAATAATTTTGTAATTGTAACAGTAAAGGGCTTAGCCAATAATTGGGATTACAGTGTGCGAGGTCACCGTAAGTGGTGTACGTGTATCACATAATTGTGATGCGCTAATAATTTTGTAATTGTAACTGTAAAGGGCTTTTTAACATCCCCCGGTTTTATGCTTGAAAGCATAGCAGGGGATAGCTTATAGACCAATTTTAACCTAACTTAAATTATCACCCATGCCTTACTCGGTACTCAAACCCATAGCCTTCCGCACCCCAGATCGGTGGTGCATCAACCAACTGCGCCATGGGAGGTCGGTGCTAATAATTACTTGCTTTCCGCTATGAGGTCGCATCAACACAGCAGCTGCAATTCAGTGCTGCTAACTGAGGCTGTTGGAATATTCTTGTTGAGAGAGCTATTTAAGCATAATACCAATAGGCTGGTGGTTCATTGGTTATTAGAAATAGATGTGGAGATATTGTTTTAATAGTGAATGGTTTACCTTTTGAACATATAAATTGGCATTTAGTCATAAGACTGGAAATTTTCCAACTGTATGGTTGCTAGTACACATTCGTATTTATCGCTGTTGGCAGCTTCTTTCAGTATATTAAAGATATTATTTTTATTCTTGTTAGTACTGGCTACATCTTTAATAGTTCCTGCTTTGCTTTCAATTTCTACATTTGAATATAGTGTTTGTATGGTTTGTTTCGTTGCCATAATTATAAGGTGTGCTAATAATCTCGAAAATTTTCCGTTTAGTACTCACAGCTTTAATAGGTACCTGGATTTTTACAAATATTCGCATTTCGGGAAACGTTCATTGTGTGATGGGATTTGAGTAATATAGTACAATTTTTGTTTTAGGTATACTTTATAATAATTTAAAGTATTTCATGTCATTTTCAAGATTGACCAGTTCTTCATACAATTGTTTTTGTTGTATCAATTTGATTGACAAGTGGTTAGCTTGGTAGTGGGTTACATATGTGAGGACTTCTTGTTCCCTGATCACGTTATTTACAATGTATAATATGATGATTTTTGCTAGTTGTTGTAGAATAATTGCTGGTTCTATGGTATTTGTTATGTTACGTTGTTGATATAAGGTTTTTGTTGCCATATTTATCAAATGTGCTAGTTCATTAATTTTATTTTCCATTTGTAGCTTTGTATTTAGCATTGATGCAATCGAGATATTAATTGCAGTATTCAATGTGGTTACCATGTTACTGTAGCATATTATATTGTGTTGCCAGTTGTTTATCACTTGAGATTAATATATGCAAGTGTTTATTTGTAAAAATATTACAGCATCAGGTACCAATTTCTTCTAAAATTTCAATACCCTTTTTCCTCTAGCGGGAATATCTATTTTGTTTGCGAATTGTGCTATTAGGTTGCTGTGCATTGTTTTAGGATATCTATGTATTGCCTTGGCATTATTGCATACTGCTGTTATAGTTATCATACATGCCTTACATAATCAAACGTCTAGTGTTTCTGATATTGTAGGCTTTTGTACTGGGATGACATACGTGAATGGAATAGTCTCTTCATAATAAAATTGTGCCTCTACTTCCCGTCAGTTTATCACTGCGTGGATTTTAAATGATGCATTATTTGTTCCTATTAATACCACTAGGAAAAAGGTGTGTATTCTGATCTCTGTAGTCATTTTGCAGTTACTGCTTCTCTACCCTGGAAAATAAAACACAATAAAGTGTATTTAGTATGTGCAATTTTTGTGTTTAGTATATTTACTGTATCATGTTTGAAAGTTCCAGTTTTCCTATTCTTATTTGCACCATAGAAGGGCCAATAGTTTTATTTACTATGTATGGTGCCTTATATTTTAATGTGAGCGCCTTATGGCATGCTTTATTATGCACCCAAATCCAATCTCCTACTTTTATGGAATTAGGTCGGTGTAATTTGTCAAAATGCTCTTTTTGCTTCCGTTGTGCTTGAATTAGGCTTAGTTTGGCCTGTTACCTATTTTTAATAGCTTGTTATGCCACACTTGTCCCCTTTAGGAGTATTTGTTTACCAAAACATGTGATGGCTGCGTGGTTTCTACTCCATGTAGTAAATGGAATGGTGTCAATTTCGTACTGGCATTTATAGTTGTATTGTATTAAAAAACTATAAAATTTAAATATAATCATCGCGTCTCGTGGGATCCTCATGCACGCATGCTGTAAGTTGTTGGCCTAAGACTTTATTCATTGCTTCTACTAGCCCATTACATGCCGGGTTATACACCATGGTCTGGAGTTTTTTGATTTGTAATTTCTTTAGTAATGCTTATTATTAAAGGAAATACTACTATCTGCTACTATTTGTCGTGGGCATCGATACCTTAATATAACATCTTGAATAAAATTTACACAAGTCTCCTCTTCAATTGCTTGAACTGGTTGTTTAACAACAAATCTACTAAAAATTCCATCATCACTAATATGTAATGGTTACCTCTTCGGATTTTTGTATTTGTTCTTTAGCATCGAATGTCCATGCCTTTAATAAAGAAAGTGATTTTTCATTACTTAGTATTATTTTCTGACAGATGGGACAGTTCTTGATGTAGGCTAATTCTTTACATATTTGTTCATTGTGTACCAATACTATGCTTGCTTAATTTTTTGAAGAGTTTTAAATACTACAAAATGACTACCCCTCAGTAAGGAGTCATGGTGAGCTGCTATAATTTCGTTTGTATAGTATATCGGAACTAACATAAGCTTCTTTTTAGCCCACGAGGGTGTGGATTTTTCAATAAATTTATCCATTCACCGCTATCCTATAGCATCTTGCTAACTTGATATATTTTTGTTCTGCTTAATGCAGTTGTGTTAAAGTTTTTTTTTTTTTGGATATGAATATGTGAGTCTCGCTCATGTTCACATGAAAATTGTGAGTTTTGTGCATTCTGCTGTACTGGACACATTAGTAATTCTTTGTTATTTAAAATCCTTATATACTCCTGGGTGTGTTTGTAGATATTGTGTAACACCATTTGATTTACTTATTAAAATTTCACATATTAACACAGGATCTCACTAGTGAATTTAATTTTATTAGGGTTGCTTTCCTCTATAATTTTTATTGTTAATTGATATACTTCCATGATAATTTTTTGCAATTACTTGTAGGAGAATAATCTCTGAATTTATTACAGCTTTGCTAATTGTTCATTTATCACAACTGTGTTCCCCGTTTTCGGTAAAAATATTTTTGATATGCTGCCAGTTATTTCTTATATATTTTGCAATAGTATGTTTAATTTACACTTCTTTATCTGGATTTTAATATAGGCTCTCAGCTAGTGCTCTATATACTTTTGCAGTTCCTCATCTCTGTTTTGATTTTGTAATCTGTGTTATTAGCTTCAATATTCTGTAGCTGTGCTAGCCCTACTGTTGGTATTCTGCTTATTGTGTCTGGTAATGTTTACATTTCCTCTGACTATTTTTGCCTGAAAATCATATTCTTATAGTGCAATCGCCATTTTTTGTATTCTGAGATTATGTTCTGCCATACTTTTTAAATACCAAAGACTGGCGTGGCCTGTCTCTATAATAAACGATTTTCTGTACAAGTACCACCTAAAATACTGTAGAAATATTTAATCATTCTTGTGCAGTAGTTGGCCATTTTGTTTCGCTAAGTGATAAATATTTGATGCGAATGCAATAATTTGTCTTTGTTTACTGTTGTTCTGTTGTTGCATTAGCACTGCTCCAATTACTGTTTGCGAAGCATCACATGTGAGAATCGTTGTTTTGTTTTCATGAAAACGTAAAATAGGTGCCTTTTGTATTGCATTTTTCAATTCTAAATATGATTTATGTTCGTGTTCTCCCCACCTATATTCCGTACTAATTCTTGTAAGCTCTACAAGCGGTTCTGCTTCAATGGCATAGTTTGGTAATGTACCTTCGCAAATAAGATGTCATACCTAAAAAGGTTCCCAATTTATTTATATTCCCAGGTGGTGCCATTTGTTGTATGTTTTAAATTTTTTCGAGAGGTCGGTAACAATTTCATCCAGTATTATGTAGTGACCTAGAATTTTTATCTCCTGTTGTAAAAAGGAGCATTTGTTTGCATTTATTTTGACATTGAATTTTTTAAATCTCTTAAGTACCTTGTGTATATTAGCTATGTGTTCTCTGAAGTTGTCTCCTAATATATATCATCATTATATGCTATTGCAGTATTCACCTAAGTGGTCCTAACAATATATTAATCAACTGTTGGAAATATTGGGGTGACATGCTTCATCCCATTGGCATTTGTTTATATTGTTAGAGCCCTACCCTATATATCATAAATGCAAGTTTATGCCTATCTTACTTCGTAACTGGGATAGCATAGAATCCTGAAAATAAATATAATGATGTGATATATTTTGTGTTTTGCAATGTATTTAGTATTATGTATTGTGTTATCGGCAATGGGTATTGTACCTTGCTTAAATATTGATTTTATTGATGAAAATCCACAAGGAATCTTATCCCTTCCTCTTTCTTTCTAATTACAAAAATATAGTCACAGTGTAAGGAGAATCTGCTTTTTCCTACACTCTTCATGTCCTCAATATGTTTTATTAACTCTTCTAGTATTTTTTGGGATAATTCTATAATGTCTACTGTTTATAGGTTTTCCTTTTGGCATTTATAACTGGATTTTGTAATACTTAGCCTCTATTAGTTCTAATATACACTTTGCAAATCTGTCCTGGAATCCACTGATAGCTTTTGGAAGTTCCTCTATATAGTATTCATCTAAATTTTGGTTTATTTTTCCTACCATATTCCTATCTGTATCCACATCTGCTGTGTCAGTTTTATTGATGCAGTAATGTAAAGTTTCGGTTTGCTCATTATCTACTACTGATGTATGTAGTGGTAATTAAAGTATTTTATTGGTGTCATTACTATTTATAAACATCATATCGTGTTTAAGGAATGGTATGTCATAAGCTTTAATAAAGTCAACTCCTAAAGTGACATTAATCTTCAAATTTTCAATTGCTAAAATGTCTTGTAATAAAGTATTTCCTAATATACCCATTTTTATGTTTGTTTTATATTTCGATGGCGCAAGTTCCTTGGTGGCCCCTACTAAAGTAAAATTCTCCATAAGTGGCATTAGTTGTTGGTTTGTGTAGCACATGGGAGAATCAGAAGTCAAACACTAAACGGTAAAACCCCTGAGACGAAGCATACCCCACATTATCCCCATGCTTACACAGCAAAACGACAACATAGAGGATCGGTTGTGGTAAGTGAGGGATTACCAGGGTTAGTAGAATACAATGAAGGCCGAACACTGGGCCAGCTTGGCAAATTTAAGGATTGCTTTTACAACTCTCTAGTAGGCTTAGTTAGTTCTCAGCAAAACACATGTAACTTGTTTGTAACTTAAATAAAAGAAAATGTTATTAAAGATTTAATCACTAGTAAATTAATTAAAGGGGATCATTACTTTCACAAATGAAAGTACATGTGTCGAAATGAAAACTTATTTTTTTACTGGTTTCAAATAGATAAAACACAACATGATAAATGCATTAAAAAATATATATATTGTATACATACTTTGTAAATATCAATCTCTTTCTCAACAACAAAATAATATCACACTTTTCTTGTATTTATAATCAAGTATTTATCTAAATTCGGGATCCCGAGCTCAAGATATGCAAGAAATCATTTTGACTATTGGTAACAAGCCACTTAAGAAAACAGCAATAATCAAGTGTTACATTTTTTTTTTCGTTTTTAACCAAAATGTTGTTTTAATATTTTATGCTTCTCTTCCTGAATCGAATAATAAAAAAAGGAAAAATGTAGCAAAGTGAATTTTCACAGAGTTGGCAAAAACGGCCGAGACAGTTTGTATTTTTCTAAATCACATAATTTCAGGTTAGTAACCCCATGCTAAATATTTTGAGAAATAGCCTGAACGAAGAAGCACGAACACACCTGCAGCATTGGCCGCTCCTGGCAAGAAGGATCGCAGCAAAAGGATGGATACGAGGATATGGCTCGCCACGCCTTACATCTTTAATGCCTCAAATCGGCGACCACTAAAAAAATATTTAGAGGAAAAAATGCAATGGTGAAGTGTCAATGGAAGCTTTGGAAGCGGCGCTTCCCTTATATAATGCGGAACTAAATAAATTTTTTTATTCATGATCATATGGAAAATGTAACCTTAGCTACAAAAACCACTATAGAATAATGCTATTTTTTCAGCATGAAGTCTGCGACAGCCTTCGACAGTGCGGAATCGTGTCGTACGAAATGAAATAAATAGCGAGCAGCAAGCCCAGGCCCGCCCGCGTACATACGAAGCCACTGGATCGACTGGAAGCTGCTACCCTAGCAACGTCCAGCAGTGTCTGTGTACCCTCTGGCTCCGATGGGCTGAACTGGTGCCTCACTCTAGGAAGTAGAAAAGGAACTAGAACTCCGCCCATGGAGATGGTTCAAGCAGCTTTACCTGCAGCATCCAATAGTGCAAAAACGAGTTATGAACTGCGGGCGGCGAGCATCTACAGAAGTGACCATTTGTTATTTGTTTAACAGTATTGAATTAATATTCTGTGGTTTTATACCATGCTTATTTGTTCGTTTCGTTAAGTTAAACAGTATTGTTTTACTAAACCGTAAACTTTTTTTGTGTTAATGTGTGAGCAATGATTTTGTAGTTGCTGAGTACCGGGTTATATCGTAGGCGGGATGCTGCTGTGAAAACGCTTCCACTCAAGGAAAATGGAGAGTAGCAATGTTCCACGTCCTGGATTTTCAGGTAACTTTCCATCTTTGATCTCAGAGGACCCGTGTGTTAGTAATTGTAACTGTATTATAGAAAAACTAAAAAAACACGCCATTAAGTGCTCTTGGTTTTGACCAAAATAATGAAATAATTCTCACTGACAGGCCTACTCTTCCTCTAGCTCTAGACACTAAAACAATGGCATTCATACGGCATTTCCATTCACGCACTTACGAAGACATTTCTTGGTTGTGTGGCTGCAAGAAAATGATGAAACGTTTTTGTTGGCCTTGCTTACTTTTCTCAAGAAAAAAATCGGCTTCGAATGATTCAGGTTTTTGTGATTTAAATAATCTACAGAAAGCAGAAAAGCGGCACAAGTTGTCTCACAGCCTCATTGTGTGTTTAAAAGAGCTAAAACAGTTAGGTAAAACACGCATTGAATTTGCAGTTAGTAGTCAGTATAGGCTAAGCATCGAGATGCATAACGCGAAAGTACGAAAAAAAAAACAGACGGACCGTGAGCCATCTAATTAGGGCGACTTGCTTTTTGGCAAAACAAGAATTAGCTTTCCGCGGTCATGATGAGTCTACTTCATTGCTTAACAAAGGAAATTATATCGAATTCCTTAATGAATTAGCTGAGTATGACAATGAACTTAAAATTCACCTTGAAAACTCAACAGTCTTCACAGGTTTATCCAGTGACATCCAGACCGATATCCTGTTTTCCTTGTCTGACTTATTGCTACGTGAAATAAAGAAAGAAATATCGGAATCAAGTTTCGTGGCACTGATTTTGGACAAGACAACCGACATAACAGTTAAATGACAGTTTTCGTCTGTACTGCGTCATGTTACATGAGATGTGAATGTCAAGGAAAGATTTTTAAAATTCACTGATGTCAGCAATGATAGGACAGCTAGCGGTCTTTATCAACATGCTATACAAATATTAGAAGACTTTAAATGTGTTGATAAGTTAGTAGCGCAGACTTACGATGGGGCTGCAGTGATGGCTGGAGAGCATGGTGGACCGCAGACAAAAATTAGAGCAGTCTGTGATCAAGATATTTTTGTGCACTGTTACACCCACAAGTTAAAACTGGTTCTTTCGCAGTCTGTAAATTACATCAAACATTGCAAATTTTTCTTCATCTCACTAACAGCATTTGGCGGTTTTTTTTTTTTTGAAATCGAGAAAGAGGATGCAGGCTTTAGATGCAGAGGTGCAAAAAAGATTTCCCACACTTGCTCCAACTCGTTGGAATTACAGTAGTAAGCTAGTGGGAACTATGTGCGAAAACAAGGAAAATATTGGAGAACTCCTAAGAGCTATGGTAGAAATTGCTGACAAGTGGGATTCCGAAAAACTCTGTTCTGCCCGTGGTCTTTTATCACATCTAAACGACTTCGACTTAAATTTCTTTCTTGTCATATTTTCGTACATTTTCCCTCATTCAGATTCTATTTTCCAAATTCTCCAAGCGAGAATCAGTGAGATCAATTTCTGTATGAAGAAGATTGAAAACTTCAAAAGATTTCTAAACAAATCGAGAAACTATTTTGAACGAGTGTGGGAAAAAGTTTGTTCCAGTTGTAAATGTGTTTCTCCTAAAGCAAAATGCGCTTGCATAGATTCGTCAGCAAGCGAAGATAGGAAGGGTGTTTACAAAAGACTATTTTATCAAATTGTTGATGCCGTTATTGTACATATAACACAGAGGTTTGCCGAAGTGCCTAAGCTAAAATTTCTAAGCTTGTTGGATAGCAAACTTTTTCTTCAGCATGCACAGAATTTCCCAGAAGAAGCTTTCGCATCTCTAAAGGAAAGCTACGGAATTCTTTTTATATGCCGAGCTTAAGAAGCGAGCTGAACGTTTTACTCACGGACAGTGATACGCATAAAAGTACTGTTTCAGATCTTCTCATCTATTTAACAGCATCGGAACTAGGTGACGTATTTCCAGAAATTCAGAAACTTTCCACGCTCATCATGACAATACCAGCTACGAGTGCTTCAGTTGAGAGATCATTCGTAGCTTTAAAGCTGATAAAGAACTACTTGTGTAACAGCCAGCACCAGGAAAGATTGTCTGCCCTTGCACTGCTCAGCATTGAAGATAAATGGTTGTAGAAATTGCATCATCGGCTAGCCTTCAATGATGATGTGATCGACATCTTTGCGGGTAGAAACCAAAGAAGTGAGCTGACACATAAAATTTAAGGTAATAATTGACACTTAATTTTTTATTAGTTCCTTGTTTCATTGTAAAGTGCTTTACCATGTGTTGTGTGTTAACGTAGCGTGTACCAGTGCCGGATACAGGACCACATTTTTTGTAGCTTGTACGGACTGGCTATTCACGGTCAGTAGTCTAAATGGCACTGCAGATGGATACAGTTATAAACAGGTGAACATGACTTTTTTTCAGCTGAAATGCATACACAAGTAATTCAATATCTGGTCCATTCTGTATGTAGTTATTAATAAAGTGTGCAGTAACTGTATCTGTAAATAATAAGACGCGAGAAAATAGACTGCTAGCCTAATAAGTAAAACATATAAACGAGACAGGAACACAAGTACTGATTGGTTTTTGGTAGAAGAAGAAAAGTTTCTTTTCCTGTCTCGTTGATGTGTTATAATTAATTGCCTAGCGACATATTTTCACACCTCTAGTTGTTTACGATAAATGTTATTAAGCAGCAGTTTTGTGTCCGTCGTCTGTGTATCTTTATACTCTTGCTTCTGCCGGCACATAGTACAACTTATCTTGTAAGTTTCTGCGACAGCAACAATTTACCGACGCCATTAATGCTACGTTTCTTTCTAACATCTAAGCATGCAACATGCAACACGGAACGGGAACGAGTCCAGTAACCTAAATAAGACCATGTGCGACTTGTGCGTAGACAAATGTGGCTTCAAAAAGTTATGCATCACGCTTAAAAACTTCCGCCAAAAAAACTATGAATACTACTGTTCCTTTCCTGCCTCGTTTATATAATGTAATTATTAACTTTAATTGATTATGGTATATGTAATAATAATTTTTTTATCTAATAAGTTGATCAATGATCATAATAATGTAGAACATAGCTGACACGGTGTCGGATATAGCATTGATAATGATATTGCCATTAGATGTAGTGGCGTAGATACCTGCAGGTTACTTGGGGTAATTTTGTAGCAAAATTTGTGATGATTTGTGTGCAAAAAAATCTAAAAAAAAAAAGAGATCTATTCCTACGAAATCTAGGTACAAATTATTATATTTTTGTGTTAAGACAATGTAGCGATTCTTCAATATCAATAAACTGTTGCTTTAAAAAAAATATTTTCAAAATTTCTGTAAAACCACTGATAGTATTGTAATCATTTGTAATGACAAGATATAGTTGTAGCTGAAAGTAAACATTTCTTAAAATCACAGTATAATTGATTGTTTTTATTGAACTGAATGAAACAGACATTTTTAAAATAACACTGTAGTACGTGTTTAATCATGGACTGTTCACTGCCTGTACGGCATCTCTGAAAATTGTGTCATTTTGTACAATTGTTATCATATAAAATTTTGAATAGGCCTACATGTTTGGTACACACCTAATGTTATTTACAGTTTACTTTGTGCAAGCATTTCGCAGTTATGTATAATAATATTGTAAAAATATGTATTTTTGGAGAGTGATGATAGCAAAAATGTTACATCAGTGTTAGTATCGTAATTATTTTGACCATTTGGGAAACACAGCTATCAGTAAAATAAAACATTTGGGAATTTAAGTGTCAAAATGATACAGTGAATAAAACAAAACTAGCAAAATAAAATATTGACTTGGTATCATCATCTTGCCACTTTTAGGATATAATTCTACATGTACTGTTCTTCAGCTGAAATTTTTTTTATAAGTGCTGTTCAACTTATGAAGAAACAGCCCCCCGCCCCCCTCAAAAAAATTCTGCCTTCGCCACAGCCAGCGACCACTACGATGCACTTTTAAGAGAGATCCCTTGGATTAAATATTCTGTTAGGGAGCATTCAGAACCAGCCTTTATTAAATTATTCACTCAAACATTTTTCATCTTTAAAAAAATATTAATATTGCTACCAGCGGTATATTCAATCTTTAGATACTAAAACTGCTTAAATAGCATCAGTTTACACCTTGAAATCCAAAGTTTCCCGGGGGAGGGCCCCCGGACCTCCCACTTCAATTGCGGGGGTCAGTGTTCCTTTATCAAATTCCCGATTTGGAACCATCCCCCCCTCCCCAAACACAAATCCTGGCTACACCGCTGAGATGTACAATTTTATGACATACAAAATTGTGTAGCTTCCCTTAATACAAATGTTACGCTTTGCCACTGGAAAAATGAGACATGCCGCTAAAAATACAAAGAACAAAATAAGGATTGTAAATGGGGCTACAAACCAATGGGGCTACAAACCAAACTTACCAAAAGCGGCGAATCGAAGACTTTAGTAAAAAATCATGGAGATTTTCTTGAGACCAGTGAAAGTAAGTGATATCACGATATGTTTTAGGTGAACAAGAAGGAAATCGTTGCACCTGGAAGTGGTCGTAGCCGAGATATCGATTCAGGAAGTTAAAGTAATAATATACAATATGAATGCAATAATTTATCTTAAAAGTCAACGAAATAATTTCTGTTAAAACAAACTCTTATAGTATAGTAATCCAACAATAATATTGTAAACATAAACAAAATTTTTATGGATGTAAATTTCTAATTAAATTGTGGCTTCTTTTGTAATACAAATTACTGATAGTAAGCATTAATGACACACACATTATTTTTGCTAAAATAAAAGTTTTAACCAAATTTCAGACAAAAAAAATTAATGGCTCAATAAATTAATTACATCAATAACAAACTTATGTTGACTGAAACATTATTCTAACAAAATTTTAACACATAAAACTGTATATCAGAATCGCCAAAGAAACGCTAGAGTAACACACTGGGTCACAGGAACAGTGACTATCAAAGTGAACAGTGAAACAAAATAATTACACTTTGTCACAAAAAAAAAACTAAGCAAAATTAAACAACCGAATTGAAAAAGGGGTTTTGCCGAAATTACCAAAATATTCCTAGAAAAGGAATACAAACAGCAAAAGTTACAAAGAAAATAAAACAAAAATAGCATGTGTCATGAAAGGTGGCACACACTCCCTCCCTTAAATGTGGCCACGGGATCCCTGGGCAGACCTAACATAGGCACCACACACACATTAAAAAAACTAACAATTGATCAAAGAAAACAAGCTAACTCTGATTGGCAGTAGAGGGAGCAGGTTGTGTAGGAGGGTGAAAGAGTGGTTCGCTTACAAGGTTTGGATTTTAACCATAAAACAGCAATGGCTAAACAACAAAATACAGAAATGCACGATGCAATAATGGCAATGAGATTTGGGTAGGTGGAAGGAGGTGAATGATGAGAGCGTAATAGGTGCAGAACATCATTAAAATTTGCGTCTCGAGGGCGTGATGCTAAAAGGTTATATAACTCTTTAATAAGAGAATTAATCATGGTGAAGTTAGGAAAAGCCAAAACATTTACATGAAAGTTTACCTACCAATTTGGGAACATGAAGAATAGGCATTGACATGTTGTAATGAAGAGCAGCATTAACCATCCCGAAAGTACTAAAAAAAGGACCCATAATGTCACAGTGAGATGCATTGCTAATCAGGCCGGAACCTGATAGGGTGAGGGTGAAAGTCGAAAATGTCTCAGTAGTAGACCTACACAATAATGTGTCATCTATGGTGGTGTTTGTAGCAAACATCCAATGAGAGTTGGTTTTTCGTAAAAGGGGAAGCTTTAAATCAATCACAGATTTGTCACAAAAATCAAAATATATTTTTCCTGCAAAAATATTGAACTCGCAATTATCTACATGTGCCATGTGCATCAAAAAATGGGAAAATTGCAGGACAAAGTGTAATACCTTGAGTTTTACAATTGCCAAGGGCAAGGCTGATACAAAATGTGTTCTGCCCAAACAGACAATCAAATACTCTAGCATATTAAGTTGAATATACTTGGTTATTTTGGAAAAAGAAAGGGAACTGGAAATACATGGTATTTCTCAAATAGACTGTCTTTGTTTGCTAGGGGGATGCTGATTACCACATTAAGGGATGAGTTATACACAATATCCTGAACAAAGCTTAAGCCATAGTACAAGTACGAATTCTCGTGGACAACGGGTGTCCAACATGTACACAGTTAAAGTGAGAAGTTGTTGGATATGTTTTAGAATACTTAGAAAGGAATCGGGACTTAATAGGTAGTACCAAGCTTACCACTTACACTAGTTTCAATAGCATGCCTAAGATCGAAAATTTCCAAACGAGCGCTGGTAAGAGCCTCACTTACTCTAAGTAGCATACCATTAAAATCAATGCAGCAGCTTAAAATTATCATAGTGTCAAGATTGTTATGAAGAGGAAATGAAACATTTTTTAATAGGGTATCATAGTGTTCCAAATATAGTTGACTCAATTTTTTGATTTGCGCAGTGTTGTTGATTACCCTGTCCTCCAAATTTCTTTATCAGAATGATCTGGTTGGCTACACTAATTAAAATGTCACCTTGACTGTATCTTAAGTAGTCTAAACGTTGTTCCAAATCTGAAAGATCACCACTGTCCAATGTTCCAAACACAGTATTCAAAATGTTTTCACCTAAATCAATTAATGCTCGCTTTGCCCAGGACGGCAACAAGGAGGTAAATGTTTGCGCTTCAGATTGGAAGGCCCGGAAACTACTCTTAAATTGTATAATGGTATAATCAAAATTCTGCTCAAAAGACGATGCATCACCAGGATTCTTAGGTTCTTGCTGACGAACAGACACAATGAATTCAATCATTTCCTGGAGTTCATTACATTGATTGTCTAAGGAAATCAATTCAAAGTTCAGCACCACAGAAAAGGTGTTGTCTGAAAAAAGGAAATCGTCCTCACATTCAAAAACCACCATGGAGTCCAACAGCGTGAAGGTAGCTGTGGTCCATTAAAATGTCACGTTAAACTAAACTAAATGACTTGTTACTAGACAACAACCATAAACAACCCTAAGTAACCTCAACAGGAAAAACCACCTATAAAGGAAAAATCCAAAAGGAAAACCACAAATTCTCCAATAAAATGCAGAGTGTTACCTATACCAATGGTGAAAAATACATTTGACCAAATTCCCAAGCTTAGATATAACGAAGAAAAAAATTCTTAACCTATCATTCAAATGACTTAAATTACCACCTATGATATTTATGCATTTATGTAGCGCGCAAACAAACATGACCTCAAAAGACTCAAACCAGTGGGTGGTCAGGCCACTTGTCAAAACCACGTCAAGGTCATTTCATAAGTTGGGGAGGGTTAGGCCCCTGAAGAAACATAACTGTGCCTGGCCAGGCCAACAAACAACATATAAACTACAGCTATGGTCTGCAGCTCCTAGAGATGTAGAACCCACGAAATTGACTTAGGTACATGAATCCTTTTTAAATGATAGATATGTTCTCTCATTATATATTTACCAGAACTAGAATCAGCAAGGCTAGCAGTAACAGGAGTTAGAAAACGTTGGATCTGGCAAGGACGAGTCCAATGTAACGAAAGCTTATCGACTGCTCTGCTGATGGGGTGAGTTTTACAGAGAACTAAGTCACCCGCACGAAAAGGATTGTTAACCCTATTTGTGTCATATTTGACACGACTCCTAAAATGAGCTCTCTTGAGGTTTATAAGGGTATCTGCCCAAACCAGACGGATATCCTTTGGGATCATCCGGCAACAAATCATCCAAACTCCACAAGTTAGACAAAGGATTATTGGGTAGGTAGGTGAAGACAAGATTAAACGGGGTGGGCTTATGTGACTTATGTTTAGCAAAATAAAATGCCATTTACCACCAGGGAAAATCCCTATCACAACTCGAATGATCCATCGCGTGGAAGGTAATAAGTGCCAAACGAAGGTTCCTGCTGAAACGCTCCACATGCGAAGGGGGCGGGTTGTATGGAGACAACGTGATGTGGCAATGCCATACGAAAAACATGTGTCACAAAAAATTTTAGAAGTTAACTTTGAACTGTTATCAGACACAATAGACATGGTCACACCAAAATTTTGGAATGCGCAGGCTAGCAAGGCCCGAACGGTTGATGCTGCGTCAGCTTTTCTCATAGGGATGAGCCATACAAATTTGGAAAATGCATCAACACAAACAAATAACATATTGTTACCAAATTTGCTTCTAGGAAATGGGCTGACAAAGCCAATAAAAAGTTCTTGCGCGGGTTTTTCAGCAACATCTGATGACATAAGACCCAAATGAGTGTTTTGAGCAGGTTTACTCAAAGCACACAACTTACAATATTTGGCACGTTCAGCAATTTCGGTATCCGTGCCTTTCCAGATGAAAAATTTTCTAATGGCCTGAATAGTTTTATGGGTTCCTAAATGGGCACCAAGGGGTGATGAATAGGGGGAAAAAAAACATGGGTTTGAGGTGGCTCGGCAACACAGCATGTTTAACACTATCACGAAATTTACAACACAATACATCTTTGAATAGAAAATACAGTTTTTGCTCAAGACCTGATTTCAAATTTGAGATGATTTCTTTTAAATTCTGTTCCTTTTCTTGATGTTCCTTAATATTGGTAAAAGCCAAAGGGAAATTCATTAAAACATTACAATTTGGAAGATCAGCAGTTTCGTTGTGCTGTACTATGAATTTCAAAGGAGCAATTAGAACGACCCAACGGTCAATTTTTCCTAATTTTCGTGGGTGAGCCAAAAGTCACGACAATGCTTGATTATCAGTTTCCAAGAGGAATTCTGTGTGTTCCAAATATTGTCTGAATTTATGAATGCCAAAAACAACCATTAAACATTCTGGTTCATAAATGGATGACTTTTTCTCCTGGCGTGTAAGTGTGTGAGAAGCGAAAGAAATTGGTTGCCTAATGCCATCAAATTCTTGACAGGACCGCTCCCACTGCCAAACTGGAAGTGTCTATTTGTAGAATTAACTCTTTTGAAAAGTCGGGCATCTGAAGAACAGGAGGGTTCATTATGTGAATTTTGAGAGTATTGTAAGCTTTCTGTTGTTCTTCGCCCCATTAAAATAGTACAGATTTCTTACGCAAACGATTAAGTGGGGCTGCCTTCTCAGCTAGGTTGGAAATAAATTCCCGAAAAAACTGGACCATGCCAATGAAACTGGCAATATCCTTATCATCCTGAGATGGCATAAAATCTCTAATACATTTAGTACACTCAAGATCAATGGAAAAACCTTGTGCAGAAATTTTATGGCCCAGAAAAGAGATCTCTTGAACAGCAAATTTAACTTTTTTAGGGTGAACAGTTAGACCTGCCTTTTGTAAAAGAACTAGAACTTTTCTTAAATGCTCTAAATGCTGTTCAAATAACTCAAAGTATATCACTAGGTCATCCAAATAGTTGTACACATACTTAAATTTCACATTGAAAATAATTTTGTCCAACAGATGCATAAGAACATGGGCACCAGTAACCAATCCAAAAGGTACACGGGTAAACTGTTACAGATGCCAAGGTACACAAAAACTTGTAATTGGTTTGGAATTTTTAGACAGCGGAGTTGGTGATAAGCAGAATTGAGATCAATCGTGGTGAAAAATTTTGCCTTACCAAATCAATTAAATGCCGAATGTAGGTCAGGAAGTGGGAAAGACTCAATTTAAATTTTTTTGTTAACCTTACGGTAATCAATAACCATTCTATGTTCGTTATGGGGTTTAGGAACCAAAAAAGCTGGACTTGCATATTGGGATGTGTATGGTTCAATTACTCCCTTATATATTAATCCCTGGACCTGTTCTCTCAAAATCTCCATCTCTGGAGGCGCTAGCCTATAAGAGTGGCTAGTGACATACTCCTTGTCTACTAATTTATTTTCATATTCCAAAAGATCTGTGAGATCTAATTCCGAAGTAAGCACTTTGGGAAATTCATTACATAAGTTTTGTATGGCAACACGTTGCTGGGGTTCCAAATGCACAAGGGGGTCCACAGACAATATGGACTCAATACTGACCTTTGATGAGCAGTGTTGACCTTGGTCACAACCAACAAAAACAATTTTCCCAGATGGGCAAAATTAAAAAATATATATGTTGTGCTTGCATCTCCAAAATGAGCCCAGTGGAAGCCATGAAATCAGCTCCCAAAATAAAGGGTAAACCAAGTTTCTCGGAAATCAAACATTCATGCACCCAAGGAAAATGCCCGATTTCGAGCTTAAACTTTACAGAACACGCAATAGGTAATGCCTCACTAGAAGCAGTATGACACTGGATTTTTGATGGTTCAACAGATTTCAGTAGTTTAAATTCTTTAAATGGTTGAAAATCTGCCCTGAAATAATAGTATGGGCGGGTCCAGAATCCACTGAAGCCTGGACTGACAAAGGACCTAGATTTACTTCAACATGGGGTGTGAATGATTTCTGGACACCAACAACATTGGGAAAATTAACTTGAAGAGTGCTATAATGAGTTTTGATGTCACGACTGTTGTAAGGGCCAAAACGACGTTGGAATTGGTGTCCTAAATTAACAGACCTTATCATGTGAGCATTGAGGTGAGAATTGCTATAGTTGCCAACTTTGCGGGGAGGATCGCTCACTTTTCGTCCCAATGGGACTTATATTTTGATAATAACTTAGAACAGTTAGCAATCAAATGACCAGTTTCCTTGCAATAGAAACACACTCACGTGTCACTGGCAGAAATTGTTGGGGCACTTACTTTGTCACTCCTTTTCTTATCATCCTTCCCTGTGTTCACAACATTAGTATCAGGACCACGTGGGTTACTTTTCTCGTCAAAACGGGGACTGGGCTTTTTACGGGACCTGTCTAGGGCAGAAAACCTATCACATTGCTGGTCCGTAAACCTAATGTTTTGCGAGTAATTGCAAAGACGGCCAAGCTCAGAAAAGGTATTTGGTTTGTCCAAGACAACTAAGCGCGAATGCTCCTGAGGCTCCAAACCGTCTAAAATATTGTTTACAATCTCGCTCTCAGACAAGTTCAGTCGCAAAATCACCACAGCTTCCCTTATATTGCTAACATACATTGACAAACCTTTGTTATATTCTTGGAGTCTGTTAAAACATACGTGACTGCAACTGTGTGAGCAGTCTGGATGAAGTGAAGTAATGAAGTATGGCTGCGTGATACTGATCAAATGTGAGGTGATTTGAAATGGCCTGCCTGGTTCTTTCACTGAGGGGTCCCTGCATAAAATGGTAGATGGTTTCCAAAAGTTGGTGTCCAGGTGCTGTGTTACTCTGGTGCAATTTTATTATGAGTTTCAAGAATATTAAAATTTTTTGTACATGCAAACCATTTGTGATAAGGAAGTCACGTAATAAATGCTCTAGGGAATGAGTAATTTTGCCAAAGGTATGAGATGCTAGTGGTTGGGTGGTTGGTGTCACTGAGGGTGTCATAAGTGGGGTGGTGGCAAAAACAGAATGGACGAAATTAGGGAATGATGTTGTGGGGATGTATGCAAGGGTAGAGGAAAAAGCGACCTGTGGAAGAGGTTGGGAAATGGAGGGCGAACTGACCAAACTGTTCAGAGCAGGTGCGGGAGATAAAATGATGGTGGCTGTACTGCAGCTAAGGTTAGCCAGCTGTTCACTAACAGTGGTAACATCTAAATGGTGGGAAGATTTATGCAACTCGGTAGTTTCGAAATTACAAACCCTTTAAAACGGGTTTGCAACTGCCCACTAACATTCTTCAACTATTGTTGTTGAGGTTGTGAAAACTGGTCAATACACAGGATAAGTAAATTGTTTGTTCTATTAATGAGGTGAGTAATCCTGCTTTTGAATTGGGGTCTTTGGCAGGACTGGAGTTCTCCTCCGTATTTTCTGCGATCTCCTAGAGGGAAATGATTTTGGTGGCACAAATATTATATTCCTCATCTATATTGATATCTGCAAAGTACTCAAAGTTAATAGCAGTGCTAGTGTTAAGTCCGCACGAAGGGCACTTCTACATGCCATGATGGTAGAGTCATGGGACTGCATGCCACGAATGGCGCACTCATAAGTTTTTTTAACAGTAGTTCAGGTACAATAGTGGCCATGGCGAAAAGTAACACAAAAGAGGACACACAATACACAAACAAAAACATGTCTTACACTAGAATACATAATTTAACCTCAAAAACTTATAAAGTAGAGTGTGTGGCATCCATACCCCTGAGACGAAACATACACCAAATTATCCCAATGCACACACAGCAAAGCGACAACATAGTGGATCGGTTGTTGTAAGTGGGTGATTACCATGGTTAGTAGCATACAATGGAGGCCGAACACTGGGCCAGCTCGGCAAATTTAAGGATTGCTTTTACAACACTCTAGTTGTAGGCATTGTCAGTTCTCATCAAAACATATTTTACTCGTTTGTAACTTAAATAAAAGAAAATGTTATTAAAGATTTGATCACTAGTAAATTAATTAAAGGGGATAATTACTTTCAGAAATAAAAGTACACGTGTCGAAGTGACAACTTATTTCATTACCGGTTTCAAATAGACAAAACACAACATGATAAATGCATTATATATATGTATTGTATACATAGTTTGTAAATATCAATCTCTTCCTCAACAACAAAATAATATCAAACTTTTCTTATATTTATAATCAAGTGTTTATCTAAATTCGGGATCCCGAGCTCAAGTTATGCAAGAAACCATGTTGACTATTTGCAACAAGCCACTCAAGAAAACAATAAGAGTCTTAAAGTGTTATATGTGTAGTTTTTGTTTTTGTTTTTAACCAAAATAATATTTTAAACTTCTTCCTGAATAAATAATAAAAAAAAGGAAAAATGTAGCAAAGCGAATTTTCACAGAGTTGGCAAAAACGGCCGAGACAGTTTGTATTTTTCTTAATCAAATAATTTCAATTTGTAAGTCCATGCTAAATAATTTGAGAAATGGCCTGAACGAAGAAGCAGGAAATCGCCCGCAGCATTTGGCTCTCCTGGCAAGAAGTACAACTACATATCCATCGCAGCAAAAGAATGGATACGAGGATATGGCTTGCCATGCCCTACATCTGTAATAACTCAAATCGGCGACCGCCTAAAAAAGATTTAAAGGGAAAAATGAGACGTTCCGCTAAAAATACAAAGAACAAAATGAGGCTCGTAAACGGGGCTACAAACCAAACTTACCAAAAGACATCAAAGACTTTAGCGAGAAATCATGGAGATTTTCTTGAGACCAGTGAAAGTAAGTGATATCACGACATGTTTTAGGTGAACAAGAAGGAAGTCGTCGCACCCGGAAGTGGTCGTAGCCGAGATATCGATTCAGGAAGTTAGATTAATAATCGATATACAACATGGTGCAATAATTTGCCTTAAAAGTGTACGAAATAATTTCTGTTAAAACAAACTCACATAGCATAGTAATCCAACAATAATATCGTAAACATAAGCAAAATATTTTATGGATGTAAATTTCTAATTAAATTGTCGTTTCTTTTGCTAATGCAAATTACTGACAGTAACCATTAATAACGCATACGATCTTTTTGCTAAAATAAAAGTTTTAAACCAAATTTCAGATAAGAAAAATTAATGGCTCAATAAATTAATTACATCAATGACAAATTTATGTTGACTGAAACAAAATTTTAACACATAAAACTGCATTTAAAGATCGCCAAAGAATTACTAGAATCACTAGGGCGTCGGGTTATCGATAGAAAGTTTGGCGGTTTGATCCCACCCTAGTTCATACCTTTTTACACTGTATTAAACCATAAAACTTCTGCATATAGCATGTATAAATAACATCGCCTTAGCTTCTAGCCTTTACTAGCACTCTTATCAACAGATAACAACATCAAGCAACAATAGCGCTGGCGGTTGAGCGACTGGCGCGCCACTTTTAATGGCGTTTTGGAAAACATGTTATCAAGGATCTGGAATGAATTACGCAGGCAATATTAAATTGTTAAATTAGGCAAAAACTTACATCTGAAATCTGGGCAGTTGGATTCACGACTTACCTGGTATTGAAACCAGGAACATGGCATTTGGAAGTTAACATCTAAGGGCCGTTTGCACTAACATCGCCCCCGACCCGAGATCGAATGATCCTAGTTCTAAACCAGAATCCAGTTTGATCTTTGTTTCAATGCAAAAGTGGTGCACCAACGAAATTTAATGATTCTGGATCTCCGATTCGTCGATCTTGGAAAGATCGATATTAAGTATGAGACAAATTTTGCTATTGGTTTGTAATATATAACGTCATGGAAGTAGGCGCATTTTTCATAATATATAGAACTAGATGTGCTATCTTTTATCTGCTTTAAGTGAATTATTGTTGTACGAATTTTATTGAATAATATTCAAGTACGTATAATGTTGTTGGTGTATTTTCAAACTACATTTGTCGACGATGGCTGCTGATCTCGGATCGAGGTTTTTCAAACAACCAATTTCGGCAGTTCGAAATGAACTTAATCTAGATCTCCAGTCCAGCTTTGAACTCGAATTGTGCAACAGTTTTCAGTGTCGATCTTAGATACGATCCCAGATCGAGTTTCGAACCTCGATGGTGCAACTGGCCCCTAGCTACTTCCCCGCCACTAGGTCGCCTCGGATGCTAATGGTCAAGGTGAAATGAAGTGAAAATATTTGGGCGGCTCTTAACAGCGAGGTCTCTAGAGCCGATGAGGGTGAGTGAAGTCGATATAGAGCAGTGCCGGAATGAAGGGCGTGGGAAACGGGAGATCCCCGAGAAAACCCGCCGACCAACGGCATCGCCCGGGCACGATTCCCACTTGCGAAAATCGTGACCCGGCCGGGGATTGAACCCGGTTAGCCTTGGTTGGGGGCTAATGGTCGAATGTTCTTTTATTCGATCTCAGGTGCAAACTCACTTGTGCACTGATGACTAGGACATACCCATGGGACGACCAATTCTCCTTTTGCCGTAAGTTGTTGAAGGACACTGCCTCTAATTCTCCCTGCATTACAGTATGACCCTACCGGAGTTACACATAAGTTGTTAACAACTTGTGCACTGATGACTAGGACATACCCATGGGACGACCAATTCTCCTTTTGCCGTAAGGTGTTGAAGGACACTGCCTCTAATTCTCCCTGCATTACAGTATGACCCTACCGGAGTTACACATAAGTTGTTAACAACTTGTTATTTGATTTGTAAGTAAACTAGTTCGAACCGTACAGAACTGTCCATCAGTGCAGTTTTTTTAATACTAGAATACAATAATAACTAAAAATCAAATTCAAATTTGCGTGACTTGAAATGATAAGCATATGGCAGTAAATGCGCTTGATTTGGTAAGGATCGCAAGACAGTTGGATATTGATCAACATGAAATATTTGTTGAAATTGTGTTTTCCTTCACCTTATACGAGGTGCTGTGCTGATTTTTCGCAATTATTAATTAAGTAAGAACGGGCTTTTGAAATAATCAAAATATCCCTTGACCTGAAATTACAGCAGAGTAATTCACTTCTCTTAAGTTATTTTATCCAAAGACATATGCTGCAGCCATCACTTGGTCTTATTTCTTTGGACTAGAAATCTCTCGGCTTTGAAGTCATCTGGCCTAAAGTTATTTGTTCTAAAACTCACTTAGCCTTAAGATCATTAAGAAAATAAACAGTATTTTTTCCCCAGCACATATTTAAAGGAAAATTAGCAACACGTGGTCTATGACAGGCGAATCTCAATTGCCCAGTATTTATAACGCCATGTACTCCGTTTATTTCCCCCTTGCGTTCCGGCGCTGCAACATATCTACCTCATTTGACCTTCATTACCTCTCTAGACCTCGTTTATAACCCTTTCATTCCCATATGAATTTACGGGTTCAGGTATTGTAAATTAGACAATTTCTAATACATGTTGCACATCAGAACACTAAGAACTTGTTTCGTTATCACAACCAATAAGCTGGATGCTTTGTGTTCGGTGTTCAGTGGTGTGAACCAGCCCTAACGGAGAAAATGTTGCCCGAACCTCTCCACGCAAGTACATTTCTTAAATTAAACTTATGTGTTAATGTGACCTCATGAATAGCCGTTTTTACGCTGATTTTATTTCAGGTTGTACGGCAATGTTGCTGGCAAGCATGCTTTCCTGAAGTCTCGAGAATAACTGGGACACAACCAAAACACAGAAATGAACTGCTTCAAAATATTCTTTATTTCACACCTTACTGCTTAAAGCTACCTTTTGAAGATTTTAAACCAGGCCACGTCAATCTGTGGGTTAAAATGCTTGATCGTACCGACAAGGGAGAACTACTCTAAATTAGAAACTCGAAACTTATTTCTCTGTCATGACCGCCGAATTTAGTATATGTTTCTACTATTACGCAATCCTCTTTATCAGAAAATTTTGGAATTTAAAAATTAACATGATACGATGTATAAGATTTTGTATACTTCCGATGGCATTTTAAAACTAGGCATGGTAGATGATTAAGGAGAAATTGCCTACTAGATATAACGTCACAAGGATGTACCAGGAAGAACATGAAATTATTGATAGTAATAGATCTTGTACGTATGATTAAACCAAATTATACAACATTTTCGGGATGAATGCGTTCAAATACGAAAAGACTAGCAATTTCAGCGTGTACCCGACTAAAGTGTTAGTTTACCGGAACATATGTACTCTTAGTTGTCCTTTTTATATAGCGAAAAATAGTCGGGTCAAAACACAACAGTTTTACAAATTTATCGCAAGGAGAAACTACTCTTTTAATAAAATTAGAAAAACAGATTTTTAATTTTTTTTATATTTGAAATGAAAATTTGTAATTAATATATTGTGAACACATTTATACAGGACGTTACGTAAAACTGACATGGAAATAACTTTTAAAAAGGTGGTCCAATCAATGGAAAAACAGTTTAATTTTTTATTCTTTTTGTTTGGAGAGTGAACGGAAATTCGCGAATGTATACGTGGAGGTGACTTTTTCAAATCACATCTTTTTTTCGTAGTGGAAAAATATGGCATTTTTATGTTTAATGCACACTAGAATATTCCCTCAATGATGTGACAATAAACTCGCAACCACGTTTTCTGTATTTAATGTTTTCATTGCTTTACTGGCGTACAAACAAAGTTTTTCTAGGGCACGTGTTTACGTAAGGCACTAGGAAGGACCGCTTGAGGTTTCTAAGAACTTGCACATTGGGTGGCCTAACGTTTGGCGGGTCGCTGTAAGATATACAAGACGGGAGCTGGGTTGTTGAATGAGAGCACATCTCGTGCTAAATCACTTTAGGTTCCTGGCGACAGGGATTGTCTCATAGCGCCGGACACTGAATTCTGACCTAGAACAGTGGTAATACTAAATGTTTTGTGAATTATAAGCAATTTAATTCTACAGTTCAAGACAAAATGAGGTTAACTCGCAATTTTACACTGCGAGAAACGTTAGAGTTCCTGCAGTTATGGCTTAAGTACTATTGCAAATACATCGTATTATTTATTTTATGACAGAGATAACTACACAAACTGTGGCAGGATGGTAAGTGGCCTGACGCATAGGCAACGTGTTTTGAAGCTCAAGATAGCTCCTTGGAACAGTTCCTGTAAACAGTATTGCTAGGGAATTTATAGTCCATTCACAGTTTATTCGGATGTTTTCGAAAATAACTTTGGAAAAAACACCCTAGGCATAACATGTCAACCTGTTTTTTAAATAACTTGTATACCCCAAATATATAACACCGTGATTAACTTTAAAGTATTGTATTCTTGAATAAATGAAACTTGAACTTAATATATTCTATAACTTGTGATATTTATTTCGTATTAAATACGAATTAAAAATAGTGAGAGCAGCGACGTGTTGGAATCAGCTAGTAAGAAATAGCCCACAGTTAAAATATTATTTTAACGTATTTTTTTGGTATGCTATTTGAAAATTAAACGTTGCCTTTTAATAGATCTAATTTTTAGGTAGTACTTACGTATTGTTACAGTTAAAAATATAAGTGCAAATTATGGCGCTTAGGCCATAGTGACGAGGTGTTTTTTTCGTCCGAGGAAGAAACTTGAATAAGCGGAGCGGAGTTTGTCGATCTCTCTCTCTCTCTCTCTCTCTCTCCAACGCAACTGATACAGTTATAGTGGAGTCTACTAAAGACGACCGGGACTTTTGATTAAAGTTTAGCTTAATTTATTGTTTTAGTCCATTGTGTATCCTTACTACATATGTAACAGTTAAAATTGCCACGACTTAGAGTCATTCATTGGTCAAAAAGACATCGCGAAACTGTCACACGGTACGTTATTATTCAGGATTTATGCACATAAAACACAATTTCATTGATTTTAGTTTGCTACCAATTTGAAATTACACATTTAATAAGCACAGAACTTCAACTACATTTCATATTTTGTTGGCAACAATTTCGTAAGTACCCCATAAAGTATTAACGTTAAAATAAATGCAGTGACTGACAGGGGGATATATACATATATAAATCATATATATTTATATTATTTATTTATTTAAAGGTGGTTTTATAGTGTCCATTTCAAGTTGTTTTACACAAAAAAAATGTGCACATATAAGAGAGTACAACAATAGAAAATTCATACGATCGGAAACTTTCTACGGAATTGATTCACAATTGAGTACTTACGCATTATTTTTTGGCAATTAAATTTTTGCGACGAATCTGATGTCAGTTGACAGTATTGGTAAATGATGTTTTAATGATTCGGCTGTCTTTATACACATAAAATTGATTTAAGTAACAGAATGTGGTAATGTGTTGGGAAAGGAAGTAATAAGAAATAGTTGGCTTATTTTCTTTAAAATAGTTGCTCTTGCAATCTTAAAGATCTGGGTGACATTTAAAATTTCTGCTAGTACACTGTCACCAGTTCTTTCCTGTCATTTATATTGCCAGGGTTTAATATAGAACATGTAATTATGTTTACATTCAAGTATGCTAATAAGCTACATATATGTTTTGGGACACTACTACCATATGTTTATTTTGCATATATTTTGATGAATCGCAATTTTTCAACCCCTCGCGTATTTATTGTCATTACAATAAAATCACTTAACATTAATTTTTTATTCTATTTAATTTTTCTACAGCATTCTGAGATGTCAGATGGCAATACCTAAATATTCAAATGTTAAACTTATATGTTAATTTTGGTTTTCAGTAATTATTTTTAATTTTTACAGTTTAATTCTTTCTTTTGGTTCATTAATGGTATTTAATGTTTTGTTCTTTTAATTTTATTTTTCTTCCGAAAGTAGCTCTCCCTCTTCGGTTAGCTAAAAAGTTAGATGCCGGAAGTTCAGTTCTATTAAAAGTTGTTTAAATACTACGATTTTAGTAAGAAGAAGTTATAAATTTTACGGATTTTTGAGTAGTGAGAACTTATAAGCATTTACCTGAGATTAGATCTCAGTTAACTTTGCGTAATTTAAAACAAGCGAGGATAACTATTTCTTTATTTAAATATTTTGATTTTCTTTTTTTTTTTTTTCAATCTTAAATCAACGCATCAGTAATTGTGTTATTTTATTTCCTTAATTGGTTTTAAATTACATACTGTGAGGATGGTGGTACTTTCTCAAGTACACATAATCCTACTTGCAGTAAAAGTAATACATTCAAAGTCAACTTAACCTCAAATTTTAAGACGTCTTCAATTTCTTAATCATTTCATTTACAGACACATATTTCTATTTTCCATTATCATTATTTTTATTTTCAATATATGGTGTTAATAAAATATATTAAATTTATCTACATAATTCTTTCCATAGTATTGTAAATGTCTTGTGCATGAGTACCACTTATGTAAACTTTGCAGAGTTCCAGATACATCCAAATGCCCAGAGCAAGGTAAAATAAGCCTTAGAGGTATAAAAGTGCAAACACGTGTGTTATACACACCACACCTATCTTACTATTTCTTACCTATATCCCTAACATTACATGCCATCTATTACAACCCATTACGTGGGGTATGCCACATCCCGTCGTTGTTATATAAACTTGACTACAAAAAATTCTATCATAATATGTTGCGACAATTCTTCATTTCTGCAGCATAACCATTTTTCTCAATTTTATGTAAACAACTTCGTCGGATATTTTATTCTCTGTTCTGATTGGATGTTGTCCTATGAGCCTTAAGAAAAATTTAAATATAACCATTTCCCTTATACACCTCTCATGCATACAAACTGTTATGCGTAGTTGGGAATTAATAGATTCGAAATCAAAGCGCTAAATTCTTGTGCGCACGATCTATGCTATAGAGTTATTGTTATACTTTCAATAGTGAACCAAGCTTTGTACGCGAAGCATCTAGATATCACATCCAGAGGTACAATCTAACCACTGAATTTTTAATTTCGCTGCTGTTTGTTCAGTTTCCGTTTACCTGTTCTACAACACTTCATATCTAAGGTTTAAAGGTGTCGTAGAACCGTGTATTACATATAAAAGTTACTTAATATCTTGGCCTTTGCATTAATTTCCTTACTGTCCAACTAATTCCTTATTCAACGTGTTCTGTTATGGTTATTATTTCATTTTTCGGGTTTCGGTTATTTTAGCTAACTAGTCACTTACTGTCATTTTGTCTGTTCCAATTACGTTTCCATGTATTTTCTATTACATCAGTTCAAGTGAAGCTTAGGCTGTTCACGTTAAAGTGAGCACTTTTGAAACCAACCTTAGAAAAAAGTCACTGCCCCCTACCTGCATATATTTCAACGGGCGCCCTGAGGGACATGCACCCAGTAAAGTTGGTATCGATGGATGGGAAGTAGCTCTGTACCTTATCGTCGAATAAAAAGTGATAGGTAATCATTTCTGATAACTAAATTATTTCTTTTGCTTTCTGTTTATTTTTTAATGCATCGAAGTGTAAAAATGAGCAGATTTGTTAGACATTTACTGTCAAAATAATTTTACAGTTTCACATGACCAAACCTTGAATTAAGTCTTGAGGCCCACAACAATGTTAATATTACATAAGGCGGAAGAATACAGAATGTGCGTACAAGTAGGTTTTAATCAGTGATTTCAAAAGTTCTCATTTTACCGTGAACAGTCTATACTGGGATGTCGATTTGTATTATTGCTCCTTAGTTGTGATTTCAATTTCCAATATTGTACAAAATCGTTCCTTTCTTTGAATAAACACATTTATCAATCGATTAAACCAGTCGAGCCGACTTAACGCGAACGGCTGTAGTCGGCCAAGCAGACGGCGCATGGGCAAGCAGCTCTTGTTTACCTAGTGGTAGCGGCAGGAGAGAGCCGGCCATGACATCGGAAGAAAGTGGGAAGTGTCGCCTTACCGCGAGCAAGGTTGCGACCCTGGAGTGCCGGAAGTCGCGTTGTGCGGTGACGCCGTCCACCTGGAGTCGCTTCCGAGTGCCTCCGAGACTAGGTGATCCCCTGCTATCCTCCCTCCCAGCTGGAGCTACCTCGTGACCCGCCCATGCACTTCTGGAACCGACGCACACTGTAAAAAATAATGGGAAAATTACCTTATAAGTGTAAGGTAATATCCGCAAACCTATGTAGGAAACACAGTTTTTTCTTACGGGTAAGGTAAAATTACCGCACTCTGTAGTAAAATTCACGTTCAGAGTGGTGGAAAATGCCATAAATGGATGTGAAAATTACCTTACAGCGGGTGCATCGCTTCAGCATTGTCTCAACAGCTAAGTGGGAGGACGGGCGGAAGAAAACGTCCTGTAAGACGCTAATATTCACTGATGACCTCACGCTGTCGTCGTAGTATAATGGATAGCGCGTCGGCCTATTGTGATAGAGGGCCATGGTTGCCGCCCACACACCAGCAAGTGTCGAGGATTTTTAAGTAGAGGTTTCGAGCATTATTCGTCAGAGAGTATAGGCAATAAAGTCAATTAAGAGTACTAATACTACGGGATATTTTTTAATATAATTTTATTATACAACATAGTTAAAATTCCCTTACTTGTATGGAATTTTCCCCCACTTTTGTCAGGTACTTTTCCCGTAAGATTAGGTAATAATACTTTACTTGTTATGCAAATTTACTCTACATTTAAGAAGTAATTTTACCTTACATGTACAGGTAATTAGCTTCCCTTACCTGTAAAGGAATATTACCATAACTTTTTTTACAGTGCTCTAAAAAAATATCCCCGTCGTTATGGGCTGTTCACATTTAAATTAGCCACTTTTGAAAGCCCTACTTACTATATACTATTATAATTTTTTATCCTTTCACAATTTGTACTATTTACATTCCCATGGGACTAATCACTTTATTCATGCCCCAGTCAAGTGAAGACGTGAAATGGTTTATAGGATGTTCACGATAAAGTGATCACTTTTTAAGACTCTCCCAACAGGCATTAGCTGCTAATAAATATATTTTATTGCAGCCTCAGGCATTAAATTTCAGTGGTGGTGAAATGTGTACACTGTGTTTATTGGTTACATTGCAATGTTTATATTAAAAAGCAGCAGGAAGATGAAAATGGGATGAAAGGAAAAATTTATAAGAGCCTTAAAAATGCTCACTTTACCGTGAACAGCATATATAACCTAAATGTGTTACTACACTAAGAATCTGAATCAGGGAGAATTGAGCCGAATCAATGAAAATAGTGAAAAATGAGCAACTGATAATCAGTGTCTGATAACTATAAGCTGTTCGCGGTAAAATTAGCAATTTTGAAAGCCCTGCTTAACATTTACTTGTATACACGCTGTGTGTTCTTCCGCATTATGTAAAATTAACATTGTCATGGGCCTCATCACTTTATTCATACGTCGGCCAAGTGAAACTGTGAAATTATTAGAAAAGTAAATATTTTGAAAATCTGCTTATTTTTACACTTCGATGCATTGGAAAGATACAGAAAGCGAGAGAAATAATTTAAGTTATCACAAATGGTTACCTAAAATTTTTTGTTCGACGTTAATATATGGAATTACTTTCCCCTCCATCGTTACCAACTTTGCTGGACACATGCCAGTCATTAAGCCCGTTAAAATGTATGCAGGTAGGAGCAGTGACGTTTTTATAATGTTGATTTCAAAAGTGCTCACTTTATGGTGAACAGCCTTTAATTAATATGGTGGCTGAATTTCACTCGATTATTTGTGATTACCATTGAATGTAGAGAATCCCACTGCCGTATATAACTTTTTTCCCAGCTCATTTCCTTGATTAGACCAGTCGACAGCAGCTTATCAACTGACTTTCAGTGAATGTTATTTCACTGGTTTATATAGCTGATTCCGGTTTAAAGTGTAATGTACTAATTCGTATTATAAATTAGGGATGTGGAAAATTCGCTTTATTTTGAGGCTGCAGACTGAACTCCAAGACGACGTATGCCTGTTTGACTTTTGCCATTCGTCGAAAACCTGTGTGAGACGTCCCAAGGACGTAGCCAGTAGCCAGTAAAATTACGAATTGCACTTAAGTATGTGTATAACAGTGAAGTAAAGCATGTTACTAAATAATCATGCGATATTTGCGGGTCTCTATTATTACAGTGCGTATAAAAAAGAGATTTGCCACGAATTAAAAAGAAAATTGATATTCGCAATACAACGTCGAGACTTGGAACTACTATTCTTAATTCGTTCCTAACTTAGCTGTGTGCCGGGATACGGTAGCATATATGCAGGGGCGCCTGTTTTTCGCGAAAATATTCCAGGACAAGTTGCGTTCCAAACACTTTAGTTCAGAACCACGTGCGTGATCGAATCATTTAAATTATTACGCGTCTTATCTATCTGGCCGCATATCACGGATGGTCAGTATCGGATAAACTTCATTCTCATTGGCTCACTCATGTAACAGACTCTCTTCGCACAAAGAAAAGCGGTCAACACCCAATGGATGTCTGCAAGTGTGCACATAGGATATTGAAGTCTAGCCTCTGCATAAATCTTTTCGCGAAAAACAGGTGGCCATACATACATGCAGTTAACCGGCAGCAATATTTTTTAAAGGTTGACTTATTTTAAAAAATGCTGAATTTATCGCGAATAGTCTTTATCTGCATAGGGTGTACTAACGTAAACTGTAATTGGCGTATCTAATGTCTAGGGATAGGGAAATTTTGTGGAATCATTTGGCAACAAGCTAGACTCCACATTCTTGTATGTACTCGAGCCTCAGGAAGTTGTTCATTGGCTGATGACACAGTTAAACATCAGACCAGGTAGCACGGGATTCGGTTGTGTTTTTCTTGCTGATTAATTATTGGCTCAAATTCGTCCAGGGCGTGGCTAACAATCTGTGATCCAATTGAAAATAAAGGAAAATATACACATGTTTGAAGTAGCTTGTCCTCAAATGAATTCGCTAAATTTTCGTGTCTCTACTAATGCCATACTGCAAACGAATTGTGTAAAGTAGTTCTAGTTCTGACGTTATTTCAAAATGCAATGTTCAGAATTAATGTCAATTGGAAATAGTTAAATTTGGTTTCAAGTAAATTAGACTAAGGGCTAACGTGTTACAAATGTGTTCGGTTAACAGTGAACCAACGATTGTGGCATGCCATGCCAACTTTCGAAACGGTCATCTCCGCAGCAAGTAACCTATAGCTTTTTCAATGCTGCATTGACTGTACTGCAAATCAGTGCTTCAGTCAGTGAAATCCTTCTTACGAAATCAGTGGAGTGCATTTGAAATCACTGGTCAGGGCACAGGAACAGTTGAGTGAAATAATGAAGTTAGTGCAATTCACTTACTGAAATGAATAGCATGGGTTAGGAGAACCCGAGAAATGGTTTTCACTTCTTTTCTGTCAAATTCAACGGACTATGGAGCAATTTTCTCTGTCTGTACTTTAATGTTTGTAACGTCGTGATTTTGAGCATATTCAACGAGATGCATATTTATCTTACTTCACATAGAATATTATTTTTCATGTGTGTTATTGTTGATGGCAGACAATAATTATTTTATTTATGGCATTAATTCGAATGCCTAGAAATCTTCCTGTTTCTGCTTTATTTGACAGCATATTTATTAGTCTTGCAAGTTACTGAGTTTGTGTTTGTTTAAAGGCCTAGATTCTTAACGTGTTTTTGATCCGTTGCCATAGCAACTGACTGGCGTGATTAATAAGTTCGCCTCTGGCTCTCTCGTGATTAGTGGAGACTTGCAAAATTCGCGTTATTATTTAGGGACACGTTAAATTTTAAGCACGTGTATCTCTGCATACGTTTGTCATTAAACCATACTTTATCTAACACGTACTGGGTAAATCTGCACCATTAAATGAACACTCTACAATGGTGTGTCACAATCACATGTAGCTCAGTCAGAAAGAGCGCCGCTTCACATCTATCCAGCAGCCAATGGAGAAAAGACGGCACCTCCTGTATATACAGTTCATTGAAGTTCAGCCTGATGTCAAATACTAACGCGAATTTCGCATGTCTAGTGTTTGGTCAGTTTTCTGGAAGCATCTTAATTTAAGTTTTTTGAAGAAGGCTTAGCCATCTTTAAAAAATGGAATGACAGGATGCTAGCCCGTGTGGATCTCTTCTCTCACACATGAAAATAATACCTCTCACACACACACACACACAAATATATATATATATATATATATATATATATATATATATATATATATGACGCAACCTACCTCGCCACAAACTACAGTGAAATACATACACCTATGAAAACCCCTTACACCTCAAAAAACGCTCCGTCGGATTTTTAAAATAATTACGTCATATAACTCACCGCTTAATAACATATACGCTATTGGAAGAAATGAGCATACTTCAATTTAAGTAACTAAAGTTCATATCTTTATCTCAGTAATTTATTACATCTCTGAACAGACATAGACGGTGTCTTATGAACCACGCAGTGCCATTTCCGAATTCTAAATAAAAATTTCGATACCTTCAGCATTTCGGATGATATTTGGGGTGAACATCTTAGCTGAATAATCCTATGTGTATGTGTACATATACATATATGGTATATATATATATATTTAGACACACATACACACATTTGTCAGAGAACGGTTGTCCGGAGACGCCCCGTTTCAACGCTAGGCGTTCTTGTACAACACTTTATAACACCTGGCAGGACGGCAGTAAGCGTTGCACACAACAGGCACTAGCTGCCTACCTTCCAGGAAACAGTGATGTTTGATGTAATACTGTAGGTGTGGTGGTAATAATAAGTAGGTAGACATTTGTAGGTTGCAGAACATTGTTGACTGCCTGTTACACATTTACATACGTTAACCTAAGGAATGTGCTCAAAATGGTGGCCCTTCGCTTGATTGCAGACGTTGCAACGCCGATGCATTGCCTGGCGGACCCTCTTGGAGATGTCAGGAGTGTTTTGAACAGCGTTGCATGCTGCCTGTATTCGTTCTACGAGAACGTCGCGGTTCTCCACAGGCGTACAGTACACACAACTATTGAAGTTAACCCACAGGAAGAAATTGACTGGTGTGAGGTCAGGTGACTATGGTGGCCATATCACAGGGTCGCCTCTCTCTATCCACTTAACACCAAGCGTGTTGGTGAGGTGTTGGCGAACACGACGGTTGAAATGCGGCCGTGCGTTATCATGTTGAAACCACATGTTGTCTCGTACGTTCAGCTGCACATCTTCTAGCAGCTGGGGTGGCTCATTTGCCAGAAAGTTGTGATACGTCTGGCCGTCTAAACAGGATGGAAGGATAAATGGTCCAATAACTTGGTAGAGGAAGATGCCAGACGACACGTCCACCAAAGACTGTTTTGGTGATATATGACCACCACTGCACGTGGAATTTCTTCTGTCCACGCGTAGCCATCTTTTTTAAAGCACTCTTCGTCTGTAAACAACATATATGATGCAAACTCTGACTCGGCAATGCACAGCCGCATAAACCACAATGCGAACCGCTTATGGGACTCGAAGTCAGCTGGTCCAAGTGCCTGTACCTTTTGCACGTGGAATGGATTATAGTCTGTGCTGACGGAGCACCCTTCACACGCGAGTGTGGCTGACGTCCATATCGTGAGTGGTGTGTTTGTGGACAGGTTCGCCTCAAGTATGTCCAGTATTTTCCTTCATAAAACGGTGTACAAACTCATATTGGCCTGACGCCCTCATGTTGTGGATGGGATATCCCATACTCGCGCAGTCACTGATGTAGTTTCTAAAGTAGTGTCTCATATGGCTGCCGTCTGTTGGAGAAGCGTTCCTGATAAAGATGTGCTGCTACGCCCCCCACAGCCTCTTGGTTCACCGTGAAGCAAATGCATATCCGTCAGTTCTGACGATGAAGCAGCGTCCATGACTAGTCTGGTATACGAAGTGCAGTCGCGGTGAACACACAACTGTTTCGATTCTGGCAGCGACAACGACGCTGTAGTAGTGCAGTACAGTAGTATTTGGTAAGGGAAGGACGTAACGGACTGCGCACACAACACGCGGTCCAATAATGCGGCTCTTAGTGATTCTGATACTACCTATCTCATGGAATCAAAGAGTACCTGGATATGTTCCTGGGAAGTCTCCGCCCCCCCCCCCCCACGCGGTTTGTATGCGAATCCACAAAGCATCAACATTGGTTGCTGGAGGACCATTACGAACAAGTCGCTGACCAACCATATCCCAGACATGTTCGATGGGCGACATGTCAGGCGAACGTGCAGGTCAGGGAAGCAGTCGTACCCATCGTTCATTGAAGAAGGCTTGCTCATTCCTCGCCACATGTAGCCGAGCATTGTCCTGCTGAAATATGGCATGTGGAGTTGCCTGAAGGAGGGGCTGTACCTTGGGCTCTAAAACCTCCGTGATGTAGCGGTTGATATTCAGACTGCCCTCAATACGTAGAAGTCGAGATCGCATGTTGTATCCAATGGCGCCCCAAACCATCACACTTGGCGTTCATCCGCTATGCCGCTCCACAATGCAGGCTGCCAAATTGCGGTCACCACGGTAGTGTATAACACATATGCTGCCATCACTGTAGGATAGGTTGAAGCTGGACTCGTCCGGAAACACTACATTTTGCCACTCAGCATGCCAGCGACGGCGTTCACGTGCCCATTGCAGTATGAGACGTTTGTGGTTTCTGGACAATGGGAGCCGACGCAATGGCATGCGTGCCACCAGTCCAGCCTGCAGCAGATGGTGTCGAACCGTCGACGCAGACAGGTCCACATCCATTGCAGTGCTCCAGTGTCGGGCTAACACTGTGGACGAGCCTGTACGGTCCGTTACGCCATGCGGACGAGATGGTTAGTCGTCCCGTGCTGTGGTCACATTGCGTGGTCCAGTACCCGCTCGTCGCTGCGCACAACCTTCTTCTATCCACTGGTTCCCCACACGCATCACTGTCGTAGCAGCATGCTCTGTACGAGTTGAAATATCTCGGTATGAAAAAACCCGTTTTCCGAAGACCGATCATTCTGCCTAGTTCGAACGCACTCACATGCTGATGTGGTCCCCTTTGACGCGCTTTCATTTCGTTTGACAGCTCTTCACTTACTGAGCTTGACGTATCATTGGCATTTTCGGTCACAGAAGAGAGGGCGCTGCTGGATCTACGTGTATAGCATCTCTCTGCAACCGTAATCACTTATTGCTGGTTAACTTTTTTACACATCCTACGAGTTTGGATTCATTCGGGCCATTCATTATGGGCGTTGCGATTTTACAAACAATAGTGTATGTATATAAAGCAGTTTGGTGCCTAATTCATAATTAATTTTTGTACATTATTGTTTTTTTTTGTGTATACTTCTTTCTGTTAACAATACATGTTACACAGCCTTATGACATTTGCAATACTTTTAAGGCTCGATGGGATGCTTATAAACAAATAAAATTGTCTCTAGATGGTAGTTGCACCTTTTAGCCATCTTCAGAGTCCATATAAACGTAAAATCTAACTGCTCATTAAAAAATATATTAGATGTTTCTTTAAACGTCTTTCGATTTGAGATCTTTGCTTAGTTTATCTATATTACAAAACATGGATTTAAAAGTACCTATATCTCTTACCTATAAACCACTATACATTTTTTACTAAACGTTCTGCTATGTTAATATTTTTACTTTATTTAGGAATATATTTGTACAATAATTATAATTTCCGTAGAGTGTAATGTATATACAAGCATCATAAACTGATAAATATTTTATGTAAACAGATGAGGAAGTATGATAATTATATTTTTTAAATTAAAACCTTGACGTTCCTATACCGAACGAGGTGGCGCAGTGGCAACTCTTCGGATTCGCATCCTGTAGGTCCTGAGTGTGATTCCCGGTTGTGGTGCGGCCATGCGTGTGGCTCGCCGCACATCCGCATCGGCGACGGCATCGACAAAACCGACTGCGATGACATTGTGCGTGTCTCCTCAGGGCCTCTTCTAGCGAGACAGTTGTGCCAGCGGCCCAGCTGTCCTCCCACAACTCGCAGATGGCTCCTCTGGTCCCTGGCTGTGGCAATACAGCTCGGAAAATTAGACGTCTTATATCGCAGACATCGCTCAACTAAACGTGGCCGCACTGCAGACGCCACTCAGGTCTATAATCCATCCACGGCTACTCCACAATTTTCTGAAGCCCTGCTAAAGTTCTACTTCCATGACATTCCTCCGCCTCATAATCAAATTAAGCTTAACCAAGTCTAAAAAATTACACTAAAGGACAACGCACCGAATTCGTGGGCACTCAGCTGTGATGACATTTTTCGTGAGAACTAGCTCTTACTAGGCGCTACCAACGCACGTATTTTTCCTCGCGGTTTTAATTAGTATTTATTATACATGAAGTATTATGATTTATAATAAAATAAAATATAGATGAAACTTCAATTTAACGAAAAATGATATACTTTAATGTTAGCAGAGGAATACAACGGTTGTGATACATGGCGTATTTAGGAAATAAATAAACATGCTCTACATGGGGAGATTTTTCAAAGGTTTGATTCAAAAAGTGCGAACAAACCACGAATAGACTATAGTCAATTGGTTTTCAAATCGTCACTCACAAATAATCACAGTGGTTGACGGGCCACACTCGTGGCTCACGTATAGGTGTATATAGTCATTTTATTCATATAAATTTTAATAAATGAAATAATATATAATTGTATTTCAAGTTTCATGACGGCGATCGCCATAGTTGACGTTAAATCAGGCTATTGTATTGAAAAGTGCCGATAAAGAAATTAATGCTGATAAGAACTTGGTTCGTGAGAATCAGAAAATTGCGTCGGGTCGCACGTGGATCGCGAGCCGCTAATTGAATAGCACTCTAGGCGATGTCTTCTTAAAGGCTGTTTACGATAAAGTGAACACTTTAAAATCAACCTTAGAATAAATTCACTGCCCCAATCTGCATAAATTTTAACGGGCGCCCTGAGGGACATGCGCCCAGTAAAGTTGGTAACAATGGATGGCAAGTAGCTCCGTATATTAACGTGGAATAAAAAGGTTTTAGGCAACAATTTCTTATGATTTAAATTATTTCTTTCGCTTTCTGTTTTTTTTTTTTTTAATTCATCGAAGTGTAAAAATGAGCAGATTAAAAATATCTACTTTTCTAGTAATTTCTCAGTTTCACTTGACTGACGCATGAATAAAGTGATGAGGCCCATTACAGTGTTAATGTTACACAAGGCGGAAGAATACACAACGTGCATGCAAGTAGATTTTAAGCAGGGCTTTCAAAAGTGCTCATTTTACCGTGAATAGCCTATAGCAGGGAGTGAAGTGTAGTATGCTGAGCTGTGAGGCAGTAAGCACACTTTTCTTAGCACTATTCAAAGTGGCTGGCAATGATCTCGAATCGGTATTGGTAATTCTTCCAAGGAATCACGTGTGAATTTTTAAACACTTTAGACTGAATGCTGCACGCGTACGTTCCAGACATCTTTTTCGTTGGTGTTCTGATTTATTACGTTTATTTCGTTCCTGTCGTACTGGAAATATACCTAAGTGTAATTTTTTGTGGAAGTATTTTCGCATGTATTGGTTAGTTACTGTGGCTTCAACATACTCATAATTTATTTTGAGTTGCCTGTTTTCTTTTTGTGCCGAAATCAACAGATTTTGAGTATCTGTACATAGGGTAATGAGGGGCAAGAGTCCTACGATATCGTAGTTCTCACTGTCACCGTTAGATAGCATCAGCGTTTATATCGGGAGCTTCCTACATGCGGTAGAGATACTGGACAAAGCGGTTTTACGATAACTGCGACGAATTGTAGTTGTCGATGAATAAGTACATGTACGTAACATGCATGGTTTTTGCTTGTTTTCATATGAGTTTGTAATTTTCACTGTGCAACTGTGAAATACGAGTGATGAATTTATATGTATATATATATATGTATATATATATATATATTTGTTTGTTGTGGGAAGTTCCCTGGGGCAAGAGTCCGCACAAACGATTATGCGGACCCTTGCCCCATAATACTAAACATTACTAAAACCTCTCAGACCCTCTGTAAATATGCACAGAACATATACAGTATGATCGCTCAACAGAAATACTACTCAACAGACAGCCAATAACTATAAGTAAACAAAAATATAACATTTATACAGAAGGAAAAATTATATTAGTAAAGAAACAGCACTATTCGCCTACAAGTAGTCTATTGAAAACAGTTTGCTACGACGAAAATATTAAAACAGTAACATGAAACTAAAAAATCTTTAGCGAAATACTACACCAAACATGTTCCTTTTATATTCATGAAAATGAGGACAAATAAATGAAAGATAAACAGAAAGCTACTTGGTGCAGATACGCTATAGAGAGCTAAAATAAGAAGGGCTTACGGTGATTCAATTCGAGCCATTGCTGCAGATATGGGAATAGAGGAATCTACCTTACAAAAAATGCTAAAAAAAAAAAAGGTAAGAAAATGTTGCAAGTTTAAATTTCTTTAAAACTCGTTTATGTACACATCTTTCACTTGAAAAAAAAAAAATGCTTGTTAGAAAACAAAATTTCTGTTTCAGAGAACTCCAGCCGATTCCTGTGGCCATGTTACTTCTATTTGTCTGGAGAAATGGAACTGGAACTGTTCGTTTACCTTGGCGAAATGGACCAAAGGTTTTATGGGTTAAATTCAAAGAGGTACAATCCTTGGCATACGAATATGCAGAATGTAATAACACTGAGCACCCATTCAACAAAGACATGAAGTTAGCAGGTCGGGAATGGTTTTATGTTTTCCTTGCATGCCATAAACTTATATGCTTAGGGAAGACAGAAGGCGTGACTGTAGAAAGGGCTATTGGGTTTAACAAGGGGAAAATTAACCTGTCCTTTAAACATCTACATGACATTAATGCTGAACATGACTTTCTGACCAAACCCACTAGAACATACAACATGGATGAAAGTGGTGTAAACACTGTCCCTAACGGGTTCCCGAAAATAGTATCAGGCAAAGGGCAAAGGAATGTGAGTAAAATTGTGTCAGGTGAACGCGGCCAAACAGTCACAGGTGTCAGTTGCATTTCAACAGCTGGCCATTTTGTCCTTTCTACAATAATTTTCCCCCGTAAGAGAATGAAACCCGAGCTCAGTGATGGAGCCCCACCTTCATCTTTGTTTCTTTTGTCTGACTCAGGTTTTGTCAATGCAGCGATCTTTCTGACCTCACTCCAACATTTCGCATCACACACCAAACACTCTGCAAATGATCCTGTCTTGCTAATCCTCGAAAATTACACTTCGCCCATTTCGATACAAACCATACAATTTTGTCGTAAACACCACATTCATCTCCTTTCTCTACCACATCATAGCTCACACAGACTTCAGCTGCTGGATAAAACCTTCTTTGGACCCCTGAAAGCTTATTATGCATAACGCAATTTCAGATTGCTAATTTGTTTCGATTAGCGTATGAAAATGCAACTACCACTGGAATTGCAACAAAAGGTTTTCAGTCATGTGGCATACTTCCAATGAATCCTGATATATTCTCAGAAGTTGGCTTTCTTCCATCTGAAATGACTGACAGGCTTCTCCCAAACATTGACAATCAATCTTGACCTGTTGGTGAAAGTAGGCCTACTAATAGGCCTAATATGAGTGCAGAGTACAACATGCTTCTAATTCACAGCAAATTTTGGAATTTGAGGAAATCCCTGTCAAAAACCTTCCAGCTGGGAGTAATGAAAGTGACCTCAAATATCTTTTTAAAGAGTTTGCTTCAGGTATCTCTACTGACATATACTCCAATGCTTGTCTTCAGAAAGTGTCCACTCCTATATAGTGTTCTCTTTCGCCAGAAATAATCAGGCCCTTCCCAAAAGTCAGTCATCCTCAAACGAGGCGTAGGAAATCAAAACGATCAGAAATACTCACATCATCACCATATGTTAAAATGCTATCATCCCAAGTTGAAACGAAGAATATGCCTAACCCAAAGAAAAGAACAGTAAGAACTACAAAATCAGTAATCTTGACGACCAAAGATGCTGGCGCAAAACGGAAATTGTCTTTAGGTGGCAAGAAAGGCATTGCATGCTCTGGTAAGGTGGACTAAATATGCGGTGGATGTGGTGCAATGTACGCAGAACCTCCATCTGTGGACTGGATAATGTGCAGTGAATGTAAATCATGGTGAGAGGAACCATGCACTGATTGTTTTGGAAATGGCTCTTTCAAATGTAGTATATGTAAATAAGATTCTTAACCCACCGTAATAGGATTCTTGCCCCACATGTGGGGCAAGTTTCCTATTATGCCATCGTGTGTTATTTTTGTACTATAAATATTTATAAATTAGTTATGTGCTTAGTTGTTGTATATAATCACACACAAATAATTTTCATACCATATCGATGTGGTTTAATGCAAAAAAAATAACTGCACCAGTCGTAATCAGCCACTCTTTCTTAGGTGCGGACTCTTGCCCTTCATTACCCTACGTAATTTCTTATCACTTTTGACACTGATTTGGGTTTAAGTTTACAAAAATAACCTCACGTGGGCCAACAATTTATGGTCACGTTTGTAGTAGTTGCGAGTGTAATTTTAGTAAAACTATTAATGGATTTTTTGGGTTTGCAATAATAAAACTTCTCTGCAGTGTGCTAGAGTTTTAAAAAAGAATCAAGTTAATCTTGATTGCAAGCTGCATGATATTCGCGCCCTAGCCTATTGGAACGATAAGGGTGACATGTATCGTTCTGTAAATACAAGTTTTAGCAATTTACTGCTAGAAAATATAGATTTGATAGAGAAGGGGACTTTGCAAAGGACATGTAACATTTCTTTGACGTTCGTAAGGATGCCTCACTCAAAATTAATGATTAATTTTTAAGTTATGACTTTATCACAGTTTGACGATCGTAGAATGCAGGTCATTTATTGTGCTCCTCTCTGCACAGGCGCTATGCTCGTTTTTACCGCATGCAAGCAAATACTTTACATCTGAATATTAAGTAACATGCTTATGGTGTTATAAAAAACCAAACCAGCATATAGTTTCTATCATGCTGGAAAAATGGTAATTTAATGCAATTTAATGGATAATCAGAAACGACAAAATTTATATTTGCGTAAAAAATATGTTTAATTAAGCATTGCTTCATGACTTAATTCTTATATCCATTTGGCTTCGAGTAGAAGGAAATAGATGAATTGGAGGCAAGGGGATAGGAGCTCGGAGCGTCGGAGCTGTTAATGCTCTGTCATTCCGGTCGCCCGGCGGCCATCTTGGATCTATGTGACCTTAACAAAAATTAGAATGCTAGATTTTATGTAACAAGTAAATAAAATTTATATTTACATAGTAATGTGTGTTTAATTTCTTATACAGTCCTTTCTACTTCTTTGAAATACTTATTAATTCGGTGGTGTTTGAGAGTCCATTTTAGATCAAATGTATGCGAGTGAATGCAGAAGGAGGGCTATAGAAGTTCATTTCTCATCAATACCTCTGAAGCAGGTTTACTGCAAGCAGGCCTCTTGTGACTTCGGTACATGTCCCCAACAGTGTAGTTACCTACATAATCCGCCCTGCACAGTGTGTCGATGTAATAAATGTCACGATATTTTTGCACAAGAACATCAGTGTGAATAGTGAGATGCAAAAAAAAAAAAACTGTAACCTACAAAAAGTCGCATATATGTATTGAGATGCATATATATTGAAGGATATTGTCATGAGCGACTGTAATAAATTAATTGAATAAAAAATTATTGTGAAAAAACTGTGTTTTATTTCATGTTTACCTAAGTTACTAGAATAAAATTTAAATTTAAAAGGCCCAGAAATGAAATAAATTTAATTGAAAGGTATTGATTAAAGTACCATTGTGCTATATGTACAATTATATAAATAAATATATTTTTTAAAATTTGATTAATTTTTAATTCTTAATAAAAATTTATACTTCATGAATTATGCATGTAGTCAAAGTCCCTCATCATGCATGTAGGTAGACTGTTGATTGAAATTTTTTTTTTAATAGCAGTGGGAAATTACATATATTTCCTACGTTTATAAATATGAGTGCCGTCAGTTCACTTGGCGGCTGAATTGAGAAGTTAACGCCACCTATGTGTTGAAAATAGAATCCAACATGGAGGGCACTGCAGCTCCACCTTTACTTTAAAAACATAAACAAATATGGCTGCCGCCTGGGAATGATATCGATTATTAATACACTAGTGCCACCTAGGTGATGAAAACATATAAAATCCCAGATGGCGTTCTCAGTAATGTATAAACAAATGGCAGACTAAAAAATCGAAGATGGTGGACTCCAGTAATGTGTAAACAAATGACAAACGAAAAAACTAAGATGGCAGCCACCAGCAATGTATAAACAAATGATAGACGAAAAAATCCAAGATCGCCGCTATAAAATGAGTATAGTTGATGGGGTGGGGGAAATTCCGGAAATGTAAGTTTTTCAAATACATTGTTAAATAATGTTTAAAATAATTTTAAAATATTTTTAAAAATAATTTTTTTATATGTTGTAATAATTTTAAAACAATTTTTTGGGGATTTATTTGAAATTTCTAAGATTTTTATTTATTTTTTCTATTTTTGAATTTAAAGGTCAAAGGTCACCGTTGTCAAGGTCAAATTACAAGTTCGAGGTCACATATATCTAAAATGGCCACCAGGTGACCGGAATGACAGAGCATGAACAGTTCCGCAGTTCTGAGCCCCTAGCCCCTTGCCACGACTCATATATTTCGTTCTACTACTTCGTGACAAAATGCTATTATTAATACATCAATTAATTTAATTGAGCTGCTGAGTACATTAGAATATTTTGATACAAATAAGTGATTTACATTTCATTAGGCTATTTGTTTCCTGTTCCGTCTTTTAAGATGAGAATTATTGGGATAGAAGCTCTTACCCACGGCTCCACCCGTGTGCAAAATACAAAAAAAAACAAACCACCAACCAGTGCCTACTCAAATGGTTGGTGGCATATTTTATATATTCCCTAAGAAACTGTTCGTTTTTATGGGATGAAAAGTACCACCATATGTACTAATCCAGAATATAATCTAACCCTGTACCAAATTCCATCCAAATTCGTCGAGCCGTTATGACGTGATAGAGTAAGAAACATAAAAACTTTTGCATTTATAATATTCTTAAGATGATGTTCACGAGACCATAGAAAATGTTGTAAATATAGCTCAGTTCTCACTTTCTAATTCTCTGGTACTTACGCACATGGCAAAAGGAAAAAAAGTAATTTGATGATGACATGCTGAACATGAGAAATCTTGAGATGAATGACAGATTGCTGTGCCGTTCTGTGCCAAGTATGAATCGCGAAGATTGGCGATCCAACATAACAGCTTGCGTTATAATTTTCTGGAATATATGTATGTGTCAGTTACAACTTAGCTGCACACTGAAATACCGTCATGAGCTGGCAACATAAAAAAAAAACACTAATATTTAATTTTCAACTATCAATTCATTCTATACAAAGTACACTTGAGGTTACAGCTGTAAAATACTTTACTTTACATTACGTAATCATTTAAACTGTTATAGGTAAGATTAAAGCTAGTTGGTAATCACGCGTAACGTGTTTATGGCATGTGTCTCCGAAATTGATGGGTGGTTACATTAAGATGTTACAAAAAAAATAAGACGTAAAAATGTGTCCGACAATAATACAGATAATCAAAGTTTTGGGGTACAAACGAAATGGTGTTGGTTTGGTGGTGAACAATGTGCCAAGTTTTGTCCGTTTGAGAAATGAAATAATTTATTTGATATCCGGAGAAGCCGCATAAACATAATGCAGCTTTATGTACGATGATCCTTAGTTCACTCCAAAATTGCCCCCCCCCCCTTTTTTAACGTACGATGGACTTATTGAGGGGTTTTATGTACTATGCATATAACACACATGTCTTGCATCCTTTTATGCAGAGTGTACCCGGGATGATGTTACAAACTTTCAAGGATGATGGAGAAAGGCACCAGCATCCATTAGGGACTGAGATAGGAAACCGTGGTCTGGAAACGCCTTCGTCGAACGTCACAGCCAAATCAGTGCTGGACCGCCCATTGCAGTGGAATGCGACAACGTACAGGACTTGTTGAACTATGGAATGTTCACGGTAAACTGACCGCTTTTGAAAGCCCTGCTTAAGATTTACTTGTATGTGCGTCATGTATTCTTCCGCCGTGAGTAAAATTAACATTACCATGGATCAGATCACTTCATTCAAGCGTCGGTCAAGTGAAACTGACGAATGATTTAAAAAGTAAACGTTTTACAATTTACTAATTCTTACACTTATGTATACGAAAAATTAGAAAGAAAATTATTTATTTCGGTATTATTTACAAATTTTTATTTAACGTTAAAACAAGGAACTATTTCCGCTTCGTTGGTAAAACTTTACTGGGTGCATGGAGGTTAGCATGCCCGTAAAAAATGCAGATATAGGCAGCGAAATTTTTCAAAGGCTTATTTCAAATGTGCTCAGTTACCCATGAACAGCATATAATTTAATGCCCAAATGTACTGCGTACATGACAGATAATCTATAAAATCCACTGTTCACAACACGTGTTCAAAAACGTACGTCATTCAGCTTCGATGCAAGCATGTCAACGTCACACGAAGCTCTGTATAGGCTGTTCACGGTCAAGTGAACACTTTTGTCGCCCTGGTTATATTTTGCTTTCAGCAATTTTTATCCTTTAACTACCTCTTTAAAATAAATATTGCCACGTAAGTAATATACACAGTGTGTATATTCCACCATTTTCGGAAGTTAACGTCTAAGGCTAAAATAAAATATTTTTATCGACTGTTATTCCAAATGAGAGGGCTTTCAAAAGTGCTCACTTTACCGTGAATAGCCTATAGCATCCGGCATCAACACAACGCATGCCATCTAACTTTCATTAGTGGATCGTACGTTACCCCCCTTCAGGACATGTTGGCTGACTCATAGCACCCGGGTTAGCATACTTAACTGCCACCTTCCAGGCACCGATTTTGATTTGCAGCTTGGGCAAGGACGTTTATACCAGTTTGCAGGCTTCAAGGTAAAGTAACTTACCTTATGATATTAAACGTAGTACATTCTTACACACTGCACATACCGTTATTGTATTATACAACACAGTAAAAATAAAGTACCATTACTCTGAATATGCTAATGTTGTTCGTTTACTTCCAAGTCTCGTATTACGTCAATCGCTGTTTTTTCACTTAAGGTCCCCGTCTACCTGGCGTTTGAACTGTGTTTGAGTGCGTTCGAAATACACGCTTTTCAACGAAACCATTGAACGTGCATCCAATGTGCTGATCTACGAAAAGAACCCACACTTCAGACGAGGGCTTTCAAAACGTCACGCACATTATAAACACCATTTCAGAGTACTCCAAAATTGTAAAAAACGGCTTTTCCAAAGCGCCGTATCTTGAAATACACGCGTTAGACGCATACAAAACTACTCAAGGACCCTGCACTGAAACTTCCTAGAGAATTTTCCATCAATAAAATAATAGGGTCATCGCTGAAAGTCCCATAATTACACGCAGTGCTAATAGAACACTGCGCGCCAATTCAGAGCCTTATGCTTAGCGGCGATGGGGCACTTAATTCGCGTGGCAATGCCGCCCTTATTGCTCCCGCGCTTCTCGGTTTTAAACGCGGAAAACATTTATATGTAGGTGGGAGCCTTAAGAATCAGTTATATGTATGTATGTCTGAATGTATATATATATATATAATATATATATATATATATATATATATATATATATATATATATATATATATATATATAAGGTGTGTGTATGTTTATGCATCCACCTTGATTTTTACCGGGGGTTGTTTACATGTTAAATAAATATAACATGTTGAAACGGCACAAATATCTTCATACTTGGCCTGGGCTGGTACCCAAAACGCCTTGATCCGAAAGCAACGCTCTGACCACGGATGGCGCCTGCTTATAGTTACTCACCGCCGGACTTCAACTTAGAAAGAGAACGAGAACTCGGCGAGCTACAGGACCTAGCCTTGACCAGTCCAGGCAGTAATTTATAGACGGTAGAAGAAGGGGACAGCCACGTCAAGACGACTATAATTCTCTTCTTCTTTTTCTTCTTCTTCTTCTTCTTTCGCGAAGTGTTTTCCGCCACAGTTCGTTTGAACCGAGCCACTTTTGGAATGTGCTGCTTCTACTTCCCATCAAAGATTATATCGACGATTTACGGACAGCGTAGGTAACCGTGTGTTTGGGAAAGGGTGACTTATGAGTGTCTCTGAGGTTGGAAAAGTTAAAAAATCGTTATGCTAGTGCCATTACCACCTACGCAGACCGCCGCATTAAGTTAGCTGTAAATCTGCTCTGCAATTTTATAGTTCGTATAACTTGATGTATTTACTTGATTAGTTAGCAAAGGAAGCAGAATTGTATTATTTATTCCCTGCGTTTTATATTAATAAATTACACACACACAACACAAACTATTTCGAAATTGAGCCATTTCGTTTTGACAGATTTCGGAATATAGATTACAGCCGAAGTTATGCGCACAAAAGGAACAGGATTGATACAACACATTTCACAAAGTTTGTAACGACTCAATAATGGTCATGTGAGTTCATGCCTTTGAATTTGAATTTACTAACGATGGCTTTATCCTATGTCCTACGACAATGCCTATGGAAAGGAATAATGTGGCCAACACAATTTACATATAAACATATTTTTTCCTATATATTTATAACATCTACCAAACATATTTCCGAGTTAAAAGGTTAGTCCAGATGTTTCGATGAGCTTAAAACACTGCTATAAATTTAATCGAAACTTTCAAAATTCCGTGTTGGAAATTTTACTATCAAGAAATCACTTATCGTTTGCGTAATTTGACCTTCCCCTTAAACAATTTTTTGAAAAGAATCACCGAGCACTAAATATATATTTTTACACTATCACGCGACCGGTCTCAGTCTCCTCAGAATTCCTCTAAACAAATTCTCGTGCATTTCACCTTCGTATTTTGATAAACTGTGTAACAGTAATATTAAGGAAATACAGGAAATACAACAAATGTCATGCAAAAAAATATGTTTGTGTATTATTTACATACGAGCAGTGAAAACTAGCTTCTTCTGGATTTGAAGCCTATTTTTCGTACATAACCCATGTGTTTATCACAGACAAGAAAATTAAAAAAAATAAATAAATAAATTACTACCAAATTGGGTGTAACTGATTACCTGTTAATTTAAACTTTTGAAATACATGCGGGGGAAAATATTGTACTGCAAGAGTTTATATTTTAACGTTAACATTCATTGCAATACAGTTATTTTGGTAGGGAACTATATAGGTAATTCTGTATCAAGGTCATATTAATAGCAACATTTGTGAATTATTGGCCATTAAAAAGGAAAGATGTTACTGAAATTCACTGAAAAGATGGACGACACTGATCCTACCAGCAGTGCAAAATTATGTTCCCGAGCTGTCTGTACAAGGGGTTAGACACCCCTTGTACATCACTGTTCCTTGGTTATGGGCGCACCCATTCTCTGATTGGTTGGGCGAGACTATGGGCCTTGTATCTGATTGGCTAATGCGTGCTGCAAAAGGTCATCTTCTGGCTTCTTGCCTGCTATAAGTAGTTTACCAGGCGCTGAACGAGGTTTCAATGTGTTACTGACGAGTGGCGCCATTATGGTGGCGTCTGCGGCTGCGGAGTTCGCGGAATAAGGTCTGCTTTCTAAGTACTCTTTGACGGTGCTGTAAATACGATCACAGGCAAATAGTTTACAGCGCTGAGTTAAGTGAAATATTACGGATCGGCTATCTGCGTGTTACTGATGTTGAGTTGGTACGCTTTCGATCACATATCGACGGTGTCATTCGAGGGAGAATCATCGAGCGACTTGAAATAGGCTAGACTTAGATGGCTGTACCCACAGACCAGGGAGGTTCATCGAGCGGAAAGTGTCGCGTATTATACGCTTTGTATTTCATTAGCGGTACAGTACCTATCTTACGGGAACGGAAATACAAGTTACGAGAGGTATCGAATGTGTCGATTTACATTACGCACGAGACATTTCGATCTATCGTATGTGATTTTTTTTTGCAGCACATTGTTAAATGCTTTTTTGTCTCGTGGCGTAAAACGTAAAATTTTATCCATCCTGAGACAACCGGGAACACAACACATTTCCTGTAATGTAATTGTTTAAAACAACAATGATTTCTCTTTAAAGTACGATAGAAACAATTTTCTCTACGTACCAGAGAAATCACGTTCGTCACTGTTCTGCTCTGGTTCTGATTGGCTGGCGAAAAATGCGTGACGTTACCAGAGCCATCTATTTTGTGGGGAAGCAACTTCTGGGAGATCATGATGGAATCGTTCTGCCATTCTTCCACCTCACGTTGGTACCCCAAACCCGAGAAAAAAAAACGGATATCCGATGAGTACAATGCCACGATCACACTGATGTTTGACTCCAGTTACCAGAAAACGCAATCGGAACAGAGCAGATGCCCTTGCTAGGGACTTGAGAGCAGAAACACGGGAGAGCATGTCCATGAATAGCGTATACCGACGATGATGTTAAGTGGAACTGTATACACAGAGACCTATGAGGTGTCTTAAGTCTACAACACTTCCGATCATAGACTCGCATACGGGAGGACACGGGCTCGGTTACCGGTTCGGCTATCCTGACTTCAGTAGTTTCCCGAAATTACTTCAAGAGAATGCTGGGTTGGTTCCTTCATACAGGATATGGTTAATGCTACTCGAATTAACATTAGCCATGGTCGATTCCTTCCACATTACTGTTTCTCTGAGTAGCGTGCCCCGTCTCTAACGACCTCGCTGTCGACGAGGCGTTAATGCCGAACCTACAAATTAGTGATGTGTCGAACCAGTCCATTCCAAAGAGCTAGCTCGCTCACTCTCGCTCTTGGTGGAGAGTCGTTCAAAAGAGTCATCTCGTTCACGAGTAGAGTAGGTTAACAATTGACACAATGTTGTCCTGCAACATGGCACAGTAACTTTCACCTGTCACCGTTCCATCAAAGAAGAATGGCCCCACGAGTCATCTGCCAGACGTACCGCGCCACACTGTTAACCCAGTAAGATTATAACTGCATGCTCTAACACAATGTGCGGACTTTAATCAGCCCAGTACACACAGTTGCGGTGGTTAACAGTTACATTCAGTTTAAAAGTCGCCTCATTGGCCCAAACAATCACGTCAGTGAAATATTCGTTGTCATTGAACATGTTCGCAGCCCGCTCACAAAATTCGAAACGCCTATCTGGGTCTTCATTAGTAGAGTGGAGTAACGTGGGAATGTGGGTCCTCCGCTTTACTTGCTTTAAAATGCTACGGATAGTTGATTCACTGACATCTAACTCACGAGCAGCTTGCCGTTCGGACTTGAACTTCCCGGGGGAACGTGTGAATGTGTGCAACAGAGCCCCCGTGCGTCCTTCGCCCGTTGTCAGGTACTTCCTTCATCACCGTCTTTCCTTCACATCACACCCAGTCCGTACCTCTAAAACTTAGCACGTAATTGTGCCATTGCTACACGATAAGGTGGTGCAGTATCGAATTTTGCCCTCCATCATCTCTGCGCCTTAAACATGTTCTTACATTTCAAATAACACTTTAAATTCCTGTTACGTCACACGAATAAATCCTTGTTGCCTTCGTCATTTCCTTTACAATTGTAATGCTACCGCTCGTGACTACAAACAGAACTGACAACAACAGAATGGCTACTTGCGCTCGCACACAACCACGTTTGTCCTTATTACATCAAATACACATAATCCCATCACACTGCCTTTAATAGTTTCTGTGTTGGTGACGTACAAAGAGTGTATACATTAATTTGGGCCAGCCGGTATATACAGAAGCAGGAGGATATGCAGAAAGCAAACAGAAGTAACTAAGGTGGGCTTCAAAAATGTTGAACTAACCAATACAAAGTTTTCCCCTTTAGCACTTATGCCAATTTTTCTCTTGTTGGTTGTAAGCATTTTCCAATTTAACGACCTCGTTTCCGCCAGACATAAATCTCTAAGTATCTCATAGAACAATGAAGTTATAACGAAATATTACGAATGCCTAAAAAAAAAAAGTTATTGACGATACTTAGATTTGAAAAATCTGGAGTAGCAGCCTTTACAAATACTTTAAGATTTTTGACAGCTATAAAATTACAAGCTATTGTCATTTTATTATTATTAATGAAACTTTTTTTTTATCAAATCCAACCTAAATAGGCCTATGAGACGTATTTTCGAGTAATTATACCTAGTTATGAATTAAGATATTGAAATTCAAATGGTGTAAAATGTACTGTCACGACGAAGCACAAACAGTTAAGATCAGTTCTACATAAAAGCATAACAGAAGTTGCCAGATAGGTGGGGAAGGCAATAAACAGTCCTCGCTGAGAAAAGGCACTCGTTACGTGCGGTGAAGGGGGATTTGGCAACAGACACAGAAAGTTACCAGTTTCAGCTGTGGTTTGGAGGGTGGGCACGGTTGAAATTGGCGGGGGCGAAGTTGGGGAGGGTGCAGACATAATTCACGCCCCTGTCCCGCGTCATTTGTCCTGGCTGTCATCTTCTCGCTACCTCATAATTGAGGCAGCTGAGTGTCCACTGCCATCCATACATCAAGAACAAGGGGGAAATACCGCAACATTTCTTAATCCTCTGTCACACTGTCAAATTTTCGCCTTCAACGATATTTGACAACAAAATCTGAAGACAAAATACGGCCATAAAATTTTTCCTTCTAACAAATCTTGAATGTGTTCGAAAATGTGCCACACTGTCAAATTTTTTTTATTGGGAGAATCTAATTAAAAATATTATTAAATAATTATCTTCATAGTGAGATATTGCTTTGGTTTTTCTATGCGGTCCACTATAAGAAGAAATCTAAGTAATATTGTAATTTATTTTCGTTTGTCTGCTAAATTAAAATTTCATTTATAATATATGTTTTCTGTACAGTGAAATTTAATGCCTCTGAGTTCGTAATATTATGTTCAATACTTCACTCAAAATATAATTAATGCACGGACAGCATCTACATAAATAAATTATATTCATAACTTACTTCGTTTCCAGCAATTGTTCGATATTTTAAGTTTCTTGGAGCACATTTTTGTCGTACACGATACTGATTGGCTGAGACCTTCAAACGTCAAATAAATTTTAGAACCGGTCCAATTTTAAAATGTTTGATGGAAACTGAAGCCATCCAACTTTTTCAGGCAAATATGGCGGCGTTTATGACGTTTCAATGACATCATAATTGTCCAACTTATATTGACCAAACTTATTGGAAGCAGTTTGACGAAAAATTTGACAGTGTGACAGGGGCTTTAGAGAAGCGTTTTTTTTTCTCAACTTTCAAAGGAATTTTTTGTTCGTGTAAAATAAATCATAATTAATTTTTCTGTTTCCGTTCACAGAATGCACGATTAGGTTACGTACTTGGTCGTTCTTCTTCTAGCAAGTTTGTCACCAGACAGCCAAAAAAGGAAGTAATATTCATAAAGTTAATACAGTTGGGGGTTTATAGTCCACGTAGCACAACTGTGTGCGATAAAGGTAGAGACGACGGGGTCTTCATGCCGGGCCAGAACCCAGCGGCAATTAGAAATATTTTATAGAATACCAAGTAATAATTGATATTTACTAGAAACATGAAATTATTAATAAATTAAACACAATTCATAAATAATAAATTGTAAGGAAGTTTAATAAAATTTGGTATTCGTTGTTGATATAAATGCAAGGACACTTATTGACAACTATCTTTTGCCCGCGACTTTGTCCGCGTGGAATCCGTGTTTTTGTTGCAGTATTAATTTAAATAGTAAGCTTGTCTTTAAAATATAATACATATATTAAAATAGATAGTGAAATGAAATGTAAGTAAAAAAATAAGAGAATTGTGGCTGTTGAGTCTGGAGATATCAGTAATCAGCCGTTTCAACATGTAATTTCGGTTTTTTAAATTACTACTTCGTAAATAATGTTCTTTGCCATTTTAGACGATGGTAGCCTACCAAAACAGCCAGGCCGAGGGGTGAGCGTACACGCGAGCATGCAACGTAAAACTGACCGTGGGAGAAACAGTCCTGCCTCAAGTCAACTCCTGACAGTTTGAGAGTCTGCCCCTGTGACTTATTTACTGTCATCGCGAAGCAGAATGTAAAGGGAAACTGCAGGCTCCTGAATTGACAAGGGAGGTCATTGTGAATCAATGGAACACGCGGCACAAACACCGTTTCTTCCTGAGCCCACTCCGGTTAAAATGGGAGGCTAAACTACATTGCTTTGACTTCCAGCCTAGTGCCAATACGTGGGTGCGGTGGCTTCTGAGCAACATAACAGGTGAGCCTGCATGCAGTATAAGCCTGTTGTATATGAGACCAATGGGTAACGAACAGTTTCGTCTGTTTTTAGGCTTAAAGACATCTTTATTTATAACTTTGAAGGTTATTAATTTAAATTTAACTTAATTCCTTAGTATAGGCTTGTTATTAAGGTAATTAATTACCACCGCGTCTATTGAATTGCATACTATTTCTTCCCCTTCGAATGATTTCAGCAAAAGGTTGTTGATGACCGTTTACTAGTTAGTAGTTTATAGTTTTACTATTGGCTTATTTCTAAGAAACTATTTACCTTCTGTTTAATTATAAAATTTTTATAGTTAGCTACTTTCACGAAGCATAGGGTTAATAGGACAATCTAATATTTATTCTCGATACAAATTTTGAATCCCCATTTCATACCTTTAGGGTTAGAATTTTGAAAAATCCGTCCTTAGTGGCTGCCTCCATTACATAGTGAATATTTCCTCCAAATTTCATGTTTTCTAGGACCAATGTTTGAGGCAGGGCGTTGATTGATATGTCTGTCAGTCAGTTTTTTCCATTAAAAAGTAGACAATACGGTTGTGAAGAAATATTTTGTTGTACAAATGTTAAATTAGTCTCTTCTGTGCATTTTCTCTTGCGAACTGTGCTATCGCATGGCCCTCATAAATCTTTCGCGCTCTCGGCATTTCAATGATGATTATTGGCACCGAGTTCATGTAGTTATGTGTTGTGTTACTTCTAAACAAGTTTTTGCTTATGTTCGGTTAAAAAATAACCTCTCAGCTGAGGCAGTAGTAAATTGCACCATAAGGAAAAATAAAGAACGCATTGAAGTAAGTAGAAGTGTTTGGTAAGTTCCGGCACATCGGATACCAAAGATGGAGCTAGGAGCACTTTCTGCTCTGTCACTACGGTCGCCCGACGGTCATATTGAAAGCCAGTGACCATTGACCTTGACCTTTGACCTTTTACCGCTGATCCTTGACCCTAAAAATCCCAAAAAATTCCAAAAAATTCAAATAATTAAGAAAATTTAAAAAATGGAAAAAATCCTAGAAAAATGTTTTATTGTAAATTATTTTAAAATTCCCAAAAGTGTATTACTATAAAATTAAAAAACATATAAAATATACAAAAATTATTTAAACATTTCAGTCCCCTGATGGTATTTTCCCTAGAAATTTCCCCTTTTCCCGAACAATCCCCCCCCCCCCCCCAACGCAAAAAATTCATAAACATCAACGAGCATATTTTGTTACTGACTGCTACCACCACATTGGATGCAGGTGACATTGACCTTGACCCCAAGACCTTGAATGACATTGAAAACAAAACTCGAGAGAACATTTATAAATGTCAGCAAGCATATAATGGTACTGACTAATACCACCTATTGGCTGCACGTGACCATGACCCCGTGAACTTTAATGATCTAAAAAACATAAACTCGAGAAAAATTCATAAAAGTCAGCAAGCATATTATGTTAGTGACTACTACTGCCATATTGGATGCATGTAACCTTGATATTGACCACGCGAACTTGAAAACAAAACTCAAGAAAAATGTATAAGTCAGCAAGCACGTTATGTTACTGACTACTACCGCCATATTGGATGCAGGTGACCTTGACCTTGAATGTTTTTGAAACAAAAACTTTCAAAACATTATAGCTAATTCAAAAAATATAGAATATCCCAACAATTTTATGACAATTTTATTGTTAAAAATATTTTAAAATATTATTTCAAAAATTAACTAAAAAACTTACAAACTTACATTTTCAGAGGCACCACCTCACCTATAATAATTTCGCCATCTTGGCTTTTTGTCTGTCATTTGTTTATAAATTGCTGGAGTTTGTCTCTCTCACCTTCGTGAGACTGCAATATTGGATTTCATATGTTTTCATCACATAGGTGGCATTAGTGTATTTTAAAGTCACTCATAATGACTTCAAACTAACGCCAAATGACTCCTCTTCTTCCTCCAAACTGGCTCCAAAATGGCTCATAATAAAAACAAAATGTCTCCTCCTCCTCCTCCTCCTACTCTTCCTTCTCCTCCTCCTCCTCCTCCTCCAGACTGACTCCTGCAAGTGATGCCTTAGTGCCTTCGTGCGATTAGCCAGCTGTAAGTAACTCGGTGATTGGCTGGTCGGTGTCCGAACAATGTATTAATGGAGTATTAAGATATGTTCAAAGTCAATATGACGTCATAGGGTTTGCATACACGTAAATTATAAGCAGCAGGGAGGTCAGTTGAGATGCTTAGATTGACAACGCCTAATGTGAAAGGCGAATCATATCGGCTAGCTTTTGTAGCTTCGCATCTAAGTCTTATTCTGCATCTGTGATGCCTTCAGACACTTCTGAGCTAATGGTATCTACGGCAGTGCCATCAAGTTCTTCAGCTGTTATGTCTAAGAAATCTTCAATGGAAATATCGAACTTTTTGACTGAGGTACCTATAACAATAATGTTGACGTTACCTGCTTCTTTAGCTCCAGAATCTACTTCTCCAACAGGTCCGTCCGAGTCTTTGCCTGAACCACTACGTCATCAGAGTCGCGTTCTGATAAGACATTTACATTAAGCCATAATCTATGACATGAGCATAAGCAGATCTTTTGTGACTTCGGTACGTGTCCTCAAAAGTGTAGTTAACTATAAAACCCGCCCTGTACAGAGTTTTGGTGTAATAAATATCACGATATTTTCGCACAAGGTCAACACGAGTGTGAATAGCAATATGCATAAAAGACTATAACCTTCAACGCAGTTCCATGTATTGAGATGCACATACATGTATATATTGAAGAATATTGTAATTTCTTTGAGGGCATGAACGACTGTAAAATACACTAGTGCCACCTAGGTTATGAAAACCTATGAAATATAATGTGGTAGTCAAACAAAGGTGTGAGACAAACTTCAGCAGTGTATAGACAAATTAGAAAGAAAAAAAAAAAAAAAAAAAAAAAAAAAAAAAAAAAAACCAAGCTGTTGGTCGAACGAAGTGAGAGACAAACTCTAGCAATGTATAAACAAATGACAGACGAAAAACCAAGATAGTGGAATAAGTATAGTTGAGGTGGTACCTCTGAAAATGTAAGTTTTTAAGTAGTTTTTAAATATGTTATTATTATATTTTAATATTTTAAATAATTAATATTGTAAATATTTTGGGATATTTTAGATTTCTTTTTGGGTTTTTTAATAAATATTTAAGTTTTTTTTGGGTTCAAGGTCATTAAAGGTCATGGTATCACTGTCGCATGCATACAATATGGCGATAGTAGTCAGTAATATAATATGCTTGCTGACTTTTATGAATTTTTCTCGAGCTTTGTTTCCAAGGTCATTCAATGTCATGGTGTCAAGGTCAAGATCATCTGTATCCAATATGGTGGTAGTAGTCAGTAACATAATATACTTGCTAACATTAATAAATTTTTCTCGAGGTTTTGTTTGCAAAGTCATTCAAGGTCACTGTGTCAAGTTCAAGGTAACTTGCATCCAATATGGTCAGTAACATAATGCTTATTGACTTTTATCATTTTTTTTTGCGATTTTTTGAAAATTTTTAAGGATAAAGGGAAATTTCAAGGGGGAAAACTGGGAATTTTATAGGGAGGAAAGGGAAATTGTAAAGGAAAATGACCATAGGTGGACTGGAATTTTTAAATCATTTTTTAACACATTTCTAATAATATTTAATAATATTTTTTTTTTTGGATTTTTAAAATAATATTTAATATTTTTTTGTGGGATTTTTTTTGTATTTTTTCCCCCCGGATTTTTGGGGTCAAAGGTTAACGGTCAAGGTGTGTTGCAAAAACACAAGAGCACAAACAGATTCAGTTTCAGTTGGCTTTTATTCAGTTTTCCATTTACTTCGTTCACAGCTTTTACGAAATTTTATTAATATTAAAAACATTTAAAAAGGCAACTCTGGCACCAAATGGCCGTCAAAGCAGGGCGCTCCAATAAAACAGTAAAATTACACATTCTTGCATACTGACAGAATATTAAGACCAAGCAAATGTATACTCAATTCAAAAGATACAAGAGACTAGATAAGTGAGTATTATACATTTTTTCAAGCCTTCAAAACTGAATAAATTATCACAGCAAAATTGATGTAGTCAAAATATATTGAAATATAAATACTTGATCTTAAACAGCCAAACTAGAACATTTTAAAGGAAAGTTACGTCAGATGGGGCGCCATAGCCTTTCCAGAGCCCATCTGAACTAAAAACGATACGTACAACCAAAATTTAAAAAACGCAATTTGAAACTCATTAAAGCAGTTCTAGCACAGATGATTCCAAATGTAAAGGCACTCGCTGGTGGATATTAATTATTTAAAGCTTTCAACATAGCGCAAGTCGATGCTGTCCCAATTCAATGCCATGAAGTTTTCAGGCGACAAGCAGCTAGGAATTTACATTACTTCAACAAGTAGACCATTTTAAAGCAAAGGAACTATGGGTACCACATACTACAAGTTACTCCAAACTTAAAATACCAAGGAAATGCCAAACAGAATTTAGTATGCAAGTAAAATAGCGCTCACAAAACCGTAACTCGATTTACCATCAATTCGCTACAACATGTCACGAACCCACCTTGTCGTGCGACTCATCGTGCACTGCAGCAGACATTTCAGCTCGCTCAATACTAGCGAGGTTTAGGCTTTCGAACAGAGTTCATAGTGGGCCGATGAGCAGAAATGCCAGAGAGGTATTCTCGCTGAGCTGACCTGAGAAGAAGTGCTCGAGCTTTGCTCGAAAAGCAAGCCTCGTCCAGACAGAAAATATACCAACCAATCAAAACACTGTTACTCACGCATGCGCAGAAGGGGTAGGAGTAGCTAAGAGGTAGGCGGTAAAACTGGAGGGGAGAGTAGCCAAGGTAATCGCAGGTTGAGCAGCAGTTCAAAATCTTTACACCAGATCAGCGCACTCTATAACGCTAGCAGCGCAGGCAAAGCTGCGCAAAGGGTCAAAGGTCAATGGTGAAAGGTCAAAGGTCAACAGTCACTGGTTTCCAATATGGCCTCCAGGAGAACAGAATGACAGAGCAGGAGGTGCTCTGAGCTCTGGCTGTGGTATCCGATGTGCCCGAACATACCAAACCCTTCTAATCATTTACATCAGGGAAACTATTAGCAACTTGTGCACAGATAAATAAGGTTTATGCGAGCATTCCACTATTCAGCAGTGTAATATGAGTAGTAGGGGTAGGAGCTTCCGAAAAAACTCGAGCAAAAATGGCTTATGTGCCATAAGAATAACCCGGGGAGGGGTGGGAGGGCGAGGATACAAACTTGCATTCTCTTATGTGGAGGGGAGGATACTAAGTGGTGCTACCCCGCATCTTCCCCATCCCTCTCCTCAGAGGTGTGTTGTGATTGGCTGTCCCCACCCCCTCCCCCTACCAAATTTGTGCTGAGATTGGCTGTACTCCCTCCCCTGAGATGTGCTGTGATTGGCTGTTGCTATCCACACTTTCCCATGAGGTGTACTGTTTGGTGAGGGAAAGGATAGTTGAGGTTAGGTTCTGTCATTTGTGGGGAGCGGCATAGGTCTTCGCCCGTCGGAGTCTGGCAGTCGATTGAGCTCTGGAGCAGCATAGGTGTTCATGTTTCAGTGTCTCGAGATGGAATGAGCTTGGAGCAAGAGTGTCATAAGGTATGGATGTTTCTTCTTCGAAGTCTAACGACGGAATGAGCTCGGTGGGGAGCAGGGCACGCCCGTCCAGGTTGATGTCTGTCGAGAGACAGCTGTGTGATGTTGGGTGAACGGTGGGAGGGGGTGGTCAGGAGTGGCAGAGATGTTGACAGGTGTTCTCTCTTCAGAGTCTGGTGGTGGAATGTGCTCTGATGGTGGGTGAGAGGGAAGGGGAAGGTGGTCAAAATCGTCAGAGGTGTTTACAGGTCGGAGTCTTTCGATGTACTGAGCTGTGTTGGTGGTTGCGAAGAAGAGGGGAGGGTGTCGGAAGCAGAGGAAGTCCATCTTGGTTGCCAGCCATCGAGAGATGAGGCGTGAAAGTGGGCGGGGGGAAGCAGGGGGTGTTGGGAGCACAGGAGATCCATCTTGGTTGCGGTCGTCGAGAGACTGAGGTGTGATGGTGGATAAGGGAAAGGAGGGGGCATAAGGAGTGGCATAGATGTTCTTCCTTCTGAGTCTAGAGTCGGAATGAGTGCAGAGAGACAGGCGATGTTGCTTCGTCACTGTCCAATGTGGTACTGAGCTCTGAGATGAATGATTGAAGTCGGAATTGCGCAATGATAGAAATGTAATTATCGAATTTTTGAAATAAACAAATATAGCATTCGAATTTAACAAACACCGAAACATTAAATGAAATACACACAAAAAATTTCCACTGATATGTAACATGTTGCAAATATTTACCAGTGAAACATGAACTATAATTAAACAACTCAATTACAAGCAATTAGACACTAAACAATTGCGAAACATGCTACATTAAATAATTGAAAATATGCACAACGAGAAAGCGAAGTACCAATGAAACATTAAATATAATGCAACAAGACAATTACTAACCATGTGCAATGAGACATTACTTACTCACCAAGTACGAGAAACAAATTAAACAATAAGTAACAAGAGTAATTACTAAAGTCAATTACAGACCCTAAGTACACATCTACAGCATGGCACTCCCGAATACAGCCTGTGTATATATATTAAATCCAAGCCCCAACACGTATTTGAAATGAATGTTTAGTATAAGTTAAATTTACTTTATCATAAATTTACTAAAACTCTCTTAGAATGTGTCCTGCTTTGTATTACATGTTTCAAATATTCCTTCAGTAAAGTGTAAGTTTGAATAAAGCTTGTTAAAATTACCTTCAAACTAACATGTTTCAACACAACGCAGCTCAAAACAACAACTCGCATCTGTGTCCTGTAGGCATACTGTGTCGCGCGCCTGCTTAGCCCGCATCTCGGACCAGGTCGTGGCCCGCATCGTGCCGGGCCCTGCACCACCATCGGTTCTCAAACCCCGCTCCCACACTGCACTACCTTACAGCCCACTCATTTCATCACCAAGTCTAAATAAGCGAGTATGCAACCTACAATTCGTGTTTTAAAATTATATTTACAAATATAAATATTAATTACCATTAAAATGTCTTCCTAAATGTTATAGAGCTCAATCGTGAGAGATATTCATATCTGGCTTTCACTCTCTCCAGCACGCTCCGGCCTGCACGCCCACAAAGCATCATCTGTGTAGCTTACCCTCCTTCCCTACCATGTCCACCATGGGACAGCCACGCATTTCCACTAAGAAAGTTTTGAGTTAAGAATCCATATATATATATATATTCGTTTTATGTAATCGCACTCCTCAATGATGGTGTAATGCCAGTGGAAATGGAATTTATTGCTATGATACTCAACTATGTCTCGAAAGCAGCATTTAGTTAATGTCAACACCACAATTCTAGTCAACTAATGTTGGATTCGCTACAGCTATACTGTAAGATTCGAATAACACCAAACTGTAGAAATTCTTATAATCTCAAGAAATCCCATAGTTGAATTTTCCAAAGTGACAAACACACATTCATTTAATATTACTACAAAGTTCCAATACAAACGTACACAAGTTTTTACCATATCAACTATTACGCAATCACAATTAAACCGCATCTGAAATACAATGTTTTCACACAATTATGTTTTAATTTCCCAACCAGTGTAAATGCATTAACTATACAATGTTCCACCATTTCCAGTACAATGTTATGACAGCAAAGGAAATATTTTGCATCGTATTGGACCGTTTTCCCAGTATGAAATTAATAATATACCACCAATGTTTAGAGACAATGCAGGACAAGAAATACTCGACTACACTTGGCTTTCTGCTTGGCTGCCTCTCAACCCGCCAACGGTCCCTAGCATATTAACAACTATTTAAATTATTAAATCATGACTGTAAAACTGTGCTTTCCCAACATTTCAGTAACATGGTAGGCCTACAGTTAATTTTACGACTCGTCTTATTATGTTCAATCATGTTTGCCAGCAATTCCAATGTAATGTTAGACCTACAATTAGTTTTATAATGTAATATTTGAAGAAAGACTATTCATTAGTGTTTCCCAGCATTCCAGTTAAGTATAAGGTAATTTAATGCCTTATCTTACTATATAAAGACTGTATGTTATGTTCCTTCATGTTATCACTAAATGTTAGGTGTAAACTAATGTCTATTATAGTACTAGACCAGTGGCGGCTGGTGAATTTTGAAACTGGGAGAGCTGTAGCGATCCAAACTCATATAATTACGAATATCATTTTTAAATAGGCACAGTGATAAATATATTGTGTACGACAGGCTTAAGTAAGTGTAGCTTATGTTCCTAAATACAAAAAGTAAGTGTGGTTGTTTGAAGAAAAATGTATGTTCACCCGATTTGTAATGGCCAACACACACTGGCCGCTGGTTCAGATCTAATCACTACCACATATATGTATTTGTATTGAGTTTGTGTAGCATGTAGGTATTAGTTGGAAGGCATATAGCCTTCCGACCAGTACCTACATGGTGTGGTACATTACACAAGACGACGAGAGATAGCATAATAATACCAATTCTACCATACTAATGATGATAATAACTTAAATATGCCAAAACAAATATTTTTAAAACCAAATACTAGTTTACATAGCCTACAGTACTTACAAAATTCATGTGAAATTTAAATTAGAGGATGAAAGTGGCATATCTTAGTTCAAATATTTGTAAACAAAATCCATTCGTCAACCTGTACATGTTATCTAACTGGCAATGTATATTCACTTCACCTTACCAAGCAATGAAAATTTTATGGCATTTTTTATATGTTGTGAATATGATTTATGTATTTTAACTTTGTCTCCCAAATGTTTTAAATCTTTTACCCCATTGGCAGTCCACGCAAAATCATTAGGTTTCAGTAGAAAAAAAAAAAAAATTAAACCAAACAACACATTTCCAACTTCACACCCGCATATCCAGTCCACGAAATTGTACGTACTTACGTCGAATTTTCTCGTATACGAACCATTTACCACCTTGGATTTGTTGTTGAATTATTTTTAACTGCGGCCTTGCTGGTCCCAAATTCTGTGTAGCTCTAGTTTATTCTCATAATTGAATATCTTTGTCGTAATAAGGTTTAAAATGTTACTCACCGAATTAACAACTATTTACAAGTTTACACAATACGACATGAATAACAATTCAACCCTGCTTCTGACAGATACTCATGGATCATCATTAATTAACAACAAACTTATTCACAGTATTACACACTATATTAGAAGCTCACGCGAATTTGGACAATATCAATAAATAAAAAATATTCGAAATAAATACAAGAATTGTTAAGAAATGTGTTTAACAACTGCAAAAGAGTGGAGCTCGAAAGTGTGCTTACAAAACATGTAGTTTTGGTAGCCTTGTCAAGTTCCAGGAAACCATTTTTTTTTGTTTGAGCAGGGGCGTACCCAGCTCTCTCCGATTTACAGCATGCGATTGGCTGGAAAGGGCCGAGCCCCTGAAGTCTTCCCTCCCTCCCGTAGCACCCCTAGTCAAATGTTACAGTCATCTCTCTCTACTAACTCAACCTACTTCGGGGCGAAGAATCTGCCGCCCCACCACTCGACATATCAAAAAACATTTCTCTCGTGACAAGAGTCTCGTCCATCTCAAAAACATTGGCTGCGAAATAACCTCTGTATTCGTACGCAGTATTATTTACTGAGTAGCAGATAAGTAGAGGTATGCGTTCTGAGATTTTATTAGGAGGGCTGCTCCTCACAGCCCTCCCTCAGCAGCCGTCACTCTACTATGTGTGGTCGAACATTGTATAAGCATACTCCAAACACAATGCTAGCCAACACCCAAAGTCTGTAACTAGCTTAATGGCAAAGCACCCGGTCTTTGTTAACTCTGCCGGCCACCATGCTCATTCACACTCTTCGACTCTCAAGACTTTGCCAGAGCTCGCAAGCAAACAGCCCGCCTCTGCCGCAGGTAAGGAAGTGTGTGGCTAGTTCACGAAACCACCAGCAGAGGGCGCGACTAGTCATCTTTCTCTCCCTCCCCCTCTCCCTGCTCACTCTCTCACCAGCACTTCTGCCTCGGCTACACACGCAACGAGGCCGTTAAAAGTATCTACCAAGGTAGGGCATCTGAGAACGTATGCGAAGCTATTATCTTTACACAAGTTTGTTCTTCATTAAAAACTGGAGTTAAAGACCCATTTTTATTCGTTTTTAAGAAAACCTACAAATCCCAGTGTCGCGATCACTATCTATAGTGTAAATGTTAGTTAAAAAATAATAGCATGCAAGGAATACTGCGCGCGTAACCCAAAGAGCGAACGATCATATAAATAAAACTGAAGCAATTAAAAATCTCTCTAGTATATGTTTGAAAACATTCTGAAATATCTCCGTCTATGTAAAACCTAACCTGCTTACTTTTCACGAAATCCCAGAATTATATATCCAGATTTACAAACTCATATTCCTATCTCTTTAGTATCTGTTAGAAAGCCAATTATACTAATCTTAAAAACAGCGTATATAATGCTACATTTTTCTTTAAGTTCAATATGTAATAAGAAATTCCATTTCATTCCAATCCAAACACACACAGACACACACACGCATACACAATCACACAACTCAGTTACACATACAAGCCAATTGATACAAACTTTACAAGCAAAACGAAATACCTGACAACGATATCATATATCCCAAGTGAACAACAAAAAACACGAACATATTATGAGACCATTTCATCCTATAATACTAACATCTTACCACCAGACTTAGTTTCCAAAACTTTCCAACCAAATAAGACAACATTACCTTTAGTTGGCATACCATCCCCATCACATCAAAGAAGTCAGTTATACATTCATTCATCATATACTCAACATCATATATCACTAAAAGCTGTGTAATAAAACACAGCTATTTTAGGACATACGTTTCTCATTCTATATTCCCCATTTACAACAGTTTTGCCAATTAAAAACCTATTTCATTAACACAAATATGTTTACGAAATAAATCTCTAGTTAAGGTTAAAATATTCCCTCCCGAATGTCATACAATAAACTTATATGTTGTATTTATCATGCGAAGTGTAGACCAGGGTGGACAGACGGTACAATTGTCCCACATCATTAGCTCAATCTAACTGGTGGTTCAACCATTATAGGTTAATTATATCCTGATCGTGTAACAGATATTTGCACAAATAAACCTTGTTTCATCTCACAAGAAGCCTAAGCGTTGTTTAAATGTAATTGTATTTATCTACTTCGAAAACCGCCAACATGGAAACATACATACCTATTTATTCACTATTTTAGCATAAACGAAGCTAATTACATTTATATTAAAAACATGTTCTTCGATTCAAATTACTATTTGAGAGGTGTGTTTGTTTAAACCCAGTCATCTTAAACATTAAATATTAACTACTTTTATAAAATCAATGTTCATTTTACCTATCATTCAGTTAATATACTGTAATATCAGCCACACTAACAATGTATATGATTAGTTTGAAAACAAGAATTACGAACGCGAGAATCCTTCCTAACAAAATGTTTCATTATGCTAGGCTCGCGAGATGCAGGTCGGATACACTGCGGGAATGAGTAAGAGATGGTGGCTGGAGTGACAAGGGGTCGAGGTTAGTTCCATCTCCGATAGGAACACTGCAGACGACAAGCCACTTTCCTTCCCCAGCTCGAACAACATACATCGCCTCGCGCGGGGAAGGAGAGAGCACTCCATGTCTACGCTATATATCAGTTCTGTTTTCAACTATCTGTCGCGTGTACACAGACACTACACACAGTCTCTTCATGCATATACTTATGTAAATGTTAACATATTAAACTTTACTTACACATAGGCTACCTAATGAAACTATAAAAATAGTGCAAAACATTAATTTTTAGAAATCATATTCTTTATGTAATTTATTCTTATTTGTCTATTTTGTTTCATACTAGCATTTCAATTTAATTAAAACCCACTACAACACATACTGAACATGTGAATCACCATCCCTATGACAAATATAAGTAATATCTTCTCTCCATATAACAAACAAGGGTTGTGTTGAAGAACAAAATTCATTAAACATCCAATATTCATTAAGTTACTTTTGTCTAAGTATACAAATGGTTGGCATTCCACCACCAAAAATTCAGATCCAGCACCAACATTCTCTATTTTACTTTCCCTTGCAAGAACGTATATCATGTGAAGACAAATACCCCTATACCCCAGGATTCGAACCCACGCCAAACTTAAAAGGAACTAGAGCTTAAATCCAACGCATTAGAGCACTCGACAACCAGACAAGTTCAGAAAAAGTTTGTATAATGAAAACTCTTAACCTTACCATTGGGTGATGTCACAGGATCTTAACCTTGCTTAACATCTGTTCAAAATCTACCATTCAAAACAAAAAGAAACATAAGTTTTTACCAAAAATTTAAATACGCAGAAAAAAATCATAAAACTGTTGCGATTGGGAACACTCTAAGAAGTTTATAGTGGGCCACGTGGCCTCATGGCTGTCACCCACATGGCGCGACGTGGAAGGGGTGGTCCCTGCCAGAACGGCACGGCACTGTTGAGGGGGGAGGTAGATGGTCCACTCCCCTAAACAGTGGATTAGCCCAAGATGGCGGTGGGTCTGACATCACCAGCTGCAGCGATCGATGTGATGATATGTAGGCCCAAGATGGCGGATTCTTTTTTTGTGGATAAAACAACGGCTGGTTATGTGGCCAGGAAATGGCCAAGAAATAATTGTGTGTGTCGTGTCGGTTCCACAACTCAATTTATTTAATGAAATCCCTCTCAGGAGGCACTGAAAAATACATCTCCCCACTCAGTAGAATAGCACTAATGCTGCTTAAAATGGTGCGAATCCTACATGGCCTTACAAGTAATTTAAGTCCAGCCATTTAAAAGATGGACTGAAGTGTGGGATGGTGCTCCCTCCAGTAAAGTAAAACACAAACGAGATTCCAGTATTTACGGTTAAACTGTATTGTCACTACATGGTTGATGAAAAAGTTGTTGGCCGGAGGGACTAAGCAAGTACGTCCATCCCACTATGATGTTCAGACGCTACTGCTCACGGATTGGCGCGGAGCTTGCTGAGTAGCTGAGCCTTCCCGTGTGCACATGAAACAATGGTAATTAAAAATAACTGATGATTATAAATGAAATGAAATTGCTATGTGCAACGCCAATGGGATGCCCACTTTATCACAAGCCTTTGGCTCCATGTCACATCACACAACCCAATATACAAAGATAATTCCCTATCATTTCAAATTGAGGAGTTTAGGAATAAAGTTGGTTCTGTACGACACAAGTAGGAAAATATATTCAATCACGTGAACAAAGTTTCATTTCTTTTGAAATTTCCACGAAGACGTAGAGATGGCTGATGTAGAGACGGGATGAAAGAACATACAAACATATCCATCTTTGGTACACAAGTCACTGGCACTGAAAATATAAAAATTTAAAATTACTTATGACTTAAGAGGTAAACATAGGCCCTAAACTAAAACATACCCTTTCTGCAATGTGGGTTTGCGTGGCTTCTAGTGCACACCTTAATGGATTGATTATGCTCATGTTCTTTATTTTGCAGGCTAATTGATTGACTATACAATTATTCATACATGTGCACTTGCTTCTGGATGATAATTAAAAAGTGAGGTTACTTGACCACGTGGTTGGTATGTTATGTCAAGCGGCCCATGGCTTACGTCACTACACTGAACTTAAACTTAAAACACTGGACAAAAATACGAGACAAAATACAAGACAACACTGAAAAAAACCACCGGTGCACTACACCGCACGCGCATACATGCGGAACACACCTCATGCATAGCACTGCTCTTGTGTCTGCGGTGGGTGAAGTTGCAGATGGCTTAGGACGAACGGTCTGGAGGGAGATGAGTGGCGCATGTCACAGTTAAACATGGTTTTTACTAGTCGAAAAGCTGCAATGGTTCTCTAGGAAGCAAATTCCACTTGCGTCGGGCTTAAACCGCCGATGAAGGTTACACGGCAAAAATGGCGTGAAAAGTTATAACATGAGAATTATGCTTCCCCAGGCAAGCACTGGGGAAGTTGAGGGATGGTGTCTCTCGGCTGCTAAACAAAATGAGGTTCCAAAAAAATTACACCTTTGCTTATTAAAATGGCTGGTGAAACAAAGGTTGAGTGCCACCCAGAGCACAGCGTCGCAGAGCACGAACACGCGTGGCGACTCCTCTAGATGCTCAGCAATGACTAACGTCTCCTGCGTGGTGCGCTGGCCAGCGTGGCGGCAGGTGGGCCACGTGGAACTACTTAGTGACCCATTTTGCACAAAACTTATGATAAACATGTAACACTTGCAACTGTAACGGGGTATAAAATAACTCAGATTATTTTTAACATGAAACCAAACATTTTACCCTTGCGTGAAATTAAATGTCAATAAAACACGTGAGTTGAACATGGCACTTACAAAATAAATACTTTGAGAAAAATCAGTATGAGCAGTGGGTGCTTCTCGGTACGTCTATAGTGTCCCTTTATTAGTGTTTAGTACGGTATCTGCCGCAAAGGTGGCATTTTACCTGCCATACTTTCACTCGTGTATCTTGCAGTGCTGCACTGCACTCGAATGCTCTGGCAGTACAATAAACTATACATACTCGTTCGCACTTCTCGAGCGTTGCACGGGATGCATCAACGGACTACTGCACTGAGGTAGAGCGCTAGTCTCTCTTGCATTACGGAGATGGTGTGCGGCGGGCAAACTATCTGGAGGGGAACACGGCAGGGGTCACATTGTCAGTGGAATGAATCTGAATAATTGTGGGAGTTTTATAATTGGCTCGTATGTTGAGGCTGAGTAAATGTGTATATTTTATGTGTGGGTTTGTGTGCGTGTATCAGTCTGAGCTGCATAAAATTATTAGACCTTATACATAGTCAGAGCTTTGGCCAAGGATGGTCCAGAGAAGATCTTCCTCGGAGTTGGTCTGAGGTTAGTCCGGACTAAGGGCAGACTAACTATATTGTATTTATAAACCCCGAGTAGAGTGAGACTACCTTTAGTCGAATGATCATCGAAGTACACTATACACAATAAAATTACTGTGGGTATGTCATATGTGTGATAGTGTGTAACCAAAATTATGAGTGTAGTAATAAATGCACTAAAATAAATCAAATGAATATAGTAATAATTAAAGTAGGAATTCTAAAAGCTGGACAGAAATCATTAATATTAAGTCTTGATAAGTGCATTTCTATGTATATTAATTAAAGACATTAACATCTGTATAAATAATTAAACTCTACTTGAAGAAGCTAAACTACACAACACAAATAAAATAAACTGATAGAATTACCTTCTTCCATTGTAATTATATAAATGATTAATCAACAGTGCTATACTACCCAAACACAAATTACACAATAGCATTTTAACAAATTAATTTCTAATAGAAATAACAGAAAAAAATATCATTAAATTCTGCTGTCAGTGTGAGGAGAAAAGTTGACACATACAAATTATTATTGGATAAAGTATGGTCTGGTCCCAAATATCACCTGACATACGTAATATACGAAAAACATGTATTTGAACAGATTTATAAAAAGGTATTCTTCAATAAATCATTTAATATGCACGAAGCTAGTCTTCTTTATAGGTAGAACATGAACACGTAAGATTCAATTTGTTGGTATAAGAAGAAATATACCAAGAAAAACTCGTTGCCTTCGTAGTTGTAGTCGTCCCTCGGGTGTGACTGGCTGATATCCAGACGCTCTGAATCCTCATCGTCCTCATAATCCCGTTGTTTACATTCCAAACGACGAATCTTGATGTGTCATCATTGTATCCAAACTTTCAATGTTCCTATTTCGAACCTTCATTAAACATTTTTTTGAAAAATTGTTCCTAACAGACACGAAAGTGTCCGTATTGTCAAAAACATTCCAACCACTGCAGTTTTCGGCTAGGCTCACTTTATATTCTCCTCGTCGAAATACTAACAGATAAAATATTGCAAAAATGTCTATTAGTCATCAAATTATAAATAAAAATGCTGACCGAAGTACATTGGTTAGCAACTGTTTTTACCAGAATTTAGTAAACAGTAATTGGTTACTTTTTTATAAAATTAATTAATATAATAAACAAATATATTCCACATTTGACATTCAGATGAAAAAAAAAAAAAAAAAAAAAAAAACGTAATTTCCATGATTTAAACTGGTGTGAGATATAATGAATAACAAATAAAACTATTTGCGAAGACCAGCTGTAAGGAAACTCCTTACAGAAAGTCCGCATATGTTTTGAGTTAAAGTGGAAATTTAACGAGTAACATATTAATAGTTTCAACTGAGACATACATAGTTATTGTACTTGACTGACAGCAGATAAACCAACATTACATGAGCCTCATTAGAATAACAAACACTCAGCAGGATAAGTAACATCTAGACAAACAACATTAATAACACATACACATGCAACATTCATTTTAATCTGGTACCTAATGAAAACAAAGAAGGAAACATTATTATACACAAAACACAATTACATATCAATTAATTATATGCAGTTATTGCGGCAACAAACACACAATAAAAAACATTAATTAAAGAATGTTTGCTTTCTAGATTTAATTATGAAGAAAGTATTTTGTTTTCAACTCCAATATGGTGGTGGAGGGATAACTTGGTGGTTCTGGTTTCAAACCATGGCTGGTAAACCTGATGAACTGTAGTGGCGATGCGCTTGACATCTCGTAGTGGAAAATTTCTACCTTCTAAATGGTCGCCATCACGTCGTAGTAGTTTATGTACACTGGTAACTGACGTAAAAGAAAAAAAAAATGTTATTGGTATTGGGCTCACATTTGCACAGCGACGAATCATTTATTTAAGTGTTCAGATCACTACGTAGTTAGCGAGTTCAATATATGCTTTAGTCTTTTCTTCCTAAATAACTGTCTTTAATAAACTTTTACTGGTACAGCAAATAAACACAGTTCACAGTTTTTTTCTTCAATGAACTTGAAGCGTAATTGGCTTGCTTAATAACTCAATGTTATGCTTCGTCATTATGCTATCACAGTGATGTTTGGGGAGTGACAGCGTCTAAATTATCAGTCAAGAGTGATAGGCTGCAACGGGAAACATTATGTCTCCAAACCCTAAACAACGTCATGTGATCATATGTGTAAACAGAATATAACGATGACAGTAGATATATAAGGGAAGTTCTGGACCAATCCTTATTTTCATCGAAATTTCGAGGACTTTTGCTCCAAAATCAAGGTTTTTGAGGGCAAATTTATGATCTAAAAATTTTAAAACAGGAGCTTTCCAAAACAAGCAATTTCCCTCGAAAATCATGTAAATTTAAGCAAAATATTCAATTTTGGTAAAAAAAAAAATACCCTGTCAATTTATGCCACTTAAAAAACATCCAAATTTAAGCAAGATACATGCAAATTTCTCACTTTTCAAGCAATTTTTCATGTCAATTTTGCAATTAAGCTATATAAATCAAGCAAATTCAGCTAAAAATCAAATAAAAAGATACAAATTAATAGAATTTATAAATTTATTCAACAAAAGTAAAATACCAATAAGACTTTTTAAATTCTAAAAATAAAGAAAAATCTGAAGCATAACCAGTACTAATTTTATAATCCCAACCATCACAACAATCCAAATCATAAACATCTTCTTCAAAATTAGAAAATTTATCTTATCTTAAATAATTTTTATTGATTTTTAAAATAATTTTGAAATTAACAATGTCCAATTCTTTATCAATGGTAGTTGCTGTTTTTATAATTTCATATCCAATATCTCAAAGTTATAAAAGATCTATAATTTTAACAATTTATAATATTTAAAAATTTATATTTGTTTTATAAAAAATGTGATACTATGAGAAAATTTTAATTAGAATTATGATTTTTTATTTAATCAAATAATTCAACCGTATTTCTAAATATTCGTAAATGCTTTCAATGTAACCACTCAACTACAAATCTAAAGTATTATATTAAAATATCGAACCAATTTCTTGGTACATCCATTTAATAAAATAAAAAATGTATATATTTTCAGTAATCCTCTCTTTCAAATAATAAGTTGAATTCTGTTGGCTAACTAGGACACCATTACAAGTAGTATGTTTGTTTTATCTTTAACTATAGTGGTTTTTCTATAACAATCAATAACATATAATGTGTTTCGCCCCCAAAAATTAATAAAAATTGGTTTACCATCATAGTTCCCAGTAGGTTTATAATAAAGTTCATTATTTCCATAATCAGCATCTAGTTTGGTTTTTGAATTTATAAAATCATTATAAGCAAGAAACTGTTTACTGCAAAGACCCTTTTCAATATCTAGATACCAATTTTCTTTCGGAAAAATTTCATTTCTTCCGTTTTTAACATAAATATTTGTCACATTGCAATGATCAAACATAGAAGCATGAACAGTCTGGTCTGCTTGATTTTTTCTATTTCTCTGAAATCCCACAATCACAAAATCGGGCATGTCAAATTCTAAATTAGTAAACTGATCTTTTATATCAAAGTTATATTAGGTACTACTATTTTCTAAAAATTGACAATAATCAAAACCAATAGAATTTTAGGCTCTTTGTATATTTCTTGTTAATTGTAATGACTGTGTTAAATTCATATTAACAATAGGCCACATAATTTCTAATTTTTGAATATCAATTCTACTTGAATCGGCATAACTTGTCGGAGGTGTGATAACTGTGTCCTCATATACATATAAACAATTGTTATCAGATGAATTACGGAAAAAAAGTGATTTTATAACCACCTTTCCAGTAAATTTCAGTATTATCTCTGATAAAGCCAAACATATATTTTAATGAGTAAATTATTTCTTTTCGTCTATTGCTATGTACAGATTTTACTCGGCATTTTTATCTAAACCAGTAGCATCTAAATAATTTTTCTCACCTGGGGATCTTAACAAAACATTCATCATTGTTGAAGTTAATTCAGGATTATTAAAAGATTCAATAATGTTTCCATGTTTTGATATTTCTACTCTAGAAAATTGAAAAGTAAAAAAGATAGAACAAACATCAATATTGTCTTCTTTTTTATATTCTGCATCAGTTCCAACTTTATCTCTATTTGGTAACTTAAATTGCTCAAAAACATAAGCATCATTTGGGAAAGAAAAGCCATCGCCTATAGGAAGATAAAATTCGATTATATTAGTATAGACATTTGAATTCCCCCTAGTTTGATCTGTTGGAGGAAAAATTTGCTTCTCGAAGCTCTCAATACTTTTATAACTCAATTATAAGTGTGTGTGTGTATATATATATATATATATATATATATATATATATATATATATATATATATATATATATAAATGGAAGAATCGAAGGGAATTTCTCAAGTAAAATTACTCATCGAAAATTTTAAAAATTTATAAAGGCATCATGAAAAAGAATACGAAAAGAATAAGAAGAAAGATCAACCATTAATCGACGAATTACGAAATATTGGTAAAAAAAAGTAGAAAAAGTAAGTGGAGAAAACAAAAATTTAATAACAATACTAGTGTCCCTGTTGCAGTAAGAATTTTAGATTATCCACCAACTCCAGAAATTTTTGTAGAACAAGAATCTCCTAGTTTGAAAGAGCAAATGGGAACTGTGCCATTGAACAATCTACCACTTATAGCAGGTGTTTCTACTATAAATTTCGGAATAGAAATTGCAAAAATAATTATAATGTCATAAATGAAAAATATGGTTTATGAGGAGATGGAGAAAATTTTTACATTGGTGATATAAAAGTAACAATAAATATTGATACACTATTTGTTACGGATAAAGAATATTTTTTTAACACTAGGACTTTGTAATTTGTTAACAGAAAGTTCACAAAAAGTTCTTGAGGGTAAATACACTGCTAATGACTATAAAATTGCACAAAATTGTTTTATTAACCAATGCTTTATTTCACATTTATATTCCTAATAAGAGAAGGAATAAACCAAGTTCGAGTGTTGGCCGGAAGTATAATAATATAACTAAGCCGATTTATGAACAATATAAAAAAATATACAAACAATATAAAAAACTTTATTCAAAATAATTACCAAATACACCAGAGAGAACTTTTTCTCAAAATTCCCCTAAATCTGGTGATGGCATAAAAAATACAATAGTTTACTAAAATAACATATTTGGATGGACGATGTTAGAAAATTAATCGATAGATTCTTAATTATTCATGGCGAAGAAAATTCTGGAAATAACAATTATTACAATGAAAAGGTAAGTATTATGAATATGTTAAACGATAAGTTCTCTGATTTTGTTATAAATAATCCGAAAGGAATTCCTTATCTAATAAGAGTTTTACATGTAACTCTGCACTAATTTGGGAACCCTGAACATCATGATAAAGGCATTATAAATTGGACATTAAATAATTTTAATTTACCCGAAATACATTTGCCTGGTTATGATTATTGTGGGGCATTTACAAATATTAGATGGAATATTGGAATGAGGCGATAGAGGAATAAATAAATAAAATGAAGCATGCAAATATCACGATATTGCTTACAGAGATCACAAAGATTTAGACTCTAGACATGATGTTGATAAAATCTTACAAAAAGTAGCTAAAGAAATCATGTTAGATAAAAATACTCCAATTGGAGAAAAAATTGCTTCTGCTGCTGTTGCCTCAACTATGTTTACAAAAAGAAAATTAGGTTTGGAAATAATATGTTTTATTATATAAAGATATATATAACTTATAAATGAAGATAACAAATACAACTTTCGATATTCCCTTCAAGGTATTAAAAGATTTAGGTATAGATCAATTTTTAACATATTATCAAATTGAGAGAAAAAAAATTGAAAGAAGGCAAAAGTTTCAAATTAACTTTATCTTTGCCAATAGAAAAAAGACTGCCAGAGAAAACATTGGCAGTGGTTTGCATCGTAGAGGATTTATGCCAATTATATTGGCAGCTTGAGGTGCACTTGGTGGTTTAGCTGGTGAAGCATGCACAACTTATAATTCTGTTGAACAAACTAAAAAAATAAGAAAGCATTAGAAGAACAAAAAAGACACAATTTAGCAACAGAAAATAAATCTGGAAACGGATTAAAAAATAGAAAGGCCAAATTTGTTTCAAATATATGCCCACTATCCAACGTCGATATTGAAAAATATGTAAAATTATGAAACATTAAAAATTTCTGAAATGTTTATATGATTGAAGAACAACCAAAAAGTATGCACAAAAATGAATGTGCTGTAGTAATTTGTGATATTTCAGCAAATCCTAGTACTCATTGGGTTTGCTGTTTTAAAGAAAACAATAATGTGTACTATTTTGATTCATTTGGAGGCAATATTCCTAATTATTTAATAAATTATTTCAAAAACAGAAATGTTTATTACAATGATTATAAATTCAGATTTTTAGTTCAGTTATAAGTGGACATATATGTTTAATTGTTTTACACCTTTTTTCAAGAGGATTTAAGTTTAATGATATAATTTATATGTAATTAAATGACGGATATATTTGGGAAACCATTAATCAAACTTTAAATGAAGATACTTACAATATTACTGAAGATTTAAAAACATATGTAGGTTTAATATTCAATTCGAGTGTTTCTACTTTACAAAGTAAACTAAGCACTGATTTTGGTTTTACAAAATCTTATATTTTTTTCTAGGACATACACTTGTTAATATAGGTGAACCTGTAGATAATAAAGATGCTGCCAGAAAAGGATTTAGATTCGAAATATAAAACTATTGTTTCTGATTATGCTTTAAAAGAAGATATACATTTACAATTCAGTAACATTATTGCTGATTGTATAAAACGAATAAATAATGCAAGACAGGCACTAAAAAAGGAAGTAGATTCGAAATATAAAACTATTGTTTCTGACTATGTTTTAAAGGCAGATGTAGATTTGAAATACAATACTAGTGTTTATGATTTTAAAACACATGTCGAAATAAAATATGACATAGTTTCTGCTTTATGAGACCAAATAAACAAAGTTTTTGTTTATTCAGCAGAGTATCTTTCTTTTCAAAATCGTAGAATTAATAGTATGGCTGATACTGTAGATGGAAGAGATGCTGTCAATAAAAGATATTTCGATAAAGTTGCAAACTTTAAACAAATCAGTTTTGAATTATAGTGATACACTTGTTAACACAAGAGTGAAAAAAAAAAAAAACAAAGAAGTCTCTGATAAGGAATTAGGTGCTAAATTACAAAATTTAAACTCGAAAGTTGAAAAATAAGGAAGAAAATCTGATATATACTTGACTTGGCACTCCCAGAATCGACTATTTGACGTTCAGTGTTATCCGACAGTTCGAAGACTACAATACCCAATCCCACCTCACTCGCTTCAGTCTGGATGTATAAGTGTCAGCTTGGATCGTATCTGGATAGGGCCTTGCATTCATGGAAACTTGGCTTCATGTCTCCAAAGCTCTGTTCTGGGTGTTCTGCCATTTGAAACGTACATTCGGTGACATGAGTTCTGGCAGGGGTGCAGTGACACTGGAAAAACCTTTCAATGAATTCCCGAAGCCAGTTAATTAACCCGAAGAATTTTCTTAACTGCTTATGGGTGCTTGGTACAGGATACTCTTCAAAGAGGTTAAGTTGTTATGGTACTGGTTTTCCGTCCGTTCTCACTAATGAGGTGGGCTAGAAATTGGATGTTTTCTTTGCCGATATGACATTTCTGTTGGCACGTGTAAGGCTGTTTATTGCCAAGCACTCAAATGCGAGTGACAGGTGGTGTAAGATGTTCCGACCATGATTTGGACCACACAATAACATCGTCGAAATACGCCAGGGCACAGATGCCAATAAGCCCATCCAGTAAACGAACCATCATTTCCTGGAAAGTTTATTGGGCACACTTCAAGCCGAATGGTACAGCACAAAATTGAAAGTGGCATCCATAAGGGGCAGTGAAGTCCGTTTTGTGGTGATCAGTGGTTTCGACAGACACTTGCAAGTAACCACTACAGAGGTCGATATTTGTCAATACCTTCGCACGTCCCAATGTGTTCAATGCATCTTGGATATGGATATATGATGGCAGGGCGCTACATGTAATCAATTTAAGGCTACGAAAGTTTACACAAAAATGCCATGTGCCATCTTTTTTTATGCCAAGGTGATTGCAGATTAAAATGCACTTTCCGATGGCTCAATAACACCTCCGAGCATATCTGCTAATTGATCTTGTATTATCTCCCGTTGGTGGGGGAAGTAACGGCTTGGATTGTCATATAGCAGTACATCTGTGGTTAACGGGATGGCTTGTTCCGCTATGGTGGTTCTGCGTAGCGGGTTGGCAACTGTGAATATGTCCCTTCGTTCGTTCAGCAATCGTTGTACCGCTTCGCAGTATTCTGGAGGGACTGCATTTTCGATGTCATTCAAGGCGACAGCGGGCATGTCATCCTCTGCTCGAGGTTCCAGGTTGCAGATGGTATGCCGTGCAGCAGGCTCGACAACCGCCTTTTGCTCCGTCAACCAGGGAACCTCAGTATGATGTATGCCCTGATATTGTATGAGACGAATGCTGTTGTAGTGGTTGTGATGCCCCGGATACTAATAGTGGCTGTTATTTCTTAACTAACTTATCCCTTAAGCTGACGTGTTGCTACTTGAATGGCCTGCTTCTTTGGCTTAACTTCTTCCGGATCGACGTAACTGCCATGAATGAAGTTGTGTGATGCAGCAGTGTTCACTAACGCTTTGCATGGGATCTTGTCAAATTGAATAAGAATGTAAGTGAAATTATCTGTTTTGCTTGTGATATGGCCGAGTGAGTTGTGGGTTGTGTTCTGTTTCAGTTGTTTCGGTAGCGGCCTGGGGTGGGTGGCATCAGGCTGCCCTACCCCCGTGGTCCATTTCTCGGCAGTGCACTGTGTTGTTGTTGTTGTAGTTCATGTGGGAAGTCCGCCCATGTCAAGCAGTCGTTCCAATGTGGCCTACCCCACCACCGGTAGGGGTGAGGGGCTTGTCTGTTTCGACTTGAATATCCCAGTGCAGGTGTGCGGTTCCAGGTCGACTCTGTCACTCTTGGCCGAGAAGCCGTGGTTTTGGCTGGAAGCATTATTGTTTCTGATATTCTAGTTACTGCTTCTCCCATGGCTGGGGTCTTGGGTTTGTTTACATTTGACTAGTGCTTGCTGTGGGTTGCAATGGTCATCCAACAGTAGCACAGTTTTTAGGAACTCCTGCTCAAATGTGTGTATGGCTGACGCTAAGGCAGGGACTACTTCCAATTCATCCCGTAGTAACAGCTGACATGAACCAAGTTTCACATGTGCTCCTATGACCATTTGTGCCACTGCAATCAGCTATTGCATTAGTGCATGTAGAACAGCCCAAAGTACGAATGTGAGGGCTGCCGGGAACAGTGAGTAACATTCCCAGTGACCCAAATCGCATAACTCCAAATCGGCCATTTAACCAATTTCTCAAAAGAGAAATAAGTTCGCAGTCTGGCATTACATCCCTTCAAAGCCATGGCTGTCAGAAGACATTACCATTGGAGGGAGCATGGGGGCTGTCTGTACAACAGTGTAGCACATGTCTCTAGTTTGGCGTGTGTCGACGGGCCTGTACACCGAAGTATAAGTGCAACGATCAAGTGAAGTGTTTCAGAAGGCTAGTTTTAACATCCCATCTGTTGTGTCAAGAAGCCATTCGCATGGGCACATATGTTAGTGTATATTGCTTTGTAGGCATGCAGAATAAAGCTGCACTAAGCTTGCTTTAGCATACAACAGAGCCTCATAGAGGAATATCATAGGTGTGATGTCGGGAAAACACGTGTTCACAGGACGTTACTTTATGCAACGTACGGCCTGTAAATGGCAAATTGCAGTGCTCTCGCCAGCACAGATACTTGGGCGGAGTTTTTAATGTTAAAAATATAAAGGATTTTAATTCATCAGTATGTAACATATATCACAAAATTGTCATCCCATATATTCATGTTTTTATAAGACATGTGTAGGGGTAGCGGCATTCCCTTGACGTCATTACAAAGCCTAATAATTTAGCATTTAGAGCCATGTGAATGTCGCCAGTATGTTTAACTTAATAAATTAGAATTACGAGGGCATGTAAAAGCAGCATTTAAGCTTTGTGTGAGAATAAGGGAATAACATAATGAGCTAAGCACCATTCTGAACTAACCCTCAGTTTTTGCCCGCACGAAACTCAGCATCATTTGGAGTCTGAGCTTCGTCATCAGCCAGCACGCTGCTCGGGAATCGCACTCCTCAGTGAGTCCCCTCAGTACATCAACTTTTGGGCACTAATTATATAATTTCGCAATACTGTTAATGTCTGGATCCTTTTATTTCATTTTCATACTGAGAGGTCGACTGGCAGTAAATTTACCATAAAAACTTAAGTGTAGTATGCATGTTTTGTAAAGCAGCTCAGACTATCGGCAGGTCATAATGCCGAGCTTGGATTATAGTTTTAATCATGTACAAGGTCAGTATTGTATACAGTTAGCCTCAATAAAAGAGTGTGTGTTAATTTTTGCCTTTTATTGCATTTACCCCAGGTAATTTAGATCATGGCACCCTTAATGCCACAGTTAAACACCAGTGTTGTGTAAGTACTATGACTCCTGCCCTCCATAGGCAGAGTAGATGCAGTGTTTTGTAAACAGCATGTGCTTGTATAGTGGTAGAAACCACTATTTTAACATCAGTACCAGTAAGTGCACGACGAACACAGCGATCAGCATGACAGCGACCTCCATGAATCCCCATTAGCCGTAGGCCTATGATCGCACATAATTGCTGTATATCGAGTTGGCGCCAGGCACACGTCAATTCGCCCCTGCCTTGGGTAAGAGGCAGGGTGATGCACATCATTCCTGAGAGGGGCATGCATCACAGCTCTGGATGGTAGGTGCAAGAGCAATACGTGGCTCAATGGGTACCAGACACCACATTTGCACCACATAGGTTGTACATGGGGCAAAAAGTATAGTTGTGAGAGTACCAATTTTCTAATAGTGCTAAGAAGTTTTGTGCAGGGTTCGCTCCCAAGTGGAGTGGCCCTCATGAGATTGTAAAACCACTAGAGTATACCACATACCTAATACAGGTAAGCAACCGATGGATAGTGACCGTGCACCCCGACCACTGCATTTAGCAGGGGCCACCCAGAAGCCCATTGCACAAGAGGCACATGACACAGAGCAAGAGGGTAGACAACAACAGAGGCCAAGGATTAACTACCCAGCAGCGAGTCGCAATGAAGAACACAATGTAGAAAGTTATGGAAGCCCACTCCAGAGGCTGTTTCCACCCACGACACCTGGCCGTCAAATACCCATCAGGGACGTGGTGGATACGGTACCGACCGGAGGGCTGCCTCCCATATCACCAAGCGATATATAAGTGCATGCACACACTGAGCATATTCGCAGCAAAGAGCATGCAAGCAGCAGTAACAGGCATGCAAGCAGGCGTAAATTCTAGCAGGTAGTGAAGGAGTGCACACAAGCAGTGGGGTAGACCACGCAGGCACCAATGAAGGATTGGCAAGCGACTGTGACAAACAACATGCAAGTGGTGAGGGAGCTCACATGGAGATTGTCTGCGGCATCATCATAATGGAAGGGGAAGCACCAAGTATGCAGGTTACTGCCAGAAGCAGGGGACTCTAATCACCTGTGGGAGGAGTCACTCCCCTGGTCGGTCTCAAGATTGCTTCAACTGCAGTAACTGGGGAGAGTGAAATGGCAGCGATGGCAGGAACAGGAGGAAACAGCTGTGGAGACAAAGGGAAGAGTGGGACTGGATAACTTGGAGAGTCGCTGGGGCCACCACCTCCTCCCCCTTCACCATCATCAGGTTTCTGGCAACTGAATCCAAGGATAAATTGGAGATTCAGCAGTGCAAGTGGTACGAGCACTAGTAGCACTGGACACAGTGCTAGCAGCACCAGCCAAGAGAGTGCTGGCGCAAACAGCAGCTGTGGGGGCGAGTCCTTGGAAGAGAGAGGTTCAGCTACCACCCACCGAGGTCACAATGAGTGCGTCATTTGGCCGACACGATGTGTGTTGGCTGTGGTGAGCACGCACGAAGCAGAAGGAAAATGAGCAGAGACAATGAATCGACGTGCAGTGGCGTAGGAATTATCACCTACCCCCACGTACAATGGAAACAGCAACTGAGATCAACGAGCTGCGGCGCGGGCCTTACCGCCTATGAACTCGACACCAACTGAAGGGACTGACGAGATGTTGTAACTGATGGGGGGCATTTGATGTGAACAGTGAGTTCACTCTGCATCTTCCCTGACAATTTACAACACACAGTTACAAATCGTGTTTAGAGCACACAGAGGGTCGAGAAGAACACATGAGAGTAAGCTGTTGCAGGTCGCAAAGAACAAGCAAGTCACTATTCTTGGGGACCTGGATCGCATAACTCCCAATGGTCGATTTAATAATAAGCCTTCAAGAGGTAACTCTTGAAGGCAAATCATTAGCTATCTGGCACGGCATCCCCGCAAAGCCACGACTGCCAGGTTACATCATATATTGGTAGGAGCTTTTGAACTGTCCACGCAGTAGATTAGAAAGCTCCTACAAGCTCCTACCCAGGTAGCAGATTGACGAGATATGGAGTCGACCTGGAGGATTGGATGAATTTTATTGGTGTGTGTTTCAAAGGAGATGATCGGTTATGGTGGCGAGGTGTGAACCACCATGGGAGTACATAGGTCGAATTCAGCCAGTCATTCTTGAGCCAGTTCGTTAATATGTTAGCCTCCCTGTGCGCATGGTGCCGAATAGTGCTAGAAGGGCAGGAGGAGGAAACCTTGTACAACTTTGTGACACAAAGATAAGCACTATAAACACATATCATCAGCAACTGAGCATGCAGGAAGTGTCGAAAGTGGTGGCGAGCACAACACGCCATTCATCCACTCTACTGAATGTGAGTTCCTGCAGACCATCATGCTACTGGGAGTAGTATCAGCGGTGAGATGCGATGCGATCGCGAATGCGAGCAACCGCAATGGGAGAATGAACACTTGCAACCGCAAAATAATCAGGAAGAAAATGGAAGAGGGACCAGTGGACAGAATGTGTCAATCAGATCGGGGCAAGAAATTATGGCCATGGCAGCTACAATGCATAGTAATGGGACACATCACTTACGCCCGCAAATGGAGCCACGGTGTCTTGCACATCCCAGTCGCTGGTGTGATGGGCCACACTTCAATAACTGTTGCCCGCAAGGGTCCGGAGCACCACCCGCTGCTGGACACGGAATGCCACTGCCGGGAAACGAGAGGTAGGGTTAGGGCAGCCAGATGCCACTCAACCTCAGGCCAAAACGTGTTCCTCTGACCTGACACCACAACAAGTTCTTCTTCCACAGATAAACAATGACTTAAATAGCTTCATCCATATTTTAGTTACTATTAATGGCCATCCTTGTCGAGTACTGATGTACACTGCTGCGTCCCACAACTTCATGAGGAGCAATTAGTCGACAGTGACAAAATTAATACAGTTAACAAACTAATTCAGTTGGCAACATGGCAACATACCGGCAATATCCAAGGATAAGCAAGTGTTATCGTGAGCATTCGTGATGTGGAAACAGTAACAGCCGTCTTCGTATCCGACAAGATAAGAGAAGAAGCTATCCTCGGAATACCCTGGCTGACAGAACAAAATACAGTAGTCGAACTTGCCGCACGATGGTTCCACTTTGGGAGGAAGGAACGGAAGATGGTGAGGGACCCGACTGGTGGTATCGTGATTCCGAGGAGACTCCAGCAGTTGTCATCACAGACACCGGCAATGTTCGTGTTTCGGGATGCCAGCACACGTAACCTATGTCGTCCATGGTCAACTGACAGCAAGTAAAGTGAAAACAGCGAGAGTGGCAGCAAAGAGTCGGGGGATGAGGCGATGCCTTCCCCTCCCTGTCAGATCATAGAGGCCATGCTTCAACCAGCATGTCGAGTGCACAGTCTGTGGGTGCCAGGATACACCCACGACAGCTGTCACAACACAGCCAGCCATGTGGGAGCAACAGCACAACATACTTAGAAGTAATCAATACGCAGTCACTACAATCTACGACTGCGGTGCACTATTTCCTGCAACACATGTGTTGTAGCTGAGCAAGAACCTTCAAGGGACGAGTGAACAGACTCCTGTGCTGGGGGGGGGGGGGGACATGTGACGTGTGCAACGTTTCTAACCCCTAGACCATTCAACTCGTCTGGAAGAACCCACCAAACCATCTAATCGCCACCCGGCTACACATGAGTACAGCCAGTGTGATGTGTGCGGATATGAGTATGAATCGAATACACATGCTGTAGTATATGTACTTAGATTATGTTTCTTACGTAACCCTGCTGTGTACTATTTGTTTTGTACTTTTCAGTGTTTTAAAAGTGCTAAATATGTTCAGTAATTTTTACCTGCCGTTTTCAGAGTAAATATAAGTGTTTGTTTTCATTTGACCACGTGGTCACGAACATGCCACAACCAGTTCACAATTGCGACGTCTGCAGAACAGGTGTTGTTTGCAATTTAATATATCGCCTGTGCGATGCAGTGTTTGTGTTAATTATTATTGTTGAGGGTTTTTAATAGTGTTTTTTTTTTGCCATGTATACATGTGTGACAAATATGTTTACATGAGCCGCTGGCCCTAAAATAAACACACTGCGCAGCCATGTGTCAGGGCAATATGCACGTACAATATTTACACAAATATTTTCTGAGTTTTTTGGTGCTTGCATTGGCCTTTAATTTCATATTCTCTCTCGATTGCACAGTACTACAAACAATAAAAAATCTGGAGAAAGCCAGCATTTATCATGCAGAGTGTTTTTATTGTGTTGTAATAAATAAATAAAGGCTGTGTACTTGAATGTAGAGAAATCCTAGCATGAGCAAGGCCTTGCATGGGAATACCGTAAGGCACCAGTGTGAGGTTAGGGTGCCTTACGCGGTAAGTTTATGTTTAAATTTTATATATTTTATTTTTCTCTTAATATTAAAATGAGCTTTATTGTATAATGTTTTCAGTACAACCGCCATGTTAGACAGTAGTGCTTTAGTTACCGCTTGAGACGGACATACATCGCATGTCCTCCCCGGGCACTTCACCGTTTGAACCGCAATGTAGTTTTTCAGTAGTTAATGTAATTCAAGAACCTTTTTTTTCTTTAGCCCGGGGAATGAGCCATATCACAACCCAGTACATTTGTAAATGGCCGAGGCGTAAATACTCGTAATTCTCATGTAGGCACTTTGCTGCAATTTTGTCAGTTGTAGGGAGCACGCTGCTTAAATGGGGCAACATATGTAAGTGCTTCTTTAGAGGGTAATGAAATTAATAAGCATATCATGTGAACTGGTGGATTATTATTTGTTTCACCGGCCACTTCATGGCAGTTCCAATGGTAAACCGAATTTTTCTTTAAGGCATAAGGCAGTCTAACACAGCTCCGGGAGTGAGTACGAGTGTATGGATGTAGCTCCAATGACCTTCACTTGCACAGGGATTTAGATTTCTCAAGGATGTGTTTTCTGCAATTTTTATAAATTACGATATCGGACATCGAGGGGGCCACATGTAGGCTGTCGGCCATACGACCTCATATGTACTCGTGCTCTCTGTTGAGAATGCTGATGCCCTCCCGGAAAACTATTGTAGTATTCTTTACCCAGTCCGCATACCTTCTCTCCTCTATGGTCCAGCTACCTGTCACAATGTCAATTTTTGTCTTAAATAAAACCTTTACTATGAAAGGAATATCACATTTTAGTCAACACACATATCAGATACCATTAATTTCTGAATATAATTCAAATAGTAGAACCTAAGTTCCACTAATGACGAAATAGTGAATGAACAGCGTTAAAGTCAATATAAATTACTTACCAAAAAAAATTGTTTTTATTTTCTAATTTGATAGTAACACACTATCCACTAAAAGTACTATTTATGACTCGTAACTAAGTTGAAATCATCTGTGCGTTTGCCTCATATCACTCTTTGCGCATCGTTGACAAGCACTTGAAATAATAAACTTCATCCAAAAAATTAGCTTAATGTCACACTTTTGACAAAACATTACCAAAGGAGATAAATATTTCAGATGTAGACACCGAAGGGATCACACGGTTGTAAGAAAATTCAAAAACAATCATTCTAAATAATTGACAAAACATTCTAAACTGGGCAAGATTCTAGTGAGCTATAAAAACCAATACAAATACTCGCATGGGGCTTCAAAAGTAACAGAACAACGGTGATATCGCCTCCTAGTAACTATTATGCTATAGTTACTGACAACAACACAATCTGATAGCTTCGCAAGGAATTATCTAGCCTCACCCAAACAGAGCGGTACAACCTCTGATGCCAACCCGTTATACTCCGGGCGACTTCATGTTCCCTTTCAGAGCCGTCGTATAACTGGACTGGAATTTCAAGGTAGCTATTTTTCGTCCCTAATATCAGATGGACCTTAGGTGTTCGTCCAACCGAAATTAACTACGGCCCCTTTCATGACTGACATTCGCAAGAAGCCACCTACCATTACTAATCTGCATAATCAAACCAATTAAACTCCTCCCCCTTGGAAGCTTTCCATTTGAACCCCCAGAACGTTGATACAAAGTAGAACTTTAAAAAGGACCCACGTCCCATGTCCAAAGCTTACCAATTTTATCAGGGATCAGGACCACCGTCTCGAAAAAGGGCTAAACCTCTAGGCTTAGCACAGAAGTATTTGGTGAAATTTGACATGTTACCATCTGCAAGTGACGGCAGAGCAGATGCGACGAGACCTGAAGGTAGATCAGGCTGGACCAGGGAATGAGGAACAAGAGACACTGCGATTGACTGCCAGGCCCGGCAAGCCTATGGAGGAGTGGAAGAGGGGAGTGCAAGGCAAGGAGGGAGAGCACAAGAAATAATTGAGTCGTGTGGCCGACTGCCTGAAGTGGCCCCCTCGATGTCCATGTCTCTGTAATTGTAGTTGGGGTGTTACAGAAGTACATGCTCATGATATCCTGATATGCCTAGTCTAGTGAAGGTTAACTGAGCATATCCCAGATGCTCATACTCACTCCCAACAGGTTCTTTTAGGCCACCTTATGCCTTAAATTCGTATGTAGTCATAGTTAAGTGGTCGAGAAGTAACTGGATAAATAAAAGAGTAAAATTCTCACACAACTTAATTTATTTATATCATTCCCCTCGAGAGAGGCACGTACATGGTGGTTTTCGCCATGAAGGCAGGAGAGCACTTAAACTGATAAAAATGGCACTAGGCTTACATGGTTATATTGTACGTTAAGGCTCGGTCATATAGGAGATAACCAGGGCGCAGAAAGGCGCACTCCCCGGACAGCAAATACAAAAAGGTTCTGGAAATTAAAATGAAAACTATTGCAAACTACGTGATTAATCAAAAAGTTGAAAGTCGAGGGAGAACTACCCTAGCGCATCCACTCTGTTAAACCATTACGACACCACTAAAGTTAGGTTGGTGTAGAGCTCACTGGTTAGTGGAGTCCCCCACCACTCGTTACATAATTATTTGTCAAAAACATCTAAGTGAGAATTATACAAATTAAGTGACTGATTATGAGATACATGAAAGATGAGACATAAAAACCATTGCATTAATTAGTAATTAATTTGTTCAAACATGAAAGTATATAAATTGAAAATAATTGGGACTGGCAATGTTGCCACGATCAACTTAACCTCAACACTCTCACTACTGTAACTGGAGCTGGAGCTCCCCGGGAGCACTCATGTATCAAAATTAATATCACACTATACATTTCAGCCCAGATAAATCACATTAAAAATACAAGAAATACACAAAACACTCTTAACTTTAATTTGACTACATTAGTAGGTTATCCGACCATGTGCTAGCCACATTGCCAGATACATCGACTGGTCGCCGTTGAACTGATTCAGAGTACTGGCATGACCAGTATTTAATACTGTAATTACTATTCCTATGTGGTGGGTTATTGATAGATGAGTGGCATATGTTATTGAAACCTTTAAATAATTCTAAAATAATATTTGTGACATTATGTAGTCACGTAAATTGACATGCATCAATTTTGCATGATGCTGGGTTTCTGCCCTAAGTACACAAGCATAACATTTCACATTTCACAACTATAGAACTTAAAACTAACACACGTAAAATCTATACACTTTAAGTTAAGCATCTAGGTATACCTACATCAGTAGATTAAAGGGAAAATATTATACAAAAACCACGTGACATTTGCTCCGGCAAATGTAATAACAACATAACACTTAAATACTGCATGGTACAATGTAAACAAGAAAACATAAACAAAAGCACATGGTGTGCATCGTCGATGCACGTGACATAACAGTGACAATATGATTTATTTAAAATTCACTGATACTAAGCACAGGGCATTTCTATTGGCAAAATATAACTACACAACACATAGCTGTAAACAACAACATCCAAAAGTGAACAAAATCCCTGGGTGTGCATTCTTGACATTCGTTATGTGACACTGGTAATATTATTGCAAAATATAAAATAAATACACACGTGGCATTCTACTTGGTTGCACTCATGTCGTGGTTGCCTCCATTGTTGGCATGGATAGCTGTGCTGGAAGAGGCGTGGTGAATGGTGGTGCATGTCGTCCCCAGAGATGATGAAATGTTGAATATGCCTAGCACCACATTCGGTAGAAAACGATGATGATGAGGGTCGTAAGGTGGACGGCCTACAGCAATCTCTGGTTCCACAATCTATTTGATGACTGTCTAGTTTGCTGATTAATTATTACCTAAAGTCTGTAAAACCCTTTACTTAGGGAATAAGTTGTCGGCCACTCCACATGCTGACGCTAACACTGAACTTACTCTGGTTGTGGGAGGCAGGCCCCATAAAAGCAATACTTAACACCAAAAGTACACCGAAAAATAAGACTTAATTAGGGTGCAGTGCCCAATGATACTCAGAAGAGTATTAATCAATAAAAGTCGCCTATTCAATATTTGACATGTTTATTAGCTGTTAGGTTACAGAACAATGTCACTCTGTAAAATAATGCATAACCTGATTAAGCAGACCCGGCACTCGTGGCCTTCTGGTGACCATTGTTGTGAAGTAAGGCGAGAGCCTTAAGAATGCTTACATGAAAGACAAGTGGTTGTATGCGTGAAATCCTGGAATGTTACCTCAGGAACAGGTTGGAACACTCCTCGGCTAAATATAAGATAAAATGGTTCTGGTGTTAAGTTATTTTATTGTGTTGAAAGAATCAGCGTAAGTTGAACTGCCGAGGGGGATAAACATGGGAGCTAACCACCTGTCCTGCTAGATGGTATAAGTGCTGAAGACGAACTGATTTAAGATGGCCGCATCCTCGGCGAAGTCGGCGAGGTTGTCACCAAATGCAAAACATGAAAAAATGTAACTTTAAAAATAACATGATTACACGAATGAACTCTAAACATGATTATGATTTCTGATTATAAACACAATGATAACATACACGTGAACGTTGGAGCCGCTGATATGGCTGAGAATGTGATTTCATGAGTATCTCACAGCACTTGAAAGATGATATAAAATGAAATGAGGCATCACATATCTAATTATTTAAAGATGAATACATTTGCCTTCTTAAAACCAACACATGTATGCCTAATTAGTAAAAAAAACTGCGATTAACGGTTACCTGCATTTTGTAACATCTCCCCTTCCCATTCTCCTATTCTGACCACTTGTATACACCTCTCTGTGTTCACTAATGTTAAGACTGGCGAAGGAAGAAATGTACTTAATAGGATGACGTAGCTCTATCAATTTACTAATAATTCCAAGGAAATCATAAACACCATAACATGTATTTAACATTAAACATATAAGGGTTGAATACAATATGGTATAATGACAACTTAATAGTTATTGATTACTCAAGATGACACAATGCTGATTATGATATATTACACTTAATTCGCATAACCTTGCCAGTAAATATTAATTTATGCTTAATGGGGCAATGGGGTATCAAAGTAGAGTGTTATACCTTACTGCCAACTCAATAGTTATGCTCACCATAAAACCTCTGTAGATCGACCCAGAACGCCTCCAAGCCTCGGAGTGGTGTTGTCCTCTTTCTCGTTACCAGCTCTGGTTTCTAACGGGGTGGTACCTCGATCGTCGTCGTGACACTGGGGGTGGGAACGGTATCCATGGCCGTTTTATACACTTCGCCCAGTAGGTCAGCAGCGTATATTTACAGAAACAGTCTCGATCCATAGTCTGTTGTAGCTTAAAAAGTATTCTCTCAACAGCCACCGTAGCTTAAGTGGTATTTTCGTGAGCAACCCTTCGTGGCCGCTACACTACCCCCAGGTCAAAAAAGCAGCAGTCGCAGCTGTGGCAGTAGCATAAGTAAGATCACACAGCTTAGAGCTTTCTAGTGTGGTTGCAATGGTGTAGCAATAGGCCAAGGAGTTCAGTCCTTGGTCGAATGCCGACGAATGGTGTCATTCGCGGGGAAAAGTACTGGCAGTATTGTAGGGACAAGGCTAAACTCGAGACCTCATTTAACAATTATGTAAATGTTAAGTAATATTTGAAATTAAACTAAGGGGAAGATTATAGCAAATGGCAAGGTAGGTAAATTGAATAATTATAATCCATGAAGCGGTAACAAAGTATTATACAAAAACATATATGATTAAGTTGTCCAAAGCTTAAATGCAACCTATCTTAACATGTTGTGTTGCATGACCACAGGATAGAAGGAGGAATGTCCAACAACACATTTAATGTTAAGTTAAATATCTCCTCAAAAGCTTGACGCTGGACATGGGAAAGAGGAAGTTTGAATATTGCACATGTGTGGCCGAGTGCACTCTACAACATGTCAAAATACAAGATCGTTAAATAAACGTACTGGCTGACTGAAACAGTAAGAAACTTTATAATTATAACAGGGTACTTGAGCCCATTAGTTTTAAAGTGAAAAAATGTACACAAAGGGATTATTTACTACAATTGGGAAGTAACTACCTGCATGAAAGGTATGCTTGAGGTTGGCAGTGCTGGACAGTCGTGCCATCTTTTGTCCAACTTAGTAGAGCAAGAGCCCTTAATTAGCAGTTAATAGCCGGTGAGCGGCGGGTGCTTTGTTTCCGCAAAGGGAAAATACTTACATACAATATTTGCACACCGTAGATTGTTCGTAACCTACAGCTAAGTACACATTTGTTTTTGACATATTTTTAAATAGCTCTTCTGTAATATGTCTGTAATTACTAAATGTGATGCAGAAATAATGGCATAAGCCACGTGTTAAGTGTAAAGCTAATAAAAATTATATGAGTAGAAATTACAAAGAACTTAGGTTAAACAGTACATTACACGTAAAGAGGAAGTGATTATAACATTAAGATATTAATGTAGAACAGTAATACAGAATCAAATATGGCAATGAGGTTATTATAACCTTTATAGGCTGATGTGTTCCTGTTGTCCACGTATTCCTTGTGCCCGTTTGTTCCATTGCAGATGTATGAACCACACTGCAACTCTCGAACGATTGATATTTGATCGCGGTCTCGATCAGTGCAGGTCGACAAGAATGGCATTTACACTTTTCTTTCCACCCAGTAACTCGTAGCCGCGGTCATAATATTTAACATTAATCAAAAAAGGTAACTCTCGTGATGAATATATATGTGCCTAAATGAGTGTGTCCCGTGAAGTCATGACCATTAAACACAACAGCCATTGGAGGGAACACTGGGATAAGTAGCACTGCTTATTCCCACAGCTTTCTGAAGTGCGCGCTGTCGATGGGCCCCATGGTCAAATCCAGAGTGCGACGTGGCTCCAAGTAGTGTCACAAGATGGGTAATCACATTCCCGCAGGAAGTGTAAAGTAGCGAGCGGCTCCGTAGCCACATTAATTAATAGGAGCATTTTGAGGTATTTTTAGCGGTGATTGCACCACAAATAAGTAGGGAAACCGTCTGTTCCACTATACAGAGTAAAAACATACCATAGAAGATAGGGCATAGCTGCACCCCTAGTGACCAAATCTGTGTGTCATCACATCCTTACACTTTTTTGTAATTATAACCATTACGACATATGCCGATTTTAATATGTTAATTATAAAAGTGTGCATGTAATCATGTATCGAGAATGAGCCAACTGAGGCATCATTTAATTGAATATCACCTTTCAAGTGTTATGACATTCTCGTGATGTCACATTCTTAGCCATATCTGGGGCTCCGACGTTCACGGGTATTTCACCAATGTGTTTTAGTTAAATAATCATAATTATGTACAATGTCAGTTTCATTTATCACGTTAAATATTAAGGTCCATTTTTTCATGATTTTATTTTCACGCCGGATTCGCCTGACTTAAGGCAAAGCCAACGCCATGTCGCTTGTCACACTTTAGCACTCCTGACTACCAGCAGGGCAGACAATAAGCTCTGCATACCCCCTTCGGCAATTCAATCTAAGCTGCACTTTCTTTCATTGTAATAGTTAATGTAACTCAGGAACATTTAAGTACTTTTAGTTAGCCAAGGGGAGGTCACCCTGCATCCTGAAGTAGCACAACAGGACTTCACACACGAGACACATTTTTACGTAGCTCTATCTTAAGGCCTTCACACCAGCAGGTCCAGAGTGCCGGGTCCGCTTAACCAAGTGTAGGAATTTTCATGTGCAGCAACATTTTATAGTATATTTGCGGCAATAAAACAGTCATACCATAATTACACGTGCTTTATTGTATTAACTCTCTAAAGTTCATCGGGTACTGCCCCCTCAAGCAGCATCAGCTTTAGAGTGTCTTTCAGTGTATGTTTTGTATTTACGAGACCTCCCTCCCTCAAACAGAGTAAATTCAGTGATAATATAGTTGTGCGAAGTGGCCGACAGCTTCGCCCCCAAAGGAAACATTTTATATTCAACATAATTTACCTGACAATTAAATTGGTTCTCCTTCATATTGCCTGCGAATCCAGCATCGCCATAAGCTATCAACTTACGACACCATTCAACATCGTTCACTCCACCGAACATGGCGCTGGACATATCACCAGTTCCTGTTATCCGCTTGCTACCAGGCAGAACAAGAATACATCCCAGCACCACTGGAGGCGCAACGCATCAAGGCACACCTGTTCTGTGTAGTTAAATGTTAATATTCTTGATGAATTTCACTTATAGTGCATGAGGGCACTTATTATTGTTCACTTTTAAGATGCACTTGGTTGGATTTACCAAAGGTCAACAGTGTAATAGCTCGTAGTCAGGCAGAAATTGAGTCCGATTAACTGTATGCACTTGTAATAATAGTGTATATGGTGAATCAATTTTGAGAACACAGAGTTGTTTGTAGTTCGAACTACACACATGAATACTTAAGTTTAAAAGACTGAATAGGTGGCGACATTGACATTTTATACAGAGATATTCATGAGGGCACGAATTTTAAATATATTGAAACATACTTACAAATATATATCTGTTATGCTTAACACAAATATTAAACACTTAATACAATAATTCTTAAAAGCCTAAATTTACTAGTATACATTTATTTCCTATATGGAGGTTGTTTTGAAAAACATTTTATTCGACATATTTATATACAAATAGTTTGTCGAAGGTTACCTGCAGGTTGAAGGTAAGGAAAGGAATAAAAATAAATGTTTTGTACAGTAGTGGACACAACTCTTAATGTACATGTAGAGGTAACATGTTGAAAATCACTGTAATAAGCATACTGTAAGGACCACTGTTGGTGGCGTTAAGCTATAATAAAATACGTTCAATATTACTCATATGCACTTAAGTGCAATTTACTCAGTAGATCCACGAGAATGAAATCACCTAATTTTAATGTCGGGCAAACACCATATTTAGACACCAAAAACAAATATACTTTGAGGCTTCGGTATATTCAAGAGAGTTGCAACACAAACATTGTGAGACACCAAATACATGGTTTTAGAGCTCATGGCTGTGCGTTAATCTGAGACAAAAGTACGGACATGTACTCTAGTTTCACAAATAATGTAATGACAGCAAAAACAAGTAAAAGAATAACTGCGTAGAGGCGCAATCAAAGTGCCTTGGCTCCAAGATAGATAAAAGTTAGTTGTATCTGAACAGAACCTGGTGGTGATTGGTATCAACAATTGGCAACACTGGAAAGTCCGTTAGATTTAAATGACAGTATCAAGTGCCGATGTAATATTGGAAAACTGAATCCCAGACGTCAGTGACAATTGTTATAGGTGAAACATTAATTCATTCAACCAATAAATGGGTACCACAGTCTGCTGGGGCACGAACATCACATACCCGTGTGACCTCAATTATAGTTTCATCAGGGGTAACAAGATGTTTGCAAATTGCAAACAATAGCTTAGCATCATCAATCAAAATCGCAGCTTTTATGCACTAGGTATTGTTACCGGTAATTAGTTCCTTAGTGATGATTACAACATCCATGGGGGTGTCGGGAGTGCGATAAATGGATTTTACCATGTCCGTGGCAGGATCAATGGCGATGGTATGTGACGGGGTAAGACTAATACATGAGTGGTTCTGAAAACGATTAAAAGACTGAAATGAGGTCGTATATTTGGCATGCAGAATGCATATGTTTAATGAGGACTTGCAATTTAATGACCATCTGGGAGGTGGTGAAGGAGCATTCTACTAGTTCATGGGAATAATACTTCATAATGTCGGAAAGATGAATACTTAAGGAGAGATCCAATTCTAATAACTCTTAAGTTTAGCTTCGTAGAGTCGTCTGTGAGTTGGCTTTTGTTTACTGCATTTAGAGACCATCTGTTCAACTGGAATGCATGAATATATGTTGTGCTTTGACACTGTCGAGCTTACTGACATTTAAAAGTTGTGTTTTTGGAATACCTTTGAAATACTTTTCACAGTTTAAGCCAAACTGTTTATTTTATTTTCCATTTTAAGCTCTGGTTCGTGAATGACTTTAAAGATTATGTTGATGGCATTATTGGTATTTTGATATATTGTCAACAAGTTCAGTAACTTGATTATCGAGCATGGCATCATTGTCCAACAAGGTGCGTAAATGTTTAGTAGTTAACACTTTACAACACCAGGTACCCAGATTCCCGAGGAATTGCATTCCCCTCTTGTGGCAGAACTGGGTACTGATGTAATGTAGGAAATCTCTCAGGTTACTGATTTCGATTACCTTCAAATAATCATATATAATTCTTCCATTCTGACAAGATGTAGTGTTCTTCACAGCAAAGGCAAAGTGCAAGTATTGTTATAGTGTTGTGGGTGTTTTGGCGAGGTGCAATGGTAATGAGTAAATAATTGGAATAGTTTCCTCATAAAATAAGTCGACTGCAGCGGGAGTGTAGTATAGTCCCTCGTGTGTGTATAATGGGGCTAGTGCTTCCAGGACAGCTGACAGAACCAAGGACAGTGTAGCAATGACATTGGTCACACGCCAGGCTGCGGAGAGCCCCCACTCCACGACTGTAACTCGCGCTGTGATTGGCGTCGCCATGGCGACGGTTAGCACATGCACCTGGTGTGTCTCGCACTTGCGCAGTGTCGCCAACAGCAACAGACAGTCGAGGCAGCACATTGTGGCTGCCGTAGTGGTGACGAAGGGAGCGTGAAGTTGGCAAGCAGGGAATTCCCACTATGCTCGCTGCTGCACTGCAGTGGTCGCCTGGCTTAGCGGCAGTCAGGAAGTCAGCGAGCGCCTTGCGCTGGTTGGCTCTGGGCTACAAACACCATGCTGAGGCTAGAGTGTTGTCTGCACACTCTAAGTTGCGACATGTGCAGGCTGCACAGGCGGCGGTTCACGCAACGGCCCACTCGTGTAAACACTGTGTATTTCCCAGGAGAGAGTCACATACTGTGTAAAATATTTGTAAGGCACATGTTAAACACAGAACAACATACATTTAAAAATAAACTTGGCAATATACTAATTTAACGCACGAATGCAGTCTTAATGTGTACACACTGTGTCATACTTGAGTGCACCAGTTTTGTTAGTCTGAATACGCGGAGTGGAGTCGCATAAAATATTGGTCACTTTAAAGGGGCTGCAGGAGTGGTGCATTATGGCCTTCTGCCTTCTGCTGGGCAGCAACCACCTGTGCTGGAAGGGCAGCTTCCACACCATGTAATAAATAAAATGGAGTAAACTTGTTCATGGCATTGACACTAGAATTGTAACTAAATGCTATGAACTCGATGTATAAATCCCAGTTGGCCAGATCGGTATTAGTACAAGCTGTAAGTTGCTCACCAATGATATGATTGAAAGACTCTACAAGGCCGTTACACCTTCGATTATATGCTGTGGGGGTAAGTTTCTTTATCCTTAAAGTTCTGAAGAGATTTTTGATAAATTTGTTTTGGGAACTAGTTCCTCTATCTGTTAAGATCTGTTGAGAGTACCCAAATGGTAATACAACATGTTTGATAAATTCCACACAAGTGACGGCATCAATGGATGGAACTACCTTTGCTACAACATACCGGGTTGTGTATTTCGTCATAACTAGGATATATTTGTTCTTACACACAGTGATGGGTACGGGTCCTTTGGCATCCAAAGCCCAGGTGTATAAAAGTGTTTGAGTGGGTATAGATGTTAATTTACCCATGGGCTTATCATTAGTGGCTTTAGTTTTCTGGCAAGTGGGGCACGTTTTTAGATCATCTTTGAAATCTGTGTGCATGGTATCCCAGTGATAAGTTTGCCTGGTTTTCTGTAGCGTTTTAAATACACCAAAAAGACAGCATCCAAATATTGCATTGTGTAGCACCTGAATAATTTATTTCACATAGAGTTTGGGGACAAGAGTAAGATTAGACATGCCTTGTGGCGTATTAAGTTTACAAAAATGTCACCAATTGCTGCTATATCATAACGTCTACTTAACCTGCGATATTTGATATCAGCTTGATCAAGATTGAGTATAGCTTGTTTCAGTTTTTTTATATGAGGGCCGTTGTCGTACTCGCCAATGAAAGGGGAGGTATTCACAAAAAGCAGACAAAAATAAAGATTGACTCGTCGTCAATTTTTATATACTCTTGGGTATGTGTGTAAACTGGCAAAAAGTGAAGTGTATCTGATTTGACAATAATAATGATTTTGCATTTCAATACAGGGTCAATACATGTTATTTCTAATGTCGGGCTACTATCTTGTTTGATTATCTGCACATTGATCTGATACAAGGTTGTAATGATTTTACAGATTGCATACATTAGAAAGATATCTTCGTTTGCGAGTGCCTTTGCAATGCGATCACGCTCTTGCTCCTGGTATTGCAACTAGAAATAAGGTTTAATGTCCTTCCAATGACTGTTGGTGAATTTATCTACAGTGTTTCTAATTTTGTCACCTGTACATGTATCCTGGAAAATGGCTTTTGTGAGGGCTGTGTACAGGGAGGTCCACGTGAGAATGTTTTCTTTAATGACATAAGAAGTGTTGTTAAGTATCATTTTGTGGTTCGGCACTTGAGGGGCAGTAGTAATGTGGTTCAGGGCGTCGGGGAGAGTGTTTGATTTACGTCGTACAATGGTAGCTTCAAAGTCATATTCACTGAGCACTATCATCATTTTCTGAATATGAATATTGTGCTCAGCCATAGAGCATAGGTATCGTAAATTTGTATGATAAGTCTCCATTTTGAAGTGCGTATAGTATAAATACTTATGGAAATGGCTATACAAGTACCTAATAGCTCCAAGATTTTCTCCATGGTATTCCAACATGCCTCCTGAATGGAGCATTTTTTGGATGCGAATGCAATGATTGTGCATTGTTTGGAGTGCGGCTCTTCTTGCAGGAGGGCTCTGCCAATTGCATCATTACTCGCATCGCAAGATAATATGATCGGTTAGTCCTCATCAAATTTCTTTAATATGGGGGTTCGTAATATAGCTTGTTTCAAGTTAATAAATATTTTCTCCTGCACGTCCTGCTATTTGAAGGGAACAGAATGTTTCGTTAGCTCGATAAGCGGCTGCACTATTGTTGCATAGTCCTTGATATATTGCCACAGGTATGATGTCATGCCAAGGAATGTACGTAGTTGCTTCAAATTGATTAGGTGTACCTTGTGTTTTATGGCATGGGTGCGACTTAATGAGGGTCAGTGGAAATACCATCAGGGGTAATGATTTGGCCTAAAACTTTTACGATCTGTTCGGCAAAGGTGCATTTGTTAGTGTTGACTTTAATATTGAATAATCTCAATTGCTCAAAAACTTTGTAAATATTATCTAAATGTTCATGAAAAGAGTTGGCCAGGATGAATATGTCATAAATATACGCAATAGCTATTGTCCATCTAAGTGTACCTAAGAGGGTGTTTATAAACATCTCAAAGTATTAAGGGCAGGAAGAAAGGTCCATTAGCATTCCTATATACTGAAATAAACTAACCCCATCAATTGTAAAGGCGAGCTTATGGCGGTCATGTTGCCTAATCGATATGCTATAAAACCCTGTAAAGATATCTTGGCTAGTTATATATTGCGAATTCTGAAGGGTGTTCAAAATATCCTCAGTATTAGGTAAAGGATATTGTACTCTAGTGAGGTATTGGTTTAACTTATGAAAGTCAGTCAAAAATTGTAATCTGCCAGATTTCTTAGAAATGACTAGACTTGGTACAGAATAGAAGGTGTCTGCTGATTCAATAATGTTAGAATGTACCATATCATCAGTTTGGACTAGAATCTCAGCCCTGAATTTAGGACTAATTCCATAAGGCCTGGTTGAAAAGGGCTTGTCGATGGATAATTCTAACTTTTTTTCGAAATTGCGGACCTTGGTTAACTCTAAAATGAAGTCTGTGAATCTATGTTTGTAAGAACTAATAATGTTCGTAATAACTGCTCTTTGCTTGGTAGTAAGTTTAGTGTTGATATGAGGCGACTTAGTGTTTTGTGATTCAAAAGTATCCAAGGTGTTCAATGAGTTTCGACTGTCATGGTAGTATCTGGTGGCAATGGCTCAAAGTGTAATGTCACGTGTAGTAACTTATTAGTATCATGGCCATGGATGAATATAATGCCATATTTTAATATGGGAATGACATCATATTTAGTGATAAAATACACATGTAAGATAATGTCTTGTTGTAGATTGTCAGCCATGAAAAATTTTTGAGAGTAAGTGCACCCTGAAATTCCTAGATTAATAACTGTTTCAAATTTAGGGGGGCACTAATACAGAAGTAGCACCAGCGAAGGTAAGTTGTTCCTGCAAGGGGTGAGTAGTTTGATTGGTAACCAAGGTGGTAGCTATACAGCTTCGAGAATAGCCTGTGTCATGTAATGCAAAGTACGCTTTGCCTCTAATGGATATGCAAATGCATGGTGTCGCTGTTTGTATGCCTACTTGCTGACAATCAACAGAGGATGTGGGGTGCTCTTGTTTACATCACTTGACTTGCTTTGGGTGATGTTTTCAGAAGTTAGTGCCTCGATGATGGGCGTCTGGGCGCTCCGAACTGATCCACTTCATGCTGCAGTGCCTGCTCTTCTGATGCTTGTTGCTGTGATTGTGAATATTGTTGTGATGATGCTTTCTGTTGTGATGATATATGTTATGCTGGTATTGGTTGTCTCTTCCTGTGTTGTCATGTACATGCTAGTTGCTGTGGTTTTGGGCACTTTCCATTTCAGCAGTGAGTTGTCGCCATTCCGTACAATCCTGCTCCTACTACTCGTTCGAACGAGGAGGATGAAGCGACTCAATGGCTATCTAGCCAGATGTGGCCCATTCCCCCAACAGCTGTAGCCTGGTTCTGTGTTGTGGTTACATTGATGCTCACTTGCACTCCCTTCATTAATGTGTGCATTATTACCCGAGGGGTTGGCTCTGAGACTAACCCTGCCATGCTAACTGCATGGCAGGGTTAGAAGACTGTGCAGGTTGAACAGTCTTCTTGTGGTTGCATCGCTCCTCCTGATGTCCACAATGCAAGGGTTTGCAGTTTTTGTACTTGGTGTTATTGACACTGATGCATGCCCTTCTGGCAGGATGGCATAAGGTGATGCTATGCAGCCTTCTTGTCACACTGTCGGCAGCTGTGTTTCCCCCCTCTCCGCGCATTCTTCGAGGCGAGTAGGCAAAAGTGTGCTTATGTGGCCGTGAAAATTGCACTGCGATGTCCTGTTGCTGCATCATGATGTTGGGAGGTAATGGCATTTCACGTGGTCCTGCCATTCCAGTGCTCCCTTATGTGGTCGGAAAGGCTATCAAGTTTTCGATTTTTGTAATTGTGACCTCGTCCTCGCTGATGCTAGCATGTGGTTGTAGCATTGGACAGTGCGGCCTGGTTCAGCATTGTGTACACCCTGAATGCTGCATATTGGTGCTTATAACTCTCAACCGACTAATGCACTACCCATGTATCAACTGGTCATATGTGCATGCAGCTGTTCCTTCTTGATTCTCTGTGCAGTCATTTAGACGACTTTACTGCTGTTGTGTCTCGTCCCTTGCTGATGCCTGCATTTGTATGTGGTGGGTTTTCTAGGAATTGTTTTCCTTCGCAATTTTGTGCTTGGCTGTTTCTTGCTCCTCTTCGACTGCATGTTTAAGTTTCCGGTTGTCCCTCATTCTGATGCCACACTCTCATGGCAATGTGATAGTTTGCGTTTTGTGAACTCAGGCACTTGTGAAATGGGTGCTGATGGTGTGGATTGTACAGCGTTTCTTTGGTTACGAATTTGCCACTCGAAGTAACTTGAATAGCACCCATCACACCAGTAGTCGTTTGTAAATATATTAAAAGACTAGCGCTCCCTTGCTGACAGTTTGTCATGTAGGACATGTGTTTGGACAGCCGGTACAGTAGATGTAACAGTCGCACAGATTTATTTCACCCAATGGCTGTATACAATTGCACAGCTGGGGTTGAACTGGCTGTGAATTGTGCAGTTTATTGCAATGTTTGTGCACACTGACGGCAATGAATCATCTTGTTGTGACAATTGTTTACCAACCAGTTCTGTGCCCTTGCGCACTCTCGATAATAACGACATCACCATGTTTGGCATGTAATAATGTCTGTCCCAGGCCTTTTGAAAGTGTATGCCGGGCACCGGTTGTACACATTTAACTGTACCCATGCTGCTGTGAATTGTATTTCTGGTTAAAGTGGCATACTGGAACATGGCTGATTTGATTTCCACTGACGTTAACTTCTTACACTGTTTACATATTAATTGCTCTATATTGAATTGGAAACTCATGCTGTGCATTCTTAGTGCTGATAATGTGACTTGTGTGGGCTTATGCTGTAGCAATCAGCTATTTTGACCGCTGGGACATGTGTGTGGCAGACCCCGAGCACTGCACAACACAGGAGATGAAGAATAGTGAACGCTCCACCCGGTGACTGGCTGTCCGTGCATTATTGCGCTGTGACAGATGTCCGCTTGATGCAAGCGTAGCTGGCACAAAGTCTATGAATGTTCTGAAATGGCTTTTGAAAAAGTTGCTAAAAGTTTGCTGTTGTCTTTAAAAAGATTTTGAAAAATGTTCCTGTAAAATGCTGCAAAAAGTTTTTTGTTTACTTTTGAAGAAGTTTTAGAAAAAAAATGAATTAAAATTTTTTCTGTAAAAGTAAATGAAGCTGACTGGTATTGCACTGCTGTTAAATTGCTTATAGTGCCTGATGGGAATTATGGGCATATTCTCTATTAGCTGGTTGCATAACTCTTGAAATCGACATGTGTTTGTGTTTATGATTTACTGTTGCACTTATGTTGGCACATCTGGTTTGTTGACTGACTTGTGACGTACAGCTCTGAGTACATGTACACTCAAAATACATACATTGCCCTTGTTACACTTTCAGTGCCGAATGGTTGGGTTTGGTTTGAATTTGTTTTGGACTACAGTTGTACTAAGTTGGTGAAATGCATTGCTAGATCTAATATGTGTGTTGTGGCAAAACTTAATATATCAGTTGACATTGCATTGAAACAGCCCAACACTCTTTGTTGTTTGTCCAAATTAAACCCATACAGTACATCTGTTGACGTAGTGCGATTTTCGTTGGTGCACTGTATGTCCCTTGACGTAACACATAAGCAATACACTTTAGACTTCTGCTTATTGTGTAAACAAAGCTGACATATTCCTGTTGGTATATTTTGAATATTTTGTAATGAAAACTCATAAACAAAATGCAGTAAAATTTTACATCTGGAGACATCTGAAGTGCTGCTACAGTGCTCTGAGCATGTTGTGACACAATTAAAATTTATTTTGCTGAAATGTGTAATATGTGTCTGCTGATCTCAGATTACTCACTAATTGACACATCTGGATGCTGCTGTTCGGCACAGTGCACTATTTCATCGCATTCTTACCCATGCAGATGTTTGCTGTATTGTCTGTTGACCACACAGTTTGTTGAGAAGGCCACTGACATTCGCCACGTCTGTAAGAACCTTCCAAGCCTTTTCATTGCCACCTGCCTACACGTAAGTACAGCCAGTGCGACATGCACGTGTATGAGTACGAATTGAATAGGTGTGCTGTAGTATATGTACTTAGGGTTATGTGTTTATATTTCTTGTTTGGCCCTACTGTGTTTTGTTTATTTTTATTGTTCATTTAAGTGTCCATAAAAAGCTAAAAATTAATTCCCGTAATTTTTCCCTGCTGTCAAAAGTAAATATTTTGTTTGTTTTCATGTTACCACGTGGTCTGGAACATGCCACACCAAGTGCACCAGTGCGACGTCTGTGGATCATGTGTTAAGTTTTGCAATTTAAAATATCGCCAGTACAATGCAGTGTTTGTGTTCTTTATTATTGTTTGAGAGTTTTAATAGTGTTTTATGTTTGCCATGTAATTATGTGTACAAGTATGTTGATATGCGCAGCAGGCAGTAAGGTAAACAAACAGCTCATTTACATGTAGGACACTACTCATGTGTAATATTTACATTAATATTTTCAGAGTTGTTTGTTTTGTTTTTTGCACTGGCCTACATTTCTTTAATTTAAATAGATTTTCAAATTTAACAGTATTACAGACAGTACAAAAACTGGAGAAAGCCAGCATTGTGTTAAGTCGTTTGTGAACGAGGGACACCAGTGACTTAGTGCAATGACCACATGCCGAAAAGCAGCCTAAAACTAACAACTGCAAAGTGTTTTGGTTGTGTTGTAATAAATAAATAATGATTGTGTAATGGAATGTAGAGGAATCCCAGCTCGAGCGGAGTTTTGCATGGGAAAACCACAATGCACCAGTGTGAGGTTAGGGTGCCTTACATGGTAAGTTCATGTTTATGTTTTTATAGATGTTATTTTTCTTTTGATATGCAAATGAGCTTTATTGTATCATGTTTGATGTGTCACGTTTTCATCCAGGGCCACGATCACCCACTTCATTAAATTAATTAATTGTGTTTAATGAAATTTGTTATCACGTGACACGGTGGCAGGAGTTGGAGCCAGCAAGCAGGCAACCAGCCCCCATGTTGGACAGTCGCTTCTTGTGTGCCACGTGAGACTGACATATGTCGATATCCTCCCCGGGCACTTCATCACTTTGTTCGAATCATGTAGTTTTTTATTGTAACATAACTCAGGAACATGTTTATCTTTCTTTGGCCCGGGGAGTGAGCCATCTCTCAGCCCGGTCCATTTGTACATGGCCGCTACTTAAATACTTTTATTTTCATGTAGGCACTTAGCCACCTTTTTCATCTGTAGAGTGCACCCTGCAAAAATGAGACAAATTTGTATGTACTTCTTTGGAAGGGGAACTGCAATAAATAAGCAGATCAAGTGAACTGGCATATTATTATTATTATTATTATTATTTATTTCACCATCGACTTCATGGCCGTTTCAAAGGTAACTCGTATTTTTCTTTAAGGCATAAGGTGGCCTATAACAGCCCGGGAGTGAGTATGAGCATACAGAGGTAGTTCAGATAACCTTCACTAGCCCAGAGACTTGGATATCTCAAGGATGTACTTTCTGCAATCTATACCAGTTACGACATCGGTCATAAAGGGGGGCACTGAAGGCTGTCGGCCACACGACCTCATCTGTACTTGTGCTCTCTGCTGAGAGTACTGGTGCCCACCCAGAAAAACTATGGTAGTATTTTCGTACCCCGTCCATATAACCTTTCTTCTCGATGGTCCAGCTACCTACCGAACGTCACAACCTATTTGGGCAAGCCACTTTACATCCAGGAAATGGATATCATCTGCACTTTGATGTTTGATTCGCCTCATGATGGGCGACACTTGACATGGCACGTCCCCAGAGATAATGAACTGTTGATTGTGCCTGGCACCATGTTCGGTAGAGAATGATGATGACGGGAGTCGTATGGCTGACAATCTACAACGATCTCTGGAACTGCAGACTATTTGATAACTGTCTAGTTTGCTGATTAATTATTATGAAAATTCTGAAAAACCCTTTACTAAGGGACGGAGTTGTTTACCACTTCGCACGCCGATGCTAACACTGAAGTTACTCTGCTAGTGGGAGGCAGGCCCCGTAAAAGCAATACTTTAACACCAAAAGTGCACTGATAAATAGTACTGCATTAGGGCATAGTGCCCAATAATACCCAGGAGAGTATTGAACAATAAAAATCGCCTATTCATTATTTGGCATGTTTATTGGTTGTTAGGGTACAGAACAATGTCACTCTCCAAAATAACGAGTACCCTAATTAAGCGACCTGGCATTCGTGGCCTGCCGGTGGCTCATGCTGTGAGGTAAGGCGAGCGCCTTAAGAATGCTAATGTGAAATACATGTGGCTGCATGGATGTAGTCTTGGAATGCTACCTCAGGAGCAGGTCGTTATACTATTGCGATTAAATAATCAGTCTAAGTTGAATTGCCAAGGGGGATAAATGCGGGAGTTTTCCACCCGTCCTGCCAGATGGTACAAGTGCTGAAGTCGATCTGATTTAAGATGGCCACATCTTCGTCGAAGTGGGAGTGGCTGCCACCAAATGCAATACATGAAAAAAAAAGTAACTTTAAAAATAACATGATTATACGTATGAACTCTGCACATCATTATAATGACTGATTATAAACACAATGAATGAATACCTGTGAATGTCGGAGCCCCTGATATGGCTGAGAATGTGACGTCACAAGTATGCCACCACACTTGAAGGATTATATTAAATGAAATGAGGCATCACATGGCTGATTATCGAAAGAAGAATACATTTTCTTTCTTAAAACTAACATATGATAGCCTGATTAGTGAACTAGGGCGAATAACGGTATTATGTATTTGAATTTCACTCATGTCATATCAGATGCATTTCTCTTTTGTGGGTGGGGTTTAGCCCATGATATCTGCGGATTTCGTGCAATTCCCTATGGAAAAGCGGGCGACTTCCCTAGTTAACTATGGTGAAACACTAGGCAAAATCCACTTTTTCGCCTTTCATTAATTACTGCTGCTAGGAAGCTGCTCGCCATGTTGCACTTGCATCGTGAATATTATTCCCCACCTTTCCAACTGTCTTTGGGCCACGTAGCACACCGGGTTCGGTCAAAAGGCCCGCCGATGGCACACACATCGGAAAGGTGTAGGATATCGTGGTGCCGCTTATCCCCATGTTCCCTCCAATGGCTGTTCTGTCTAGTGGTCGTGACTTCACTGGAAATACCATTTTAGGCCACAATAAATTTATTACAACAGTTTCCTCTTGTAATAAATTAATAATATGGTGGCCCTCTGCCCACAGGTTGGAGGGTGGCAATAAAAGTGTAAGCACGCCATTCTTCCATTCTTGTCAAACTGCACTATGACCGAGAGATAGTGTTGATCAGTTGGGTGTTGCTGTTGTTGTTCATGTGTTTGTGGTGGTTCAAATGGGTACAAGGGATAAATGGATGTCTGGAACATGCCAACATGCTGCACACATCAGTTAACACATCCGTGTATTCCATGGCTATTTCTGACATAATTATAACGATTGCACAGTTTTGAAGTTCTCTCTCCAACTGAGGTTCGCCATCTGTGTTACAATATGCATTTTCGCGATGTGTTCATTTCGCTGTGAATGCTGATGACCAGACTGTTATCAATTCAACCACGAAAATATGCCTATGGGCTGAAACAAAGCATCCCTTCGGCCATATGCTGTGTGTGGACGAAGCTTCGCATTGGGAGGTCCCTTACCAGCTGCTTTAGAAAGCCACCTGTCGCCACAAGTCACTGAAGATAGTTTCAAGTATAGCTGTACAGATAATGCTTTGTAATCAGCTTTGGGGAATGGACCATACCTACATGCAGTTGCCTGGGAATGAGAGGTCTATTATTATCTAATTAAAATGGTAATACGTAAATTATAAATTTAATAGAGGCTGAGCAGTCCCTTCAGGACTGTTCAAATTAGTCTACTGGAATAGACTGGTGAGGCTGCACAAGTGCTATTATGTTCGGCATGGTAGTGCATTACACACAGGGCTAAGGGGGCCAATGTGCTAGAAGCGATTTAGCTCGCTTGTAGCAATGGCTCTCCTCGATATTATAGTCCCCAAGGACACTTGGTGGACTGGTATGTTCCACATTAGAGTCGTAGAAATGTTGAGCCTGTTTATGAACGACTTCTTGTAGCATTTCTTGTTTCAGTTCTGCATGCAAGCATCTAATAGGGACATAACGGGGTGCATTTGCTGCCATTCTACTGCATCTGTTTTGCACCACTTGCAAAGACTTTAGGTAAGTATTAGCACAGTAGGCCCACGCAGAGGCTGCATATGTGAGAATGGGTCGGATCCTAGTTTTATATAAACGAATCCCATTTTCTGTGACAAGCTTGAATCGCGGTTAAGAAGGGGATAAGAGCTGACCTGCAGCCATAAGCGAGTTTCTGCTTGGCCTCCGCATGGCATTGCATGACAGCTTTCTATCCAAAGAGAGGCCTAGGTTTTTAACATCAGTTTTAAAAGGAATGTTGTCTCCAAAGAGTGTTAATTGGGAGAGATTAGGAATATTGTGGTTGCACGAGAAGAATAGTGCCTCCGATTTACCCACATAAATTTTAATTCTCCACAGGTGAAAATAAGTTTCTAGCTGAGTGAGCTGTGCCTGGGCGAGCTGAATGGCTATTTCAGCTCTATGGGATCTAGTGTAGACGACCGTGTCATTTGCATAAATACCTAAATTAATATTCCTGGTAAGGGGATGCGGGATATCATGGGTATAGATATTATATAGGACTGGTCCTAGAATGGTGCACTGGGCGACTCCGGCCCTCATGTTTTTCTTATCTGACCTTGCAGCCTCTAAAGAGACAGAGACAGAGTGTTTATCTAAATAGGAGTCTAAGAGATTAATATAACAATATGGGATGTTGATTTCGTATAGCTTGAAAATTAGCCCTGCATGGAAAACCCTATCAAAGTCCTTTTCCACGTCCAAAAATACTGCGACCATGTAATTTATCCAAATAAATGTGGTGGTGATATGCTCAGACAACATAACCAGTTGGTGGACAGTTGAGTGATTTTTTTCTGAAGCCAAATTGCTCGTTAGGAAACAAATTAGATGTGCGAATATGATTTTTAATGTGGCACAATAGGATTCGTTCATGAATCTTAGAGGGTGAGCTGAGAAGACTGGTAGGTCGATAGTTCTGCAATAGGGTCTGGTATTTGCTTGGTTTAGGAAAAACAATTATAGTGGCACATTTCCATAGCAAGGGAAAATGAGCCAGATTAAAAATATATTTGTGCACATGGCTATAGACTTAAATATGCTGTCAGACAGCTGTTTAAGAACTATAGCCTGCAGGGAATCACACACGGATTTTTTACAGGGCTTCATTCATTTAATGATATTTTTGATCTTGTTGGCATGCATGGGGTAAGGTTCAGCCACTGTAGGCTGCTGATGGCGCACTCGGAGGTCCCTATAAATATGAGCCACAATATGAGCCACAAATACTGGATTAGCAGGAAAAGCATTTAGCTGGAAAGCTAACTCTAACTGATTGGCCATACCCTCAGCCTTCTACTGGGGCGTATATGCCATGTCTGCATTGTCTTGGAGAGGCAGATTTGGGTCACGCTTCTTAGTAAATGGTATAGTCATGTGTCACAAATTATTATCTTGGGTGCATAGTTGGGATAATAATTTAAGATTCCAACTATTAGACTGCCAGGCAGTGATTTCAGAATTAATTTTCTCTCTAAGTTCATTTATCTGGGTTTCTATTTGCCTTGTTCTGATACGAGAATAGCATCTGTGCAGCTTATTTTTGTGTGAGATCAATTCCCTGATGTGTTCAGGAAGTGTATCTGTGCTAATCTGCTGAGTTTTTTTGTGTCAAACTTACTAATTCCCGACTGTATTAACTCTGTGTCATTTTCGACAGCAGAGTCTAATTCATCGGGAGTGCTAATAGGAGCTGGTAGGTTAATTTTTTGTCCAGGTTATCCCTAAAGAAACGCCTGTTCGCATGCGTATAATATTTAATGTTTCGCAGTTACCGTTGAGTTTGTGTGTTTGATGTTATATTTGTTAAAGTAGAGATGTGATATATATTATAAATGTTAATATTTTATGTGACTGTGTTTGAAGTGTAACCAACCTAATATTGTGTTTATTCATATTTTTGTTTAGAAAACATGCTATTCTTCATGGCGTTTTTTCTTTCAGTTCAAATGAAATCAGCACACTGCTGAAGTTGAATATTTAGGTTTATATAAGGTGTTTGTAGTTTGTTTAGATTCGCATACATCTAACAATATTTGTGTTGCATGTCATGTCATAAGCATTTATATCACAACTCATCATTGCACCCTTCGACAGATAATTAAGCAAGGCTCTTTTGTGTTCCATTGCAAATGCCCCTCCAAAATATGAAGTAAAAATCTTAAGAACTTCAATAAAAATGTATTTTTGGACTGTTTTAATGGAAATAAAAGTGTTTTATCTTATGTGAAAAGTTAAGCCAGAAGCACCCTTAGAAAGCATCCTTTCTCCATTCTATGTGTCATTAAAGTTATTGTGCAATATTATTTAAAGAAGAAACCATATCTGAAATATTTGAGTGTCATCAAAACAAAGCCAGAATATTCATGTCTTAAACAGTTTCTTTCACATTCATGCAAGAAGGTCTAATTTATAAGGCATGTAGCTGAAATAATATCCTGCATGCTTCATCTCAACATATGTACACCCAAACACAAATGCCATTTTCTTTTAATTCAATTTGTTGTTTAAATCACAGTAATTTGCAATCGACACAATTTTCCACCAACAATGATAAACCAAAACGTATTTTTTTGGCACTTCCAAAATGATAGCCATGTTGCTCGTTAGCTACAAGTGTCGACTGCGCATGCGCAGCGAAAGCAATTGCATTTGTGCCGAAGTATCTGCATGGAAACAAATTTCTCTCCTTTTAGCATCTGCGCGTAACTATTTGCACCTCTGTTTTTTTCATATTTTGTTCAATTTTGATGCAGAGCCAGTGCAGATTTTGAATTATACCCATAGAAACGTGTATTTAATCGGCCCCCATGGGCAGCTTAGTACGAGATGGCAAAGCGCATCTGCTGGGGGTGGCCCAATAATCAAGGCGGGGAGGAGGTTCTCAAGGTGCTGAAAAATGTGAAGTATAATGATTCTGCAAACTGCGGATGAGTGATGAATATATTGGTATGCATTGGACCTTGGAAGTGCCACCGGTGTTGCCCTTCACTCCTGGGCCAGCGGATTCGCCAACACCACTAGTAGGTCCTGGATATCTCGTGTTTCCCATGCCGACAGACTATTTTGGTGGCTAGGGAAGAGGTGGCTCCCCGAAGACCTTTCCCCGCCTCACTCATGGGTTGGAGTTTCTGGTACCGGCCGCGCAGAACAGTGAGGGTGGAGTAGGTGCAATGGCTGAGCTGTCCGGTTTTACGACACACTCGAAGAGAATAAGGGGGCCCTGCTTCCAGCAACTGCTGTCAATGCCACGGTAGTGGTTCTTCTGCATGGCTGTATTGTCAGTAGCTCAACTTCAAGGATGCCTGCACCCACACAATGACTGGCATCGGCACGGGGGCTGTTCTATCCCCCTCACTACATACCAACTGCAATCTAATTTCCTTTTACCCGCATCAAACCAACATAAATCTTTGTTCTAAATCTAACAAATACCCTACTTTATCCAGGCCTATTCCAGTTAAAAGGAATTATTGAATTATTTTATCCTCTGTGACTGCCACATAGATTTCCCACGGTCCTCTTAGCTTTGCCTGGTTTCCTATGCTTTTCCATCTAGGGCCTTCTTCTTTCGGGGTATGCACATGGCTACAATTGCGGCAATGGCACTATAACCCTGCTTAGCCGCGATGCATGCATCCATTATAATAATTAAACCTGACCTAAGGTGTATAGGGCTTGTCCTAAGATGCGTCCCATTCTCCAACCGATTTAGTTACTAACATGCATGCCAGAGGGCTCACAGTACTGTGTAAGTGCTCACACTGGCAATGCAGGATTTGGGGGCTCGCCAAAAAAAAAAAAAAGGATTTGTTTATTTCCATTAAAAAGTGATGCTTCCCTGGCTGCTAGTATACTGTAAACAAACAACATTATTTGATTATTCATACAGTTTCATTTATAATCTCTTTTTTACATTCATCCACAACATTTTGCTAAGTAAGTATAGCAAATTCGTTATCTTTCACTACATTAATGTCACTTTATTCGTTTTATCTTTGTTATCATATGGTAATACTGCAGGATGGAGAATGACAAACATAATATACTAATATCTTATTATTCCATATTGATTTGTTAAGTTTTCATAGCACACTCCTATGCACTGGTAATATGGGCTGGTTTCATTTTTTTATATTAATACTCGAACTTTCATCCTTCTGCACTTCAACCCCTGATGTTACCATTGAGCCACTGACACATTTTCTTTGTGACTTTATATGTTACTAGTACTATATACACTTCTCGTAAAATATTATTTGAATTGAAATTCTTTTTAAGTGTATTAATATCACGCCTCGTAAGAATCTATTTTCAGAGATGGCATTTGCTTGACACAGAAATAGAAAGGCATTGTTGTAGCGAAAAACTTATATATATTATTCAGCTATTAGGTATATTTCCTTTGTATTATTATCCACAGAACGTTTCGTCCTATAAGACGGGCATATGTTTGAATACTGATTGCCATAATCAGCCCTAAATGTAATTTTTATGTTTGTGAACTTTATCTACCATTCACTGGCATGTAATACTAACGAAAATGAAGTATTTTATGTTTACCCTGTTTCTCTTTGACTTTAATACTTCGTTAGTCCTACCCTCAGTCTGGACTAAAAGTTAGGCAGTACTAAAGCAAAATGATCTTCGGACTAGAAATAATAATGTGCTCTAAATACGAAAAATTTTGGTCGGAGTATGATGCTTCCTTAGTGCTAACTAAATTGACTAAGAATAAGGCCCATTCGTGCTATAAAATATTTTGGCTAATGAACCTAATATGGTAAGCCTTATTTGAAATATTATAGTATTCAAAAGGACTATTGGCAATTTACAGACCATCTTTTTAAGCTTACAGTCTCGTATATAAATTCGAATGAGAATCTGTTATCTAGAATTCTTATTTTGAATATATACGCATATAAACCGAATCTAATGGTGTACAATTTTTGGGTTAAACACAATATTATTAAATAAAAAAATAAAATAAAGTTTGTATAGTTTTTATTAAAGTTCGGAAAGAGTTCTCATTTGTCGATAATACATTGAGGAAAATTGCTGAATTTTTTTTTTCAAAGACTGTGGACTTGGATCTTAGACTAATGATGAAGTAGACTGATCTCGCTGGCTGTACACAATCAATCTCTTTGTCCCAATATTGAACTTCTTTTCTGTCTATACAGCTATCAAAAATTGCGTGGAATTGGTTTCAGGTTAGAAGATTGTTCAGTTAAGAAGCGTTTACTAACATTTTTCATACTTCCTGTAACCATTTTAAGTTGCGTTTTGATTGTATTTACGTTTGTAAGGGTATTTTATTTATATAATAGTGCTTGTAATTTAAAAATAAAGATATAAACAAACACTTTCATTATTGTTGACATCTCTTTGACATTTGTGTTCCCTTGTTTTTTAGTTCATTGTTTGTTACATTCACAGAAGGTGATTAAGCAGTCTACCTCATCTTTAATCTATGACCGGGACCTGCCGAACTGGCGACTGGTTGGCTGACGAGTTTTTCAAGGTCAATTTTGCGGTTGTCCTGTATTGTGTGGTGTAATGTTGATTTTTAAGAGGCTGTCGGGCGTAGTACTGAACGGGCAGGGACTTCGTAAGGTTTTGAATCGTTCGTTCAGTATCACGACCTTAAGAATGGGCATTAAAGTAAGTGTATTTCTGTTTTGGTAGAACTAGTAATTATTTTTGAATAGAACACACCTAAATATTGCTGAGTTGCCGGAAAGGTCAAATTGTTTTTATCTCTATAATCATTAGCCTATTGTAATAACCTGTGTTTGTATTAATAATTGTAAAAAATTCAAGTTAAAGCAGGACATAGTCTTCTTTTTAAAAAAAAATCAGTTAAAATATAACAGAATAGACCAGAGAATTACGAAAATATTACCTTAATGCCGGAATCGCATAGCCCCGGCCACGGTCTGAGGCCGTGCCTCGATATAAAGAATACTCTCTCGAGAGCACTCTTTCGCACAAACCGTTGAGAGTATTGCTTCGTGCTCACGCCAAAAGACGGGAAATAATGCTAAGCTAAAATCACGGTTATAGCTGTTGTAAATTATGTGTTTTCAAAATAATTCGCAAATAATTGTAGCACTACCGGAACAATCATTAGCGCATAAAATACTATTATTTTTGTTTTATATTTTCCAGCATGTTGCAGAAAAGTGACAAAAAAAAAAGATGTCGGAAATCTATATTTATATTGTAAATAGGCGTACATTTTGCGTGTGTTAATTATATTCCTAGTCAAATGCAACGTGGTTTTGGCCCTGATAGACTATTAATGGAAGTTATGTTGGAGAAATTTGTGCCAATGAAAAGGTTACGGACTGGGGGAGATCCGCCATATTATGTATAGGAGATTTTGAAAATGAAGTGCAGAAAATTACGGGTAGGGAGCTTTAAAGGAAGATCACACAGGCAAAGAATGTATTTCTGGGGAACATGGTGGAAGAAGGAAAAGGTAAGGAATGGGGGAAATTGTTTAGGTATGTTAGGCGGTTAAGGGAAGGAGTGGAAGGGACCCCTCTGCTAATAGGAAGGGATGGTAAGCATGCAACAAATGACCAAGAAAATTCGGAGATGCTGCAAGGACAGTACTTGTCAGTGTTTGAGGCAAAGGAGGGTTGGAGTAGGGGGACAAACAAGGCTCTGGGGGAGTTTAGTTAGTTTAATATGAGGGAGTGGGAGATAGAAAAGGTAATTAGGGGTTTGGAGAGCAGTAAGGCAGGGCGACCATACGGGATAGGAAACGCAGCACTAAAGTTTGGTGGCAAGGAGTTGGCGAAATATTTAGAAGTGATGTTTAAAAAGTCCTTAGAAGAGGGTAAGTTACCACAAGATTGGAAGGATGCTATGGTGGTACCTATACACAAGCAGGGAGAGGATAGGGGGAGGCCTGGCAGCTACAGACCGGTGAGTCTCACATCAAGTACAGGAAAAGTAATGGAGAGGCTGGTGGTGCAGTATGTGGTGAGGGTTATGAACAATAGGAATTGGTTAGGAGTCCCAGCATGGTTTCAGGAGGGGTTACTCATGTGAGACTCAGCTGGCTGGGTTATTAGAGGATCTGGTGCAGGTAGTTGATGAGGGGAAGCAGGTGGATGCCTGCTTCATAGATTTTGAGAAGGCATTTGATACGGTGCCCCATGGAACATTGACGAGGAAAGTGGAGGTGCTGATACCAGACAGGAGGGTAGTGGAATGGATAGGGGACTTTCTCAGGAGGCGTAGGCAGAGGGTGAAAGTGGGGGAGGCAATATTAGAGGAAGAGGAAGTTACGTCAGGGGTACCGCAGGGAAGCGTGCTGTGTCCTTTGTTATTTACCATAATGGTAAATGACATGGGTTTGGGGATTAGAGGAAAAATCAGATTATTTGCAGATGATTGTGTTGTATATGTTGCGGTGGGAGAGGGGGGCGGAAATTTGCAGGCGGACATTTATAAGATATGGTTGTGGACCAGAAAAAATAAAATGAAGATAAATGTAAGAAAAACTAAGGTAGTGAGGTTCACAAAGAAGAAGATAAGCAGGGACATGTACAGATGGGAGGGACAAGATATAGAAGTAGTATCAGAATATAAGTGTCTAGGGATTGTACTGCAGGGAGGCCTCAGGTGGAAAAAACAGGTAGAGAGGATGGTAGCAAAGGGAAGAAGGGCTCTGGGAATGCTGGGAAGGGTGCTGAATGGAGTCATCTGTGAGGTGAAGGAGAAGGCGTATGGTACGGCCACTGTTAGAATATGCTGTAGCAGTATGGGACCCGTAGGTGGAGGTGCGAGAACTGGAAAAGGTGCAGAGAAAGGCAGGAAAAATGGGTGAAGGGTAGGTGCAGAAGGCAGGGGCAAGATGGCGAGGAAGAAGGGAACTATAGGCTATCAGTGATGAAAGAAATGGGGTGGAGCTTACTGAGGGACAGGACAGTTGAACGGTTAGTCAGGATGGGGAATGAAGGAGGATGGTAAGGGCTACACTGCAAGCTTAGTAAGGGGGTGTTTAGAGGAAGAGGAAACAACAATGAGAAGCTTCAGAGGGTGTGGAGGAGAACGGAGCTGGGTAGGCAGTCCATGCTTGTGAGGGAGTGGAATGTGTTGAGGGAGGAATTGGTATCTGTGAGAGGGGTTGGTAAATTCAGGGAGTGGAAAAGGAGTTTGTTGGGTGAAGGAGAGTTGAGAGAGCTCGCCACTGGGCGGTAGCCTAATTGCGAGTATATGTATATATGATATACGTACTATAACCTTCAAACATGAAATGTAAACTAATATGGCGCCTTCAAGAGTGTGTCAGTGAACATACAACTTTGTGTTCTCGCTTGCTCTTTTACTCTCTGACGAATTGAAACGACCAGATAGTTCTCTTTCTCTGATGTCATAATGATGGTGTGAGAGCGAGAGTACAAGCGATCTCTCTGGGCCAACTTAGACATGGTCTAAGGGCCAGTTTCATCATGCAGGATAACAATTTATCAAGATTAACTGACAATCTCGATTATCTGTATTTTGTGTTTCACCATGAACATTAATCTCGATTTTTTCCTTAGTATCTAGATAAAATAATAACCCACCATTGTTGGTGGTTTGTCACATTATCGGGATAAAACTGTAAAACATAAACAAATGCTCTGGGAAGTTGAGGCAAGGGCAAAGTTATTTCGTTAAGAATAAAGTGAAAATTGCTCAGGCAATTACAATTTAATTTTTGATGAGGAAAGTGATGACAAGAATTTTATTGTTCGTCGTTTCCAATGTTAACGTGAGAAAATAAATTATTTAGAACTTTATGAGGAGGATTTTAAAGTACACTTTTTCGTTAGGGCCTACATCAAACACACGATTGATTGTTTAAGTCAAACACATGACTGTGTTGTTTTATTTTTTCTGCGTTACTACAATTATTCTGCATTAACATTCGGTATGAAGGTAATTCTTAAGAATAGGGGCTTTTCTGAAGAAGAAGAAAATCTCTGAATTTGGTACAATTCCACTCTACTAATTGCACACAAAACACGAATTTACTAGGGACATCAACATTTAACCAATAGAAACCCCAAAAACAATAGTGGGGAGGGCTATGAAGATCAGGGAATTTGTGGGTTAAAATGGGTGAAAAATTTGTAAATAATGTAATATTTTTTCAAGAAAATATATTAAATTGCAAAAACACTGAACCAAACATTAACTAAATAGACAAGATTACCATACAAGCTACAAATATGGCAGTGGGGAGGGCTATGAAGATCAGGGAAATTATGGGGTTAAAAAAATTTGAAAAATTTACATTTTCATTATAAACATTTACCCCTCAATTTCCCTCCAGTTCATAGTCCTCCCCACTATCATATTTCTAAATTGTATTGGTAACATTGTCAATTTAGGTAATGTTTAATCAATCTTTTTGCAATTAATAGATAATTTTGAGTTTAATCTCTTTGCAACTAAACATGTTTTCATGAGACAATATTACGTTATTACAATTAGTACAAAAATGTGTAAAATTTCAACACATTATTTCTCAGTGCAAATACTAGACTACACATTACAATCATTTATGGGGAAACTCCAAGCTTCGCTGATACGTGACGGTTTGTGCCAGCACCTGAAAAAAATTGCAGGCGCGCTGTGAATCACTGTTTTCGGGTATTTACTCTGCTGGTGCTGAGACTCTGGCTCGGTGTATCATGTTTGATTAAGCTTCTACAGTAATTTTCCTTGCAAGGGGGCTATGCTTGAAAATCATTTGTGGGGAACCTCCAAGCTTCGCTGATTCGTGAGGCTTCGCGTCGCCGTGTAAAAAAATTGTCGGCGTGCCTTGAATCACTGTTTTGGGGATTTACTCCCGTACTAGCGCTGGGACTCTGGTTCAGTGCATAATTTTTGACTACGCTGATAGTCTTTTTGCAATTTAACATATATTTGTGAATAAATATATTATGTAGGCCTACATATGTTTCACTCATTTTACCCTATTATTTCCCTGATCTTCACAGTCCTCCCCGCAATCATTTGTGTGGTTTCTATTGGTCAAATGTTGATGTCCCTAGTAAATTTGTGTATTGTGTAATTAGTAGAGTGGAAATTTACCACTTTCTGAGATTATTTTATTTTCGAGAAATGCCCCTATTCTTAAGAATTACCTAAATTATTACATTACTCATCCAATACATAGTACTATGTTGCCAAATAGGGTACATACTGTATGTACCCTATGTGGCTACTTTCCTTACAAATATAATTTAAATAACTCAGAATATGTATATATATATTAGCACACACGCACTTATATTTTAGTACGATTATTGGATTTAACACTTCTACTTGAATGAATTGCATTAAAAACTCTTTCATGCACTGTTCGAAACACTACGACCGTTATCATCCACCATTAGTTCTGATAATTTCCACAATGCACTGTGACGAGTCAAAAATGCTACTGCTGTAAAACCATTGGTCACCGAATAATATGGTGATGCACATGCCACTTGTGCCAATAAAGACATATCGTGGAGGTGCTGGTGGCGAGACGTAACACTTATATTACACCACTGCCGTGCTGATGCAATTTGCTGATCTGCGTCGTCCTCGGAACTTGAGCTGCTGCTTTCAGATGGAATTTCACCACCAGGTGCAGTAAAGTGGGGTTGCAGCCCGAGTATAGTCTGGTATACATCTTTTGCGCACAAGGCTTATGTCTGAGGTAACTTGGGCAAGACAGGGATGGTGTTAAACCAGGCAACTGTAGTTCCTTAAGAGTAGGCAGAATAAAACACCCTACAACTTGCGCATTGTTACACCAATAAACTACAAGCTGCTAGAATACATCACAGTTATGGAAGAAATAACTAAAATAACTATTGTGGTAGTGGAGAAAAACACTGGCGCTCAATACATAATAGCTGTAGAACAAGCACCACAGATACCAAGTGCTACAACCAAAACACCAGCTTTGCTTACAAATACCAGTCAAGCCTCTGCAGTTCAGGGCATGGACATCCCTGAAATGCCGCATTGTGTGCAAATGTTAATGCAGCAGATAAAACACATTCAAAAAGTATTAAGTGAACAAATCAAACAGTCAACAATTGCTACGACAGATGACTTTACTGACTGACTGGGTTGACTGGAAAATAAATGAGGTATAACAAAAGAGGTTTCTTCTATAGCTAAAGAGATAACAAACACACGGGAAAATGTAATACAAAATTCTGCACACATCAGTGAAATGGATCTGAACATACAAACATAGGAAAAATGACCTGCGCAAGTTACAGATGCCAGCTATTTGAATGACTTAGTGGGACAGAGCGAGTCGTTAAATCACCATCTAGAGAATAGGTTAGGTCAGATGGAAAAGACTAATCACGTAGCGATTGGGAAAGTCAATACACAGTTTACTGAAGTTGGAGAGAAGGTTGACGGATTAAGTCAGGGATTGATTCATTGAATAACCTATGATTAGCACCACATACCACAGGTAATGGGAATCCACATTCTGACGAAGAGACTGTTTCCACGTTAGATTCATCTTTGCAGACTGCATGTGTACCGAATGATAACACTCAATTTCCCGTAAACAAGACGTAGTTTGTTTTAGAGAAGGTTTTCCTAGCGTATGATCATATTGAAAAGCCCTGAAAGGTCAAATGCTAATTGAGACGGTGACAAACTAGTTCAGTCAGACCTCTGCCACTATACCAAGGTCAGCCACACATCTTCCGTCAACAGCCTCACAGGCCATACCAAGGGCCTAGAATCAATAATTTCCAGTGGCATTATTCTCCACAATATTAGATCCCTGGATAGGATTACTATTTAGGTGGATGCTTGTGTAGAGGGCAAAAGTACTATTCGAGCAGGCGATGTAGAGGATACAGGGGAGGTAGGAACCCCCCGACGATAATGATAGGTATCGATCAGGAGGAGAACCCAGAGAACACCAGTTCCACCCCAGTCCCCTGCTCAAGAGCTGTACCAGCAAGGACATTCCAGGAATGACAATAATAATTTCAGACGCCAGCCTAATTCTACTGACACTACAATAGTAGAAGCTAACCCACCGGTACAAGCCAGCAGGCAAGACCAAAAGCCGCATGTACAAGGAAACCTAGGGAATGGTTACACAGCTCCATCGCGGCATGGCTACTTTGCCAGACAAGAGCTGTTATGTCCCAGAGTGCTGGCATTCTTCCCCGCACTTCCAGATGGTAACTGGCTAAGCCAAATGCAAAATCTCACTGCTATCCAGAACAACAGTAAATTAAACAATTAAGAGTTGATGATGTTAGGACCCAATTACTGACTCTCAATACAGTTAACACTACCACGGGGTCTGACACTGAGCCAATTAAATTAAGTGAGGTTATGCAAGAATTTGGAGAGTTAGTTGGTGATAGGTAACACCATAATCATTGGAGATACCGACAGAGAATTTTTGTTACAAGTACCTAGTGAAGAAATAATCAATTGTCACGAAATGTTATGTCCAAAGTTATTGCTAGACGTGTGTGGAATTAGAGTACCGTGTCTACTGGGCAATGGAGCGGAAATTGTTGTATTTCGGCGAACATGGTAAATTATATTTAAGTTTCAAGACATAAATTACCCTCCGTACCGGTACCACCATTAAAGATAATCTGAGCAAGTCCAGTCATAAGTCAAAAAGTGCTTCTCGCCGTGAATGGTTTGGGGATACCTAAAGAAGTACTGGCATTGGTTATTAAGGGTCTTACAACATCCCTTACCTTAGGAGTGGAATTTCTTACCCAGCACAAAATCAATTTGATTTTTGGTGGCTGGATGGTAATTGCTCTTGACGGTGTGACTTGACACAGTAACATCTCCTGAATGTTGGAAAAGTTCTGACCGTTTCGTAAGCTTATTAAGAAGGGACCTATGTCAGGTAAGCAGACCTGTTAATGCAATTGTCTACATTTATGACTGACACAATATCGCTCAATTGTAATTGTAAATAGCTGTTTTAAAACACTGATGTCGCGTCCCTGTATTGTGAATACTGCTTTACGTTTAGAAAATGAATGCTCACAGTCTCCAGTTATATTCTGGAGAAACTAACTACAGGCTTTCCGTTAACACGTGTTCATGTTTGTGTTAAAATATCTACTGTTTGCATTATAGATAAGTGTTTGACAGAAGATGTTTCAGTTTTAATGGAAATTGAAAGAGAAATGTAACTTAAACGGACAGTCTTTTAGTATTTATCTATTGCATTGTGGGCACCCAAAAAAATGATTTGAAATAGCTGTGTAAACCAACGTAGAAAATGTAACAGCTTGTGTTGTTAAGAGTTAAGCGGGACTGATCAATCTTGAGACTCTCTGTTTCTTGCCAAAACATGACAGACCATAAATAATAACTTCTTAAATATTTGTGCAATTTTAAAGCTTTGCTACTTTCACTATTTTCGTAGTAGTAATCATTGGAGAAAATTACTAATTCCTTCACGCGAACAATTACAAAGATGGTTATTTCAGCAGCAGACCAACAATATAGAATTTTAAAAAGTTAAGCTATGCACTTATCATGTACGACCATAAAACGTGACTTGTAATTTTACTTCACAATCATGAAATGGCACAAATGTATTTACTATCTGAAGTTTTTTTTTAAATTATTAATTGAAATATGCAAATCAAGTGGTGTTCTAGAAACTAGAATTGAGATTTGGCATATTAATGCTTAATTCCCTGTGTCGTACTTGTAATTCTATCATGGTTGAGCCAGTTGTTAGTGTTTTATTTAAAATATTGATGTAATTTTTAATTTTTCTTTCTACTTCAGACATTTTCCTCTGTAGTTTTTTGTGTAGTTTCATAGTTTAATGTTGTCACGAGGCACGTTACAAAGAAATATTTCCCATTGTAGGGAGGACAGGCGACAGCAATGAGTCAAATAAGCAGACACACTGGATGTCGTTATCCTTCTGGAAGTGCAAAACGGAAAGCGAAGGAAGAAAAAGAAAGAAGAGATCAAATTGTGATGTTAAAAACTTTTAAAATGACTGAATATTTTAATGTTCCGAGGACAATTACAGTGCTAAAAAGTCTGAATCTGAAAATATTGAAACATTTACAACTAGTTATACTATAGGAATGATAGGAATTGAATAAAATATCGAAACACCTATGACTAGTGTGAGAAAAGGTAAGGAAGCTGCAACAACCAGCATTTAGTGGATGTGAAATTACGGTCAGTGTCAATAAAGGCAAGAGACAGCAATCGGAATGCAGTGAATGTGAAGCCACAACCAGTGTTGCAGAAAGCAAGATACAACCACCTACATCTAGTGAATTTGAACCCGCAACCAGTGTGACAGAAAGCAAGATACAACCACCTGCATCTAGTGAATTTGAAGCCGCAACCAGTATCGCAAAATGCAAGAGACAGCAACCGGAATTCAGTGAATGTGAAATGACTAGTGAGGCAAAAGACAAAATATCGAATGAAATGAACAAGTACTCTAATGACCTCGGTAAATGGTCAAACAATGTAAATGATCGTGATTACTGGCTGAACAAAGGCAGTGACGACTGTCAACATACTAATAGTGACTTTTATCCCTCAACAAAATTGTACAACAATGAAAAGAAACCCTGCCATTGTCAGAAATCTTATTTTACATTGCTTCATAAAACCTATGAATCAACAATATGCAAGAAATTGGTTATGTTATTCAGAAAGTAAAGGAAGCTTTTTTTGTTTCCCATGTAAACTTATGAATTCAGGATGTCCATCAAAATTTACAGAAGAGTTTAATGATTGGAAATATGCCTGCAATATTTTACGATGCCGTGAAGAAAGTTCCTCGCGCAGGCAATCTGTAGTTTTGATGTCTGCGCAAAAACAAACGTGAAAAAGTTGATTCCCAACTTATGAAACAAATTGACACGGAACAAAAGTACTGGTGCACACTTTTGGAGCAAATAGTTGAAGTTAAAATGTTTTTAGCAGAAAGAGGCCTTTCATTTTGAGGTAGTGATGAAACCATTTGTTCTCCCCATAATGGAAATTACTTAAGATTATTAGAACTACTGGCCAAGTTTGACCCTTTTCTTGCAGAGCATATAAATACTCATGCAAACAAAGGAAGGGGCATAATTCATACCTTTCAAAAACAACGTGCGAGGAATTTATCAGTTTAATTGGATCCAGCATATTGGATTATATAGTAAATGAAGTGAAAACATACAAGTATTATTCCACTTCTCTGGACTCTACTCCAGATATAGCCCATGTAGATCAGCTGACATTAACCATAAGCTATGTTTTGCCATGTGGGCCAGTTGAAAGATTTGTGAAGTTTTTGGATATGGAGGGTCATAGTGCTGAACAGCTCATCAAAAGTTTGATGGGCTTTTTAAGGGAAAACATCATCACTATTGAAGACTGTTGTGGTTAGAGTTATGATAGTGCCAGCAACATGAGTGGAAAGTAGTGGATTACAAGCGCGAATAAAGAGCTGAACGGGTTTGCAGAATACATTCCATGCTTTGCACATTCACTCAATTTGATTGGGAAATGTGCAGCTGAACGTTGCCAAGAAGTGGTAATTTTCTTTGGCTTTGTAGAAATCTTGCACACAAATATTTCTGCCTCTTCTTATCGCTGGAGTTTACTTTCTCCTGCATTATCTGATTGTGGTGCTCACTTTCCCACTGTGGAAAGATTGTCTGACACTAGTTCGTCAGCTCGTGCAGATGCAACAAAAAATCTTTTACAGGGGTTTCCTATGCTAAAAAAGTCTTGGACGTCATTTCACATAATGGTGATCTGAAGGCAGAATGTCGACACCAGGCTTTCCGACTACTTTCAACAATGATGAAGCTCGAAAGAGGAATAATGATCACAATATGGGATCGCATATTACAATGTTTTCAGATAAGTGCTTCTCTGCAATCTTCTACGCAAGATTTGAACACAGTTTGTGCACTATGAATCATTGCAAGGAAATATTCAAGCTCTGCGTTCTACATTCTCAGACACTGAACGAAAGGGAATGTTGAAATTTGAAGCTGACAACTGTGTAAAAATAAAAATGCTACTACTACTAGCTAATACACGTTTTAAAATTTTAAGTGTTTTTAAGTTTATATCATCATTCATCTTCGTCATATGCTATGGGCCCCGCTCTTGCTTAATCCGGCCTTGCTTGCGAACACTAGAAATATGAAGACAGAATACCTTATTAAAATTATAACATTTCCTATTATACCAGAGTTTGTTTCAAAATGATCACCTTGGCATTAAGATTACGTAGACTGTATGAGATTCATATGCAGTTCAGTTAGTGTAGCACTGGTGTGTAAATTAAATTTGCAAATTTGAAATTTTAGCAATCAGACTGCAGAAATACTAAATAAAATGTAGTATTGGGCAAAGTTCAGTTCTGTGTATGTCTACTTGGAAAAACAACTCGGGCAGAATGCGTGAGATATTAACGTGATAGTCTCTTTCATTTTACTGTGAAAAGCTGCACTTTCAAGCTGTTCAATTAATTGTAACTCTTTGTAAAACACAACAAAACATTGCCGAAACTCTTATAGAGGATCCCACTGCAAATGATGCGACTGGTTTAATATTACCTCACAGTTGACAATCCGAGTTCTGGACAGAACTCGGAGTAACAGGTCTAGGCGTCATCGGGTCCACGTTGTACAATTTTCACCGTCCCCTAGTCTTGCATCTCTTCTCAAATGATACTGAGGTCTCCTACTTGAATAACTCATATAGTTCAATCATACTAAACCAGTAAGACCCATTGTCGCAATCCCAGAAAGTCCACGACTCGGGACCTCCTTACTGAGCATGCAGTTCTCATGGTGGATCTCAACATACAAGAAAGAGTGTCGCTTTTCTTCCACCCACACTTACTGATAACAATGTGTATAGCTAACCCTGATAATTGGCTGTTTTGGTGATTTCAAATCCGTGTCCAATAGCAACATGTAAAGTGAAACTGTTTGTTCTCTTAATATAGGTGTAAAATAGTTTTCAGACTCTGCATTCGGTTATCCACAGAACAATTTTGAAAGAGAAAAAAAATTATTTCCACTTTAAAAAATGTACACTACCCAGTTGAGTTTGTTCCTGTGCAGTTCATTTTTAATTGCAAAATCACTTACACATAATTTGAAAACTCCGTGAAAATGCTCTTTGTAAATAAAATATTAACTGGTCACCGAATTAATAAATATAAGTAATATTACAAAAAAACATAAACATTGGGTTTTTGAAGTGTAAACAAATGGACAATAGGAAAATAAACACTCAGTATTGTATGTTAGCTTGGTAATTGAAGAGTTTACGTACTGCTGCCGCTTGACCATGTCAAATGTAGAAGAACCGACCAAATTGTATCTAACTTCACAATAGGTTGAAGGTTTTACTGTGATCCCTTATAAATGATATTCAGGTGTCCCCCCCACCCCTCCAAATTGAAAAATACTGTTCAATCATAGCAAAACATTACGCACTGAACTAGAGTCCCAGAGCCAGTTCTGGGGAGTAAATCCCCAGAATAGTGATTCAAGGCATGTAAAGCTTGGAGTTTACTGTAAAAATAAAAAGTAGTTAATGGCTGTTCACTATAAAGTGAGCACTTTCGAAATCAACTTTAGCAAAAAGTCACAACTCTTACCTGCATATATTTTAACGGGCGCCTTGAGTGACATGCGCCCAGTTAAGTTGGTAATGATGAATGGGAAAGTAGTTCCGTATCTTAACGTTGAATAAAATTTGTCAGGTAACCATTTATGTTAAGTTAAATGATTTATTTTGCTTTCTGTCTTTTTAATGCATCGAAGTGTAAAAGTAAGCAGATTTGTAAAGTATGTACTTTTCTAAAAATTTAATAGTTTCACTTCACCGACGCATAAATAAAGTGATGAGGCTCATGACAATGTTAATCTTACATAAGGCGAAAGAATACACAACGTGCATACAAGTAAATCTTAAGCAGGGCTTTCAAAAGTGCTCATTTTATCGTGAATAGCCTATATTGATATAACTAATAAATGTACTTTCCTCAACATGGACGCAGTTCATTTTTAAATAAGTTCTTAAAAGCAGAGTTGGTAGGTAGGAATTGACTTCTCTTTGAATGCATTAACATTAGAAGTGAAACCAGAAACATGTGCTACGGGAGTGAGATAATTACAAAAACACATGAGCCTTGCCCAGGATTTGAACCCAGAAAACCTCGTACAATAAGCTAGCGTGCAATTCACTGTATCATCGAGGTTGGATTCAGAGAATCCACTGTGAATTTAATCAGTCTAATAATGTTTTGAATTACAGTGTGTACTAACCTAAAATATTTACAGGGCAGTCATTTTAGAAATTAGTGACTGAGCCACTTAGAACATGTAAGTTTACATGGGCTACCATATCACTACTTGTGTGAAGAATTTGGTGCAAATTGGTTGTTTGATCCCTGAGATATGGCATTAAAAAATTTATTTTATTATTTGATGCTATTGTACAAAATTGCCAAAAAAAATTAGCCTCTATATACAATGCTTCTAATATATACTGTTTTTGTATAAATTTTGATTGAATTTGGTTAAATTGTTTAATATATGTGGCAAACTTACCCAAATTATTTATGATGCTGCCATTTTTTTAAATAATATTGTCTTACCCATTTAAATCATGAAAGTTTATATAGACATCTGTAACATTTATGGTGTGCACAATTTGGTACAAATTAGTTGAAATGTTTCCATGTAACATTTGTTGGGAATCAGTTGATTGGTCCTCAAGATATGGTATAAAAACTCCATAATTTTCATATGGCGATCTACATAAATGAGGACAAAAAATAATGTATCTAGCACATTTAATGATTGTATATTGCTAATATTCAAAGTTAAGTTAAAATAGATTGCATAGAATCGTAGATATAGTACACAAAACTGAAATGATTTTATAGCCGCCATTCTGAAAATAAGTGTGCCATACTTGAAAAATTTGTATATTAATATGGCCCACTACAGTACAATATCTTCTAGGGGAAAGATTCCAGGCTCTAAAACTTTTGAAGACTTCTATTTCTTTGTGTTCTTTTCTTATTATTTTCTTATTTATTATATTTTTTATAGTCATTATGTGCCTTCTCTGTTGGTTATCCATTCTTTTCTCCAGTTATTTTTGTGGTTCCTGTGTTGTTCGTAGTGTTGAATTATTTGATCTTATAATCTGACACAAGGAATACATTTTCCTTACTTGTGTTTCACTGTGGGTTTTTTCTTTTGTTTGTGTGTTTTTAGTTTTTATTGTTTAGCTGTGTCCGCTGATATTGGTTTTTGTACTGTTTAGTTCCCTTGTGGTGTTTTCCTTTTCGTTATGTTGTCTTTTGGTTTGCTTTTGTCGTTTGCCATCTTCTTGTCATTTTAATTATATGCATAGTTGTTTTTCTGTTGACAAGGTAACTGCCTTTCCTAATTATCTGTTTATGGTGAAAAAAGGTTTTTAGTTTTTTGTCTTGCTGTGTTCTGTGTTCATATGATTTTTATTTAGTCTCATGGTCAGCAATTAGCATAGTCCAATAACACAGTCGTATTATGAACTCACCATTGTCATTACACTTCAAAGATAAAAACAAATTTAACATGTCATGAAAAACAGATGTCCGTAAATATGTAATCTGTCTGCCCAAGATTTTTGCGGTTTCTAAGAGTCAAAATATTTGAGTATGTGTAAAATATTAACAAATAAAATTATGAAGCATTTGGCGATGCAAAATAACATGTAGCAGTTATGCATGTTGTTTGTTACGATGTGCATTTTGCTTGTGAGATTATATAACAAGTGTAATGATTAATTTTGCAGAATAGCACCTACCAAATATTTGCAATCACTCCTGGTTTAGAAATAATTCTGCCTAATTGGAACTCATTTTTTTATGTTCTCGCAGCTGTGTAAATTATCATGAATATCATATGTTCTTAAAATTGCAGTCGTGTGTGCATTTTCTATTGGCTGGATTTCTGAGTTGATGTCGCTGTAAGCACTTGTAAAATTATTAATGTTGAGCTTGAATTACAAATGCTGCTGGAATGGTGCAACGTACATTCATCTCGTGTGATGTCTGATGTGATGCTGCACCATACCATTTGCTGTCGTCTGCATTGCAGTCGCTGTTGTGGTCCTCAGGGACACTAGGTTTACAATTTTTTTTGTCATGCAAGATTTTCTTCAGAGAGACAAAATCGGATAACAAAACCAAAAATTAGAAAGTGCTCATATTTAATTATTAGTCTGCTGTTCTGTGAAATAGAGGAATAATATTCTGGTAAGCTAATATCGTAACAAAATAATGTATAAATTCACAACAAAAATCTACACATTCTTAGGTCAAGATGTACACAGCAATGACAATGGTACAGTCTGTAAATTTCATATCGTTGAAGGGTATGCGTGGACAGTTAGTACGCAGTGTTAGTATATTTCTCTTTAAGCCTGTCTGGCATAGATCACTGACCTTTCCATCCGATGCAATCGCATTGACTTTACTTTTATCTGTAAATTTTACTGTTTTCCGTAGTCAAAAGATTTATCAGTGTGATCTGTGGCAAACTGGAAGTTGAGACGTTTGTTCTTTTTGCTGATGTATGGTATATTTAGTGCTATCTACCTTGGCATGTTTTTGTGCACTTAACGTGGGTATTGTTCTTTATTTGAAGTAGAATCCATCGCTTGCCTGATGCAGAGAATATTTTTCTGGAACTCTCTTATCTTTGTTCGCAATTCTACTGTACCGACAAAAGCGACAAACAACATTTTGCACAGTAGAATGATAGCGATTCACAATTTTGGCGATCGCATGCAGAGGTTTACCCCTTTGGTAATGCAAAATTACCAGCTTTCTCACCACCACAGACGTCTGACCTCTTTCATGTTCCATGTTGATCTACGAAAGCTTACTTGAATATAATGCTTGACTTCATGCACAAAATGAAGGTATGCATGGGTTAGAATGCATGAACTCAAAATTGCACGCCTGGTAGTCTAATACGGGGCATGTATTGGGCAGTGTACCACTTTCATTGTGGTACACTGGCCAGGCAATATTAATTTCCAATCTAATGTCAGTTCGCACTAGGTGTACCACTTTCACTGTGAGTCACTGAATAACCTTCTAGGGTGAACATTGGTTCTACTTTCACTGTGAGTCACTGAATATCCTTTTAGGGTGAACATTGGTTCTACTTTCACTGTGAGTCACTGAATATCCTTCTAGGGTGAACATTGGTTCTTTGTACTATTACTGCACCATATATTACGGATTTTTCTATAACTCCGCATCAGCAAGGTTTGAAATCACGTTGGGTTTAAAGTATAAAAATGAACTCTGTGTGCTATTTATCACCTCAATACGCACTTTTTTTGAAAACAATATTAGAATTGAAGGGTAATTGTTCATATACTCTCAGTAACTTTTGTTTCAGTTTGAAAATAAATTCTTCGCCTTTTTGCTGTCACATTTTACTTAAGTTGGTTATGTTTTCTCAACATCACAGTGTCTAATTTGATAGTTTAAATGGGCTGTGTACATTGCCTGACATACATAACAAAAATAGGACACTAGAAAGAAACAACCAGAGGACAAGATGATAAAGAAATAGAAAACGACAGGGATCCCATCTGTCATTAAAACATGGAAAACAGATAGCAGTTTGACAAAAATTGAAAAAAAAGTGGTCAGGAAACAGTCGCAGCGGTGAACAAGCAGTCAAAATCAATTCAAGACCTATATTAGGCTAACTCATTAAAACAATTCAATTTATAAAGTTAAAATTATCCCAAAATGGCAATAATAGTTAAATACAGGTTAATCAAAAAGGATGAAAAATAGATAGGACAGGGATAATAAGTAACAAAACATTAATACAGAAAATGAAGTAAAATTCAGTACATGTGAAGGAAAAAAGAATGAATCTAAACAACACAAGATTCTCTGAAACAATTCAATACACATACAAAAAATCCAAAGCTAGAGGACACAAAATGTAAAAAAGAAAAACAAACAAGACTCCATAGTGTTTTTGGCCTGGAGTCTTACTTTCTTCAGCGGAGAAAGTGGATGCAAATACTCAGTCAAATTGGGGTGTACATGATCGAGGCATTAAGAAGTGTGTGTGCTTATTGGATAGTGGCAGGCACTGGTGATACACACTTGATGAAGGCTGATTCATTTTATTCTTCTTTTCTGTTGCATTCTGGCCTTCGGATGTTGGCTGAAATTTTTTCCCCGCTGAATCTTAAAATTGTTTGACCAAGCATGGTTTGTTATTTGTGATTTATTTCTTATTTTGTACTTTTTGTTTTCAACATACATGGTTAAAGGATGGCCTGTTTCCCTTATGTACACACTGCCGCCCTGTCAAGGAATCCAATCAATACATACCTGTGTGTGTTGTGGGTTGTTGACAAGTTTTTGTTTCTGTTAAATTTCTTTCCATATTTTGAAGTGTTTTATAGCCAGTTTCCATATGTATGGATAACCATTGCTGAGCAGTTGTTATGCAATTTAATTATTTAAACACTGTATTTTCTTCTTGTGAGCACATATTGTCAGTGAATTTCACGTGACAGGGAAATGTCAGGGAAAATGTAAATAATTACTACTCTGCAAAAGTTGTTAGTTGTGTCAATACAAGACAATGTAATTGTAAGCCTAGGTGTTCTAAAATTTAGAGTTTTTTAGTTTGTGAACTAGCAATAATACATCTTTGCCAAGTGACATAGGGCCTGTACATACAAAATAATGTATTTGTGTGCTTGTAATGGGCACTCTTGTGAAGTCGGTACATGTATCGCGATAAATATTGATGGGCTGATTGAAATGTTGGCCCTGCTTGCTTAGTCTGTTACAGTGTAATTTAATAACTTCATGGATAGCATATTTTTGGGAAAATATGGTAGTGGATGGTTTTGGTTTTTGGTTCTGAAAATAGGTCGGGGAAAATGGCAAGATTCTGCCTGAAAAACTGGGAAAAGTCAGGGAGTGGACATCCTGTAAACGGTCGTGAGTGCCCCCCCCCCCCCCTCCAATTCACCAAACTGAATTGTGACAAGGCCTTAGTAGAGGAACACCAAATGTCAAGGAAATGGGAAGGAATCAGCCAGAGCCTGTATTAAGGGGAACCTCTAGTAAAAATCTTTATTTCCCATGGTTATGTCTGGTTATAAAAGCATTGTGCTGTACCCTCACAAGACTTTGGTATGCTTTCATGGGGAGCTTAATTCCTTGCAAAATAGATTTATTACAGTATCATATTGTTACGAAGTAGGAGATTGAAAAAGTGATTGGGGAGGGGGAGAGTTATCACTTGGGGAAAAGTTAAAAGGAAAATAATTTAATTTAATCTTATGAACAACGATGCTGAATGTTAAACTACCTCTAGCACCAGCTGTTAATAAGAACTAACACCAAGTAAAACAAACAATGAGGGGGTGGCCTGGATACCCATAAATAAAAAAGAATCCACAATCTCGTGTTCAGTTCTTTTCACAGTCTCTCTGTACCAAAGTATTGCACAAAAGAGATACTCAATATAGGGGGGGAAAAAGGGGTGGGGGTTAATGGCTAAGGGATGTTAATGAGGGGGGGGGGGGGGTAAAAGCTCAGAGGGCCTGGGTAATGGCACTAACAAAATCCACTCTCATTAACAAGTCCCAAAAAAATCAATAACTAAGTAAGTTATTACTACAAATCAAAATGTTTCGAATGTTTTTTTTTTTTTTTTCAGTCTGGCTGAGAGAGAGATAGAGAGGACTATTCCATGAAAATAAAAAAACAATAATTGATTCAGTATGTAAAAATGATGACTCAAAAGTATTTAATTTATTTTCAACTTCTGATAATAGCTCAAAGCTAACTAATAGCCATCCAAACCAGGAGAAGGTAGAATCTTACAAAAACAAATAACACTCACAAAGTCCAAAAAGACAAAATAAATATTTATTGGGTGAAGGGGGGGGGGGGGGGGGGATATATATCTTACAAAAAGAGCATGATCATGTACAAGTTTGAAAAAACGAAAGACATATAAAAAAACACATTTATCCTTTTCAAGAATAAATGAAAATGGAAATATTGAAGTCTATATGTCAAAATATCTCATATCAAAAGTCTGATCTAAAAATTTGTTACTCAACATAAATTGTAAATTATCTTCCAAGGTAAGTTGCAAAAAAAAAAAACCAGCTATATTGCTTACTTATTTTACATTGACAAAATAATAACAATGGATGGATTCTGAACAGATCAAGTCTTAGAAATGTGGAGTTTTTTTTTTTTAAATTCATTTTTAACCAGATTTGAGAATGCTTTTTTTCAGTAGGTATTCAACTTTTACATAATCCTTCAAATACTGATGAGAGCGATTAAAAGTACACTGTAGTTCCTTTAAGGTCTTGTTCGCTTTGAGAGTATATAAAATAACTTAAAAAGGGCCACCAAAACCAGATAAGTTTTCTTACCAACAAAGAAAGAAACAAGTGAAAAGCATTATGATTTATCATTCAACCTAATGACAATAGCAAGATGTTTTCTTGCTATACAATCAGAATACAAAAAGATCAAAACAAAAAAAAAATGTCAAAGCATTAATTCAATTTAAAGAGGCCCCTTTGTATACCATTGCACTTTTTTGGTTGGATACTGTTTAACACAAGTAAAACAAACGTTACTTAAACATACAGCTCAGATATAGACCTTGGCGAAGTCCAGTCAGTAAACAGTAAATTATCAAAAATTGACAAATTATTAATTAAAAATTAAATAGTATTTATTATTAAATATCTGTTAAAGCCATGGACACATGAGACGACTAAATGTTACTGTGCTCCAATGTAAGAGAGAAAAAGATATTACGTTAACCTTACTTGCACTTACTAACATCGATACTCATAATCCAACTTAAGCCTATGATACTCAAAGGTTTGGCCAACAAGCAATAACAATCGGCTTAACTAGTTGGCAAAACAACTCGACCTAGAACTTGTAGGTTAGAATACTCAATTGACAAAATCATTATTACTGGGTTGACTCATAACAGCAGCAAATTAAGAGACCACTCTTGAATCAAAAAGTAACACCTACCTGCAAGACCTAACTTTACTCGCATGAGATACTTTAGCTGCTAGTTCAGGGCTTTTGTACTACCCACACAGAGAAAGCTAAAAAAAAAAATTAATGTGTCGATAACAACTAAATCAAAAGCGAAAGTCTTACCTTAGGACTGCAGCAACAACTCTCTCTCTACCTCTGTACGACCAACCTGACTGACAGGCTATAAACTCTCTCTCTCTCACTAAACCTAAACTTATATCCTAAACTTTACTACTATATAGGTTGATCGGGGCCATTCCTCCAGAATTTTCCGAAGGAATGCCCCGACCAAACAAAAGAAAAATTTAGTGGAACTTAGCTCATCTTTCTGGAGGTTTCACGGCCTTCCTCCACAGGTCAACACTTTGCTTCCTCACCATCTTACCTACTGTTGCACTACAATACACTCTCCCTCCTTCTCTCTTCCACAGCTCTATTTGTTGTCCCGGTGCATCCTTGGCCTCGGCTGATCAGCTCGCACCGAGCACCTTTCCACTTAGTTGCCCAAGAATTCCAGCTGACAGAATCAGCGTGTTACCTACCGCCTTCCCTTCACACAGCCCCGAAACTTCGCGGCTGCTAGTTCAAGGACAAAGCCCACCCGAGTCAGCTGAGGTCTTGGCCTTGTAAACATGTAGACTGAGGTGTCTCGAAACTTTGGACACGCCCCAAATGAACAAGTATTGCAGAATCCAAAATTTCCTGTGTTTTACGCATCATTTCCAGGCTGTCTGGAAAACTCTAATCCTAAGTGGCGCAAAAAGAAAGTTGCACCTATCAGCACACACTGTCTGGAGCTTTCTCTAACCTGCTAACAGCCTGAATCAAAGAAAAGAAAATGTCTCGATCGAATACTCTAATATCCTAACCTGCTTTTTAAAACAAATTAATAAAAATAAAAATTTATAAAAAAGATAACCAACACAACCGAACCTTAAGTTTGCAAATCAAAATGAAAAACGAAGGGGGAGGGGGGACTCCTATTAAAGTAAAAGTATCTTAACAAAAAAAATACTAAAAGAAAAAAGTTCTTACTATTTTCACCAAGGGGGGATTTTTTCAATCGCGACAATATTGTTACATGCAATGTGAGGTTAATGTTGCTTTTCCTTGAGGAAACGTGGCTGGAAGGCCCTAAAAGTTCCATTTTCATCTATTTTCTCTATATTATTTTCTTTTTGTATATATTTAATACGATAAAAGTAAAAAGTGGTGGTTATAGATAGTTGATTTTTTATTTTTGTGGAAAAGATTATATGCTCAAGACCATTTATTTACTTATATATTTACGTGTATACATGCTAACACTAATTTTACAGACAATATTTTACTAGGGAGTCACTGCCATTCCACCATTCACCTGGAGTTAATTCATAAAGTCCTGGAAAACAAAATCAGGGTGACTGGACTGAGAATCGAACCTGGGACCTTCAGAATGTGTTTTAAGACTGTAACACTTCACTTGTTCTGTTGTCAATGTTTTAATGATTTCTTGGCTCACAGTGACTTCGTAGTTTTTGTCATCTTATGTTGCTGGTTATTCTTAGTGGTTTGGCAAAAATTATCCTATTTTGCCATTGCCATCAAACATCATGGATATCGGAATGCTAGTAGTTTTAGTTTGAAATACAAAATCGAAAAAGTAACTTTTATTTCACCATAATGTTGGGCTGCATGCACAAGTGTAGGTAAGTGAATTGTTACACTTCACTTTTCTTAGTTTAAATATTCTGTTCATCAAGCGCTCCTGATATTGTAAAAGTTTACTTTTTTTCGTTTGCCAATTTTAACTAATTATTAATTTTTTTGCATCTGTAGCCTTAGTATTGCTAAAAAGTCTAACTTTAAAATAGGAGCATGCTAGGGATTGTGTTTAAATTTGTTTGTCTTAAACATTTATCCATAATTAAGACAGTATAGTGGAATTCACAAAAGGTCTTATAGTTAACTTTAATATAAAAAAAAGTCAGAATTCCTCCAGCCATATTAGAAAGGAACAGTGTGTACCTGTGCTGAATTTTGGCAGTGGTTTTATCAATTCCCTGTAGTGTTATATTTGCAGAAACAAGCCCGGCTTAATTAATGTGCTGGAAGTACCCAAATCTATTAACCTACACAACTTCTACCAATATCACTATATATTGTATTTTCCAACGACTCTGAATAGTAGTAGTGAACTTTATATGCTTCTGAACACTTACTACATTGAGCATGAAGAGTGCCTCCACCACGGAAACCTTTTTCTTTAAAATTACAGTATCCTCGAAATAGCGTTGGCTGGAAATACTCCTGCATCGTCAATACCTCTGTATTTTTAATTAGCAATGCCAGAATCTCCTGCCTATTGATTTTTCACATCTTCTATCTACCGTATTGATTTTTCACTCTAAACAACCTTGGACTCAATTTTTTCTTCAGAGGCTGAATACTAAAACCACTTTCCCCCCCAAAATGACTAGGTGTAAAACCATGATTTTAGTGCCATTTTAAAACATGAATAAATAATTTTTTTTTTTTTGCAATAGTGGGATTAGTTTTTTGACAGCTAATCTTTCAAGTTAGCTGCAACAAAGATTCTGAGCAGGCCAAGACCATGTTTTTTTCAAGACAGCTATATTAGTACAATTAGTTAATTTTTTTACTAAATAAAATTACTTAAGGAAAAAGTTTGGTATTTCCTAGCAAACAAAATATTTTTCCTCGCAAGTGAATCCGAAGTAACATTTGTGTGAACTGTCATGTCTGAGAATGTTTTCTATTAAGGCCTACTCAAATTCCCATACTAGCTTATGGTATTAAAGGTTGCATTATCGTATCATTGAGCATACTTGTGGTTAATTGAGCAGTTTTGAAATCAGTCTTTGAAAACATAGTGCCATGACTTAACGTTGAATCAAGTGTTATGTAAACATTTGTGACTACTAAAATAATTTCTTTCACATTTTCCGTGCATATTTTGGAATTTTGTAAAAGACTTACTTTTATAATAATTTTGCAGTTTCACTTGATGGACTCGTGAATAGTCATCAGGCCCATGGCAATGTTGATTTTACATATTGTGGAAGATTACACAGTGTGCCTACAAGTAGTTCTTAAACAAGACTTCCAAAAGTCCTCATTTTATCGTGAACAGTCTATACTTGTCACAATCTAGATAATGTTAGCTTTGGATTTTATGGCAGGTTAGGATATTTAAAGTAATAATCAAAACCCTAATACATTTTGTAAAAAGTTTAGCTTAATTTTAATGTGAAGAAAATTTGAGAGAGAATATATATATAAATATTACCTCTTCTTCGTTGTTATGAGAGAAAGCTTTTAGGCTTTACTGAGTTCAGGTGTAATCAGTGTGTTGGTGACATGTTCTTGGTGTGCAAGACAAAAGACATAACACAGACAGTAACACTTAGCTTGCAATAGACAGATAAGCATTCATTAGACATAATGCATAAAATACTGGACAAGGATAGATCACTCAGATTAATTCCAAATAGCTACTCTACCTACTAGGAAATAAGAGAAAAGATTAATTTTACTTATATATTACTGGTAAATGGAAATTTTTCAGTGCAAATGGAATTATACTGTGTGAAGATTAGTGTGCTGCCAATTAAAATTTAAAATTACCACCAACCTTACAGAATGTATTTTAGTTGGGGAATATATGGGAAATTAAGAAAAATCTTTGTCCTGCTTTCTGTCGCTTCAAATATAAAAAATAATTTACAATGTTACTTGCTGATGTAAAAATTAAATTTACGCCTTGCATAACTGGAAATAATTTTTCAGTTCTCTAGTTTATGAGAAATGTAAATAGTCTTAAGATCACCAAAAATTAATCAAGAATAAAAAAATTTATCTTACTTAGACTGTTTATTTAAATAATAATTTTAATGTTTCAATTGTTTCTCAGCATTAATCAGTCAAATGAAATTGCCCCGGCACTATCTTAAGTCCGTAGAACATCCAGATCACTGGATTGTATTACACTGTTCTAAGAGTAAAAAATGTTTCAAAATTACGAAAAGGTTTTAGCGAACTGCGTAAACGATCCAAACAATTATTTCTCAGATGCTTAAATGCCTTTCTGGCATCAGCAAAAGGTTAGAATCACCAGGTTGAATAACAGCATCATACTAATTAATTAATATGGTGCTATTTGCTAAGTGGCGCCTCAAAGTTCGCGGCTTCTGCTACCACTAATAAATCCCTGTAATAATGCTTGTGTCCTCTTGTCAAGCGTGGCGTAGCATTCTTGCAATTTAAACTACTTGTGGGACCACTCAAATGATATATAAATTATGTTGACTTCAGGGATTGACAAATTTCAATCCTGGTGGAAATTAATCATGACCGCCTTACCCAGAGGTCCCAACAAAAACATTACTTCCGTAACTTCACTCCTATCCTTCACTAACAAAAGAAACACTTCCTGAAAAACGGAGAATGAAAACTAAAAACTCATAATGAAGAATACGAGAAAGTAATTACAATTAAAATAAAAACCGAAAAAATATTAATCATAATTTTTACAAAAATTATTAAACTAATTTAGAGCATAAATATTCCTTTGAAAAACAATATTTATGTATTTAGGTTATACGTACTGAAGATACTATTCCTAATCAATTGGCAGTGTGGTGAAAAATTACTATAAAAATTGTTTTTATTTATTTACTTACGCCAGTTTGATATTACGGATAACATTTACACAGGCATATGCTCCTTGATAGGCTCCTTGAGCAAACAGCTTGCTCTATGTGGAGACATATTCAATTAAGAAATTACATTACAGATGGGCTGTGAGGGAACAAAAATTATCATATAAATAAACCCAGACTTGCCATAAAACTAGAGAGATTGATCACATTAACTATGCCTGTGTGATTACACAATAGGCAACGCAATAATTTATATATATATATGTGTGTGTGTGTAATACATACATACACACGTGCGTGTGATTCATAGGCAGAAAAATGAACAGATATAAGAATAATATAATATAGAGCAAGGAACATAGTTGTAAATTATAATCATAGCAGTCATAGTAAGGAAAAGATCTATTAGTAAAGTACAAGCAATATAAGACAAATTAAATTTCCACATACAGTTATCCACTTAGGTCAATAGGGTATTACAAATATCTTAAACACTAAGAGATAGATTAACATAATGGTATACTTAGATTGGATAATTTTCTTAAATTATATTAACATCATAGCTTTCAACAACATTGAATATGAGTTAATTTTAATAAGAAATGGACAGAATTTAGTTAGTTAGTATGGTAAAATATTATGCCAGTCATTTATGGAACCAATAATCCAGTCTTTCACAAGTTTTTTAAATTAATTTCTTTGGGGATAAAGTTGTATGATTTATATCCAGGAAAAGTGAGAGCAGGTAGACCATAATTAGTATTGACATGATTTAAGTATAGAGTACCACATTTTCTGGTTGAGTGTGTATGCAACTGTCCTGATTTGAGTTTATTATCTTGGAGCATTTCATGTATTGCAACCAGTATTATATTCATGGAATAGAGGCCTCGAATAGGCAAAATTTTACTTTTAATGTGGATACCCTGCGTGTGATGGTGCCTGGACAGTCCAAATACTGTTTTCAATGCTTTATTTTGTGCTCTCTGTAGTGGTCTAAGGACACACTGTTTAGCCATACCCCAAACAATGCTCAGGTATTGTAGGTGACCATGAATTATAGAATATTATGCAATTTGAGTAGTCCAACACTGTGTTACCGCGCTTGGTCGACAGTAGTTGGGATGTTAATCTGATGGCTGGTTTTTCCTTGCAGGTAGGTGACAAGGTTCCCAGTGTGGATCTGTTTGAGGATAACCCTGCCAACAAAGTGAACATCGCTGAGCTGTGTGCAGGCAAGAAAGTAGTGGTGTTTGCGGTGCCTGGTGCCTTCACGCCTGGATGCTCCAAGGTTGGCTTGCCCTTTCACTACTTTCCTGTTGGGTAACCTTGGGAACATTGCTGAATCATTGCTCATTTAATTTTTATCTTTTTTTCCTGTGATTCAGAAATGGAGTTGGCAACTTCCCATCCTTGAGTAATGTCAGATTGCAAAATTGTAAATATTAAACAAAAATTTACAAAGTTGCTAGTAGAGTTTTGTGGGAGTGTGTTTATTTCTCCTGATTTTTTTTCTTGTTGGGGGTATTTAAATTTTACTTTGAAACAGTTATATTTTTAAAAATATTATGATTTGTTTATGCTGACAGGAATTATTTATTTTTCTGGGTAATTAGATTTGTTAATGGCTTTTAAGTAATTTGGCATAGTGTATTGTGATTGCTATACCATAGTTTATGATTAACATGTATTGATATTTGTACACTTTTGGTACCTAATTATTTTATTCTTTTACCTATCTCTAGTCATTAAATGTTTATATATATATATATAATATTCTATATATATATATATATAATACACAGTGTTTTGTGTGCGATTTTTTTTTTTCTGTCAAATCACCTGTGGTTTTTGTGGTACGGTAACTAAAATTTTTGTTTTCTTTAGTCCATTATTAAATTAGTGGTCAGTCTTTGGACTTTGCTAGGAAATTGCAGTCAGATGCTTTAAAGAATTTTCCACTATTTTAATTTTGTGATTCTTTGGAACACATTGCAGACTCATCTTCCTGGTTATGTGGAAAAAGCTGCTGACCTGAAAGGAAAAGGCATTCAGGAGATTGTATGTCTGTCTGTAAATGACCCGTTCGTCATGGCAGCATGGGGTAAGGAGCACAAAGCAGATGGAAAGGTCAGTATTCTGTATGGTCTTTCTTCACTTTCTTTGTAAACAAAGTAAACTATCATCATCATGTTTGCTAGGTTTCTAATTTATAGGTTCCCTCTATTTTTAATAATGTGTATTGACTTTGTGTAATGCTAGCAGCTAGCACAGTATTAAAATTTTTTCTTTCCTTGCATTTTGCAACACTAACATGTCTGCTGACAAAATATTGTAGAAAAATTTATATCATAGGTGCACGGTAAGTCCACTGCAACCAATAATTCCATTTAAACAAAATAGCTGTGAAAACATAACTAAGTGGCCTATGGCGGAAATTAACAAATACCAGAAGCAGAAAGACTGCAAAAAGAAACATTAAATTGATAGGGATAACTTAAAAAATCAAAGATGATTTAGTCGCAACTGTGCCAAAAAAAAAATTCTCGTTTTGCCACTCTACTAATGAAACCTAGAGATGCGTTAAAGTTTAAAAATTCACGCATAGTCAGCTCAGATTTAAACTCGAGCCAAATTAAACTGTCTTGTTGAACTTTAGCTGTATAATTAAGTGTATTTACTTGACCTTTAACTTTTCAAGTTGGCACCATAATATAACAAGATTTGAAGGAAAGGACCTGAGAATCTGCTTTTTTTTTTTTAACATCTTTAAGCTGTGCACATCCGCAACTTACAATGGGGAGTTAGATCAAAGTGGGCTTTGACTTCATAAATGTGGCACACATCTCTTGCAAGAAAATCTGAAATGGGGACATTTTGTCCTAGGCAAAACTTTGGGAGTACGTACATAATTTTATAACTAACTTCCAAAATCCACCAAATTAGATGGAATAAAATGGAATACCAGAGGCAAATGAAAATGCATACCATCAAACTGTGATAACTGTAACTAATTGACTGACCACATCACTAGTCAAAATAAAGAAAATAATGTTTTAAGACAGATCATCTTATACTAAAAAACTGCACACACTGGACTCCTTTTTTTTAGCTTAAAGATAGTAGGTACCAAATTCATAAGCCATCAGAATTCTCTAATGAAAATTTAATTAAGAAGTACTCAAAAAGTAAAGCTAATACTAACTATATGATTAAAATAGTTAAAAATTTAAATAATTAACACAATTATTTCATAATGTTTAATTAAAGATTAGGAGCATAAATCTGTACATAAGTGTTATATTTTGATATGGCACATTTCATAGTTACAACATATTGTTTATTTAAGTAAAGAACATTGTAAGTTGTATAGCAATTTTTGTTTGATGTTTAAAAAAACAGCAGTCCTTATGGCGCCCCTGCATACTTTTCTCTTTTGTGTGGTACAATTTTTTGTGTTTGCAGTTTATGCTGTATTGCAACCTGTCGCTTTGAAAATTAAGTATAAACTTGATTCAAAGCCATGTGTTGAGGTATAAGTTATGTTTAAATTGTAAGTCCAGTAGTCATTGTTTAGTCTCAATTAATCTTGTGATTTATGTTGGTTTTTGATATTTGGACATGAACATCATACAAAGGAAACTGTGTTGTGCAGTTTGTTGTTTCTCTGTGTTCATGGTTCTGCAGCTATGGTCGTAGAAAATTCCATGTGGTTAAAGTGTTTCTTTATCTGTGGTTAGTTGTGGTTTCCGTAGTTGGTTATTGCATCATAAGAGTTTGTGACTAGTTGATTACATTTTATTTGCACGTATAGAATAAAGTACCTGGTTGCTGTTAAAGTTGAGCTTGGGTATTTCATGGGTTGGGTACATATTTATATAAAATATTAATTTTTTAAATGTTATAATAATCATTTCTGGAGCAGCTCCAGTGTACACTGTGTTGGGTTTGTTGTTTGTTATGATGCAAGTGCCTCTTCGCTTGTTTACTTACTCACTGATAACTTCATCCTTACTTGAAATGGCTGGATTTATTTAGCAATTTATTTAGCCTAGACATCACATCTTTTAACAGCCGTATTTTATGAAGTCTTCTTATCATGTACGTCATTCACTGGAAATGTTTGTTATGATCATTGATTCAGACATGAAATGAGCCTCTAAAACTATTCATAACATTGCTGGCTGTTTTCAATGTTAGCACCAGGTCTTCTGTTTGAGACTGTTTTCATATAGCTTGCAATGAGTTCCTTGTCCATCCAGCCCATGGCTTTTCACACGCACATTTATTCCTGGTAAAACTTTTGCCCTTCAGCCATATTTTTTATTTTGAATATTATGCAAGTGTTCAGTTTTCCTCCTATCAGCAGTCTATCAAGAAGTACGACCATGCATTGCAGTTTTTTAAGTTTCCTGTTTTTAATGTAAGACCAGTTTCACATTTTTATGCAATTTTTCTGCGCAGCACATAGAACACCAATGTTTGATTGGCATTTCCTTGTTGCTATCACAGACGAAACACATCATCCAGGCACTGTTTCCATTAAATTGGTCACTATCAATATTTTCAGAGTGCTAAACTTCATACTTTTAATGGTAGCTTTTAGTCATGCAAACTCTCCTGTGTAGTGAAACACTTTGGCATCAGTTTGTTTGAAATTTTCATGTTGTAATCCACTGAATGTGCTGGAGTTGAACTTGTGTCCTGCACTCTCCCCTTTTGTGTCAGCCGATTACACACCACTTAATCGTTAATTCAGATAGCTGCTCTATTTCTACTGCACTCTGTAAACACAATTTACTTTAGCCTAAAGACTCCAATAACTGTTTTTCCCCATACTTTTAACTTGTCAATAATAGAACACAAGGCAAAAGTTACTTCACTGTACTGTGTCACAAATACCTACTTTACTTGTAAGGCAAGTTGTGCTCTTTTTTTTTCTTGCAAATTTCGTAGAGTATGTCTTTGTTGTTTTTTTCTTGCAAATTTTTTTTTTGATCCAAGGTAAATTATATTTTAGCCACCTGAGAAACTCTGTTAAAGTTATGGTTGATTTATTGTGAATTGATTATTTTCTGTGTAGTGGTACTATAGGACGTTTATCAAAGTAAGGATTATTATTTTGTTTATATAGTAACCTTAATGTTTTGGTTTATAATTTTATATATAATTATAATTCTAAATTTATTTTATTTTTCTCGAGTTTGGTTTGTAAGCATTAGGACCAACTCCCAGGCGTTTAAGCAGTATTATTATTTTCATTTGTTTGTTTAAATTTCTGATAATCTGTTTTATGCTTACTAAAACTTATTATATTTGTGATTGTAGTCGTATTTCCCCATGTAGATATTGTTAAACACTGCTATCTCTGTTTATTGTACACACAGGCCTAAGCGATATTTTTTTGTCATTCATGTTAATTGCCATTTTAATCTGCGATTTTCAGCTCTGATATCTGATTTTGGGAGCCTTGTAGTTAATGGACTCTCCTTTCAGCTTTTATCAAGAGCAGATACATTTGTTAGGGCGTAGCTGATTTTAGATCAACTTTATTAATAATCTGCTCCATCCTAATGGCAGGCACGTTTGTAGGGACGTGCAAGTACATATGTAATTGTGAACGTTGGCAAGCAGAGAAAAGGCCCAGAAGTGTATGAATTAGATTTTTAGTGATAAAATCTTTGAAGACGCCACTGATGCCAAGGATGATGCCTACGCCCGACACCAAGCCGAAGCCATATAAAAGGGGCAAACTACTTATTTTGGTTTCAATTATTTGCTTGAAAATCAAACCAAGAATTTAAATTCTTTTTTCTGAAATTTTATTATAGTACTACATTTTCTTCAACATTTAAACAGTGGTCATGATCATGAGAACTTATGATTTACATATTGCTAGCCTGAATTATTTTATTAAATATTACACAATTTTAAATCAACATAGTGATCTGCAACTTGCCTTTATAAGAAGATATTTCATTAATCAAATAATTAATTTTTCTTATATATTGTGAGGCAGTTGGTATTTAAGTAAGAGTAAAAAATTTTGAACCTGAAGAGTATATGAAAACATAAATATTGATTTTGTTCCAGTAATTGTCACTTTCTAAATTATGATTGCAATATATGTCCTTTTTCATTTGATGATTACCTTCATCATGCATAATAAAATCACATTACTCACTTAATTAGAAGTGTTTTTTTTTTTGTGTATTTTGTGAGTTCAGTGTGTTCTCTTGTAGTTTACTTTCTGATGTTCCTATTCTGTGCAGACATGCAAGGTTGTCTCCACACAGCCTGTAGCAGTGAGAATGCCTCTGCTGGCAACACTTTTCATTATATGCCCAGATGCTGGCACGGCAGTTTTTGTTAGTGCGTCTCATTGGCGCAGCGTCTTGGCTCTTACTAAACTGTTTCCCAGAACAGCAAGTTTTATGCTGTCTCCACAGTCTGTGTGCGTCCCTATAGAAAAACGAAAGTTTAGTGTGCCATTTCACGTGGGACACACTATTGCATGTATCTCAGAGTTGTGTAGTCCCAGGGTCAACTTGGTTATAGATAGATGTTTCGCCACAGCTAAAGCTGAACGTGTGCATTTGTGGAAGATGTAGTTACAGTGTGTTCCTTTTCTTTATTATATAGAATGGTCAACTTCAAGAAGATATGTAGTTAGTTTTAGCGCAACTTAAACAAATAGTGTTTGTGTTGGCAATTCGCAGTTAGTGATATGCAACTACTCGTAAGCTTCTGCTTGAATCCTCCTTTTTGGGAGGGTTTCATTCATCTTCTTTTGTTTCTATATCCATTCTCTTTTTGACTCTTTACTACATCAATTATCTTTTCGATGCTCTGTTAGTTTGGGCGCTGGAGAAATGGATTAACTCCTACTTATGTTGGACGATCCTTGTGTCAATTCCATCTCCTGTGATGTCTGGATGATCTAAGATGAGTTGGATCAACCACTACTATTTACCTCAGACAACTAGTTTTCTTTATAATTTTGTGTCGTGCGATGGATCATTTATTACATTAATTGGAAGTCGAAGAAATTTAGAACTATTAGTTATGAAGTAAAAGTATATATTTTTTGTAATGTAACACAACAGTGGACTGGATGAACATTAAAATTTTTAATTAATTATGATTGACTGTCAAACAGTGCAGTAAAATGGAAATGTAATTTAAACGGATATTTGTAAAGGGCCTTTTTTTTTTTTTTCTTCTAACTTTTCACAGTTCAAGTTTTACAGGATAATTCATTTTACTCCTTTTAATGTTGTTCTTGATCACTTTACCTAAATGTTGTGGAAAAACTTTTGCGTTTACAAATCTAGTTTTAAAATGTTGAGTTACGTATAGACCCACGTATTAAATTTTTTTAAAACTCATTGTAAATTATAATTTTATTGTATTTCCTCTGGTATTATTGTTATGAAATTACCATAGTCTTTAGTTATGATTTGTCAGATGTTTTCCAGCACACATTTTCATACATTCTTGATGTAAAATTTGGGAAGCAGTATTCCGTAGTGCCACAATTTAACATTACCATGCACTCCACATGCTGCTCCGTCGTCTGTTTCCCTTGTGCTTAGTTTTTGTTACTGTTGCGAAGGACTACAGACTGGTGCAGACAAGAACACATGATGAAAGGGAGCGAATACTTCAGTTACCCAGTTTTTTTCCTTTCCTGTGTTATGCTCATGTGCACCATCTCCTTCACCGCTCAGCACTGTCACGAGTTGCCAAGGTCTCTCAAGGTCACAACATTTGCTATGCCATCCATGTGTAATGAATACGTGGCCAAACACGAACAGTAGGCAGCAAACAAGGAGGTAAACAAAGTTTGCAGTGCAGCATTTATGTAATAAGATTTTACTTAAAAATTAGGTTTGACATACAATGGTGACAATTGTGCAGTAATGTATAGTGTTGTTTGATCATAACTATTTCTTGGTTTTATAGGCCCCTTTAGTTTATATGTTGGTTCTCATAAAAATTGTTTTGCAAAAGAAATTTAGCTGGCCTTGTGATACACAAAAACCAGTATAAATAACAAATATTTGTATACTTAAAAAAAAAAAAATATGGACTATTACAATATTTTGCACTAAAATCATTTTAGTAACTAGTGATTTTATAACGAAAAATTATAACTCAAAAGTTTGGTATGCTTTTGATGTAGTGTACATGAGGTAAGTTAACTACGAATATTGTTTTATTAAATTTCTTAATGTGCAGCCTTAACTTATCATGTGTGTCTTATTTTCAACTTAAATGAAAAAATAATTTATTAACAATTTCTTTTAATTCCCTGGTACTTAAATGAGTGATGTGCTTTTGGGAAAAATGCAAGGTGACCTGCTAGTAGGTACTTCAAAAGCCTTTTCTTGGGCTTGGGACAGTAGTGGAGACCTAAATGTATACATTAAAACCCATTTTGTAAAATTCTTTAGGAATGCAAAAAATATTTGGTGGAGGGGTAAGTAGTAGTGTTCATTCCTCCAGGACGATTTTTATCCTAAAAAATGTTGCATGCATAAATATAAAGTTTTCGTTAAAATTGTTTTATACTTCTTCGAAATCACATTAATATGTGATGAAAATTTTACTATTGGTGTACAAAATATTTCATCTAAAAATAAATTATTACACTGACTTACATTGAGATTATAGGGAATATAATTTTCAACATCTTTTACTACAGTCAAATTCGTTTAAGAAGTTCCCGCTTAAGATAGTTTCCTGCTTAAGAAGCTGTGTTGTATAAGTCCCAAAACAATAACCTATACATGTAATGCATATTCATCCCGCTTAAAATGTTCCTGCTTATAAAAATTTCCCGCTTAAAAAGCACATATTTTGTTTAAAACCTTACAAGTTTTTAAGATTATAAATTTTAAATACGTATTTTCTGGCGTAATTCATGTACCTTTATATTATGGTGCCAAATTTCTGAAAAAACTTTTGCTTTCATATTTCAAATAGTACGTTTCTCTCGATGAGGCAAAATATGTAGATTCTATGCTTCCTAACCCTATTTTTTTCTAAAACAACTACCAATATAAACATTGGACACGCCCCAATGAACGATAGCCAGGGCTCGTCCGCCTGCATCACATTTTCCCCTTTTCCAAATGTTTTAATGCATACGAGCGTAACTGAAAAAGTCAGTCGAATAATTAATAGTAATATTATAAGACACCAAACCCCCATAAGACCACAGCATTTATTAGCTTTCTACAGATTTTGTGCCTGAAAGAATATGTATTATTTGCGCTAGTGTCAGCAAGTAAAGTGAACAGCTAGAGTATTGAATCAGTTTGCGGCGTGCTGTTCAGGTTTCACAAGATGATCGTTATAATATAGGCACAGGTTAGAACAGTGTCTGTGGATCAATATGAATGCGAGCAGATGTTTGGTTGAGCATTAGTGAAAAAATGCGGCGTACGGTTTAGGTTTCATCAGAACGTTCTTCGACCTTGTGAAGCGTGTTCTGTGGTCAAACTTACAGGAATCGTATTTTACAGTTTCTTCGTGTAATAAACATGGTTAATGAGGTTGTTTTTAAGTGTTAGTGCATACAGTAGACTTGGACAAGATGGTAGATAAAGCATCTAAGCCTATTACTAAATGTAAAGCATTATCAGTATCTTAAAAACTGGACATCATTAACTATGTAAGCAGTAATCCCAGCCTGGCTCGTGTGATAATTGCCAAACAATTTCAGTTGCCTCTTTCTACTTTAACTGTATTTTGGCCAAATAAGACCAGTTTCTTCAGCATTCTGTAGCAACACAACCTCGCCGAAAGAAGTTAAAAACTTCAAAATATTCCAGACTTGAAGAAATACTTTTGGAGTGGTTTCTGCAGAAATGAGCCTTGAACATTCCTATCCATGGTACAGTAAGACAAAAAGCAGAAGAAATTGCATTGCGATTGAACATACAATTCACAGCATCAAATGGGTGGCGTGACAGATTTAGAAAACGTGCAGGAATTGTATACAAAACTGTTTGTGGGTAATCTGCAAGTGTAAGTGAAGAAACAGTGAGTGCATGGAAAAACATAACCTTACCTCCACTGTTGGCTGAATATAAGGCACAAGATGCCTTTTTAAGACAGATGAATGTGGTCTCTTTTTTAATGTTACCCGACTCAACATTTGCCTTCAAGGGAGATAAAATGTCATGGTAATAAAAAGAAAAAAGAATGAGTGACAGTGTTGTTTTGTACAAATGTGGATGGTTCTGAAAAGTTGCCTCTTGTTATACGCAAGTCACAAAAACCTCGTTACTTCAAAAACGTGAAGTTGCTGCCTTGTGTGTACAAAAGCAACAGGTCTTCTTGGATGACATGCAAAATATTTTCAGAGTTTTTGATTTTTTGGACAGAAAAATGGCAGTCGAAAACAGAAAAATTCTTCTTTTCATGGACCAATGTGCAGCACACCCTAAAAACTTGACACACATTGAAAAATATGCATGTTGAGTTCCTGCCAGCTAACTCAACATCAGTGTTACAACCACTCGACCAGGGCATCATCTGAACTGTGAAGCACATGTATCGAAAGTGCCTGGTGTCCAGATTGTTGCAAAGAATGACAACGAAAACAGTTTTACTCGGTTTCCTTGTTGGCTGCCATACACATGTTGGCTGCATAATGGGATTCATTGAGCCAAGAAACAATTGCAAACTGTTTTGGGAAGGCAGGTTTCAGCACCATGCCAGAAGAACTGCCTGTAGTTTCATTGGATACAGTGGAAGAAAGTGACAGCATCTAGGCTGAAGTGAAGGAAAGATTGTTTTTCACTTCAACATTTAATGATTATGTCAAAGATGACAACTTGTCCCCTTGTGAAGTGCAGGAGATTGAGAATTTGTGTACGTCTAGTGAAAATTCATCCATGGAGCAACTTGGACACTTCTGTGATACAAATGAAAATGACAGTGAACACAATGAAGATGATGATGCTCCGAAGCTAGTGACTTGTTCAGAAGCCATGTAGCACTTGGAAGCCTATTCTCACTATCTAAGCAGTGTACCTGATGTCCCAGAAAATATAATGAAGAACCTCTGGGAACTCTAATCTTATACAGCCATTTTATATGGAAAAACATCAAAGCAAACAACACTGGACAAATTCTTCTCAGTTTGAGTTTTAAATATTTGTGCGTTTATTTTGCTCTTCCTATAACAATGTTTACCGTGTCCATTTTGGCCAACAATTCTAACACTAAAATTTATATTATGTATTATGTGCTGATGATATAATTTATATTATGTATTATGTGCTGATGATATAATTTACAGCAAAAAGGTTTTCCTGCGTAAGAAGTTTTTAAATGCATGGTCCCCCAGAAAAGTCTTAAGAGAGTTTGACAGTATTAACAATAAAAAGTATCTAAGGATAGATATTGGAACTGCAGATGTTGAGCATCATTCCATTTCATTTTGTATGCCT